>OU426978.1:214476709-215160876 GCA_911387785.2 Aelia acuminata | reverse complement strand
ATGAAAATTGGTCAAACGGAGTGGGCACTTTACTACGAGACGTAAATACACCTTCTATCAATTCACCTTCAACATAGATCTACAAAAAGCAACTCGCAGTAATAAACAAGCAAGCAGTAAAAAAAAAACTGAGGTCCCTTAAAATAATAAATTAGCAATAATGAAAAGAAAAGTACTGAGAACCTTCAAGTTTTGCAATACACTCATGCTCTATAACTTATGAAGATATAAAAATATAAGCATATAAATGTGTGAAGTTGAGGAATGGCATTTACATATTATCAAAACGCGTCTATTTCGATGCGCGCAACACACAACTTTCACTTACGAACTTACTTGTGGGCCATTCCAAGTCAAATCATCCAGCTAAAGTTCAAAATTTTACCTCACCCCCTCAGATTTTGATAAAAATTTATAGGTATTAAGTGCATATAGAAATTAGAAAAAATGCCAAATTTTACTCAATTCCAACAAGTAGTTTCAGAATTATGGTCATTTGAACTTTTGAGATATTTGAAGTTCCGATGACGACTTGAGCTTAAAACCAACTTGTAGGTGTTAATACTTTTCTCTGTAGAATGGGCATTAATTGAACTGGAGCTTTCAAAATTTATTCATTAATTCTGCATTTCATACAGAATCGGGTGATACCATAAATATTAGAGAGGTCATTTTCCATCATGGAAAAAAAAATTCTTAAACATAAAAATTTAGATTTTTTCCAAGTTGTAAAACAGTCATCAAAAAATTCCATGGGCAAAAATCTCTCTCCAACCAGCCTAACAAACTATATATCAATAGAAAGAGGATAAAATTCTCTATCTAATGATGAAATAATATGAGTGGCTCTTTGACTTATAAGGATTTTATGTCGATTTGTATCCAATATAGTAAAATTTAATTTAAAAGTGGAGCATACAAATTAATACAGTTGAAATATCTCTAAAATATCCTCATACAAAGATATATTATTGAAAAGGGCATCTAATTTCCTTTTAAATGATATAATGATATAGGTGGGCTTTTGATTTGGAAGTGTTTTATTACCATTTAAATCTAATAAAATTAATTCAACTCAGTGTGATGTACATTTCTGTATGGCTAAAATCTCTCTCCAACCCTAATCAACTATTATATATTGCTAAAAAGTAGATGAAATTCTCTATGTAATGATGAAATAATATGAGTGGCTTATTGACTTACTAGGAGTTTATGTCGATTTGAATCAAATATAGTAAAATTTAATTTAAAAGTGTCGCATACAAATTATTACAAATTTAAGAATTTTCGCGGGTTTTTAAGTTTAAAGAGTTGTTTTATAAGTAAAATTTAATAATATGAAATCAACTCACAACAATGATAGGAACAGATTGACTTCGTCGCACCAACTATTGTTTCTACGCAAACTCATATGTTCTACGTTTTCATGAAATAATTCAATAAAAATTTTATAAATTTTAACTTTTCTTTGTAAATATTGAATTTTCACTAAAAGAGTTAAAATATTTGCCTACTCTACAAATAAATTTCATTCTATGCTCACCGCTACACGCCATAATTTCAATGGTTATAAGACTAAACGGTTTAAGCTATCTAACACGTCCATAACATTACACAATATTAACGAATATAACTAAATTAAACGCAGTAAAAAATTTAGCACTTAACAAAAATCTTATTCTTGGATAAGATAAAAAGATGTTTGGAAATACTCTTCTTGTGAAAATTCAATATTTACAAAGAAAAGTTATAATTTATAAAATCCTTAGTGAATTATCTCAAGAAAACGAAGAACATTTGAGTTTGCGTAGATACAATAGTTGCTGCGACGAAGACAATCTGTTCCTATCATTGATGTAATTTGATTTCATATTATTATAAAAAAACTCTTTAAACTTAAAAGCCCGCACAAATTCTTAAATTATATAAAAAGTGAGTACTTATTCTTTTCAGCAAAATATGGTTCTACGAGGATATTTGGAAATAGATTTTAGCTGTATTAATTTGTATGCGCCACTTTTAAATTAAATTTTACTATATTTGATTCAAATCGACATAAACTCCTTGTAAGTCAATAAGCTTCTTCTTCTTTCAGCGGCGCAACAACTCATTGTTGAGTCAAGGCCTCCTGGATCAGCCTGCGCCATGTGTCACGATCCTTTGCCGTTTGCATCCAATTGCGCGCTCCCAGCAGTACCCGGGCATCGTGGGTCACTCCATCTCGCCACCGCAGCTTAGGTCTTCCTCTACGCCTGGAGCCATGAATTTCTTCATAAAAAACCTTCTTTGGGATGGAATTTTCATCCATCCTCGCCAAATGCCCAGCCCACCTTAGCCTTCCGAGACGGATGAATTTTGCAATGTCGGGTTCATTGAACAGTGTGTACAGTTCCATATTAGTTCTCCGACGCCATTCATTGCCCTCCATGATTCCTCCGTAGATGGTTCGGAGGATCTTCCTTTCATGAATCAGTAAAGCAGATTCATCCGATTTGGTAATTGTCCATGACTCAGAACCGTAGCTCAGGACTGGACGGATCAATGTCTTATATAACATTATTTTTGTAGCTCTCGGAAGTAGGCTACTGCGTAAATGGTTACGTAGGCCATAGAAGCATCTATTGGTCTTGCCTATGCAAGACCTAATCTCCCTGGAGATATCGTTTACAGAATTAACTTCACAGCCGAGGTACACAAATTCGTTAACCTTCTCGAATTTGTAGTCCCCAATTTTAACTTCCTCACCATGTAGTGCTTGTTCTCCGGAAACCATATATTTCGTTTTTTGCTCATTGACAACTAGACCCATTCTTGCAGCGGCCTCGGCAAGGGCAAGGAACGCATCAGAGACTGCCTGAAGTGATCTCCCCATGATATCAATATCATCAGCATACCCCAGCAGCTGTACCGTGCGGTGAAATATTGTACCACCGATCTGAATCCTGGAACTCCTAATAATTCTCTCCAGGCCGATGTTAAATAGGAGGCAGGCTAGCGCATCACCTTGGCGTACACTTTTACTCGTTGAAAATGGCTCGGTTATTCCAGCTTGAACCCTTACGTGACACTCCACACCCTCCATCGTTACCTGGCACATCCTCGACAGCTTACCGGGTATTCCGAGTTCCTCTAGGGCAATGTACATTTCCTTCCGATCAATACTATCATAGGCACTTTTAAAATCTATGAATAAGTGATGCGTTCGGATGTTGAATTCCCTGCCCTTCTCCAGCACTTGTCGCAGAGTGAAAACCTGGTCTACAGTTGATTTACCTTTGCGGAAGCCGCACTGGTAAGGTCCCACTATTCTCTCTGCTAAAGGAAGCAGACGATCAAAGAGTATAAGCGAAAGGATTTTATATGCAACTGGTAGCAACGATATCCCACGATAGTTATTACAATCGAGCTGGTCACCCTTCTTGTGAATAGGGCAGATGATAGTTTTGCACCAGCTCCGCGGTAGCATTTCCTTCACCCAGATAGACATTAGGAGGTCCTGAAGCGTCTTTATCAGTTCCATTCCACCATGCTTGAAGAGTTCCGCTGCGAGGCCGTCATAGCCTGGTGCCTTATTATTTTTGAGTTTCGATAAGGCAGTCATAATTTCTTCCTCGTTGGGTGGATCAAGATCTTCAATTGGAGCCAGACGAGTTTGGGGTTCTTCTTGGGGATTTTGCTCACTAAGAAGGTCTCGGAAGTATTGGCGCCATCTACCTAAGATTTTACTTTCATCATTCAACAATGACCCGTCCTCAGCTCTACATGTATTTAATCGAGGTTTGAAGGGCCTTCTTCCATTGTTAATCTTCTGGTAGAACTTCCTAATCTCGTTGTTGGTCTTCAAGGTCTGCGCTTCTTCCATCTGTTTATTCCTCCACTGTCTTTTCTTCCTCTGAAAAAGCCTCTTTTCCATACGCCTTCTTCGTCGATACTCCTCTACACTAGCTCGAGTACGTCGCTGAAGCATCAGTTTGTAGGCCTTGTTTTTAATTATATTTGCATTATAGCATTCCTCGTCGTACCAGGGGTTGCGTGGCTCTTTTTCCTGCAAGCCCAGAACCTCTTCCGCGGCTCCCGCCATAGCTTCTTCGATCCCCTTCCAGTAGTTCTCTAAGCTGCATTCAGGAGGAACCACTATCAACCTAAGGCTTTCATCCAGACGTTCCTCGTATCTCCTCTGCATGTCCTCATCTTTTAGCCTCTTGACGTTAAATTTCTTGATTCGGCTTGTTGGTTGTTTCTTAACAAGAGATATTCTATCCCTTAACCGAGCTATCACTAGATAGTGGTCCGAGTCCACATTTGATCCTCTGAATACTCGAACATCCATGAGGTTCGACTTATTGCGAGATGAAATAAGAATGTGGTCGATCTGGTTAGTGGTCTCTCCATCAGGTGACCTCCATGTTCCCTTATGAATATTTCTGTGGGGGAATAATGTTCCTCCAATTGCCAGACCACATGCCTCTGCCATGTTTATAAGTCGATGCCCATTTTCATTGGACACATTGTGTAGGCTGTGTCGTGGATAGTAATACCTTTCTTGTCCGACTTTGGCATTCATGTCGCCAGCAACAATTTTGATGTCATGATCAGGACATTGGTGTAAAGTTCTTTCGAGTAAGTCATAGAATTCATCCTTTTCGGTTTCTAATGAAGCTTCTATAGGGGCATGGGCACTTACTATTGAATAGTTTTGAAATTTCCCTCGTATTCTTAATATACAGAGTCTCGGGCTTATGGGTTTAAAGTCCAAGACAAGACTTCGGAAGCGTCCGGTCACAACAAAGCCAGTTCCATATACATGATGACTTTCGTGGCCGCTGTAGTAGATGGTATGATTCCGCTTCTCAAGTATGCCGGACCCTGTCCATCGCATTTCTTGGATAGCAGCCAAATCAACCTTGTAGTGGTCAAGCTGAGAGATCAATCCCTGTAGTGCTCCTGGCCGGTATAAACTTAAGACATTCCATAGTCCTAAATTGAAGTCAAGATACTTGTGATGACTAGTTCTCGCAGGATTGTGGCGTCCACTAGGTGCTGACCGGGGCCCCCCCGGATCCGAATGGGCCCCTACGGGGAGTAGATGAGTCCTCACCATTGTTTAACCATTTATATCTAACAGACAGCGCAGAGCTGTTCGGCTTCTCCACGAATTTCAGTAGGTGGATGAGGGCACGTGACATCCTCGATCCACCATCCTGACCGAAGCCAGGACCCCCATCTCTCGTCAGTCGCCTACCCAGACTATGTCTAAGTAAGGCTTAACAGGGCCCACCCGGAGATAACGTAAGTTAGATCCTTCGAGAAGGTGAGAGTGGAGTTGGGAAGGAGAGGCTATGTGACCTCTAGGGTCATAACATCGCATCACTTCCCCTTGGGCCCCAAGTCAATAAGCTACTCATATTATTTCATCATTACATAGAGAATTTCATCTACTTCTTAGCGATATATAATAGTTGATTAGGGTTGGAGAGAGATTTTAGCCATACAGAAATGTACATCACACAGAGTTGAAATAATTTTATTAGATTTAAATGGTAATAAAACACTTCCAAATCAAAAGCCCACCTATATCATTATATCATTTAAAAGGAAATTAGATGCCCTTTTCAATAATATATCTTTGTATGAGGATATTTTAGAGATATTTCAACTGTATTAATTTGTATGCGCCACTTTTAAATTAAATTTTACTATATTGGATTCAAATCGACATAAAATCCTTATAAGTCAAAGAGCCACTCATATTATTTCATCATTAGATAGAGAATTTTATCCTCTTTCTATTGATATATAGTTTGTTGGGCTGGTTGGAGAGAGATTTTTGCCCATGGAATTTTTTGATGACTGTTTTACAACTTGGAAAAAATCTAAATTTTTATGTTTAAGAATTTTTTTTTCCATGATGGAAAATGATCTCTCTAATATTTATGGTATCACCCGATTCTGTATGAAATGCAGAATTAATGAATAAATTTTGAAAGCTCCAGTTCAATTAATGCCCATTCTACAGAGGAAAGTATTAACACCTACAAGTTGGTTTTGAGCTAAAGTCGTCATCGGAACTTCAAATATCTCAAAAGTTCAAATGACCATAATTCTGAAACTACTTGTTGGAATTGGGTAAAATTTGGCATTTTTTTCTAATTTCTGTATGTACATAATACCTATAAATTTTTATCAAAATCTGAGGAGGTGAGGTAAAATTTTGAACTTTGGCTGGATGATTTGACTTGGAATGGCCCACAAGTAAGTTCGTAAGTGAAAGTTGTGAATTGTGCGCATCGCACCAGATTTTTGTATTATCTAATTTAAGGATCATAAGGACATCATTTTTCTAGATAAAAGGTAAATGTTATTTTATAGGCAGCTCGCTCGAGAGGCGGAAACAAAAATATAAGAACTGGCACCTCCGCTCTATCTCGGGTTTCTCAACCTCCTGATGAACGATGCTATTTTTCTTCTCGATGAAACACTTCTATCTAATATGGCCAAATTGAGAACCCTTCAAACAACCAGGTATACGGTGAGTTCAAAAATAATCAAATGAAGGACAATATCAGACATATCCTCGTTGTATGTCATATCATAGTAACCGTACAATCCGATCTTCAGAGCGAGTCTATCTCTCCAGTCCATCGTTCCTTATATTTAGTCTGAATTGAAACACTCTAGAAGATTCACGACAAGTGTAAAATATTCTCGAATAGTAACTAGAATTTCGTAACTGTTCCAACAAAAAGCTAGGAGCTTTTTTCGATCATATGTTTTGTGTTTTATGTTACAACATTAACATTTGATTCTTTTGTGGGCTTTTCCTATATCAATGCGTGCGCCAGACATTTTTTTTCTTTTCCTGTTATCTCTTGCGATATTGGGTTTATTTTACGGTTAATTGTATTTAGAACTAGTCAAAAGTAAAAAACATGAGCTTAAAATAGTTATTGATAATTATCAATAGTAATTTTTCCTGACTAGCCAAGTTGGGTGTAAATAATATTAGTAGTAATAAAATCTTTATTTAATTGCAACGCGAACTAGACCCTTAGGAACAAATTATACAAAAACATATAAGTGCTTTAGAGCCTTATAGAGAAATGCTTTAGTTTTTGAAATAAAACAATGCTGCCCAAATTCTTTGAGTTGCTATAACATACAGCATACTTATCAATGAAGCAAGTTAAAATGAAACTAAAAAAAAAAAAAAAAGAGAAAAAAATAAATAAATAATAAAGTAACCTTTTTGTGAAGAAAAAATCTATATCAATAAAGATGAGATTCTGTTAGTTTGTTTGTTCTTTATATAAATCCATACCGTTTGTCCTATATTCTCCAAATTTCGCTCAGTGGTTCTTTGATACCAGGTGCGAACACCTGTCCATATTAAAATTGCAAAACTTCAGCCAATCTTCAGCTGATATTATTTGTTGTAATAAGAATCGTAATAATCTCGCTTTCCAATGGTCCTTTACGAAATCGACCGTTTCATTAGAAAAATGAAATTCCACGGGTGAAACCGGGATATGCAGCTATAATCTATGTAAATAAAGATGAAATTCTGTATGTTCTTTATAGAAATCCATACCAGGTTCGTGTCTATATTAAAATTGGATAACCTCAGCCGATCTTCAGCTGATTTTCTTTATTGTTATAAAAATCGCTTTATATTATTTTTTTTACATTAGAAAAATGAAATTCCCCGGGTGAAACCGGGAAAATTAGTTATCTTTACATTGGTTTTTACGGAATCGACCGTTTGAGTCGATAAAAGTCTCACTTTATAAATTTCATAGATTTAAAAAATGAAATTCTCCGGGTGAAACCGGTATATGCAGCTAGTTAGAAATAAATTGAATATTGAAATTGACTTAAACCGAAAATAACGATAGGTGTGCAGCTAACAGCATATACACATATATATACTTATTTACAAATAAAATAAATGGAACTTGTATTTAAAAAATAAATAAATAATGAAGCCCTATGCCAATTTAAAATTAAAATTGAGAATTTGTAAGGACTATTTACATTGTTTCGGAAAATTGGGTGGATGGGAGGTGATTGAACAGGCGGGATTTAAAGGTAGGGAGAGTGTTGTGGTTACGGATAAAAGGGGGAATAGAGTTCTATGGCGATGAGGACCGGATAATGATAGATCTTTCGAAAGCTGACGTTCGGTGGGCCGGAATGTATAGATCTGAAGACCTAGAACGGGTGTTACGGGAATGGACAGAGGATTTGGACTGGAGAAGTTCGGTGATGTATGAAGGACGGCAGGATAACTGATAACTTGGAAAAGGAAGGAGGCCAGGAAATATTTACGGCGGTAGGATGGGTATAACCACTTTAACCTTTCGTATAAAGGTGAGATGAAGACTTCTCTTGGAACCCCAAAAGTAAATCGTGGAAGCAATGAAATAAACCTATTAAATAACTACGTAAATAATGCAATTAAATAAATACGTACTGATAAGTCTCTGGAAGAGATACAGAAGATATGTCCCTCATTGGTTGTTATACGACTGCAAGTAGTTCAGTATGCCCTTTATGACCTGAGGAGAATTAAAAGATTAACATAAGATGATAAATTACACACCCATACAGAAAAAAAAAATTTTTTTGGTGCCTAGAATCTCATAGCTGATTTTAACCATGTTTGGGGCGCTGATTCCAATAATGCAATCAGATTTTTTCTATCAGCTCTACTTTTTTAGCTTCAGCATACCTTAACAGTAGTTTTATTCAAGAAAGTCACGCAATAGAAGCTTCTAAAGTGTATCTTTGAAATGTAATTGGTTTCTCTTGAAAAAACAAATCAACATTAACTTTAATTACAAAGCTATGATGTAAATAATGCGTATGCTTATATGGTTTTAATTTATTTAAATTGTTTTATGTAAAGAATTTTAATATCTTTGTTTTTTTCCACCTGCTATTAACCTGCATATGTATTCGAGTAATTATGTTTTAAGAGGTAAGTCACGCCATTTATATATCTCAACAATTAGACCAGATAGAGGAAAACTAATGATAAATTTGGATTCAGTGCACTTATTATACTCAGAATCAGCTATAAAACTCTAGGCTATAAACTCCACTGTAGGCCTTTGTTATCAGGAGAGGATTCTGAGTCAATAAGTTTTTTAATTTGGAGAGCCTATGCATTGATCCAAAAGTGTTATTCTTCGTCAGGACCAAAATGAAGAAATATACGAGCATGTAAAGTATCAATGCTCGAAGATGGGATTAATTACAGGTAATAACAATAAAAATTAACAAAATCCAACCTACGGTATGTTTACATGGTACGGGTACCTACAAAATCTAATCTATATAAATAAAGATGAAATTCTGTTTGTTTATTTGTTATTTATAGAAATCCATACCGTTTGTCCTAAATTCTCCAAATTTCGCTCAGAGGTTCTTTGATACCAGGTGCGAACACCTGTCCATATTAAAATTACATAACTTCAGCCGATCTTCAGCTGATATTCTTTATTGTTATAAAAATCGTAATTATCTCGCTTTACAATGTTTTTTTACGAAATCGACCGTTTCATTAGAAAAATGAAATTCCCCGGGTGAAACCGGGACATACAGTTATAATCTACATAAATAAAGATGAAATTCTTTTTGCTTGTTTGTTTGTTTGTCCTTTATAGAAATCCATACCGTTTGTACTGAAATCTCCAAATTCTGCTTAGGGGTTCTTTCATACCAGGTGCGAACACCTGTTCATACTAAAATTGCATAACTTCAGCCAATCTCTAAAAATCGTTATGATCTCGCTTTACATTGGCTTATAAGAAATCGACCGTTTGAGTCCAAAAAAGTCTCATTTTATACATTTAAAAATCAAATTCATCGGGTGAAACCGGTATATACAGCAAGTAATTATATAAAAAATAGTATAAATAAATATGAAAATTTCAATAAGTTGCTGGTTACCATGATAAAATAAAATCTGATATTTACCTTTTGAGCCAAGAGTAATTCACAGACTAATGCAGATATAATAGTAATTCAGAGCAATATAGTTTCGTTTTTGAGTGTAAATTCAATTCCATAAATTGCAACGGGACTGTTATCAAATGATTAGATCATAAAGCACACTATACTTACCGTTTTTTTCGTTTAAAATAAAATGCGTTCTCTCGGAGGGTGAAAAAATGACATTTTTTCAATATATATGATTTTCTATACTTCGAGATTGCTAAATTCTAATCTTACATCGTTTTTGTACAAAAATATCTTAAATAGATATTCAAATCATTTCATTTCCTTAAATCTATATTTTACTAGCTGTATATACCGGTTTCGGCCGGAGAATTTCATTTTTTAAATCTATAAAGTGAGACTTTTATCGACTCAAACGGTCGAGTTCGTTAAAACCAATGTAAAACGAGATCAAAACGATTTTCATAACAATAAAGAATATATCCAGAGATTGGCTGAAATACGCAATTTTAATATGGACAGGTTTTCCCACCTGCTATGAAAGAACCATTGAGCGAAATTTGGAGAATTTAGGACAAACGGTATGGATTTCTATAACGAACAAAGAGAAATTAATCTTTATTTACATATATTATAGCTGTAAGTATATCCTGGTTTCACCCGAGGAATTTCATTTTTCTAATGAAACAGTCGATTTCGTAAAAAACCATTGTAAAGCCTGATCATTACGATTTTTTATAACAATAAAGAATATCAGCTGAAGATCGGCTGAAGTTATGCAATTTTAATATGGACAGGTGTTCGCACCTGGTATCAAAGAACCACTGAGCGAAATTTGGAAAAATTAGGACAAACGGTATGGATTTCTATAAAGAACTAGCAAACAAACACTATTTCATCTTTATTTATATAGATAATCAAACAAGAATTATTTCAGTATTACGTTTTGAACTCGAGATAAAAAATAAAGTATTTCAGTGTTATTCTTTTCTTCTCGGAATCTTGGCTCCGTTGGTTTGTTGACAACCGAAATATATGTCTACTATTTTTCGACCAGGAATCCTTCAAAAAATATTTCCATTAATATCCTTGAATGACATACTGTGTCCTCCCCATGTCTTATCTAACCTGATTAATTAATTAGTTAATTTTTTCCTTATTTTTTTAGGTCATAAAAAGTGAAAAATGTTTTACAGTTCAAGGGATATGCCAATAGTGACCTGGTGATGATTGGCAAAATTTGAGAAACTGATCATCAATTAACCTTGAGGATGGGGCAATGAGGCCTTATTAAGTGCCTAATGTGTGCCACAAATCGATCTTATGGACTTAGCCGTCATCAAGGAGGATGATTAGGTACCTATGATCGCCAGTCATAGCAGCGTGTCCTTCAGGATCTTTCGTCCTTTTTTGGCCATTCAGAACAAAATGGCTTCTTTTAGAATCGTTTGCAAAACTTTTTTGAAGACCGATATCTCTTGCAGTTCAGTTGGTGTTTATTTTTTATCCCCTCTTAGCTTAAAAAAAAAAGAAGGACCAAACCTCAAATTTCAAAGGAATGTTCCTTCATTTATGAAACACTAGGTGCCCGGCTTCGCTACGGTAGTTGTGTGGTCGTTTTAATAACAGAAAACGTTAGCACCTTCTTGAAACTTCGGTTTTAACTCGGTATTAATATTAAGATTCGAGATCTGCAGAGTCCGTCCAAATAAAGAACCCTAAATACTTTATGGGAAATTAAAAATGGTAAAAGAAAAACTAATTTTAAGCAAATTAAGGCACAATTTGATTGATTGATTGATCTATAACGGGTGATAAAATCTTATTGAAAATGTCATTTTGTCAACTGGAAGGCTCATCATACATAATTATCAAACCAACTTCTTGTTCATAACTACAATAAAAACACTTCAAACTTTTTGTTTTCGATTTATGTTCAGTCAAGTTATCTCTTTTTATTTTTTATGTCTGTTTTTATTCACTTACTGTACTTCAAAGAAATGTTCATTCATATTGCATTAAATTTACTTATATGATATATTGATTAAATATAATGTGTTGATCAATTAGCCTTTTTTATGTCAAAATTAATTTGTTAAGGAATCCAGTTGGTTTTCTGATTCATTGCAGAGATTTAAAATCATTATTACTTTTTTATTTAACGCAAAGGAGAAACTACTTATTTACGCCTAATTTTTTAGTAATTTAAAAAGAACAGTGAAAAAATATATAACCCTTACAAACCGAATGAACGTACAATAAACATTGAGAGAAACGCACCCTAGAGCTTCCTGGTTGCCTGGAGCTCGAGCTTAATTTTTCATTCACTAACCCGTAAAGGTAGGCTAATTACACGGCGCGAGAGGCTTAAAATTCCGGCCCTTTTCTCTAAAATTTTACACCCTAAAGATAAAAACGGAAACCTTCTTCACGCTTAGGGGCTACGCCGCTACACCACGACATATCTTTCTTGATCGTACGTGCAGTCGTTTTTGAGCCTTTTCGGCACGCACATTGTACACTTTGCTTTATAATATATATTGATTATATACTCCAAAATAACGATAAATGTTTTTTCTCAATACCCATTACATTTAGCATTTTTAGCGACAAACTGTATGCCATCTTACACTGTGAAAAAAATACTTAAATCACAAAATTATATTCCTTAAAGACTCAGCAGATGCATGTATGACTTGGATTTGAATGGACGTGAAGAGGTAGGAAAGCCAAAGTCAGGCAAAATCTTAAGAGATACATGCATAATGAAAAAGTTTTAAGAGCAGATTGAATAAAATAATTACTCATACCAAGAAACGAAAATTTAGTTTTGCCGCTCTTCAGCACGTGGAGTCTGTCACGAAACAAGTAGAAAGGGAACAATAAGCTGACTTTGTATGGAGCCACCCTTACCGCTCGCTGTCTGAATTTGGTTGCTCTAGAACTTTATTCCTCCCTTTCAAGCCTCGTGAGTAATACAGATATTAGCAGTAGTAGATTTTGCTATTGCTAGTAAAACTTTAGTATGTGTTTTGTGGCTTGAGGACTATGCTGAATAGATATTTCCGTTATTAAGAAGTCTTTTTTGCGCCATACTTCTTCTTTGGTCCTCCAAGTTGAATTGGGCTGGACCCACTTACAAAATATGTATAAACACAACGTTCACTATATATTATTATTATTAGAGGCACGAAAACACAATTATTGAGTCAAGGCCCCTTTAGAAGATCTCTCTATTATCGTCCTTTTTGGAATGCCCAGTCCCGTCTTCCTGGCAATGTGTCCAGTCCATCTAAGCCTTACAAAGCGGTTGACTCTCACAATGTCCGGCTAGCCATAAAGCATTTGAAGCTCCGAATCGCTTCTTTATTTCAATTTCCACCGAATTGTACTAGACCGTTGATTCGGCCCGGAATTTTCTTCTCGAAAACAAGGAGCCCCTACTGTTAAGAACACGAAATAGTTTTAAATCTCAGAGCAGTACATCAAGACGATCGAGGTTTTATATATACAACCTTACTTTTGTTATATTTTGACTTCTGAAGTGGTAGCCTAATCCACTAATGTATACATGATATTACTAATGATATATAAATATATATTTCTTCTTTTTCAAATGGGTGCCGGGACGCGTGGGATCGTGGGGAAATGAGAAGGCGGATCGAGCTGCCAATTAAAATAAATTTTATCGGATCAATGCCGAGATGCCATTACTAGAACTGATTAGAATAGTGAGAGGAGAAATAATCTAAAAATGACCACAGTTTTACGACTGGCTCCAAGGAATATCACGCGGTACAGCAGAATCTAGCCTTGATTCATTGGTTTGTTACTCTTCGGCTTAATCTTAACGTCACGACTTAGTTAACCCTCCAAGGACGAGCAAAATGTTTTTCTTAAAAAATGAGATTTAGTCAGATTTTTTTGTCAATGAACATGTTTGAATGCAGAAAAAATGCTTTAAAAAATATCGGACTTACCGTTTGCTCATAATTGGCCGTGTCCATACGATCATGCTAGGACTTACCCACGGCGATTTTTTGAATAAATAAGTAGATAGGAAAACAGGAAGTTTTAAATTTGGTTTGTAATAAGAAAGTCTTTTTCTACATATTTTAATTCATAATTACAACAATTGTTGTACCAAAATAAATCACTTTTTTTTTTCTGTGAAACCAAGCAAAACACGTGATGCTCAAGCCTACACCACACTGGGTGCGCACAGTCCTCTTACTTGATTCGAGGGCACATTGGCGACTCTTTTCCTTCAACCACGAAATGGTAGACACTGTCATATAGAATTTCTGTGAGGACTGACTGATTCAGCCCAATATTTGATTGAGATGGTGCTCTCGACTTGAATGGCGTTTTGTACCGGGCTAGATAAGTCATAACAATTTCTCGGCGGAATTTCAGATTTTTAACCGGATATCCTGAGTTCTTGTGGATTATCCATGCTTTATTGAAAGCTACATCTAACACCCATGTAAATAGTGGCCACCATCATTTTTTACTTCGTAAACCTATCCTCAAACTACTTACGTCCTCATTCATTTTATCAGTTCCACCCATGTACTGGTTATATTTGTTCACTGCCTTTGGTTGAGGAATAATTATTTTCGGGTTGAATAATTATTTGTGAGAGGTACAATATGTACCAAATCATTGCAAAAGAAAGAAGTGAATTGGCGGTGTGACCCTAAGGCAAACAGTAAAAGGACAATTGAAGGGGTCGGGGCAAAATAGTGCCAAGCAACAATGTCACCTAAATATGACTATATAGAGCCTCTATAGTCACATTTAGGTGGCATTTCCATCATAGACATATAGTCCTACATAGTATGCAGCAGACTGCAGCTACAGTTTAGTTAAGTTGAAAAATGTTGCTTGGCACTATTTTGCCCCGACCACTTCAATTGGGATACCCTTAGCATGCTGGAGCCGAACGATGTAGATTCGATTCCGCCCTGGGATGTTTGACTTCTATTTCGTAAAGACCCCACGGAATAAATCTCAACCTACCCACCATGTTTAGAATAGGTTGGTTACACCTCTGTACACGTATGCCAAACAAGACCAATTATGGGTACCGAGAAAAAAAATGTATATACAGTAGAATCTCCATCCATACAGTAGAATCCGGGGTAATGATGGGTATGGCGGTCCACGGATAATCAAAAACCCCGGATATTTGAATTAAAACATTTTATTGACTTAAATTGGTAGAAAAAGAAGGTTAAAAAGTTACTTTTTCCCAAACGATGTTTGGCCCGACGAAGATACCAAGTCGAAAATGTCTTTTTTCTTCTTCAAAATACCCCGCATAGTTTGTTCTCCGATTCCTATTTCAGCGAACAATTTTTTAACACTTTCACCCTTTTCTAATCTGTTTATCATTGTTAATTTCTCTTCAAGCGTTAAAACGACACGTTTTTTTTTTTTCCGACATTTTGCTAGTTCGTATGTATTTACTAGGTTGTTACAAAAGTCCTTGTTCACAAAATTAATTTTATTCAAATGTGAGTACAAAATTTACAAATCAAATTTATTCATCAAAATACAGGCCATCATTTTCAACTACTTTAACCCATCTTTGAGCCAAAAGTTGTATTTGATGTTGATACCACTCTGCAGTTTTCGAGGCAAAGAAGTCCTCGCATCCAGATTTGACATCATCGAAGTTTTCGAAGCGCCGACCTTTCAAAAAATGCGCCATTGACCTGAAAAGTCCATAGTCAGACGGTGCGACGTCTGGGCTGTAAGGAGGGTGGGGCAAGACGCTAATCCCGTTCATTTCTGAAAATTTTTCTTTAACTAATCATGAGCGATGAGCAGGGGCGTTGTCTTGCTGAAATAACGCTTGCTTCCTATTAATCAAAGCGGGGTATTTCACTTTTAAAACTTCATATACCCAATCGAGCTGTTCACAGTATAGCTCAGGTTTGATAGCCCTGCCCTCTGGAACCAGCTCGAAGTGATCTAGGACGACCTGATCTAGGTTCATCTTCAAGGCTTGTATTCCCAGAATTAAACCGCCTGAACCAAAATGCGGCCGTGTTTCGATGCACCACACTTTCCCCTTCCACTGCACAAATTTCCTCGGCTGAGGCCTTTGCACTAAAACCTTTTTTCCAATAATGCCTAAGAAGACCGCGGATGACAAATTTTTCTTCCGACATTTCTAGTGAAATTTAATAAACTGAATGAAAGGAAGGGACAGTTGGTGTACATAGATAATTAGAGGATTAGTTAATGTAAACATTGACATAAGAATTGTATTCGTCAGAGATTAAATAAGGATTAAATTAGAGACCTCAATGTAAACAACTTGATATGCACAAGGACTTTTGTATCAACCTAGTAAATCGAGACTAAATAAAAACTGACAATATTTTGTTTTGTAGCCAAACAGGCCAGAGTAGGAGTTTCCTATAAAGACTTTAAAACAATACCGTTACTAGATTATGAATTGGAGTATTAGATACCGGAAACATCTCATAATAAAATATTCGCTTTCTGTGTTTTTCTATTTATTGTTTTATTTCATAATAGATACTTAAATATTATACATACAAAATAAATGGCATAAAAATTTAAAAAAACATATTAAAAAAAAATTGACTCCTCGAAACCCCGGTTGATTGGATCCCCGGTTAATCGAAGCCCGGATAATGGAGGTCCAACTGTATATATAAATTTTTGTTACATCGCTCTACTATCCCATCACTCGAAATTAGCCTTTGATCCGGTTATTTTGATAGTTCGAACAGGCCATTCGATCTCATGTCACTAGATTTTTGTTTTCTTTTTCTTTTTCTTGATTTGTGATTTGTAAATCTTTTTCGTGAATCACCTTTGTCATGAATTTATACGCGCGTGCATGGAAAATAAAAATTAACTGTTCCAAACTCAAAAGCTATGAAGTTGATGATGAAGTATTTGTACATCCCCGAAGTAGCGAAGGTAGAAGTAGAGGAAGGGGGTACGTTTTGCAAGACCCCCACCAAGCCTCGCCAAGCCGCTTGCCTCGCCAGTACCCCATGTGTTCCGCTCCGGGATTAGGACCTGTTCCTCTCACCGTCGACCACAACGGCAATCTACCTCGTCAACGTGAGTAGTTACCACAGCTCTTCTTACATAACTATAGTAGTTAGTAACTCTTCCACTAGCAAACGCATCGCTTCACTATCTACAAATACTATTTGGGAATTCCGGATCGTTTAGGTTTAGGATCGTTATCCGTCTCTGATAATGTAGTTAAAAGAGAAGGTTCTCTTAACTACCAGTAAAATAAGAGCTGGTAAATTCCGAAAAGAATAAGCTTAAAATATCAATAATGTGTAATAATAATAATATTGTATAATGCTGGCACGAATACGTATTATTATACCTTAATAACGCTATAAGGTGTTTGTGGGGTAAAGATGCAAAAGGGGATAAAACCATATTTAAAATTCACTAAGATGAATGTCAATCACGAATTTCTGACAAAAGTTCTTTTTTTGTTTGAAGAAAAACCTACGTTTCGACCCAAACAAGATACAACTAATGCTGTGTTTACATGACATGGATATATGTATATAATATCATCATTATGGTCTTCACTTCTTGATTACATTACGTGTTGTATTCTTTGTATCTGTAGTTAACCCCAGTTTAATAATACATAAATTCAAATTTCATAGTTTCAAAGTGTTCTAATATGAGGGATTATAATAATTAGGAGGGGAAAATTCAGAATACATTTTAAATTTTAAAATAACGTGCTTTCTGACGTTTCTTAATTTGCTCAATCGACCACGACCATTTTTCTGATCGATTCGTCTAAATATTTTTGTGTTTTCGTAGGTCCAAGACCCTAATGAAGAAGCTTGGATGTCCACCTGTCACTCTGTGCTTCCTAGAATATATTTTATGACATAAATATAGTTAAAATATAATATCATAAATCGTCTAAATTAAATACTCAATTCTCTTTAATTTATAAAATAGACGGTCTCGTTATTTTAAATTATTAAAAAAGTACGAGAAAAACTAGTGAGGTAGTATAAAAACCAAAGGTTTTTATGCCTTTTAAACCGCAATAAACAAACAACCTATATTGTATTCTGGTACGAATAAGTATTATTATACCTTGATGACACTATACAGCATTTGTGGCGGCGGTAAAACGCAAAAGGGGATAAATCCATATCTAAAATTCATTAGGATGAATGTTAATCACGAATTTTAGGCAAAATTTCTTCTTTTATTTTATGAAAAACCTACGTTTCGACCCAAACAAGGTACAACTGATGCTATGTTTACATAATATCGATATATGTAATTATGATATTTATGGTCTTGAGGTCTTGACTATATTATTTATCGTATTCTTTCTATCTGTATTTAACCTTACCATCGAGTGTTCTGATTTGCATTATTAGGAGGGAAAAATTCAGAATACGTTTTAAATTTAAAATTAGAATACTCTCTCACGTTTCTTGATTTGCTCAATCGACCACGACCATTTTTCTGATCGATACGTGTAAATATTTTTAGGTTTTCATAGGCTTAAAGCACTAATAAAGAAGCTTGGGTCTGTCACTATATGCTTCCTAGACAAATGAAATTTGGCAAATATATATATATATATATATATATATATATATATATATATATATATATATATATATATATATACCAAAACATGCTAGTAATATCGTCTTTATCTTATAAGATCACTCAATCAATTTATATGTGGAAAATCTAAATTATAAAGATGCACCCCGGGCAACCGCTTAAAACAGGATTAAAAATCAGAGGAACAAGATTAAGTGATGAGTGAGGTGTAAGCAATTTGTCATATTTCGTATATATGCTAATTGTCAACAAAAGTGACTGATTTCCCGACAATTAAATCTATAAATATTCTACTTGCGATAAGTACGGATTGATTTTATTCTTAAAATTTCACGCATTGGGGATTGTGTTTTATTTTTTGTGCTTGATTATCGATAGAAACATAAAAATTAGTATTATTTACACTAATAAAAATTGTTTCGTACTATAGTTTTGATTGTTCCTATTGGCCAATGTTACACAAGATTAAATGAGCAAAGCAATCATGACATTCGAATAATTTTTCCTGTGTACATTATGTGTTTAATGTCGATTATGAAAGGATATGAAAAATATTTCAAGGTTTTATTAATTTTTTTTTTTATCAATTGTTTAGTACTGATGTTGAATTAAATGTGTCAATTTTTATGATTCATTTTTTTTTTTAGTACCTATTTTTATTCTTGTTTAACTAAATTTTTTTTTCATTTTCATTTTCAGAATGGGATTAATAATTTTTTTTTTTTTTTTATAAAGTTAAACGTTATTTTGGGTCACCTGTTGTGTTTTGGTTGGCAAGGCAACCTACTAAACCCAAGGTCAAGGTTGCGATCCTGTACGATGTCAGGTACTCGTTAAACATTCCTAACCTAATTATACTTGGATAGGGGAAATTTCGGACTCCCTCTCCGATTACCCTTGGTGGCAAAATGAGAATTAAAATAAAATGAACGATTTTTTTCTGATGTATTTCAGGTCCAATAATAATTGTATCCAAGATTAATCAAATGACTTATGCATAAGTTTATGTGTCCTGAAAAGAATAAAACATCTGAAATATTATGAATTGATTTCTAAGTTCATATATTTTTTTTTTTTTTCGGAAAATGTAGTAAGAATAAATAAAACAAATAACCATCAGATCGCAGAGAATATATCAAAATAATTTGCACGTAATATCATATTTCATCAAATTTAGATCCTAATTCATTCTGAAAACTGAGATTGATTTGGAGAACGATTACGAAAACAAAACAAAAAATATAATCTGAACAAAATTATGAAATATTTAATCGAATACATTTTTCACACAGACATAAAAAAATGTTGGCATTTTATAATCATTATTATTTAAATCTATTCTAAAATACATATGACCTCCCTACATGGGCAATAACGTAATTGGATCTGTTTCGAATATAATTTATGGGATAATTTCAGTTTACAAAGTTTGATAGAGCTAAACTTTCAAGCAACTATTTCTCTATTACTAGATTTTCTCTATTGCGATCTAGTAGACCCAAGCTAGAACTCATTACATTGTACGTCAATATTAGTTCCACAATATATATAAAGTTTTAGCAAATTTACTCTGTAATATGCTACTTCATGAATTTTCGAAATAAATCAAAAATACTTATATACTAAATTCTAAAAGATTCTTCTAGGATTCTAAAAGATATCTTAATGGTCTTTCATACATATCTAATCAGATTGGAGCAAAACTTATTATTTCTTAGGGATTTTTGCTATACAAAACAGCGGTTTGTGGCAGAAATTATTCGTTCCATAGCCAATTGTGTTTCAAAACTGGTTCGTTACTCGTTTTGATGCAAAACTCTTTGGTTCCAATGATCACTTCTCACTTTGCATCCATCCCATTCGTTCACTTCAGCAGTTTCTGTTACTCTTTCTGAACAAAACATCGAAAGCTCCGTAAGCTCGCGTATTTTATTTCAGTTTATACTCGATTCTTCTTACTTAGCTATATTAATAATTGATTTTTCAATGGCTCCAACAAGCTGAAAGACGTTAATAATCTGCTAAAAAGCTTTTTGGTAACGAGTGGAAGGCCAATGTTCCATTGAGGTATTACACACGAGTTCTCAATCTGCCACAGACGAAGGAAACAAAGAACAACAGGATGATGAAGTCGCTATTGTTGAAGAAGACGATAGCCCTAGGATCTAGTCGTTTTGTGACCTTTTTGTAGTCGGATGTTTTATATCCGTACGCTGATATTTTTAAAAAATTCGTCAAAAAAAAATGTTTTAAGTCAGTGGGTGGTATTATTTTTAAAATGGTACCGTATTCATTTATAAAATAGTTGTGAACCTAAATAAATATAACTTATTAAGAAGATCAAGTTACGCTGTGAATTAACACTCGTTCGTACCAATGTGGTATGCAGAAAAAGTATTTCCTTTAAACATTTTGTTGCAAAACTTTCTCATTTCATATTTTTTTACTTTTTTTTGTTACCTTAAAATCAGTATTTTTTTTTGTATTCAAAGCTCAATTACACAGGTTAGCTTCACCTTTCGAAGGCAAAAATAATCATCTTTATCTGGCTACTCTACAAGGCGTGGTAAGTTTTTTGAGTTTCCTGAAAAATGTGTTCATGTGGAACGAACGAGTTGTGCATCTCACCTCTTCACTTAATAATTAATTTTGATATTTTTTGGAAGAAGCATAGAAATCTACTAAAATTAACCCTTTCTTCGGGCTTCAGGTATCATACCTAGAAAGCATACAAATTGAACGAGAACGGAGTGTTAGGCAGTCTAAAAATTGCTAATTAAATCGAAAGACTAAAAAGGACTAAGTGAATCTTAATTTAAAAAAAAAAAAAAAATTAAAATCGAGAGGAATCACGGCTCTAAGGGTAGAAGCTAACAATCGGTGATGGAAATTGGATGAGGCCAAAAATATGGTAGGTGCTAAAAAGAGTTTTGACTTTTTAACGATGTTCAAAACCCAAAAAATGCATTACACTGAAATGATGAGGAATTTTTATACAAATGTAAATGAGGAACTTGATACATTAAGTTAAAAATGTCCAAACTCATATCGAATTAATTTTATTTTTTTTAATAGTAATTTCTCGTTTTATTTTAATTTTTTAAAATAAATCTCTTTAAAAGAGCAGTCACCTTTCTTATTGAGATGCATCTTTCATTCAATTTTTTTTTTCGAAATTCCATTAGGCCCTTCAATGCCCTTTTAAGTTTTTAAAGGGAGTATAATATTCTTAGCTATCCCTTCCTTCCGCAGGACACATAAATTGCGGTCGCGAGCCTGTGCGATGTAAGGTACTCGTTAAATATCCCTATCCTAATTATACTTAGCGAAATTCTGGAGTGCTACTATAGTATCATACCTTTAGCCTTAGTAGAAAAAGGTGACGTTGAATAAAATTAACAAATAAACACTGAACGATATTTTAATAATGTATATTTTTTGTGAAGTACTAGTTAAAGATCCCTAAAATACTATACATGGATAGAAAAAATTTTGGGCTCCTACTGAAGTATCGTACGCTCAGCCACAGTAAAATAAGGCGACGTTGAATAAGATGAACAACTAACACTGAACAATTTTTCAATAACGTATAACCATAACGCAAAAAAGAACACATATTTACGCAAAATATAAAAAATAACAGAATAACATTATTGTGCGTTTCTGTAATCTTTATTAGACGTAAAATAATAATTTATAATGTCTGACTAACAATAAAAAACTCCAATAATACAAGTTAAAAAAAGTATCAACTTGTAACGACACAGTTACACAGAAGTAACCATATAAATCCATCGTCAGCGCCTGACGAACTTTCCTGTCCATTGCTCGTTATATTTATTCTGAATAAGAACAATCAAGAAGGTTCCCGTCAAGCGTTAAAGATTCTTGAACATTCACGAATGTGTACTAGAATTTCAACTTTAGTCCGATTAGCCATAGTAGTTTAAAGTTCTTTTAAAAAATAAAACAACGATATTTTTTTTAATTGTTAAATATATATATATATATATATATATATATATATATATATATATATATATATATATATATATATATATATATATATATATATCAAAATAATATGTTTTTTTAGTACTTGCAAGAAAACTCTCTCAGTATGTATTTACTTATGTAATTTTAGGTGCTTTTCCATCTAAATATGTTCAATATCAGTCAAAAATTATTATTTAAATAAACCAAATGATATAGTCAATAAACGTTTTAAAATTGTAAGATTTTTTTGATCTAGTAAGAAAGCTCACCTCATGGTGAAAATTTAGTGTTTATAAACTACGACTAAATTAATGAATCGAAATAACACCGTAAGGTTTCTGTTCGGTAGAAAACGGTATTTTTAAATATGTTGCGGGTTCCGAATTCTAATAACTGTAATTACGGATCATTCTTCGGTCTTATCTATAATAGGTATACTTTTGAAAATATATTATCAAATCTGCGAAAAAATCTAGGCAAAATAGACATAGACTAGCAAAATAGAATAAGCAAAATAAATTTACGTTTTTCTGTTAGTAATAACATTACTATTTCAACATATTCATACAATCATTGTTATGACAGCTGTCATTTTCATGACAGCTTACTTTCTTTGCCATATTATTTATTTATTTGTCAAAACTTTCAGGCATCGCATTGAAAATTTGAAACAATTAAGCACAACGGATGTAATTCAAAAATGGGGAAAATTAAAAAAAAAAGAAAAACAAATCTGTGACACTATGGTCCTAATCAGCCAATAATAAAACGTCAAATGCTAGTATTTACTTGGATAAATAAAGTTACTTTCTTAAAATGAAGACTAAATACCATCCATGTTTCGAAACAGGCTAATCTGTTATTAGTTTTACAATCCATTCCTTAAGTAGCTTGGAATGACACATTTTTGATTTTCGCGAAGAACACTGAGGGACCGACAATACCTATCAGACATTTTTCAAATAATTTTTTGCTCTATCGGGCTATAATTACGGACAAATAAATTAAAAACGGTAATTCACTAACTAGGTAATTATTTAAAGCTGTCTTTTTCCAGAATTTACGGCATGGCTCTGAGAGTTGGGCTTTGCTGAAAAGACAATATAACCGCTTGACAGCCACATAAATGAAATACCTGCGTTGAGTGGCTGGTAGGACATGAAGGTACAGTATAAGAGAAACGAGACCATTAGGGAGAACTTAGTCATAATTCATCTGAAGACAACACTCCACTGTTATTAAATTTAAGTGGTATGGCCACCTATGCATGATGAAAAATAATGGAAGACCGAGTAAGTGACACAAGACCCAAAGGCAAGCCTAGAACCAAATATGCTGAAAATTTACACAGAAAAGAAAAAGATTCAAAACAAAAGAAACTCTGAGTGGAATGAAGATGTTTGTGCAGGATCAGGAAGACTGGCTCCGGTGGATTGAGGCTACTTAAAAGAATATTGTTAATTCTTTGGATTAGGGCTTGATACTTTTTGCTTTGAAAGTGTATTATATCCTGTAATTTAGTTTGAATCTTGATAGGATGCAGACCTTTTCTGGTCGACTGCCACTCGCATGCTTGTTGCTCTGAATATGCAATCTTTGAGAATAAAGTAAATTAGGCATAAATAAAGAGGAAAAAAAAATCTGTTTCATCTCTATACGAAGGATGATCTTTCAAGGAACTTCTTCCAATTATGTTTGATTTAAGATAGACAAGCTGGGTGGTCTGCAAAGGAAAATAGAAAATAAAATCACTAACAGTAAAGAGTTTATAGGACTTTTAATCAGAACATATAAATAACTTATATATCTCATAACCAAAAATGAAAGTAATATTGGTTCTGACGACATGGATATCAAGAAAACATAGACGAATAAATTATCTGTATTTCAGAAACCTAGATTTCATTGATATAGATGCTCACATCTGCTTACATCAATTTAGATTTTCCAATTTTTCTGAAGTAAATGAAGCGAGGATATGCAAAAAATTTAAAATTGTTGAAAAAAATAACGGTTAGATATCAAAGAAAGACTATTTTGCCTGAGAGAACAGGAAGTAAAGGTGTTCCAGCAGAGGGCCGGAATGTGACCTACTTACAAAACTAAAAATGAAACCTTTCTTAATCCTGGTAATTGCGTTGTGATTGTGGGTGAGGGAGGACTGTCCCGGTTGTGTATGTGTAACGATGAGGATATACGCAGTATAGGATATACGCAGTCTAAAGAGAAGAAACCGCTTGTTCACAGCACTCACGCACTCAACACATCAAACACAAAAAACAGTCTATTAAATTTTAGTTTGTAATTTTATTATTGCATTTTAATGTATCCAGTAAATTTACTATTTTTATCGTATTCTGCGTCAAATTTTCTATCGAAAACGCTTTTAAAAACGATGGAGAAGTTATTTTTACTGTAAGAAAAAAATTAATTAATTTAGCACGGTACGTCACATCGACACGTGGTTCACATTTTATGGCTCATATTCTTGTTTTACACCGTTTATCTCTTAAATACAAATAATTGTTTCATTTTTTTAATTAAAAACATATTTTATTAGCCAAGAAGATGGGAAAAAATAGAAAAAATACATAAATAAAAAACATTGTTGAAAATGAAATTTTTTTATTAAGATTTCGATAATGCATTAGTTAATAAGAACAATATTTGGAATATAATAATAAATAAAATATTTAAAAATAAGACAATGTTTACATTTTCTGTTTAAAAATGTTTACAATATCCTTTTTTTCGCAAGATGAAAACCGTTTTGCTTCCAATTGCTGTAAAGAAATCGGATTAATACAATGATATTTTAAAGTTCCTTTTATTGTTAAAGCTTTTTGGAAACGTCCGGACAATTGTTTTTCTTCTAATTTGTATTCATATGCTAAATTAATTAATTTTTCTTACAGTAAAAATAACTTCTCCATCGTTTTTAAAAGCGTTTTCGATAGAAAATTTGACGCAGAATACGATAAAAATAGTAAAAAGTTGATTCATGGGTGGCGTCACTGTTAAAAACCGATTTAAACATTGAAATTGTTAAAAACATTTTGAATTTTTCGACAATTTGTTTTGAAAGTATTTTTTTCTCAAAGCTTGTTTTTTTATCTTCAAAATAAAAAAAAAATTAGATTTTTTAACTTAAATAGAACCGGAGTTATGAATTTTTGAAAAATAGGCTATTATCAATAAATCATCAAATTCACGAATTTTCGATCTTGTTTATTTTTCAAAATATCGAAAATAAAAAAAAATCCTCTTACACGTATCTCTTTTTTTTCGATATAGAACCCGTAAAAAACGTTTCAGTTAAATCTAAAATGTGTCGGTCAATTTTTGTCCAAATCTGTTCGGTTTGTAAAAGAATGTCCCAAATATGAGAAAGTTTATATCGCAGTCTAGCCCTTGTTGTTGTACACAACACCTAAAATGTTATTAAATAAACAATTAAATAGAAAATGTATAAGAAAAAACGTCAAACTAGATAGAAAAAAGAATAAAAACTTATTTTATTTATTTATATAAATATAAATCCACCGACCGGCAACTTTTAGGCCCGATTGCAGTTGGTAAACACTATCAAATCATAATAAAAATTTCCTTAGAACTAAAACAACCAAACATGATGAAATAATAAGTAATAAGAAAAGAATAAATAAATTAAAAAAAATCAAATTAAAAAGAAAATTTATTAGCTCTCATAATTTTCATGATGAACATAATTTTTAACAACAAAATAATTTACTCATTCAAATTGGTTTCATGGAAACTAAATAAAGTTTTCAAAAACTACATAGAGAATTATAATAGCAGACGACTTGGAGTATCCTGCTTGCATTGCCGAATTAACACAAGTAAAGACTTTTATTTAATAGTAATAAAAAATTAATGGAGATAAAGAGCAAATGCAAACAAAAATAAGTAAATGAATGTGGAATAATGTGCGACTTTGAGAAATGGCATTTAACAAAACACGTCGATTTCTAATCTACGTAGGTTGGTAAGTAAAAGTTGTGTACTGCGCGCATCGCACCAGATTTTTTTTATTTTGAAAAGTCAACATTTCAAACCCTACATGAGGATCTTCATCTCAGGGCTTCATTACTCTGGACTCAGAAGCCCTGGTGCTAAATAAATAAAAAGTTTATCAGAAGAAGATTTATATATATAAATCCACCGACAGAAAACTTGCCCGATTTCAGGTGGTAAAAACTATCAAATCATAATAACAATTAGCTCTGATAATTTTCATGATGAGCATAATTTTTAACAACAAAATAATTTACTCATGTTATGTCTCCTTCATCAGAGATTATAATAATAACCATATACAATCACGCCATAATTATACATTGAATAATGCTAACTCAAATTGATAATAATACTTATTTACATTAGTAATAATGCTCAATTATCGATGTATGTAACCATTAATTAATAAATTACAATTCTCAAAGTATCATTCAAAGACAATTATTCAATAATTGAAAGCTGTTCTTTATTATTTAAATAAAATAAAACTGAAAAAGAATTATTATCCTTGAATTATAACTTTATCCTTGCTTTGATAACATTTGGCGTATATAATATATTGTTTTTATTTTTTTTGTTGAAAAAAATAAAGTAAACATATAGAGGGGAAAAAAAGAAAAATAATCTGTCAACTCATAAAACACGCTGAGTCCGCGCATGCGCAGTACGCCCTTAATGACTTGATGATAATTAAAGAAGTTCTATTAATTTAATGGGAATTATATGTTTCATGGGAACTAAATGAAGTTTTCGTGATGGAGTATTATGCTTGCATTGGCGAATTATCACAAGTAAAAACTTTTATTTAGTAATACAAAGGAATTAATGGACTTTAATTAGCAAATACATACAAAAAAAAAAAGTAAATGATTGTGGAAAAATGTGTGACTTTGAGAAATGGCATTTAACAAAACACGTAAATTTCTAATCTACGTAAGTTGGTTAGTGAAAGTTGTGTGATGCGCGCATCGCACCAGATTTTTTTATTTTGAAAAGCCAACGTTTCGATACCTTAATGTGGGCCTTCATCAGGGCTTCATTACCTTGGACTCAGAATAAGATGTCTTATATACATAATATATATATATATATATATATATATATATATATATATATATATATATATATATATATATATATAAACTAAAATATTGTAATATAAACTAAAAATTGGGTTTTCTTACAAATTAGTTTGGATGATCAATATCCATCAATTTGAGTCAATTTTATTTATTTTTTTGTATTTTAATAACCAACGTTATTTTAATATTCAATACGCTATTAAAATAGAAAAATATTTATTTTTTTTATTACTGCCTCTACCAGGCAGGATCATTGGCAAAATCGCTTTCAATTTAAACTTGGTTACACAACTTCATTCTCTTCAAAAAAGTAATCACAACATTCACAGAGTACTCCACGACTCCGAACAACTCCTTTAAGTTTGAAGTTTTTTTTAATATTCATCTTGCATCGAAGTTCGGCAAATCTTTGGCATTCTAAAAGAATGTGCTTGACAGTTCTGATTGCGGAATGACAGTGTTGGTCGGGCCTCAATTCCTCTCAGCAGATAACCGTGGGATAATTCAGAGGCCAAAAAAAAAAAAAAATAATAATAAAAAAAAAATAATAAAAATAAAAAAAAATCCACTAAAATGCCTGTATATTAATCACCTCATAAAAATAAAAGACTTGCGTTTCTCATTTCATGGCAAAATATATTAACCTTGAAAGTAAAAAAAATATATAAAAAAAATATGGTTCACTGAAAGTGATGAAGGTCAACAAATCCTCAAAGCATCCAATCCTGCTAATAATTAAAGCCTTGTTTACAAGGTTAAAATTTTGGAACCGAAGGTTACTTTGATATTTTACCGATAGGGGCGATTATACTTGACCGAATTGTTAATTATAAATAACTGTTTTTCACGTTTATGTTTTCTGATCACTCAGTGTGAGTCATAATTATTCACAGTTGGTGATAATTATTTTTAATAAATTATTTTAGTTATCGTTTAAAAATTCAGATTTTTATTTAATTTATGGATTCATCCTCTCATCTACTACAAACGAATTATACAGTTTCATTACACAACAAAACAACGAGAATGCCTGTGTCGCGTAAGATTGTTTCTCATTTACTTATGTAACCTTAACACGATGAATTTTAATTTTGTTGACCTAATTTCCACACCTATATTTTTTTCTCGCTCTTAAAGCATTCACAATACTTTAGAATATACTATATTATATAGTAAAAAAAAAAAAAAAAAAAAAAATGAAAACTTTATCGGAAACCACTAAAACATATTTAGGTTATCGAAATTTCCTTGAAAGTGATTGATAAATCTTTTGAGTGTTAAGTCTTCAGGTACAAATTATAACTGAAAAATTAGGAAAATAAATGTTTTTTACCCTTGTTATGTTGGAAGACTTAGAAACGAATATTAAAAAAAATGATATAAAAATACCAGTTTGAAATTTAAGATCTAGGTATAATTAGGATAGGGATCTTTTTTAACGAGTACCTGACATTGTACAGGCTCGGGAACTCCATTTTACTCTTATCGGCATAGCCAAGGATTTTTATTCCCATTAAAAAGAAGAACCGCGGGACGCGAACCCGCGACCTTTAGTATTTTTGGCTGCTATGCTAGCCACTACACCAAGTGATTGTGTACCAAGTGGTACACAAAGGTGACCTTCAATTTGTATCTAAAGATACTTACACTCATAATGAACAGGAAGGAACATTGTGTATTTATTATAACATTGGGAGAACATTAACATAAAAATTAGAAATAGAGTTGTAAGTTAACAAACACTACCCCATGTGTATGAAACTATTTTAAAGAAAAACTATGTGATCAAACATAAGAATACTGCAACTCTGATAATAATTATGATTTGTAGCGAACTAAGAGAACTATTATTTTGCAAAAATATATAGGAAAAACAGAGAAAATATTTCTATTCTTTATAAAAAAATTGCCATTGATAATAATTTCATAAATAGTATATATGAATGTTATTTGGCCAAACATAAATGTGTAAAAGTTTCAAGTAAAACCGCCGGCTATTTTTCTACTTTTTAGGTAACAAACATACATTTGTATTTTATATATAATATTTTCTTAAAATTTTGTTCATTCCCTCCGAAAATATTATAACGATGCACCACCCCCTAGTTTTGATTCTGCGAACAGTCTTGCTAGTCTTCATAAATAGGAGTTGCACATTGTTTACCTTCTCATAAAACGAGCAAGTCATGTAAGGAAGGTCTAAACTAGTTGCATAATATTCCACTGTGCATAGTAATTAGACATATTCTAATAATTTATGAGAGAAAACAAAAGAGAAAAAGATGCGTAGTTGAGGAAAGATGTAGATAGGAAATAGGTTACAAGGATAAATGCACTTACTGAGTTAGATTATTTTACTTGCAATAAACATTAATTTCAACCATTTGTCTCAGTCTATAAGCTATAATTTGGTATACCCTTTAGCGAACAAACACTTGGATACCTATAACATTAGATATACAACTAGGTTTTTTCTTCCTAATATAATCAAAATATAATCGATATTCGGGAAATGTATTTTAAATTAGTTTATGAAAACCATATAATATAACCAGAAATGCTATCGTATTGTATTGGTTATACAATGCCATAACACTTATGTGGCTTTTAAATTTTTTATTTAAGAAGGATAATAATTCACATTAGCAGACAAACGATAAAAACTCTGATTATTAAGACGGTTACAAAACGTATACAAGACTAACTCTCCAGTCCAATCACTCCTTATATTTCGTATGAATTAGAACATTCCTGATGGTTCCCGACAAGCGTGGAAATATCACGAACATGTACTAAAAGAGTCACAAACATGTACTAAAACAGTTATAAATTGTTCCAACAAAAAATTCTAAATTCTAAAACTCTTTTAAATCATATGTTCTGTGTTTCACCTTATAATACGATTGTATTGTGTACCCAATTAAATCATTTAGCTAAGCAATATACGGGTGATTCTAAAATTATGGTGGTATCTATGTAACAACGTGATAAATCGACAACCGCCTGAAGGATTTTTTAATTTTTTTTTTGCTATATATTACCTCAATGGTAAAGAACACTGCTAACTTTCAAGGGCCTAAAGACAGAAAAACATTAACTAAAATCAATAACAATGCTCTTTTTTTCATTCCCTAGCCTGTCACAAAGTAGAGGTCATGTACTTTGAAAAATAGTTAAACCCTTTTCCGACACAATAATTTTAAAAAATCAGGCACCAATCTTATCAGCAAATTTCAGGATGCAAAAAAAAAAAAAAAAAAAAAAATTGAGCCAGGACTCTAAAGGGTACAGGCAAAGTAATGCAACAGCTTTTCCCTGTGTCACACATTTGTGTGACCCCCTAGCTAGTTTTTTATATACCTACCAATCCCCTCAGAAAAGGAAATTTCGAGCTGAGAACATATGGGGTAACTTTGTTATAAACCCAACTATACGTCGAATCATATAATTTTTACTAAATTTACTTCAGTTGCTTTCAGGACGTGGAGGAGGGTGTAAAGCTAAACAATATTTTTATAGTGAGTCACTCCCTATACCTTATTAACATGATGATAGTAATCAATATATATATATTTTTTATTATAGTTTTATAGACCTTTCGAATCTCTTCACAGCAATAACCTCCTTTTAGTCAATGTTGTACCAATTTTGCTAAAATTTATGACAAATGGCGGATTTATCCCTCCCTGTCCTGTCACTCCCTAGTGTATTTCGTTTGTAATTTGTAATTTCGTTATGTTGATTAATAATCATTGTCAGTTCAGAAAGTTAGTTTTCGATTAAGTATGCATATCTTAAAGCTCTCCTTGACTTATGGGATCACAAAACGTCCCGTCGAAAACCAAAAGCCTAAATTGTTTTGTTTATAAGTAGTTTTGTCATAAAAGTTTGCTCGAAACAGTCCAAAAAAAATCGTTTATGACTTTGGAATTTTTAAGATTCACTGATTGCTTAAACAAATAGAACACTTTTTTCTAAATTTAAAATTAAACTTTAAACCATCTTCGTAAGAATCCACGTATTTTTTATTCCTTTTTCTTTGTTTTTTAACTGCATCCATTGTTCTTCTCTTTTCTATTGTATTTCTCTATTGTACTTCTATTTGTATTCTTATTTGTATTTGTATTTGTATTTGTATTGTACTTCTACTTGTATTTGTATTCTATTGTACTTCTCTTTTCTTTTGCAAATGATGTATGGGGGCTAAAATGATCCAAGTGGTTGAAAAGCCCATTTTGTTATAAATAAATAAATAAATAAAATAACTGCATCCAAAACCACACAAAACTATTTAATTACTTCATGAGTTTCAAGTTATCTCGCTGTATCGTTTACCTTGGGAAAAACCTATTTTTTATTCTGCAATTAAAAGTTGCTGTATAACATCTCATCAATTCAAACTTTTTTCATTTCGGATTTGTTAGTAATAGTTAATTGTAGTTTTCATATAATTATTAGACTTAGTGTTTTTCTTTTTGTTATATTTCTGTTATTTAATAATTTGAATATCATTTAATTTACAATTGCAGTTGAAAAGTTATCCTGAGAGGTTTGAAGTTGTATTTCAAATAAGACCCACCATTAACGTGAATACAACCCGGTACTTAGCAAAATAGGCTACCTTGGAATTCGTTTTTACTTTCACTTACCTATTTTACAATTATTGAATAATTTCAACGGAAATACTTGGTTTGGGCTCTCCATCAAACAACCAAGTCCTAAGTCCCATCCGAATTGGTCTGTGTTTGTATTTTATCAGACAAGCATCAAAATTATAAGCCGTCTAAACCTAAAAATTCGGTATTCGGGGTAGATATATTCTCGTGATGTGACGGAAAAGCTTTTCCTCGAAATTGAGTAAGCGGAAGAGGTACGTAGCACCATACATTTTATCAGAATTTTACGTTTTTTTTTATTAAACTCGTGTTATTTATTGAGAATCAACTATTCTTTAATATCAAGTAGGTTTTCTCATCAAAGAAATATTCTTCTGATAAGGCTTAAATTGCAAAGGTAAAATATCATTTGATATTTTTTTTTTTTTTTTTTTACGGAGTAATAAAGAAACCCTTGGTACTCATAGTAAAAAATAAATGGGAAAATATAAAACATGAAAAAAAATCATAAAGTTATAGTGGAGAAAAAAAAGAAAAAAATTTCCCCGAGTGGAAAACTTTAATTACCGTCTAAAAGTTCAATAATGAACACGAATCAAATATCATTGGAAAGCTGAAAATTGGCTTAAAAGATATTGACGCATGAAAACCGAAAGAAAATAATCAATTCTTTATATTATTTAAAGGAAAAAAAATTCGACTTCCAGTTTTTAACAAAAACACTTGTTTTGGGGTCCACTGATTCCAAATAACAAAGCCCCGCGAAATGGTCTGTTAAGTTAGGGATCTTTAGCGATCCTCGTTAAAGATCGTACAGGCTCGGGTCCTCCATTTTACGCCATATGCGAGGGACGGCAGAGCCTAAGATTTTTTACTTCCTTTGAAAAATGGTAGGACCAACGCGGGATGCGAACCCACGCCCTTTAGTATAATAGATTGCTATGCTGACCTCTACACCACAGTTTATTGGTATGCGTGGACGTGTTCCATTTGTCAAATCGAACGAATTGATTTTGTTTTCGCCCAATTTTTGCAATTTGCAACTATGTGTGAACTCATCGACTGAGTATCCCCAGTTCAACAAAAATATTTTAGCATAAAGTAGTGCAACAATGCTCTTTGAATTATTTCTATTCACATTATTGGAGGAAACGCATTACTGCACGTGAGTTTCAATCATTTCAACCTTCATCAAAGCATGCGCGTGGCCATAATTTACCAAATAGCCATTATTACATCTTCTATGCCCGCTAATTTGTCTAAAATGACCTATACAGTGTTATTGATTGCATTTCAATAACACATTGGCACATTATACAATGTTCCCTAATGAAAAAAAATAAACAAAACTTATTATATAAAACGTATTATATAATTTTTAAATAAGTATATCTATTTTTTATAGGAATTTAACTTTACGTATGCTCATATATAATAGTATAAAAGTATTGAAACACTTACGTGGATTAAAAAATATTTATTGAAAGAGAAGTAACAATTTTCCATGGCACACAAATTAATGATGTACGTCGTCCTACACATATTCTCGATGCCACACAGCGTTCTCATAATCTGTGTGGCATCGAAAATTGTTTTTCCTTAAATAAAAATTGTTTAACCCACATAATTTTTAGGTATGGTATTTTTTTTTTTTTACTGCATAAATTTGCGACTAAACCGGCGCTGAGGGTTCGAGTCCTGCCCTGAGTTGTTCTTTTCTTTGGCAGAAGTACCTCCCAGTAACATGGGTATTTATAATGGGGTGGCGAATCGTAGATACCCAAGCCTTAGGGGCTTTAAAATTTCTTTCTTAAATTAGAAAATCTAAAATCAATAAATAGGTAATGAGTCCGCCAAAGTGGTGCCTAATCGGCTCTTAAAAAGCAAGGAAAGAAAATTTTCCAATAGGGTGGCCATTGAAAAAGGAAAGCATTTATTGATTATTGGGGCGGTTCGAAGTTCGCCAGGTAAGCTAGTAGTCTTATAAAATTTAATTCAGGGCACAGTTTTTTTTTTTTTTTTTTTTTTTTTTTTTTTTAATCGCGAAGCAGAAAATATGATTGATTAGAGTTCTAGTTTGAGCTATTATCTACCATATTTGTTGAAACAGTCGGAACAAACTATTCTAGTACATGTTTCTGACTGTCTGAGAATCTTCTAAGCTTGTCGGGAAGCTTCTAGATAGTTCTAATTCATACTATATATACACTGGGGAGTTCGTTCGATCACTGGATGTCATCTTAGGATTGAAAAACAAAAATAAATACAGCAACAACCTTCATCTAAAAGCGAACGTCATCCCTACAATTGCATCGGCCTTCCCCTTAATTGGAGTTTCATTTTTACGATAAGGCACAAGGTTGTTTAAACTTTCTTATTTCAAGTTTTATTCCACCATTTTATGAGTTAAAGTAGATTGGATGGTAGGCTTTTAATTTGTATGTACACGTATAATTTTCAATTACTGCTGTTACCAAATGTCAATGTCGGTTGAAATTGAAATCAATCAATATGTGAAACAAATGTGTACATGCATCCAAGTTGTCTATTGAACTCTTTAAAGACTTTAAACTTTAAACCACCTTTCGTGTGGTTCAGAAAGAAGTTCTTTCCCAACCCGTGACATAACACACGACCAGGTTCAACGACATTCAAGGTTTTACTGGAACATGTTTTTAATCACATCATTAAGCAGCATAACATCTTGCCACACGAATCATATTTGTATATCAACTTGAGTAATGAATGGTACGATAAACAAAAAACATACATCATTAGAAAAATCTGGTGCGATGCGCGCTACACACAACCTTCACTTACCAACTTACTTTTATTAGAAATTTACGTGTTTCGTTAAATGCTATTTCTCAAAGTCACACAATTTTCCACATTCATTTACTTATTTTGTTTGCATTTACTCTTTAAAGTACACTCATGCAAGCATAATAATCCAAGTCGTCTGATTTTATAATTCTCAATGTAGTAGTTGAAAACTTCTGGGAACTATTTTCCATGAAACAAATAATTTCAATCAAATGAATAGAACATCTTTAATTATAAAGCATTAGTCTGTCATTAAAGGCATACTGCGCATGCGTAAGGACAACGTGTTTTATGAGTTAATGAAATATTTTTCTTTTTTTCTCCTGTAAATGTTTACTTGATGTTTTTCATATTTCATATTTAGCCATTTCTTATTTTTAGGCGAAACGAGAGACAGATAATTTGTCCATATAAACAAAAACAAAGGTACTTTATAGGAAAACAAAAAGGCCCCTTCCTCATTTATGCCTCCTCAGAACATTTTAATAATAATAAAGCTTTCCTGATATAAATTATCGTTGATTCTCATTAAAAATGGCGAATACAATCAAAATCGTTGGAGCCGTTTTTGAGAAAATCGAAAACAACGTAAAAAGTTATTAATTAAAGTACCCCCTCCGTTTGATCCAATTTGATGATTTTTTTTGTAACATCACGGGAATATACATATACCAAATACCCATTTTCAGGTTTGCACGGTTTATAGTTTTTGAGCTAGTCTGTTAATACATACACAGACCATTTCGCGGGACTTGGACTCAGGTTATTGGTTATTTCGACTCAGGGGACCCCAAAACGAGTATTTTCATTGAATACCGGAAGTCGAAATTTTACACGATCGCAATACTTTCTCTTACTACATATTTCATATATAGGTAAGTGAAAGTAATATCTGATTACGTACCTGGAACAATACCTCATATTTATGCAACTTAAAATGAACAATACTTGCAAAATCGTTCTGTTTCGACGGCATAGCCAAGGATTTTTTACTCCCTTTAAAAAGGGTTTAAAGGGCAAAATCCTAGCCGCCACCTTCAGTGTTTCAGGCTGCTACAATGAAGTTGACCCCCCCCCCCCCCACAAGAGACCTTGAAGCACCAACTTGTAACAAATGCGACAGCACTCCAGAAAAAGTAGAACACCTTCTACTCGAATGTCGTAGAATAACGTATAGAGAAAAGAAATCTCCCGAGATCTTGAAAAGAGCCACTGTTCTGATAGTGAAGAAAGAATCTCTACATTATTTTTCTTTATTAACATTAATATTGCTATTGAAGAACACCTCAAAAGGTTATTTATAGTTACATTTACGCCAATGACCCTAGTCAACCTAGGTTAGAAGCGCTGAAACAAAACAAAAAAAAAATAATAATAAATACATTTTTTTTATTAAACTAATCCTATAAAAAAGGAACTTGTACAATAACAAAAAACTTATATGAATTTCATTATTTTTTTTAGGGAAAGTATTGCGATCGTGAAAATTTCGACTTCCGGTTTTCAAGTGAAATGCACGTTTTGGGGTCCCCTGGCTTTAAAAAACCAAGTCCCGCAAAATGGTCTGTGTGTGAAAACTATAAGCCGTTGCGAATCTGAAATTGGGTATATGATGTATGTATATGCCCGTGATTCATAAAAATTGATCAAACGGAGGGGGCACTTCATTCCATAACTTTTTTCCCATTTTTACGTAGTTTTTTTTCAATTTTCTCAAAAAACAGCTCTTACGATTTTGATTAAACTTGTCATGTATAATAATAATCAAGCATTCTTTAATATCAGGTAAGCTTTATCATAATTAAAATGTTCTGAAGGGGCTTAAATGGGGAAGGGACCTTCTTTGTTTTCCTACAAAGTACCTTTGTTTTGGTTTATATGTAAAAATTATTTGTCTCTCGTTCCGCCTAAAAATAAGAAATGGCTAAATATGAAATATGAAAAACATCAAGTAAACATATAAAGGGTAAAAAAAGGAAAATATCCCATCAACTCATAAAACACGTTCATAATTAAAGCCGTTCTGTTCATTTAATGGAAATTATTTGTTTCATGGTAAATAAATGAATTTTTCAACAACTACATAGAGAATTATAAAATCAGACGACTTGGAGTATTATGCTTGCATTGCCGAATTATCACACGTAAAATCTTTTATTTAATAATTAAAAAAAAAATAGTGTTTTTATAGAGTAAATAAAAACAAAAACAAGAAATGAGTGTGGAAAAATGTGTGAATTTGAGAAGTGGCAATTAAGAAACCACGTCAATTACTAATCTAAGTAAGATGGTAAATGAAAGTTGTGTGTTGCGCGCACGCACCAGATTTTTTATTTGATTGAACTGGATAAAGCATTTAATGCTATTTCAATTCTGTTTTTTGTCATGATATTTTAAATATTTTTTATAAAAAGGTAAAACATTGGCCTTTGCCGGGATTCGAACCTGGATTTCAAGGCGCTCTTGCCACAGGCACATATTCCGGTCAAGTCAATCACTTCTCTTCACTAACCTCTTCCCACCGTTCTCTCAAGTTTGCTCATTAAACGGGGGAATTGACTATTGTCCATTATGTGAAGTCTATTGACCATTGTCAATTTATTTAAGCATAAATTCAATTTTTTTTCTTTCCATAGAATAAATATGCAATTAATTATACGAAATTTTGGGTCCTAATCTTTATGATGTCTTCCGATGAATTCACTCAAATATGAATCCACATATTTGTCTAGCCACTTGTTCAAGGATTATTTCTTCAATTTTGCGAATCAAAATAAACGTAAAATAATTTTTTTTAAATATTTCACTGCATCTTGTTCTTATTAGAGCAACTTCTAAATTTTTATTAAACCAATGTTTCAATAATGTTATTGTATAGTTTAATTAAATATATATGTAGGAGTTTTTTTTTTTTTTTATAGAAATGGAACTGAATTAAAGAGAAAAAAGTAAGAAATATCAAATACCCCAGAGGACTCAATAAACAATAGCAGTGGGGTCACCTACGGTATTGTGGTTAACATATCAACCTACAATACTAAAGGTCGTAGGATCGCGCGTGTTCTTAGAATCTTTTAAAGGGAGTAAAGTATTCTTGTTTATGCCTTCCCACGCATAGGACGTGAAATGGAGGTCGAAATTCAGGACATCCAATGTAGGATCGTCCGACTAGCCTAAGAGGCATAAAGTGGCGTTAAACAAACAACAATCTGAACTGTAACATAATGGGTTACACTTTAGATAGAGATAACAATTTCACAGAGAGAAGTTGCTATTCACTTTATTAATTTGTTTCGGGAAAGTACTTATTTTTTTTAAATTTAATTAGATTTAGAACAGAGTTATTCCAACTTTCTTGTCTTTTAACCACCTGTGAATAATACAGGTGGCTAACATTGATTTTTTGAAAACTCAAATATTCCTAATGCGTTTTTGGCAACGGGTTTAATGGCCATGTGAAAGATAATAACTCAAAAATTGTCAAAAGATGTTGCTTTTGTTGTATACAATTTCACTCGGTGCTCCATCTAACTATCTAAACTGGTACTACAACTCGTTGCCGAGTCTTGACCTCCTGTAACAACCTCCTCCAATTGTCACGATCTTGCGCAGCCACCATCCAATTATTGACACCTAAAACACCCCGGGCATCAGCAGCGACTCCATCCACCCATCTTAATCTCGGTCTTCCTTTCCGTCTTTTACAAGAAATTGGATCTTTCAGTGTCTTCTTGGGGATTTCACTATCCTCCATTCTGGCCAGATGGCCCGCCCATCTTAGACGATTCTATTTATAAAACAGAACGATGTCAGGTTCATTGAATAAGCTATATAGCTCCTTAGTTGTACGTCTTCGCCACTGACCTCCAGCCTGCCGTCCTCCCAATATCCGACGCAAGACTTTCCTTTCGAAGAGACCAAGTTCCTGCTCCATCGATTTTGTGGTTGCCCAGGATTCCGATGCGTACAAACAAAACTGGCCTGATCATAGTCTTGTAGAGACTCTTTTTGGTTTCTCTAGAAAGAGCTCTACTCCTGTAGTGACGCAGTAATCCAAAATATGCACAATTAGCTGCCTGGATTCATTTCTTCACCTCCAGTTGAGTCTCGTTATTGTGTGAGACCAGTGATCCCAGGTAGACAAATTCAGATACCTTCTCAAACTTGTACTCTCCGAAGGTAACCATTTCACCTGGATTTGGGGCTTCCTCTGCTACCATGTATTTAGTTTTCGAAGCATTGATCTCAAGTCCAAGTTTCCTGGCAGGGCAAGTCAGGGAATGAAAAGCTTCTAGTACTGCATTGTGGGAGCGACCAACAAAAGCAATAAAAATCCTTAATGGAAAGCATAAACTAAAATAATCTGTTTAAGACTTTTGTATGCAGCATCTAACTTCCATAACCAATCCAAAACGATATCATTGTTTCATAATTTTTGAGTTAGCGCTTTCCTCCTTGGCAGGTTAGTATACTGTCACCCACTTTGAAAGGCTTAGCGTAGTATGAAAAAAAAAAATTCAAACTTTTTTTTATATAAACAAAACTTCTATTCCTAATAAAGCTGGTCACTTCCGGAGGTTAGACCCCTCTCCCTTCAGGGATGGCCTATGAAGAGTAAAAACTTTACTTATTTAATATTTATTTTCAAAAAGAAGGACTTTATATGTACATATTAAGTTTTTTAAGCCAATATTAAGATTTTTTACTAAATATCAATAAAGATGAAATTCTGTTTGTTTGTTTGTTCTTTATAGAAATCCATACCGTTAGTCCTGAATTCTCCTAAAAGCCGATCTTCAGCTGATATTCTTTATTGTTATAAAAATCGTAATGATCTCTCACAATGTTTTTTTACGAAATCGAACGTTTCATTAGAAAAATGAAATTCCCCGGGTGAAACAGGGATATACAACTAAAATCTATGTAAATAAATATGAAATTCTGTTTGTTTTTATAGAAATCCATACCGTTTGTCCTAAATTCTCCAAATTTCGCTCAGTGGTTCTTTGATACCAGGTGCGAACAACTGTCCATATTAAAATTGCATAACTTCAGCCAATCTCTGGGTATATTCTTTATTGTTATAAAAAATAGTTTTGATCCCCCTTTACATTGGTTTTTACGAAATCAACCGTTTATAGATTTTAAAAAATCTGAAATCGGTATATACAGCTAGTTTATAATAAAAGATTAATTAATTTATTCATTTATATACATGTGATTAACATATATGTATCACTTTTTGCAAATTTCTACAAGTTCAAAATGTATTGCGACCACGAAGCGAATAATGTACTAAATAAACTATTTTAAACTACCTATTAATGTACGTACTTATTGGTATGATTATTGCGAAAATAAGTTTTTTTAAAAAGTATTCGTGAACTCTTAAGGATTAAACAAGCAACCACTCTATCTGAGTATGTGAATTATTCTATATATAGAAAGTCAAAATTTAACCCGCATTATGTGGTTCAATAAGACCAACTAATCCTAGATTTCCATTAACATATCATCAGAACCTATACACACACATTTATATTTTTATATATGCATAAAGCTACTCTTCAGTTATAAGTATGGATGATAAGTAGAATTGCCTGAAGCTCATTATGAATGAAAAAAAAGAAAATATCTTGGAATAATGTTTTGTTATTGCTAGCATCATAAATATGAAACATGTCATCAGAGTGGGAATCGTTTTGAAACGCCACTTTCAGAATCGCTCCAGTTCCTTCAGCTGACGTCAAGCATACTTTACGTTACTACAGTTTACGTAGTTTCACGTTTGTTTATTATATAGATATATTATATTGAACTCTTTTTAGTTTAGTATGTTATATATAATTTGTTTGCTATTGATGGTAAATAAACTTATGTGGGGTCACGTGTGGTGTAGTGGTTAGCATAGAAACCTAAAATACTAAAGGTCGAGAGTTCGCGTCCCGAGGTGGCCCTAGGATTTTTTAATGGGAGTAATAAATCCTTGTCTATGCCGTCCCTCGGATAGGACGTAAAATGGAGGTCCCGAGCCTGTGCTTGGTCAGGTACTCGTTAAAGATCCCTATCCTAATTATACCTGTATAGGCAAAATTTAGGACTCCCACTGTAGCATCGTCCGATTAGCCTTAGTGGCATAAAGTGCCGTTAAAACATACACAAACAAACTTATGTACTTTTATTCTTTATTAAAACACTGAAGGATGAATTTTGAAAAAATTACACTAATGGCAATAGTTAAGAATTCATTGTGAATAAGGATAATTAATATATTTCAAGCCAAAAATCACAAAGATTGCGTGAAAATTTTATTTAAAATAAAATAACACATTTCGTGTAATGTAGAAACATGTTTTCTCAATCACCTCATTATATATATATATATATATATATATATATATTTATATAAGTGATTTGTAACATCATAATAACCTTAGGATTACCAACTAAGAAGTCAGTAGTTCTAGTTGGCTCCAGGAATCCATAGCTTTCTTTTATAGTTAATTACTGCTTATATCTTTTAAAAATTTATTTCATGGGATTACCATATTTACATACTAGCTAGGGTGCCCGGCTTCGCTCCGGTAGTTGTGTGGTAGTTTTAATAACAGAAAAACTTTAAAATTAAAGGAAATATAGAACAAAATTAGCACTTTCTTGAAACTTTTAACATGGTATCGATATTAAGATTCGAAAACTGCAGAGTCCGCCCAAATAAGGAACCCTATATACTTTGAAGGGGGTTGAAAATGGTGAATGAACAAATAATTTTGCTGAAACTATGTCGAGTTATGCATCCTTTTTGATGGTTTCTGTGATTCTGAATCATATAAGCCCATTCCAGGCAGTCAGCAGATAATAAGTTATTAGATTATAGTTAAAACATCTATTAATTAAAAAAACTATATTTCGAGTACAACTTAAGCGCCGACAACTGTGATGGTCCTATTAGATCCAGAAGTTTAGAAACTTTTTTTTAAGACCTTTCTTCCAGCTTAATCTCCCTTAAGATATCCGCCCCCGTAATTTGGCCGGACTCTGCACCTACCATTACAAGTGAAAACCAAAATATCATGAGGAAACAATGTTTTCATCATATTTCTTTTTATCCTGAAGTATGAGGGGTGATAAAATCTTATGGAAAAAATGCTGTAATTGGAGTTAGTCACTTTGTCAACTGGAATGCTCGTCATACATAGTAATAAAACCATTTTACATAATTACATACAATAAGAACACTTCAAAATTTTTATTTTCGATTTAAAATCAGTCAATTCAGCTCTTCTTTTTTGTGTTATGTCTGTTTTTATTCTCTCACTGTACTACTAAAATATGTTCTCTCATATTGCATTAAATTTACTTAAGTATATGTTATATATTAATTAAATGAAATGTGTTAATCAATTAACCTTCTTATGAGAAAATTAATTTTGTAATGTATCCAGTCGGTTTTCTAATTGATTGTAGAGATGTATTTTATTTTGAAAAAAAAAAGGTGAAACTAATTATTTTCGGTTAATTTAAAAAGAACATCTGAACAAATACATAACCTTTACAAATTGAATGGAATGAATGAACAATAAAAATTGAGTGAAACGCACCCTAGCACTTCCTGGTAGCCTGGAGCTCGAACTAAATTTTTCATTCTTAAACTCGTATCTCAATCTCAGGCAGGCTAATTACATGGTGCGAGAGGCTTAAAATTCCAGTCCTTTTCTCTTCAATTTTACACAGAGAATAACCGAAACCTTCTTCTCCGTTAAGAGCTATATAGCAACACGCTGACATAACTTCCTTAATCCCACGTGGAGTCGCTTTTGAGTCTTTTCGGCACGCAAATTGTACACTTTGCTTTATAATACATATTGATTTATAAGCCTGAGGATGAGTTGGGAAAACAGGTGGTTGAACCTAGCTGAAAATAAGTTAAAGGAAATTAAAAGAGAGGTGATCACATGGAAATCCTCTAACAGGAATAAGCGCAGAGAGGAAGTAATCTTGACGCGTCTTCGCATAGGTCATACCCGTTTGACACATGGATACCTTATGGCACGCGAAGACCCTACCGACTGTCAGGCTTGTGGATGTTGGCTGACAGTGAAGCATATTTTGACGGAATGCAGGGCATACGAAGAATACAGAGCACTCTTAGACATACCGAACGACTTATACAGTATACTGCAAGACAACGAAACAGACAAACTGTACGACTTTCTAAAATTAACAGAATTATATAATCAATATATATTATAAAGCAAAGTGTTCAATGTGCGTGCCGAAAAGGCTCAGAAACGACTCCACATACGATTAAGAGATTTATGTCAGCGTGTAACTGTATGTCCCCTAACGGAGAAGAAGGTTCCCGTTTTTCTCTTAAGGGTGTGAAATTGAAGAGAAAAGGACTGGAATTTTTAGCCTCTCTCAACATGTAATTAGACTACCTGAGAATGACATACGACTATATGAATGAAAAATTTAATTCGAGCTGCAGACCACCAGGAAGCGCTAGGGTGTGTTTCACTCAATGTTCATTGTTCATTCATTCCGTTATATGTGTAAAGGTTATATATTTTGTCAGCTGTTCTTTTTAAATTACTTAAAAATCAAGCGAAAATAATTAGTTTCACCTTTTCTTTTAAAATAAATTAATGGTTTTACATATCTGCTATCAATTGGAAAACCGACTGGATACTTTACAAAATTAATTTTCTCATAAGAAGATTAATTGATAAACACTGTTGATTAGATTTAGTCAATATCTAACATATACTTAAGTAAATTTAATGCAATATGAGTGAGCGAATAAAAACAGACATAAAATTAAAAAGAAGAGCCGAATAGACTGATTATAAACTGAAAATAACAAGTTTGAAGTGTTCTTATTGTATGTAGTTATGAAAAATGGTTTTATTACTATGTATGATGAACATTCCAGTTGACAAAATGATGAATTGACTCCAATAATACAGTTTTTTCAATAAGATTTTATCACCGCCCATAGTTCAGGATAAAAAGAAATATGACGAAAAAATTGTGCCCTCATGATATTTTGGTTTTCACTTAGTAACAGTAGTAAGATTGGAGAAGTGCAGAGTTCGGCCAAATTAGCGGGGGGGGGGCGGGATATTAATGGAGGTTGAACTGGAAGAAAGGTCTTACAAAAAAAAAAATTCTATGAATCTTCTGTATTTTCTAAACTTCTGGATCTAATGGGACCATCACAGTAGTCGGCGCTTAAGTTGTACTCCAAATATAGTTGTTTTAACTAATAATCTAATAACTTATTATCTGCTGACTGCTTGAAATGGGCTAATAGGATTCATAATCACAGAAACCATCAAAAACGATGCATGACTCGACAAAGTTGCAGCAAAATGAATTGTTCATCCACCATTTTCAACACCCTATAAAGTGTATAGGGTTCCTTATTTGGGCGGACACTGCAGATCTCGAATCTTAATATTGATACAATGTTAAAATTTTCAAGAAAGTGCTAATTTGTTCTATATTTCCTTTAATTTTAAAGTTTTTCTGTTATTAAAACTGCCACACAACTACCGGAGCGAGCCGGGCGCCCTAGCTAGTAAGATATAAACCGAAATTTGTAATAAAGGGCGATGATGACCCTCGTGGTTGACGTCCTTATATATATATATATATATATATATATATATATATATATATATATATATATATATATATAAATTGTATGCATTATAATCCATCGCAAATAAATTTCATAAAAAAAAAATAAAAAAAAATAAAAATTAAATATCGACCAAAAAAGACTGGCCTGAGGTGAAAATGGCCTGAATCACACTCACCTTGAGATTAGTGCAAAATAAATAATAAGCAGCTGAGCTCCCAATGATTAGTGAGTTTCCTCACATTTACATATTGCTCTAAGCTAGTAATGATTTTTAAGAAGCTTATGTAACTAGGATTAAAACAAACTAATAATTATTTCAGAATAGTATATTACGAAATGTATATCAGTACTGTTTAATTAGTCCGTAACGTATTAGACGTTTCTTTATTTGAGAAGTTCCTGCTATTTCCAAACCATCAACCAACTCTAAGCCAAGCGTTGCTGTGGCTCAGTGGCTAAAATGCGTTAATTTAGTTATATCCTATTGTTTTTTATAGTCAAATTTATAGTCACTGATAAAGATAAAAATGTTTCAGCTAATCTAAAAACCAACGGGATTTAAAATAGAACTTTACGCCAAATTTAAGATTGTTTGGTAAAGAATTTAGAGCGTTTACATAACATCGAAACATGTCGATTTCTAACCTAAGTAAGTTCGTAAGTGAAAGTTGTGTGTTGCGTGCAAAGCACCACATATTTTGTTTTTCTCAAAAGGCCGAAAACCTGAAAAGTTATTTTATAAATTAAGTGCTTATGAGATTTTTTTCTTTTTAAATTTTCAAATCCTTCTATTTAGATCACAGTAGTAAGTAAGCACTTGTTATTAAAGCAAGACGAAAATAAAACTAATAAAGTTATACTTGACTCTGTTCCACGGTTTTTAGGAATTTGTCAAAGGATAAGTCTATTTTAAAATATTTTTTAAATTTATTCTTCCTATGTCACTGATTATGATTATTTTATCTTGTATCTTTGGCCGCACCAAAAATTTTATCAGTGGAAAAAAATAATTTTATGTTGATTAACCCGTTTAACTGGTTCTACAGTTTTTAGGAGCAGTCAAGGATGGATGTTTTTGATAGAAGTATCGCTAAACTTTTCGATCCTACTTTAAATTAATAACTTTAGGAAATTTTTTGATACCGTAAAATAAGGGTACTATGCATAAATTACTCAATAAATTTTGTTTTAACTTAAATGTGTGACAATGTAAAATCTTACTCATTTTGTTATTTAGTCTTTCTAATACTTTTTTATGTATGATCAGAATAAAAATTTACAAGGCTAATATTAGACCTGGGCGCAAAGAAGCATATTAAGAACTGTAACACTCACTGATAAAGATAAAAACGTCTCTGTTAATCTAAAAACCAACGGGATTTAAATTAGAGCTTAACGCCACATTGAAAATTGTTTGGTAAAGAATTTAGAAGCGTTAATTTTCTTATTTTTTTTTACATCTCATATTTGACTACATTAAGTATTAATTATCCAATTATTTAGCACTTTGTGGATTATTTCAGCAGAGGCGAGATTAAATGTTAATAACACAAATGTAAGAGGAACTATTATTGAATATATTTGGAATAGGGTTTAGTACAATCACAATAGATAGCAAAAATGTACCAAATTAATCTTTTTCCATAATAGATATTAATTTACTTAGTTAATTCAGAATATAACACATAATGATATGAGATATCGTATCAGTAGGTTCTACCTGAAACAGGTTAGAAGAACTAGCACGGAGCAGTAGGAACCTCAAAAAATGCTTCATGTTCTTACGGAACTATTTATCGAAACATAAAAATTTAATTTTATAAATTAGATAGATAACGTTAATTTATAACTTTTTATAAAAATAATTTAAAAATTTAATTTTATGAATTAGATAGATAACGTTAATTTATAACTCTTTACAAAAATAATTTAATTTTTTACTTTCACTTACCTATATATGAAATATATAGTAAGTGGAAGTATTGCGATCGTGAAAATTTTCGACTTTCGGTTTTCAACGGAAATATACGTTTTGGGGCCCCCTGAGTCAAAATAACCAAGTCCCGCGAAATGGTCTGGTGTGTGTGTGTGTGTGTGTGTGTGTGTGTGTGTGTGTGTGTGTGTGTGTGTGTGTGTGTGTGTGTGTGTGTGTGTGAGTGTGTGTGTGAACAGACTAGCTCAAAAACTATCAACCGTGCGAACCTGAAATTGGGTATTTAGAGTATGTATAAGCCCGCGATGTGACAGCAAAAATTTCATCAAATTTTCTCAAAGGGAGGGGGTACTTTATTTAATAACTTTTTAAGTTTTTTTCGATTTTCTCAAAAACGGCTCTAACGATTTTGATTAAACTGAGTATTTGATCTATTTATATGCCTGAAATATGACTGTAAAAATTTCATCAAAATTGATCAACCAGAGGGGGGAATTTACTTAATAAATTTTGTATCATTTTCACATGTTTTTTTTATTTACTCAAAAACGGTTTTAACGATTTTGATCAAACTTGGTATTTGATGTATTTATATGCCAAAGATGTGATAACCAACATTTCATCACAATTGATCAACCGGAGGGGGGACTTTACTTAATAAATTTTGTATCATTTTCTCGTGTTTTTTTTATTTACTCAAAAACGGTTTTAACGATTTTGATCAAACTTGGTGTTTGATGTATTTATATGCCCGAGATATGACTGTAAAAAATTCATCAAAATTGATCTACGGGAGGGGGGACTTTACTTAATAAATTTTGTATCATTTTCACTGGGTTTTTTTATTTACTCAAAAACGGCTTTAACGATTAACAAAAATAAGATATGAATGTAGAAAAATGTGTGACTTTGGGAAATGATATTTAGCAAAACACGTCAATTTCTAATCTAAGTAAGTTGGTAAGTGAAAGTTGTGTGTTGCGCTCACGCACCAGATTTTTTTACTATAAGAATTCACTCGTTCTTTTTATAGTAGTGCTAATAGGTGCACAATGATTTTGGTTGTCTTTTGCTAAAATAAATAGATTCGATGTTTTCCCCAAACGTGAAAAGGTGACAAACAATTGTTAATGGGAAATTCGAGGGAAATCCGAGTCCAAGCCGGAAAAAATAGATACACCCTAAGTATCAAAAGAAAATGAAGTGTTGTGTCAATAAACCAACTTATACCGCCATCTGTTAAAAATTTATCATACAAATAATCACACTCAATTGTTGTATTATAAGCATTTAATTTGCAATAAAAGAAATATTGAGGCCAATAATCGAGATAAAAACTATCCCATCTTTTAAGTTGGACAAAACTACACACAATGAGTCAAATTTTATTAAGATGTGCACTTTTTTCAAAACAAAGATTTTTTACTTAATAGCCTTTACGTTGCAGACCCAGTTATGGTCTCGAGAAAACACTTTAAAGCATAAAAACACTTAATGAATATATATATAGGTAATTAACAAAGGTAATCATTGCATGCCATTCAGGTTGTATAATCGACTTTTTAACACATTGATTAGATTATTATGACGTAAAGTTAGAAAAAAAAAAAATAAGAAGAAGAAAATGAAGAACTTAAAAAGGGAAATCTGAAAAATACCTCTAATTTATGTATAGATTGATTAGTTTACTGGGCAAGAATCTTTATAAAGGTGAGGGACATTGTTTTCCATTAAATTTATATCTCTCTGCCATTATAGGCCTTATAATTTAAGGATAATTTAAATAAACTATAATAGTTTACGATATAGTTAAACAGAAACAACAAATGATCAACGCCCTCATTTCGCTTCGTATTTCGAGATTTGGATTAAACGTGAAGACTCAACAAGATGAATGTTCAACTTTAGCATGAATCCTTTTTTTTTTTTTTTTTTTTTTTTTTTTTTTTTTTTTTTTTTTCTACACGAAACGGCCACTTTGAGGACCAGGCGATATCACTGATGAATCTTCCTTCTTCCTCCTTCTCAGTTCCCAGCGCAGCTTCATCATTCTCGACTGCTCCTCTCTTCTCTCCTTTGACCACCCAATACCCTTCACCCTCTTCTTCAATCTAACTTCATTGCTAATTATTTTCTTGAAAAGATCCCTGTCATGACAAAGTTCTCTTGATACTCCCGAAATTCCCAATTCTTCCAGGATATACCACTAAATTTTTGTACTTTAACATTTTACTGAAAATTTCATTACATAATCTTTTTTCCCATGTGCCCAAAGAACCTTAACCTCCTAATTCTCATATCAGTTTCTAAATCATTAATTTGCCTGTATATTTTCTCATTAGACCTCCTCCTGAATCCTTCTGATGTTTTCTTTGGTCCATAAATCTTCCTCAAAATTTTACTCTCTATTTTTTTAAGCTTATCTAAACTGGGAATAAAAGCCGTTTTCACTCCATAAAGAATAACAGGTTTTATTACAATACTATAATGCCTTAATTTTGCCTTTATTGAAAGATTTTTTAATGTAATTTTTTTCCATTTAAAAGTACAAATCCTCTAATATTTTTATTTTCCCCTTGAAACTCTAATTTTCCAACCCATTGCAGCACAAAACTTCACCCAAATACTTGAATTTCTTAACAACTGAAATCTTCCCGTATTTGGTTTTGACTGAGTTTTTCTTGGTAGGACTACCTCTTTGGTCATTAACTCTGTTTTCTCAAAAGATACTTGTAACCCGATTTTCGAAGCAACTTCCTTCAGAAAATTTATCCTTTATCACATACATATATAAAAAATCCTTTATCACAGTTATAATTATACCAGAACTAGAGAGATTCTTTATTTATGGAGATACTGTTCCACGAAATCGATATTTATTTTTTTATCAAAATACTATGTTGTTGATTTATTCATAATTTTATTCGAAAATCTATTTTTGAAAACAAAAACAAAATAGAAAAAAAAGAAATATTTATAGTAAAAATTCTGTTACCGATTTCCCACTATTGAAAAATTCACTAAACTGATTAAAATTTGAAATAAATACAGTTAATTAAAAAATGTGTCATTGGCATAAACATAAGAAATTTTTAGAAAAAAAAAAAAAAAAAAAATATTTTTTCGAATAATATTACTCGAGAACCTCTTTAATATGGACGTCCTGATAACCAGTAACAGTTTAAGAGATAACAGTGTACCTACAAGCTTTAATCCAACCCGGTGATTTTTATAAGTACCTTACAGATTTGAAGAGGGCTTCAATTAAATCATAGAAATAGTTTAGTGCCTAAAAAACTTTTCTGATAACGAAAATTCTTTAGACCTACACCCGTAAAGATGTTTACCTCTGGGGGATACATAAGTCTGAAGAAATGGCCCTTTGGATTTTTAGGCCAACATGACCATAATAATAATTCGTAAATTTTTGATACGTAAATGTTAATTTGTTATCGTTTTTCCTTCATTATCTGGATAACACGGATTTTCGTTGAATAGTATTGGCCCCAGTTAGCCCATCTAACGAGATTCTACAGAACGGGAAAACCTTTTATAACGATTACTAACAGAACGAATTTCCGGGTGCTTTATATTGAAGCAATTTCCGTATATAGTTTGGGATATTTAAAACTAAAGACATATATCTGAATTAGCTTTAACAATATTTAACAATATAGCACGTAACGTTTAAAATCCTAAAAAAAAAAAGTGGTTTCCTATTTTTGTTATAATGGTATAAGTTCGCATTGAAACGAATGGCACATAGTTTGAAACGAAAAAAATAAATGAAAAATTGATAAAGTGTGAGAGATCACACACGCATTATTCGATTACGAACAATTTAAGTTCTGTGTTTTTTTAAGAAAGTCGAGTTTTTATTTTATTTTTAAACATTGTTCGTAAATTTGACAAAATTTCCTTTCAAGGCAAAAATGGCTTTGTTTACGAAGCTCATTGATCGAAGAACCCAAAGTTGTGTTTCTGGATAAATCGGAGGTTTTCGTTGAATCATCTCCTCAGCCTTCTGATATACTACATATTTTCTTATTTCGCAATACTTCATTCAAATGGATTTAAAATTTATTGAGATCATGGATTAATGATTACCTAAACGATTTGCTAATATCATTGAAAATTTCAAAAATTGTAATCAGGAAACAGTATTAGCCAAATCCCTAAAACAGTTTAAATAACTACACCATCTTCAATGAGCAGTTACTAAAAAAGATTACAGAGTGTAGAGGATTGTTGTAAAAAGGAAATCTGCAGTCGTTCGGTAGGCTGAGGAAATAGTTCTAGGAATACCTCTGATTTATCGAGAAACACAACTTTGTTAAGTTTGACACCGTTACAGTCCATACAAATCAATTGGAAACTTTTGGAAAAGTTCTCCCAAAAGTTGTGTTAGTAAAAACAGAAAAGTTACCACCACTAAGAGGGGCGCGTCTCCCTTTTTTAACACCCATCTTTCTATTTTTTTTTTCACATTCTTCTCGCTATTTAGACAAAAAATATTTATATTTTAAATACACCTGTATTATACAAACATATTCTGAGTTAACAATTCCTCAAAAATCATCAAATCCATCTTTTAATTGGGACCACCCGTTCTCGTCATAATGCAATGGGATGGTTAATAAACCAAGATTTTTTTTTTTTTTAATAATTTTTAATCCAAAAATTATTTCAAAATTGTAATAGTTATTATTGTTAAGCCGAAAGTCTTATATCGCACGAGTATCATTATATCATTGAGGTAAATCGCTTGTAATAAGATGATTATACGTTTTTGTATTATTATTTATTTACATTTAAGCGATTTACTTATTGTATTGTATATACATTTGTAAATTTCAATAAAAAAATTTAAAATAAAATAAAAAAACTTTTTTGCGTTCGTCTCTCATATTTATGACTTAAGCATTTTTTAAAAGTAAAAACGAATTATATTTTGATGATATGGGTTAAAAAAAAATATTTCAAGTAAAATTCTGCTAAAAAATTAACATATGCTAATCATGTTAACCCTTGGATTACCAAGAGGGAGGAAACTGTTGGAAACCATTAATATTTGTCTACCCTATAAAAAATCTGAAATAATATATTACCTAGTTGTCAGAAAATATTCAAGATTAATGTAAACGTGACTTGAATTTTTTCTCTAAGATTTTATATACGAGGCGTTTGGTTTCAAAACCAGTTACATCCATTTTTTTTTAACAATTTTTTCTTCATTGTTTTCAAGTTTTTCATGTTAAAAAAAATGTGTTAGATGCGTTTGTTTCAAAAACGTCTAGATCATTCGAAAATCAACACTAAAAAATTCAATTTCTTATCAAAAGCGGTTCGAATTGATTCTTTTCTGAAAAATTGTTGAAAATGGATGTACCTGGTTTTGAAACCAAACGCCTCATACAGAAGAAATAGTTGAGTGAAAAAAAATGTGGGCTCGCGGATATAATTTAAAGTAATTAAGCCATAATTTTATAAAGGCATATTGGTAATAAATTTCAAAATATTAATGTTTCTTTCTTTATTGTGCCTGAAAACACAAATGTTGAAATTATAAATTAGTTAAATATCTTATATATCATGGAATGATGAATTTTAGGAAACATGGAAATGACATTTCTGATATTCAGGAAAAACGACTTTCATTTCACACTATATTTTTTTTTTTACACCCACAGTTTTATAAATATATAGGGTAAACCATACAGTTATTGGCACCCCAACTTTAACTTAAAGAAATAGATAAACAAGTCTAATTTTATTACAAGTTATACATGAATCTATTGTTTGAAGTAGTCTAAATTATACAAGTCATCTATGAAATAAGACTTTAACAAACTAATCATAGGGGAGATTTCACAATTAAATCCACAGGGTGCCAATAACTAGATTTGGCACATTTAACAATAAATATTGCCATATTGTAAAACTATTGAACTTTTGACCCAAAAAAAACCTCTTGAGTCTTTATGAGGAAAGATAATGAGGAGCTGTAGGAAGTTTCTATTTGATCATTATGCCAATAACTGTTCGGTTTACCCTAAATATTGTAATGTTTTGAAATAAATTATAAAAAAATTATTTATAGTTAAAGAACCGGAAATGAAAGCTGTGGGTTCCTACAGGGGGAGGTTTGATAAAATTAAGAAGTCATATAACTCTCGGTAATCTAGGATTAACTAATTTCTGTAGTTAAGTAGTCCATTCCAATTTTAGATCTACTTACCTCTTATAGGGTAAACCGTGCAGTTATTGACACCCTTAAGACCACATTTCTGTGGTGAAATAAAAAAAAATACTTTTTATGAAGGATCAAATTGAAAATTCCTATAGCTCCTCTTTATCTATCCTTCTAAAGACTCAAGAGCTTTTTTTTTTGGGTCAAAAGTTCAATAGTTTTACCATATGGCAATATTTATTGTTAAAAGTGCAAAAATTAGTTATTGACACCTTGTGGATTTAATTGTTAAATCTTCCCTATGGTTAGTTTGTAAAAGTCTTACTTCATAGATGACTTAAAGGACCCTTCAAACATTAGATTCATTTATATCTTGAAATAAAATTAGGACTTGTATACTTATTTCTTTAAGTTAAAGGTGGGATGTCAATAACCGTACAGATTGTCAATAACTGTATGGTTTACCCTACGTAATAAATAAATACCAATAAAAGTACAGACAATTAAATAGTGAAACAAATAAAGAAATTGTAACTTTTCTGTTTCTTACTTTTACCTCCCCTCTGAATGTTTTTTCAATGTTTCAAAATTTTATAAACTATTTTCCACATATTTTGTGATTTTCCTGGAATATTAAGAAAATATGGAATTGGATTGCACTCATTTATATTTCAGAATCGGATCATGCACGAATATGAATCAACAGAACTTAGCTAATAAGTACTGAAAATAAATAAAAATACATTCGAAAATAGTCTCTTTCGTCACATTCGTGAGTGAAACTAAGAAGTTAGGTAGACACTAACCTCAGTTCGTATTACCTCACGCCCCTGATGGCTTCAACCTACTTTTTTAAAGAGCCATCGAAATGCATAACACTTAATTTATCTTAAAAATTCTTATATAATTCACAGAAGTATAGAATTTTAAGAAAATAAATTATCGTCATCAACTACAGAGAAATAGAAAGTTGTACTAACATTTTATAGAGCAATGGGATTGAAATTTTCTTTAAGATTTTAAGATAACTAAAATGAAACTTATATGGACTAGACTATTTTTTTTTTTTTTTTTTGGTTCTTTTGAGTTGACAATAAAAGTAACAAAATCCTTTCTTCCTCAAGTTTCCCCAGCAGAATTTCGGCTTTAGTTCCAAAGTTCCAGGACTGTAGATTAAAACTATAATTATGTTATTTCAATGGATTGTCTGATAAGATGCTCCATGGTTGTTCAATGGTACAGTTGTTTAACTGAGGTCAAAAGTATAATTTTAACTCCAATGATATCACTGAGGGACGAACCGCTTAAGTTTAATCCTCTTATTACAAGCGATTTACTACAACGATATAATGATCCACATATTTTTAAATATTCATAAGATACCTATTAGAACACTTATGTTATTTGTAAATTTTAATGATGATTTAAAAAACAAATCTTCGTTTATTTTTCTTTTTACGCATTAATCTGTACTCAATGTTCTGAGGTATTATTAATTTTTCATTATTCCTTCCTATTAAATAAATCTTGTATTTTGCGTAACGCCTTTAATCTCAATGCTTATACTGCTTTCGAACTTTTTAATGAGTTACTAACCTCTATATATATAAGAGGCTTTGTCCTGACTGACAGAATCAACAACTGACAATCAAGTTCGGAATTTAGATTTTAAACGCGATGTAGGTAACCACTAAGAAAGGAATTTCAAAAATGTAACCCCTAATGGGTTTAAATGGCGAAATTGTCGTTTAACTCTATCGGACACCTATTTATATGTTATGTCTAATTTGGACTCATTTTAAAGATCTTGATACGACGAGTTTAACTCGAAAGCTTCTACGGGGCGTCGAAAACCATGTTTTAAAGCCGAAAAATGAAGCGTTCACGACGAGTAAGCAATTTTTTGTTTAGGCGGTTTTAGTGAACTCTCTCCATTGCGCGCCTCCCTCTCTTCTACCGAGCCGGCAGCTTCCCCCTCCAGCATTCCACCTATCGGAAGCTCCGATTCTACTAAATCTCCTTAACATCAGTTAACTTATTATATTAAATCAATACCAAGATAATGATCACAAAATTGATTTTAATGGATCGCGGGCAAAGCCGCGATGGGGAATACTAGTTAACTTATAACACTGTTCTGCAGTGAAAGATGTTTAATTAACTTGTGGAAAAAAAAAACATATGTTCAATTATCTATTATTATTATTATTATTATGTGTGTACCATGTGATATACATAACCTGTTCAAATATAAATTAGTGTGTTCAATAAATATCAATAATCAAATCAAGCCTTACTTTTAACGGAAAATAAACTTGGGTTATAACAAAAATCCTCCTTTAAACAAAAATGTTCATTTGTCATGTTTTGAAGTGTGACGAATCCGTCAATTTTTGTCAATTGTGAGTTTTAGTCGAAAAATTTCGTATTTTTTTACATTTATTGTATTTTTTTGACATTGGAAATTGTAACCGAAAATAAAAAAAAAAAACTATTTAGATTTGAAACTTTTTAATGTGATAATAAATGAAAAAATATAAGGAGTATTAGGATTAGGAACAAAATAGCAACAAATTACTATGACATTGTTGAAGAATTGCTTTCATCGTATAAGGCCATGGGTTGCAAAATGACATTAAAAATTCATTTTTATTATTTCCATTTGGATTTTTCCCTCCCAACATGGGAGCAGTTTCAGATGTACTCGGAGAACGATTTCAGATTCAAATTCAGCACATATGAAAATATAAACTTCAGAAACAAATTTTTAAGGAAGCGATTTTTTTTTTTTTTTTTTTTTTCTGAACGGTATAATATATATTATTATTATTGTTATATAATACAATATATAAATTCTCTAATATTAATATAAATAAAATCAAAAGGGAAAGGGATAGGAATCTTTCCTAGTGATCGCTATTAGGTCAAGGACTTTGAAGGCCCAGATTTTTTCCCTACTTAATCCTATCTTTAGTCTATTTAACATAAAAAAAAACATTGTTTGCCGTACGTGACTGCATCTAATTTTTTTGTTCATTACCTAAGATTCTTACTTCTAAATCCACTTTTAGACACAACTTTTTTTTTTTTTTGTACTCCACGCTATATCTACAGTTCTTTTTTATAGTTTGAGTAATATTTATAGTTAGATAAAGTACCTACTGTATATTTTTTTATAATAAACACAGAAGTCTGATTGATTACTGAAATCAATTCAAAATCTTTGCACGCATAATTGATATTTATATATATATATATATATATATATATATATATATATATATATATATATATATATATATATATATATATATAAATTTCTCTTACTTTGCTCTTAAATAAATAAAAATTATTTAGGAACAATAAAAACAACCTTCAAATTCAATTAACACGTTAGGTGCGGCGGAGTATTTTAGGGCTGTCCTGAACTGAACGGTATCGGTCCCCGGGGTCCGACTGCTGGGATTAGCCACAGACTGTAACGGGCGTCCAGGTCCGATGGGAATGCTTTGACGAAAGCGTAATCTTTTGATTAATAGGGAATTAAATGAGCGTCTCAAGGGCATTATCTCTTGGGAAGGATTGGAACTAGACATAATAGGCGCAGCACAGGCTGATACAGGATTTACGCCATTCTTTATCGAAAATCGGACCTCGGAGACCGATTCTAAAAAACAACAGAATTTCAGCTGTTACCAACATTTTCTGCACTAAAATGCAATAATGTCATTAAGAATCGACTAAATTGAGTGCTTGAAGTGTTCGGACTTTCGGACATTTTCATGTGAAAATCGGCTGTTAAGAAGGGAATGTAAAACATCTGACCCCGGGGACCGTTGCCGCACCTAAAGCGTTAAATACATAAAAATAAAAAATCAAATAACAGTGGATTATCATATTATGTCGTCACTTTGGCACTATCCAGGAACCAGAGCTTTCATAATAAGCTCCCGAACCATCAAAACCCACTTGTTTCCAATCTTGCTTTTATCTCTATTCCTAACAATCCTCCTAGGAGTCCGAAAAGAAGATGGCATCGTGACCTCCTAAGTTAAAAATACTAGTTGAGTGCTACCAATGGGTAGTTCCTCTTACAGGCCTTTTTATGACATTACTTTCCTTTATTTTACAGACAGAAAACTTACTGAATGTATTTTAAATAATCTTACATGTATTTTACATATCATATAAAGTTCTATTGAAACTTCTATGGACAGCACTTGAAAATAAGGGAGTCAGCAGCAATCTTATTGACGCCATTAAAAGTTTATATTGCGAAGCGGAAGCCAAGGTCAAAATAGGAAACCGTTTGACAGATGGCTTCCCCATCACCAAGGATTTAGTAGCCTAAGACAAGGATTTAGTTTATCCCCCCACCTTTTCAACTTGTTTCTAGAGGAAGCTTTGAAAGAGTGGAAAAGAAAATGTCGGGGTATGGGTACAAAAATAGGGGAGGAAACGTTGTATAGTCTGAAATTTGATGACAATCAAATGGTGATAGCGTCTGAGGATGATGATCTCAGTTATATGCTTAGGAAGCTAGAAGAGGAATACTCTAATTGTTTGTGATAGGTAGTGGCTGTTTAGGTTCGTACTTTAAACATTAATCACTGATATGTTGATAGAGCGAAGTTTGCAAGGTATCAATTAATTGAACTATATTATTAAAGTGGCTGAATCAGAACTGGTTTAAGTACCAGTTAAGGAAAGACTACAGTGTTCGGCCTTCTTTTTTAGCACAACACTAAAAATAAATTGAAAAGCTTATCGATTTAAGCTTAGAAGCAAGAGTAGAAGAGAGAATTCTGCAAACAGTAGTAATTTTAGAAGATTATAAAACAAGGAAGCGAACGGATGGACTTTATATTTATATAGAGGTGCTTAGGTAAACGAAGAGAGGAGTGGTTACCTCCGATTTAGCGGTTAGCATAGCCGAATAAAAACATAAGATGGCGGAATCGTAATCCACCAGTCCCTAAAATGAACATCTCAAACTATCTCCGGAGCTCCTGGACTGCTACTTACCGCACCTCTCGAACTCCCTTCTGAACTTCCTTTTTTTTTCAAAATATCTCGTCCCCTGTTCTTTTCTGCCTTTCTCTTATTGGACGATCTATCCTAAAATTTCCCTTCCACGCTCTTCTACTTTACACCTCTCGCGTCCTTTATATAGACGACCTTTCTCCAGGTTTAAGGCCCCCTACTGCTCCTAAGGCGGCGTTATCAATCTTCAGAACTTTACTTATTTTGATGTCAAACATTAACTTTTTAAGGACCTTTACCCACGTTTACGGCCCCAACTACCTCTGGTGGTATTCCCGTCAACCTACCGCAGCTAACACCCTGATAACATTGAGTTTATTCTGTACATTAGTGATAAGATTATAAAAATATTCTCCCACCCTGGCAGCATCCATAATACATAGCATACACTAACATAAAGTGACGTTAAATAAACAAACCAACAAACGAAGAGATCAACAGGTTATTTTTCCTGAAATTTCATTCAAAAACATTCACACTCAAACACATTTCTGTCATGTATTTTTCTATGCACGCGCTGAATAAACTATTTTTTGTTATTCCTATCTAGTCCTTAACACCTGAGAGGTATTGGAAATACAAAGAGAAAAAGTTTAAAAGCAAATTAAAAATCAACAGAGATCTCCATAGAGTCCAATTCTACGAGGAAGTTCTTTGACAATAGAGAGCTTCATTCGATGATGCCGCTTTTGCTGAACAAGGTTTTCATTCCATGTAGACTATAGTTTAGATATTTTTTTTTTGAGTCGTTATATGTTTCATATGAGTCTGTTTATCCGTAAAAGTATGTATGTAGGTATGAACAATATTGCGATATTTTTAAGAGATGTTTAGTGGCGTGGTTGCGGGATGGCCCATGGCAACGGTATGGTCGGAAACCCGAAGATACAAGTTCGAAACCCGGAGCAAGGGAAGAGAGAGGGATACACTTTCTTCATCAAAGAGATGTTGGTTTTTTGTTTTATTTTTATTTTTATTTTGCAGCCAGTTGGATGCTACCCATTTCTGGGTAGCAAACAACTGCTCCTTGTAAAACCATATAGAAATAATCTGCTGTGGCCATTATCTCATTTCTTCGTCCTATGTTCCCAACGAGCAGAATGGACCTTGCCTAATTTCTCATTTCAGGTTTCCTCCTCTTTGAGTTTTTAATCTCAAAGATGGGTGGTCTTCCCAGTGCTGGTCCTCTTCTCCCGAGATTGAAGAGCTGTAGTGTCACAATATTTTTCCACCCGCACACGAATTCCTTGTAGTAAGGGTAGTTCCTTTCTTCCATTAGTTCAGGGAAGTTGTTTTCTGTCAGAACATAGAGCTCAGCTTCCCTCATTAACTTAGCCCTTAGTTCCTCGAAGGCGGAGCAGTTTAAAACAATATGCTCAGCCGTCTCCGGTATCCTGCATGTAGGGAACAGGGGATCAATATCCTTTCCAAAGCAAGGTAGCTTGGCTCGGAAGGCCCCATGCCCTGTAAGGAATTGCGACACCCAATAATCCAGGAGGACCCACTTTGCTTTTAACCGATCCTGAACGGTGGGGAAATATTTTCTTAAGGTAGAACCTTTTGTAGTTGTCACCCACCGCCGGTTCCACTCTTCTATCTTGTCCTCATGTAAAATCATTTTCCATTGTCTTGGATCCTCTGCAATCCTTGCCTGGATAGTTACCGGTAGACCTGCTGAGCCTTCTGTTTTGAGTTTCCATTTCAATAGATCTTCCCGCAGGATAAGGTTGAGAGGAACCCCTCCTGCTAAGACCTGCACCGCCTCATGAGAATCTGTCCGATACGACTTAGTGACCCGTAGCAGAGCCGTGCGCTGGAACGTCGCCAATCTTCGTTTCTGCCGGTAAAAGAGATGCTGGTTGCCGTACTACATTTTAGATTTACTGTATGATGTGTCAGATCATCCTAATGTAGTACGGCAAGAGATGTTGGTTGCCGTACTACTTTAGGATGACCTGACTCAGTATACAGTAAATCTAAAATATTTGTGAAATTTTAATAATACTCGGCATTAATCCCCCACATTCTTCCCTGGTCCGGAAAACCCCGTATAAGCCTGATACCGGCGAGGAAGGGGAGGGAAAAAAAATAAAAAAAATTGCTTAGTGGTGAGTCTAGTCTCCGTAATCAGAACCACGACATCGTTGGCTGAAGAATTGATAAAGATTGTATAAAGTTATTTTAAAGAAGGGGTGAAATAGGATACTTTGTGAGTAGTGATGCGAGAGGAGTAACTAGATATTTGAATTCGCAGAGGAAGGACGTCAGTAAACTAGTAAGGTCTATAGAATTGGGTAGGGGAGGGATGTGAGCAATTGAATGTTGGGATTTTGGTAAACTTAGATTGTAGGGCTTAGAGGTTGTCTGTAAAGGTTGAGGTCTGGCAGGGCGTCACATTCATCGCTCGGATTTCCACGGATTAATATGTGGTTCTGGAAGGTCTGTTCTAGCCCTTTAACAGCTAAGCTCTCGTAACGAAAGTTGCACTGAAAAGCTAAGTGGATCTGCCGACTTTTACACCTCCAAAGCAAAGGCGTGCAGGCCATTCTCCGCCACTGACTGCCTCAACTTCTTTAACTCCTCATTACCTTCTCCGACTATTTCTTATTTATATTTATTTTTTATGATTCTATAAGACCTTTATCATCATTTTAATAAAAATATAAATGCTAGATTATCGATTGCAACAACAGATTACGTGAGTGCGAAATACGAGTAGAGAAGTAATAAAGCACAATCGCCAAAAAACACAGAGGACTCTCGCTCAGAGCGTCTAGAACTCGAAAAGAATAATGGTCAATATGTTCTTCAAGACACCTGGCGGTAGCCGGTGGAGGGATAAGGGACTGAACAAAAAATTTAGCAGGTAAAAAGGGGGATGAAACGGGCTTCCCTGAACGGAAGACCCAGACGATAACCAGTTACCCCAAAACAAATATTTCCGCAATAAAGACACTCCTACAGCCTAGCAGCCGCTAGATACTTATTAAGTCTCCGTGAATCCGACAGGATATCGCGACAAGTTATCTCATGAGAATCTGAGGACATTAAATACGTGAAAAATCGATTGCTAGATATATCGTATTTAGCTACTAGGGACCGGCGGCCCTAGACGAGTTCGTTAGCTTGTGGGTACTGACTTTCTTTTGCGAGATATATCGTCTAGAGCCATGAAAGGGCTAGTTCTTGGGTTTTCTTATTGATCTTAGATCTTCTAGGTTTTAGAAATCGTAGCTAGTGTTTACTTTGATCTTGTGCACACTGCCGCTTTTCGCACACCGTATAGTATTTGCTGACAATATGTTTTCCAATTCCGCACCTACCGAATTCTCATTATTAAATTCAACTCGCTATTCTTATATGAATTCCGGGTATTTTGCCATGTTTCCAAAATGCCGGGAGTACAGCAGAATAAAGTTTAACTAAGAGGACATGTCCCCCAAAAGCCTGAGGTCTGGTCCCCCTCGGCATGGTCCTAACTTCTAAAAGATCTTTCCCACACTGTAGTGATTCGCATGTTCCTCAGCCGTTAGAAAATATAGATTACTGAAAAAATGTAACCGAATGTTCTGATTTTGAATAGATTTTTTCTATAAAACTACAATGCCCAATGATATGGAATACAGTATTCTCTGAATACTGAATATTTTTATTCTCACATCAAAATTCCGCGACAATTGGGGCCCTTTTCCTACGATCACCCAAGCACTTTGCTAAAGGAAATCAAAAGTGATTTACAATTCGCTGAGTTTTTCTGAAAACCCTAATGAATATTTGTTTGTTTTGTTTAACGTCCCATTGCGCTACTCAGGCTAATAGAATAAAGCAAAACTAGTTCCTGGCATCGTACTGGCTCGGGACTGTGCCTCCATGTTACTTAGGCTCCAGTTTACTTCTCATCCGAAGGGCGGCATTGCACAGGATTTTTTACTCCCTATAAAAAAACCACAGAACCATTTGCCGGGCTATGGACCTGCGACCTTGGTTATGGTAGAATACTATGTTAACCACAGGTGACCCCCTAATTAACAGTAAAATTTAAGTTATTTTTGTTCAATAGAAAAAATTTTAGCCGGAGTCACTGTTGTTGCGAAAGAAATGATGGTAATTGAAAAGTTTTGAAAATTCTGATTTGTTAAGGACTTTTTGATCAAACAGAACCACCCATTCAATTTCATTTAACTTTCATAAGGGTCTATCCGTGTTATTGAAACTGTTAGTAGTGTGTGAATTAACAATTAGATTCCTCTCCGCAGTTTCCCTCTTCCAGTATGAACTTATTTGTTCATTCATTTGGGTGATAATTGTCTGAAAATGAGGTACATATTGTTTTAGAATGTAAAATTTTTTTAAGAAAAATGATAAAAAAAGATCCTTGCAATGTATCTGTGATACAATAGGCGTCAACATAAAATACGCTAGGCATAAAAAAGAAAAAAAAAGTTTGATTCTAACCATGCTTTAATCGAATGCCCCTGTGTAAGGAAGATCCCGTTCAACATTTTTTTGTTTTTCATAACTACAGTATTATTTCTGCATTTGTCATGTTTTAAGCCTTTTACCATATCACAGATACATTTTATAGCATCTTTTTATCATTTTTCCATTACTAGGTGATGACTCTCACGCCTCTCTTAAATTCCATACTCTATTTTTTAGCTAGCCTATAACTTAGGAGCCAGTGACAATGCAATGAAATTTAATTCTGACTTTGTGAGGTACTTGAAGGAATCATAATTCTATGCTTCCTCTTTTTATGAAATGAGCCATTTTCTTTAAACTTAATAAAGCATGAAGCCTTTCGGCCTTTTCTCTCATAAGATGTTTTTTAGTTATACTTTTTAAAATTCCGTTCTGGCATTTCTGCAGTGCTCTTATTGTATGTTGCTTCATTTGGCGAGTTGCGGAGCATCTTAGAGAAGAGAATATCAGAGGACAATCGCCAACTGTAAATTTTCTTATATTTTTTTTCGGAATAGAAATATTATAGAGTCTATTCTAGATGGGTTCATTTGTACTTTAAATAGTTTCAGTCCATTTTGTATAGTGTCAAGGGCGTACCCAGGATCAAAATTAGGTGGGGGCAAGCTAAAAACAAGGGGGGGGGGGCAAGCTTTGGTCGTTCAAGTTGTAACACCTAACCGCGGAAAAGGTGAATGAAACCAAAATTATGTATAATTATAGCAGTGCTTTATCAACTAAGTTATTACAATTATTTGCTTGAAAAAAATGTATTCTATTATTGCTTCCAGTCTTAAAAGCCTAAAAAATGATTGCTTCTAGCCTTCAGTAATAAATAGAAGAATAGTGTAAAACTGTTCGGGCTATTGCATACCTTCTATGTTTTGAATCAATATAGAATATGTGACAAAATCAAAGGTTTTTAAACAGTCGATCGAGATCATTGCAGTTGCCACGCTTCATTGCTGCGATACCTCAACTTGAACTTTTGCTATATGATGTGCAAAGTTGAGGATGGGAAGCAGTTTGGAAGTCAGGAATGATTGCATTATGGTGACAGAAACTACTATTAAATACTGCTAACTACTAAACAACTACCATGTCCCTTCGGGTTACTTAATTTTGAGGAATCTTTGCTGACACATCACAAAGTAGGCATAAGCCTACATTTTTTTTTTTTTTTTGATGGTGTCAACCACTAGGGTCATTATCACCTTATATTCTGCTAAGTTTTACCCTACATTTTTCTTTAATTATATTATTTTCAATTCTTCTGCAATTTTAGTCTATATTTTGTAGTATAGTTTTGTCCGTTTGAGGAAGTCAAAAAGGTTATCTATTGTTTTTAGTGTGTCCTTTAAAATGGAATTTAGACCGTAAGGTATTTTTAGAATTGCTCTGTCTGTGTCGTATGCTCTACATTCTGTTAAGATACGTTTAAAGGTTAGCAGGCTGCCGCAAGGCATACTATCAGGTGGTGGATCGCGAGTCTTTAAATAGCTGTGGGTAAGGCGAGTATTGCCAATACGCAAACGCGTTAAGATAACTTCCTCTCTCTGTTTATCTCTAGTTGGGTTTTTCGAGGGGATAACATCATTTTTAATTTCTCTAAGTTTATTTACTGTTAAAGTATATCATTTTTGTTCCCATTTCATCTTCATTTTCTGTTTTATGAGGGAAATATAGTCTTCGGTAGGAACCCCACTGTACGGAATACCTCCGGTTATTGCTTTTTTGGCAGCCTGATCAGACAACTCATTTCCGGCTATTCCGCAATGACTGTCACCCAAACAAAGAAAACCGCGATATTTAATTTTTTTATAGTTATTTATATAATTTCGACAATACAGTTTGAGGAGAAAGTGTTACTCAAGCTAAGAAGTGCCGATAGAGAGTCAGTACAAGTAAGCAGGTTTTTTTATAGTGGAGCGCATGACGTTTAGACATTCATAAATTGCTACTGTTTCTGCTTTATACTTACAACAAATATGGGATAATTTAAACATATGTTCTTGGTCATGGTATACAAATGATGCTCCGACGCCGGTTGAGCTCATAGAGCCATCTGTGTAGATATAGTCAGCGTCACCTAGTCTGACTTTTACTCTGTCAATTCGTGTTTGTATGTGTATGGTGAGGTGTTGTTTTTTAAAAGTTTTGTAAGAGATAGGCAAATTTTCGGTGTGGGAAGTCCCCAAGGATGAACTGGAGATATTCCTGTTACATGGAAGGTAGGTGGTTCAAGGTGTAGGTCGTGTAGTAAACCTACCTTAAATATCTACTTTAAGTTTCGTACGACGTCTTTTGTACAAGGTAATAAGGTGTTAGTGAAGCTTTTCAAGCCCTGACTGGCCCTGCCAGGAAACTTGGACTTGAGATCAATGCTTCGAAAACTAAATACATGGTAGCAGAGGAAGCCCCAAATCCAGGTGAAATGGTTACCTTCGGAGAGTACAAGTTTGAGAAGGTATCTGAATTTGTCTACCTGGGATCACTGGTCTCACACAATAACGAGACTCAACTGGAGGTGAAGAAGAGAATTCAGGCAGCCAATTGTGCGTATTTTGGGTTACTGCGTCACTACAGGAGTAGAGCTCTTTCCAGAGAAACCAAAATGAGTCTCTACAAGATTTTGATCAGGCCAGTTCTGTTGTACGCATCGGAATCCTGGGCAACCACAAAATCGATGGAGCAGGAACTTGGTCTCTTCGAAAGGAAAGTCTTGCGTCGGATATTGGGAGGACGGCAGGTTGGAGGTCAGTGGCGAAGACGTACAAATAAGGAGCTATATAGCTTATTCAATGAACCTGACATCGTTCTTTTTTATAAATTGAATCGTCTAAGATGGGCGGGCCATCTGGCCCGAATGGAGGATAGTGAAATCCCCAAGAGGACACTGAAAGAGCCAATTTATGGTAAAAGACGGAGAGGAAGACCGAGATCAAGATGGGGGGATGGAGTCTCTGCTGATGCCAGGAGTGTTTTAGGTGTCAATAATTGGATGGTGGCTGCGCAAGATCGTGACAATTGGAGGAGGTTGTTACAGGATGTCAAGACTCGGCAACGAGTTGTAGTACCAGTTTAGATAGATAGAATAAGGTGTTAGTACCCAGAAACAATGGTTTTTGATGACAGAGGAATCAAATAAAACAGAAGCTCACGGAGAGGTGACGGATCGTAATTTTGATTTGTAAATTCTTATTAGGTCTTCAATAAAAAAAAATTCCTTTTCAAAATTTTGAAGATTGTAAACGACAGATTTCAAGGGGACAAGTTTTTTATTTATTAATTTTGGGATGACGCGTTATAATTATTTGATTTAAGAGTTTATTAATTTAATTCATTTTTAAAATAATTTATAGAATAAATATTTTTTATAATAACAGAAAAGATTGGTCTTAACAGAGATTTGAGTTATCAGTAGGAAAGCGCTCTTGCTACTTGAACTCAAGTCAAGTCAATCCTTTATCTTCACTGTCCTCTTTTCCACCGATTTCGCAATTTTTGCGAATCATACGGGGAGCAGACAATGTTTGTCAAATTTAATGAGGTCTCTTTAATGTCAATTTTTTAAATTATTAATACATTTATTTCTCTATCACGATATAATGAACTTTATTATTATTATGTAAACTTTTTTATTAGAAAAGAAAAGATCGACTTTTGCCGGAATTTTAACCCTGATTTCCTTATCACAAGTAAGGCCCTCTTGCGCTACCAGGCACATATCCCGGTCTAGTCAATCCTTTCTCTACACTGAGCTCTTCACTGATAACTCAGGCGGCAAGCTAGTTCCTCACAAGTGATAAAGAAATCTGGGTCTAAGCCAAAGCAAATCATTTCTGTTTTTATAAAAAATATAATATTAAATTTCATGTTCTCATGGCAGAGAAATAATAGAATTAATAATTTATAATTTCATAAATTTTTTATATTTCATTTTACCGCCATCTCATTCGCTGATTGTCCGCACTTTGCAGACAGGTGCGAATTAAGAATTAAAGTTAAAAAAAAAAAAAAAAAATAATTTATAGAATATTGAAAGTTTATATTGATAATATACAAGGAAAAATAATGAGTATGGCCCGGTTCTGAGGGTCTTTATTTAAAAGATATAGATGTTGAAAATTGAGCGCAAGCCGCTCTAAGATGTGTTGAAAGCCATCTATTGTGAAAATCTTTTCATCTCCAGCCTTTAACAAAGATTATCGCAAGGAAAATGCTTTCGGCATTTTTCACACTAATGACAAAACTTTACTGAAAACGGAAGAAAATTGGGCAGATTAGCGTTGAGAATAAGGCCCTTTAAATTCCAATAAATCCAGGCCATTGTTGAATGAAACTTAAGCTTTGTTTGTTTGGGTTTCATGGCCTTAAACTGCTATAATATCAACGATGACTCGACTTTTCACTTAGTTTTTCTTATATTTCCTTTGTTCTGGGTTTTTAATTTATGATATAATATTTCTGAAATTATTTCGTGTGATTATCAAAAATTAAATATATCTAACATTGATTTATTATTAGTCTCAAAGTAATAATCCATGGAGATTAATAATAAAACAATCGTTGCTTCGGGTTTAATCCATCTATAGCATTTCCACGTCTATTGTAAGTAATCTTTTCCACGTCAAATGTTACCTTTTCCAAGTAAAATTTAATCTTTTTCAGGCTTTAATTTATTCCTGAATATTATTATTTTATTGTTATTCATGCTTTTATAAAGAAATAATCATATACTTATTTCTAAGAGCCTTTTTTTTTTGTCGGTACGCCATAACTTCCTTAATACTTCATCAAAGTTCATGAATAAGGCATAATTTTAAAGGTTTCCTTAACCCCTACACCGGACGAATATAAAGATCTCTCATTTCGCCTTTGACTGCGAGTTATAAGCGCAAAACCGCGGTTCGAGATTATGCCCATGACGCACTAAATACGCACTATATGATACTAAATATACGATGATTAGGTACTTTAATTAATTAAGTGAGATTTAAGTAGGTTAGAGTGCAAATGCTTCGCACGGGTCAGCTAGTTATTTAAATTTCTTTAAGGATCTCTTTCTTTAAATAAAGATATAATTAATTCATTTTTTTAATTAAAATACTTAAAATAATTATTTTATGAAAGAGATCCTTAAATAAATTAAAATAATTATTTTTTATTAATTTAATTATTTTTCGTTGTTACCCACCTTATTTTAATTTTATATTATTTTTAAATATTTTAATTTTGAAGTAGAAAGTATTGGGCTCAGCCGGGAGCCGATTGGCTCCGCTTGGGAGCAGGCTCGGTGGCGTAGTGGTTAGCGTACCGCGCTTGTCAGGCGGGATACCCGGGAAAAAATAGAAAAAGGTGGTTACTCACAAAAATGATTAATTTAATAAAAAATAATCAAAATTGACGATTTCAAGAGATACCGCAAATTGGATAAAAATTATCCACCCCCGTAACAACTCACAAAACTTGCGAGATCGAACCCGATCTCGCAGATAGAGAGGTATCAGTAAAGAGGAGAAATTGGCTCTGCTTGGAAGCGAGCTCGGTGGCTCAGTGGATAGCGTACCGCGCATGTCACGCGGGAAACCTGGGTTCGACTCCCTGCTGAACCCAATCTTTTCTCGTCAAAAATAATTGTTATTTACATCACTAGTACAGAAAGTGGCTTTTTACCGTACGAGGTCTGGTTTAACGAGCGAGGCGCAGCCGAGCTTGGTAATTTGACCGAGTACTGTAGAGACACTTTCTGTACAACTGTTATATAAGATACAGTGAGATTTTTGGGCGTTCTGGATACTTTTTATCCAGACCATTTAAAGCAGAAGATCCACATTTCCGAAATATTTAGAATTCGGTACCCAAACACACACGGTAAGCTGTGTGTGGCATCCTACTTAAGTGCGTGCGCAGTATATGACCTAGATAATAATGCACGCATTGATATGCTGGATTATGTTTTCATGCTCGTATAACTCTTAGATAATCTAGTTATAGTTCCTTTTTTGATCTTGACCTTCTGACACCCCCTAATAATCTCCAAGAACACGTAGTTACATCTAAAGGACCCATACACAACTATTGGGCGTTTCATACTTTTATAAAGCTTTTCTTTGCTGATCCCGGAGAGAACTGAAAATTAAAACAACCTTAGATTTGTATAATATGCACGGTTTCCAGCCATAATCTTTTCAATTTCATTTGTCATTTAATTTTCATCCTTGAGGTAGACACCAAGTTACATGAACGAACTCTCTGAAATATGTGCCCATGAGATGATTTTTTTTTTTTTTTTCGGTTGGCGCATTAGGCCTAATGAGACCTTTGGCCGCGCAGTGTGGTCTTCTTACAGACATTTGTTTTGCTTGCGGGAGTACAGACAGCCTGGAGGGGGGTAGCCCAAACCTCACGTTGCTGCAAGCCATGGTCACCATGGTACAGCGGCAGACTGCCCATAGCTCCATAACCAATCCCATTGGGGCCAATTTGGCAGTGTCCTTCCCACCGATGGCGTCAGCTCTCTCGGGTTCAAGGACAGTGACAAACTGGTCTAGGTCCAAGGATTATGGTAGCTCAGAGTCAGCAGGCCCCGAGGACCTATATTTCTTTCCCTGAAGCATACCGTCCCTGAACCAAACCTCCGGGCGGTTACTGACATCCTGGAGAACCACACCACGATTCTCGATGAGATACACGGAGAAGGTTCATCACTCCTACGCCCGGTCGGTGTGAGTCGCCTCCAGTAGGCTGACGGGCCTCACATACCCGGGGGTGGGGGTAGACTTGGACTGCGTGGCTTTTATTGGTGGGCTGGTGGGCGGGCAGTGGACTGATGGGTGGTCACCCGAATGGAGCGGTCACCGATCCAAGTACTGACCACGATGGACGTTGCTTAACTTTGATTATCTATTGCAAGCGCCCTTGTCCACTCGGCCATAACCGGCCCCCGCCCATGAGATGATTATATTCTCCCGATATCGTGCCATACATATGTGTTTGTTTGTTTTTTTAACGTCCATTTATGCAACTTAGGCTAATCGGACGATGCTACAATTAGTAATTGCTAGGTATAATTATGATAGGGATCTTTAACGAGTACCTGACATCGTAGAGGTTCGGGACCTCCATTTTACGTCCTATCCGAGGGACGGTATGGCTAAGGATTTTTTACTCCCATTAAAAAATACCTTGGGACGCAAATTCGCGACCTTATATATGTGTGTACTTTGTGTTACTAACATTAGCTACAAGCTTCCTCTTCCTCTCTCATTCATGACCTAAATATTATGCATATTATGAAATCAGTAATCATGGATTACAATCATAACTATTAGGTAATTAGCATAGTCCTACCTCTCCTAGTTATGCGATATCATGCACTGTTTCAACTTTGGCTTCTCCATTGTACACTATTCTATACAATAATTTTTTATAATTGAGCCGTGAGATTGCAAAATTGTTCTTATCCATACCTTTCAAATGTAGGTAGCAGTGAATTCCTAAGATATATTTCGCGCTTCTACAGAATGTAACAATATTATAAATGAAAACTCCCTATAAATTCCTTACAAGTGCATTTCCGGGGTCACCTATGGTGTAGTAGTTAGCATGGCAACCAACAATACTTAAGGTCGTGGGTTCGCGAGCCACGGTGGCCCTGGGATTTTTTAATGGAAGTAAAAATCCTTAGCCATGCCGTCCCTCGGATAGGACGTAAAATGGAGGTCCCGAGTCTGTACGATGTCAGGTACTCGTTACAGATCCCTATCCTAGTTATACCTGGACAGGCAAAATTTAGTACTCTCACTGTAGCATCGTCTGAGTAGCCTTAGCAGCGTAAAAGGACCTTAAACGAATAAATAAGTGCATTTCCGCTTCCCTATAACCCTAGACTCTCATCCCCACTTTTCTAATATTTTTACCTATCTATATTTTTTTTGTACTGTCAAAACTTTTTATATTTTAATGTTACAAATTATTTATGCATTGTTTGTTCCCATTTCTCCAACATTAATTAACTGTTTTTTTTAATTTTTTTTTATTTCTTAATTTTCTGATTTTATTACGTTACATTACCATCCTACTTGGAGAAGAAACCGGGGTGTTTTGATAATTGTGAACAAGCTTCATCCATTCGGCAAAAACAAATAATCAGAGAAATCAGTGAAATAAATGATGAAAATATCACTTATACTATAAAAGAACCTCCTTGGAAAGTTAGATCTATTAGCTTAGACCTCAGGTAAAAAAGGCTAATTGAAAGCTCTAAGAACGAACAAATCAGCATCCCAGCTTCGACATCGTTTTTAAAGGATTGTGATGTGAGAAAGGGGAGTTACCTAAATAGTAAATCCATAGAATGGGGGAATTCGGAATTCAACTGAATGAGTTTCGATTCTCATTAGTTTATCAGGTAACAAAGAAAAATTTCCAAGAAAGAACAATGAGGGTTATTATGGTTCTCTGCCTATTGAATTAATAAATGAACTTTTATTGAGCTATATACCAATAATAATAAATGCAATAGACTTGATTGACATTCATTTGTTATTATTCATTATTGTTATTATTTACTAATTCAGAACGATTGCAAAGTGCACCTTTACCATTTGATAAATAGATATTAACATAATAAACTATAAATAGCATATAAGCATATAATAAAATATAAATAAATACTAACCTATCAATATTAATTTTTAGGCTGCTAATAATTCAATTCCCTGCATAAGGAATACTTACATGCCCAAGCTGGTTTACAATATTTGGCGAGTTGAAGCCATTCTTTATCATTCAAGTAATCAGTCGCTTCACTAAATGATAGGAGATCTTTTATAAAATATCTTCTTCTGATCTCACTGAGTATTTGGCATTGAGCTAAAAACTGGTTTTTATTTCGGTAATATTAAAATCGAAATATTATAATAGAAATATATTCGGATGTTAATCAACAAAAACAAAAGACGAATAAAAGAATATTAAGAATCATCCAAAGAAAAATTATTAGGAAATATATATTATAATCATGACAAAAACTGCCCTATCTCTTAATTTGGACAAAACTACACACAATGAGCAAAATTTCATTAAAATCGGATGAGTAGTTTCTGTATTTACCTCCGACAAACATCGGCACACGAGATTTGTATATATATAAAGATAATAATTATTATAATAATGTATTGCCTTAAGCAACGATTAATACAGTTATTTAAAAAAAAAAAAAAAAAAAAAAGCGCTTATTTGTAGCACTCTATTTTTTTTACCATCTTTTTTCTTTTTTTTATTTGAATTGATCATACTTTATTTTCTGCATTTTACCTTTTTATGGTGCAACTAAAGCTCCTTACATATGGTATAACGGTCACAAACTTTTAACATTATACGCTATTGAATCCACAAGTGAGTGATATTTCATTGCTGTCAACGAGACCCAATGTAATAAAACGAGTTTATGTTTCCCTTTGTAAGGCCTGGTAAAGTCAACGTAACTTTAAATAACAATGGAAACTTTACTCTTTACTTAATGCTTCTTCCTTTTCAAAGAACTTTCTCTGATGGTGGGAAGTATCTTCCTGAATAAACAAGTTGAATTTGTATTTTGGATCGGCCAACCTCGCTCGTTAATGTTATAACGACTTTTGAGAAATATTTCAAAAATTAACTTGATATCTTTTCTCGTTTATATTTCTCAAAAATCTGGTGCGATGCGCGCAACACACAACTTTCACTTACCAACCTACTTGGAGAAGAAACCGGGGTGTTTTGTGAACAAGCTTTATCCATTCGGCAAAAACAAATAATCAGAGAAATCAGTGAAATAAATGATGAAAATATCAATAATACTATAGAAGAACCTCCCTGGAAAGTTGGACCTATTAGCGTAGACCTCAGGTAAAAAAGGCTAATTGAAAGCTCAGAGAACGAAAAAATCAGCATCCCAGTTTCTACATTGTTTTTCAAGGATTGTGATGTGAGAAAGGGGAGTTACCTAAATAGTAAATCCATAAAATGGGGGAATTCGGAATTCAACTGAATAAGTTTCAATTCTCATTAGTTTATCAGGTAACAAAGAAAAATTTCCAAGAAAGAACAATGAGGGTTATTATGGATTGCCATTAAAATAATTGCCAAAAAAGGCAGACCTCAACGACAGACTCTTAACTAAAAAAGAATTCTGATGAAGTAAAACAACTAAGTATAATTGGTAACCTCAACACAGACAATGGACAATAGACGTCTTCTAAAAACCTGTAATTATTTATATTTCTTTTATTTACTTTATACATTATAGCGATCGATTGGTTAATGCCAGTAGTCCATCATACAAAGTTTTACAAAAAGTATAATTTTATTGACATACTCGTACAAATGTTTATTTATTATTTACATACTCGTACATATGTTTATACACGTAAAATACGTGCTTATTTAAAGTTATTTTACTAATGTACGTATATCCTCCCCCATTACTCATATATTTTTACTTTCACTTACCTATATATGAAATATATAGTAAGTGGAAGTATTGAGATCATGAAAAATTTTGATTTCCGGTTTTCAACGGAAATACACGTTTTGGGGTCCCCTGAGTCCAAATAACCAAGTCCCGCAAAATGGTCTGTGTGTGTGTGTGTGTGTGTGTGTGTGGGTGTTGGTGCGTGCGTGCGTGCGTGTGTGTGTGTGTGTGTGTGTGTGTGTGTGTGTGTGTGTGTGTGTGTGTGTGTGTGTGTGTGTGTGTGTGTGTGTGTGTGTGTGTGTGTGTGTGTGTGTGTGTGTGTGTGTGTGTGTGAACAGACTATCTCAAAAACTATAAACCGTGCGAACCTGAAATTGGGTATTTAGTGTATGTATATGCCCGCGATGTGACAGCGAAAATTTCATCAAAATTGGTCAAAGGGAGGGGGTACTTTATTTAATAACTTTTTAAGTTTTTTTTCGATTTTCTCAAAAACGGCTCTAACCATTTTGATTAAACTGAGTATTTGATCTATTTATATGCCCTAGATCTGACTGTAAAAATTTCATCAAAATTGATCAACTGGAGGGAGGACTTTACTTAATAAATTTTGTATCATTTTTACGTGTTTTTATTATTTACTCAAAAAAGGCTTTAACGATTTTGATCAAACTGGGTATTTAATGTATGTATATGCCAAATATGTGATAGCCAAGATTTCATCAAAATTGGTCAAACGGAGTGGGCACTTTATTTCTTATTTATTTTTCCAATTTTACCTTTTTTTCGATGATCTCAAAAACGGCTTTAACGATTTTTATCAAATTCGTCATGTTTAATGAAAATTAGGTGTTCTTTAATATCAGGTAAGCTTTATCATAATTAAAATGTTCCGAGGGAGGGGGTTGGGGCCTTTTTTGTTTGTTTGTTTCCTATAATATTGTTTTTGTTTATATGGAGAAATTAACTGTCTCTCGTTACGCCTAAAAATAAGAAATGGCTAAATATGAGATATGATAAAAATAAAGAAAACATAAAGAGGAGAAAAAAAGAAAAATATTCAGTCTACTCATAAAACTCGTTGAACCAACGCATGCGGAGTACGCCTTTAATGACAGACCATTGTTCATAATTAAAGCCATTCTGTTCATTTGAGAAGTAACAATTAGCAAGACGCATTAATTTCTAATATAAGTAAGTTGGTAAGTGAAAGTTGTGTGTTGCGCGCACGCAGCAGATTTTTTAGTTTTATTGTGAGTTTTTATTATATTATTTAATTGTACTCCTCATATTTATTTACAGATTTCACGCAATTTACTTACATAATTACCTTAAAATAGAAATTTATTCCCAAAATCTTTAATGCTCCATACATATGGTTACATCATCCACAAAGATCTTAATTTTCCTCAAGTCAACGGTTTAGCCCGACTCAAATACCAGTTCGTTCATAAAAAATTCCAACCCCTCCTGAAATCAAAAATTCCCCTCGTTGTTTTGTTTTTTAATTATATGATTTAATACGTTTCATATGTATATATTAGAATAAAACTCTTTATTTGATAATATTATATTATATTTCAGTCGAGATAATGATAATATTAATGAATAAACACATTCACACTGTATTTATGGAAATTAAAATAAATAATAAAAATAACTATTTTTTTTAAATAAAAAAATAAAATATAAAACTAGAGTAAATAAAAATAAACATGTGAAGTACAGTCATGAGCTAGTTTATCCCATGACGGGAGAAGGGAAAAGCAGGAGGTTGCCACGCTTCTCACTCAGCCGCATCGAGAGTTGGGCATATTTATATTTATAAATACGAATACGAATTTATTTTTATCTTAATTTTAATGTGAATATGAATAGAAATTTATTCATATCACAACACTTGTGAATACGGATACAAATAAACTCATATTTATAATTGTGAATACGAATTTATTCAAATATAGAAATTTTTCTGTAAATAAAAATAAATTCACAGGGAAAATTGTGAATATTCACAAAAAATGTGAATATATCTAAGTCTGTGAATATTTAGATTATGACGTATTTACTAATAAGATGTAAATATGGGAAAAATTCACAAATTGAGATGTGAATTTCTACTAAATTCATTATTTCGGAATAAATTTATAAATTTCTTTTTGGATTTCTGGATATTGGTATACCAGGTGTGTAAATATGAAACCGGAATTCGCCAATGATAGGAGTTAGCAGTCAATATAATCTTCTAACTAATCCGTCAGTGGCGTTATCTGTTTTTGCCTACATGTAATAAAGAGATCCAATTGATACCGACATCAGTTTCCTTCTATAACCGTGTTTTTAGTGGCGTTGAACATGTCGACTTTTGTGCCAACAAATCAAGATTTGAGGACAGCATTTATTTTCCGTTTCCTTCTGAAAAAAATTGGAGCATTAGCACATAGGATGCTTGTTGAAGCTTACGGGGAGCATGCCCTAGGCAAATCTCAATGTTTCGATTGGTTCAAAACATTTAAAGATGGATTTCGATAAAAGAAATAAAGACCGTGGAAAACCACAAAAAAAAAAAAAACTTTGAAAACGCTGATTCGGAAGCGTTTGTTGGACAATTATTACCTGTGACACCGTCTCCATTTGTTTGAAAGGCATGGAAAAGATCCAGAAGGTCTGAAAATGGGTACCTCACCAACTGAATGACAGGCAGCAGGAAGCTCGAAAAACCTCATGGCAAATGCTGCTCGCCAGGTACAGAAAAAAGGTCATTTCTTCATGAAATTGTGACTGGTGATGTAAAGTGAATTTACTTCGAGAATCCTAAGCGTAAAAAATCCTGGGTAACTCCTGGTGAACCATCGGCATCATGAAAATGTATGAAATTGGCTAAGTGATTGGTTTGACTCAGAAGAGGAAGCATTATTTTGGCGTGGAATCCACAAATTGCCTGAATGATGGGAAAAATGCATAGATAGCGAAGGACAGTACTTCGAATAAAAAAGTATGTATCATTTTTACACAATCAACTCTTATTTGCTATTTGAAAAATTCCGGTTTCATATTTACACACCTGGTTTATTATTGGGTAAACCCATTTTACGGAAATCACGTCAGCACATAATAAATTATCCTGATATCGATTAATAGGTTATTTGGGATGCTGATTATGAAAAGGATATCGATTTTGAGATCCAGCCGTCAGGTATCGATTTATTACTACTTACGCGATATAATCGATCTAGGGGAGGACATTAGGGTTATCCGAGGTGCGGATTATGAAATTTGTATCTATTTTGCGGTTCCGCCGTCAGGTTATCGATTTATTACAACCTACCAAGCTCACCTGCCCTTAGCGAAGTATCTGGCTCATTGCCAGAACTTCATTTCAGTATCATTTAACATTAATAATTATATTTTATATATTCGTGCGCAAGTCTATATATGCAAATAACAAGGTTATTGAATTTTCTATTATTGTATACCGTTCTGGCCAGAATTATATATTTACTAGTTTTCTTGTGAGTTTTTATTATATTATTTAGCACTTCTCCTGTTTAGTTAAATATTTCTGAAATTTTCCTCATACAACCAACTACCTTAAAATCCACAATTCTTAGGAAAATCCTTGTTTGAATTAGAATAGGGATTTTTAACAAGTACCTGGCATCGTACAGGCTCGGGACTTCCATTTTACGTCCGATCCGAGGGACGATATAGCCAAGGATTTTTTACTCCGATTAAAAAATCCTTGGGCCACCGCGGGACACGAACCTGCGACCATTAGTATTGTAGGTTGCCATGGTAACAACTATACCTCGGGTGACCCTGTGCCAAATCCTTAATGCTCGATATATACATTAACAAATAAAATCATCCACAATGATCTTAATGTTAAATATTTCACTGATCCAGATACCAGTAAGTTCATAATAACGACTTGTTTTCCAACTCGCTTCCCTTCTCTATTCTTAACAGACTTCCTAAAGGGCTAAAAAGAAGATATCTTCGGACCCCTATAAATCACATTTACTTAATGCAGTAGTACACAAAGCTTTAAACACAATAGTAAATTTAAACATTATTCTGTTTCGAGTTACCCTCGAAAAGATTCTAAAAAAAAATAAAAATAGAGAAAATGGGAATGATGGATAATATTTTACAACAGGAGACTCTACTCGGGAACCAAACTACATCAAGCAACTTATTCGGTAAATGGGTCAACTGTCAGATGTAGATGTAGCCAAGTTGAGCACAGGTACGCACCTCACGATTTGCTAAATCAAATAAGGGAACTAACTATCTAGATAGAGTTAGCTAGAAAATCGGATAGGACTAATTGATAGGCAGGCTGGAAGCAGTTGAGAGATATTGTAATAAGTTGACGGCGAAGAGTTAGGGATGATGAAAAAAAAAACTTAAGATATGAACAATTTTTAATAACAAAAATATATTTTTTAACCTTGGCACGGTGACACCATATAAGTATTTTACGAAACTTTTAAAATCTGCGATAAACTGTATGAACTTAATTATTCTTTATTGAACGGAATTAATGGTGAATCAGTTAGCAGCAATTTTTATTAAAAAAAACTAGCTAGGGTGCCCAGCTTCGATCTGGTAGTTGTACGGTGGTTTTAATGACAGAAAAACTTTAAAATTAAAGGAAATATAGAATAAAATTAGCACCTTCTTGAAACTTCTGTTTTAACTTGGTATCAATATTAAGATTCGAGAACTGCTGAGTCCGCCCAAATAAGGAACCGTACATACTTTATTGGGGGTTGAAAATGGTAAATGAACAATTAATTTTAATGCAACTTTGTCCAGTTATGCATCGTTTTTTATGGCTTCTGTGATTCTGAATCGTATAAGACCATTCCAAGCTGTCAACAGATAATAAGTTATAAGATTATAGTTGAAAAATCTGATATTTCAGTTAAAAATATTATATTTCGAGTACAACTTAAGCTCCGACTAATGTGACTATTAGATCCAGAAGGATAGAAACTACCGAAGATTCATAGAAACTTTTTGTTAAGACCTTTCTTCATTTCAAACTGCCTTAAGATGCCCCCCTTAATTTGTGTGAACTCTGCAGAGCTCGAATCTTACTACTATTACAAAGTGAAAACCAACTTCTATTTCATAATTACATACGATAAGAACACTTTAAACTTTTTATTTTCGATTTATATTCAGTCAATTTATCTCTTCTTTTTTTTTATGTCTGTTTTTATTCGCTCACTGTACTATTAAGAAAGAGGCTTAAAATTCCAGTCCTTTTCTCTTCAATTTTATACCCTTAAGGGAAAAAAGGAAACCTTCTTCTCCGTTAGGGGTCATATGGCTACACGACGACATAATTTACTTAATCGTACGTGGAGTCGTTTTTGAGCCTTATCGGCACGCACATTGTACACTTTGCTTTATAATATATATTGATTATTGGATACCCTTTCAGGTATTTATTTCTCCTCTAGCTGTAGCCAGACACTCATATCATGAAGAGAGCTGGATAGGACATTTTCTAATTTCCTAAAATAACTTTTAAACGATATTAGGAATTTGTTTGCTGTTTTTTGCTAAAGTAGGGTAAACCATACAGTTATTGGCACTCAGTACAGTTATTGGCACTCCAACTTTAACTTAAAGAAATAGGTAAACTTGTCCTAATTTTATTACAAGATATACATGAGTCTAATGTTTGAAGGGTTCTCTAAGTCATCTATGAAGTAAGACAAAACAAACTAACAATAGGGAAGATTTCACAATTAAATCCATAGGGTGCCAATAACTAGATTTGGCACTTTTAACAATGAATATTGCCATATTGTAAAACTATTGAACTCTTGACCCCAAGAAACCTCTTGAGTATTTACGAGGATAGATAATGAGGAGCTATAGGAAGCTAAAAAAATCTATTTGATCCCTTTATAAAAAGTATTTGTTTTAATTCAACCATAGAAATGTAGTCATAAGGGTGCCAATAATTGTAAGGTTTACCCTATGTACCCACTAGAAAAAGAAAATCCACCGCAAAATAAATTGTTTTGAAAACCAGCCTTTTTATAAACCTGATAATCACCTGTAATAAGTCGCCTAATTAGTTTATTTATTTTCTTTTAATTTAAATTGAAATATTAATAAGATTTTCAAACAATAATTAGAATCATCAATAATCAAATGATTAACTACATAATCAGTTGGACGATAATTATTTGAAAAAATAAATTTATTAAAGTGGTTTGTTTGTATTCGTTCACTATGGTTTTATATATATTGAGAAAATAGCATTCTTTTGATTGTTTGTTAGTTTAACGTCCATTTATGCTAATCAAACGATGATAGAGATCTTTAACGAGTACCTGATATCATACAGGCTCGGGACCTCCTTTTTACGTCCTATCCGAGGGACGGCATAGTTAAAGGTTTTTACTTCCAATAAAAATCCTAGGGCCACCGCGGGACGAGATGTGTTAACCTTAAACTATTTGCAATCACTTCGCACTTATTCCTCATATGACTCATTAATTTTCACCGTACAGAGTTAACATATGACATTAGGAAGAATTACGGTTCTTGAGTATCGTAGTGGAGCCAGACAACAATCTGCCCTGATATAATTAAATAAATCATATTTTAACAAAATTTTTTTGTCTTTTCAAAAAAAATTTATCAATAATTTAACGAATTACTGGTAACGTAAAACTCTTTTAGTCTTTTGAATCCTAAAGAATAAAAAAAAAAATCTTATCAGATTTTTTTTTTTTCGGTTATGCACCCTTTAGCTTCAGAGTAAATGCTATTGTTACAAACTTAACTTCACTGTCGCCAGTACTTTTCCATTCATTATTTTTTTTTAAAGGGGCCTCAAAAATAAATCCATTAAGAGCCACGTAGTTGAGTAAGTCTTGCTACACCGATAGTCGAGTTCTGAACCGTTTAGTGTCGACATAGCGTTAACAGAAATCGATCTGATATAACCTTCTTATTATGAGTTTATAATATAATATATAATCTATAATAATGGGCCATTCCATGTCAAATAAACACAAAAATATATCATTTTGAACCTCACCTTTACGGAATTTCATCACTAGTTTTCAATTTTTTTAGTAATGAAAATATTTTCATCCCACTTTTATATTTTGTTGCATGAATAGATATAATACTACCTATTTTTTAAAAATATATAATTTTTTTAAAACGTGTCCTTTTTGAGAAAATTGAAATTAAAGTTTTAAACTTGGTTTTAAGAAAATTTCTTTAGTGCCAAGCTATACATTGCTGCATATCATATACAGTGGCATGAAATGCGCTGCAAAAAGACACCAATCTCATAGTCCTAGGCAAGTTTGAAAAACATCTACATCTATTTTTATTCATAAAATGCTAGGTTTTTGGAATTTTATAACTAATTTTCATCCCCCTTTTATATTTTTTCGTGATCATCTACAGCTATTTTTAATCATGATTTTTTCTGTTTCTGGACCTATTTTTGAGGGCTTTAGAGACCAATAATTCAAAAACAGGAAGACATATCCCAGTAATATGTCACAGTTGTTCTAGTAGATACAAGTAGTACACATATATCAAATTTCAAGAAAATCTGAGATGGTGAGGATCAAGTCTGGGTTGAATTGATATGGAATGACCCTTTATAATAAGATAGAAATATATTTATAGTAAGTATTATAAACCTTCACGGCTAAAAATAATTTTAAACTTGATTTTCATCACATACGCCTAATCAGAAAAAGAAAGCGAATTTAACACAAGTAAGGCCGGAGATTTCATAATGATTATATAATTTAATGATGATATTTCATTTAAATCCAATAGAATATTCCATTCCTCATATTAACTGTAAAAGAGACAAATTTACTAGAAAGTTGTGAAATACCAGAACAAATACACTACGCGATAAAACCGTAGGCTACCCCCCCTCCCATTCATTTTAAAATTCTATAAGAAATCGTTAACTATTAATTAGTCAGTAGGGATGAGAATAAGAGTTTTGTAAGTAAATATAGGTTAATAATCCGGTAATTAAAAATATTTACAATAACCAATACTGATACAAATCATGACGCTATCATCACCCATTTGACAGCGACTTAAGATCCTTTAATTTTCTTGGTGGTTATGAAAATAATAGTTTACAAACTATTAGACAAGGCATCTAAGTGATGCGCATTATTTTAGTTTTAATTTTAAAAAAAATTGGACATAATACAAAATAATTGCTTTTGTATTCAGCAACTGAGTAGTTTTAACTTATTTTTATTTTATGCTTGCGGTATTAAAATATGAATACTCTTATTGATCATAAAGCTGCGTCTTAAGCATCTCAATGTAATTGAGCAGCCCCACTTTTATTATGTATTTTTTTTATTCTAATAATAAATTTTTTCAATGTTAAAAGAATCCAACAAACAAGCCTCGGAAATCGGACTGATCTAAGGAAACGACACGGAAAACAAAAAAGGACCATCAGATAGGCAACATGGAATGTTAGGACACTGTACAGAGCTGGCGCACTCAGAGAGCTGACTGATCAACTAAACAGGATGAAAGTAGACCTGGCAGCCATCCAAGAGGTAAGGTGGAAAGGAAGTGGCTGAATCCAGAACCTAGAATCTACTATGTTCTATAGTGGGGGTCAAGATAAACATGCATTCGGGACAGCATTCATAGTGTCAAAGCGATTGAGCCGAGCAGCGTTACATTTTAAGCCCATCAATGACAGAATCTGCATACTGAGGATAAAAGGGCAAACAAGCAATATGACGTTTATAAACGATCATTCACCAACAGAGGAAAAGAGTGAGGAAGAAAAAGATCTGTTCTACGAAGAATTGGATAGAGCTTTCCAAAACTGTCCTGCTGCTGACCTAAAAGTAGTCCTAGGTGATTTCAACGCCCAGGTAGGGATAGAAGCAATATTTATGCCGACGATAGGGAAGTATAGCCTCCACAACGAAACAAATGATAACGGCGAACGGATGATAAATTCTACCGCATCTCGCAGTCTGATTGTGATGAGCACAATATTCCCCCACAAGGAGAAGCACAAACACACCTGGAGTTCGCCCAATGGAGTTACTACCCAGATTGACCATGTGCTAGTATCGAGCGAACATTTTAACAAGGTAAATGATGTGAGGTCTTATAGAGGAGCGGATATTAATTCCGATCATTTCCTAGTAATAGCGACCTTCACCAGCAAAGCAAAATATAAAGTACATAGGCACCAAGGGAAGACAAGAAAATGGAACGTGGAAAGCTTAAAGGACGATGCGAGGAAATATACAAAGAATATTATCAGAAGAAAGAAGAGGATTAAAATAAATGAAAATATTAAGAATATAGAACTCGCAAGATGCCAGAACGAGACCAGAAAGTTCTATCGGGATGTAAATGAGCAGAGGAACGGTACAAAGCAGAACTGCATGATAAGTGATGAAACTGGACGTCTGCTGGTCGCAGACGACGAAATACAGGAACGATGGAGAAACCATTTCCAGACATTGCTGAACCCAGAAAGCGCTAATGAAGGAAATTATCCTTGAAACAGAGGAAAATATAGACGAAGACGTACCACCGGATGTAGAAGATATCGAACAGATCCTGGGAAAAATGAAAAATAACAAGTCTGCCGGCTCAGACGGAATACAAACCGAACTCCTCAAAGAAGGCAGTGATCCGTTAGGTGGTGAGATCCAAACTCTCATTTCCCTCATCTGGGAGAGCGAGAAAATCCCAAACGAATGGTTGGAGGCTACAATTGTTCCAGTCTACAAGAAAAAGGGAGATGCCAGAAACTGTGAAAACTATCGTGGGATAAGTTTATTAAATACCTCCTACAAGATATTCTCCATATCCCTCTATGACCGACTACTGTATTATGTGGAAAGGAAGCTTGGAGATTACCAGGGTGGTTCCAGACCAAACAGGTCAACCATTGACCAAATCTTCTCTTTAAGACAAATTTTCGAAAAAATGAAAGAGTTCCGGAATACAGTGTGGAGTAGGGATGCGACATCGATGTCGATGTTTCTGAAACATCGATGTTTTGCCCAAAACATCGATGTTTTTAACATCGATGTTACGTAGCCGATGTTTTCGGACCATCGATGTTTGTGGGCCGATGTTAACATCGATGTTTTTAGTAGTAAGCATTTTTTTTTTTTTTTTTTTTTTTTTTTTTTTTTTTTTTTTTTTTTTTTTTTTTTTTTTTTTTTTTTTTTTTTTTTAGTATCAACAACGTTGTTTTTAACATTGATGTTTTTGACAGAAACTACTATGCTCTTAACATCGACGTTTTAACTATCAAGCTGTTTTTAACATTGGTATTTAAAACAGATTGTTTTTTTTCAGAAAACATCAATGTTTTAAAAAAAGTTGTTTTTAACACAATGACAAAAACAAAAATGTTTTAACATCGATGTTTTAGACAACATCAAATATTATTTAACATCGATATTAAAACAGATTTCTTGTTGCAGAAGACATCGATGTTTTAGACAACATCAAATATTTAACATCGATGTTTTAACAATAACCAAGTTCTTAATAACATCGATATTATTTAAAAAAACAAATATGCTCTTAACATCAAACACAAAACAAAACCATCGATGTTAAAACTTATTTATATTTGTCAAAAACATCGATGTTTTCTGCAAAAACTAATATGATTTAACATCGATGTTTTAACAATAACCAAGTTCTTTTTAGCATCGATGTTTTCGACAAAAACCAAAATGTTTTAACATCAATGTTTTGGACAAAAAAAGATATATTTTAACAATATCCAAGTTGTTTTTAACATTATATAAAAAAAAAAATATGCTTTTAACATCAAATTTTTAAACATAACAAAGTTGTTTTTAACATCGATGTTTTTGTCAAAAACATTAATGTTAATATATATTTCTTTTTGTCAAAACAAATATGTTTTAAAAAAAAATGTTTTAATATCGATGTTTGATTTTGAAAAAAGCGAAAATGTTTTAACATCGATGTTTTCGGCAAAAACAAATATGTTTTAACTTCGATGTTTTGGACAAAAACAAATAGGTTTTAACATCGATTTTCAACTATAACAAAGTTGTTTTTAACATCGATGGTTTTGTCCTTGTTGTTGATTTTGATGTTAAAACATATTTGGTTAATGTCAAAAACATTGATGTTTTCTGCAGAAACTAATATGATTTAACATCGATGGTTGGGACAAAATCATCGATGTTAAAAGTATGTAAAAAAAGGAACTTGGTTATTGTTAAAACATCAAAGTTAAAAAATATTTGATGCTGTCTAATCCATCGATGTTAAAAGCAACTTTTTTAAAAAATCAACGTTGTTTTAAACATCGTTGTTTTAAACAACATCGATGTTTTCTGTAAAAGCAAATATGATTTAACATAGATGTTTTGGACAAAACCATCGATTTGTCAAACAACTATAACAACATTGTTAAAGTTACAAATTCGATGTAAAATCATATTTGTTTGTGCAGAAAACATCGATGTTTTCTGCAAAAACTAATATGATTTAACATCGATGTTTTGGACAAAACCATCGATGTTAAAACATATTTATATTTGTCAAAAACATCGATGTTTTCTGCAAAAACAAATATGATTTAACATCGATGTTTTGGACAAAACCATCGATGTTAAAAGTATATATAAAAAGAACTTTTTGTATATAACATCGATGTTGAAAAGAACTTGGTTATTATTAAAACATCGATGTTTGCTGCAAAAATAAATATGTTAAAATATATTTGATGTTGTCCAAAACATCGATGTTAAGAGCATATGTATTGATTTTTTTTTTCCAAACCATCGATGTTAAAACATATTTATATTTGTCAAAAACATCGATGTTTTCTGCATAAACTAATATGATTTAACATCGATGTTTTGGACAAAACCATCGATGTTAAAAGTATATATAAAAAGAACTTGGTTATTATTAAAACATCGATGTTAAAAGCAACTTTTTTAAAAAATCAACGATGTTTTAAACATCGTTGTTTTCTGTAAAAACAAATGTGATTTAACATCGATGTTTTGGACTAAAACATCGATGTTAAAAACACCTTTGTTATAGTTAGAACATCGATGTTAAGAGTATATTTGTTTTTGTATATAACATTGATGTTAAAAAGAACTTGGTTTTTGTTAAAACATCGATGTTAAAACTTATTTGATTTTGTCCAAAACATCGAAGGTAAAACATATTTGTTTTTTCCGAAAACATCCATGTAAAAACAATTTTCATAACACATCGATGTTTTTTGCAAAAACAAATATGATTTAACATCGATGTTTTGGACAAAACCATCGATGTTAAAAGTACATATAAAAAGAACTTTTTGTATATAACATCGATGTTAAAAACAACTTTTTTTTAAAACATCGATGTTTGCTGCAAAAATAAATATGTTAAAATATATTTGATGTTGTCCAAAACATCGATGTTAAGAGCATATGTATTGATTTTTTTTGTCCAAACCATCGATGTTAAAACATATTTATATTTGTCAAAAACATCGTTGTTTTCTGTAAAAACAAATGTGATTTAACATCATTTTGGACTAAAACATCGATGTTAAAACATATTTGTTTTTGCCGAAAACATCGATGTTAAAAACAATTTTCTTAACACATCGATGTTTTCTGCAAAAACAAATATGATTTAATATCGATGTTTTGGACGAAACCAAAACATCGATGTTAAAAACAACTTTTTTATAAAACATCGATTGTTGCTGCAAAAATAAATATGTTAAAATATATTTGAAGTTGTCCAAAACATCGATGTTAAAACATATTTATATTTGTCAAAAACATCGATGTTAAAAATAACTTTTTATTGTTAAAACATGTTTCAACATCAATGAGATTAAGAGAATATATATTGATGTTTTTTGTCTAAAACGTCGGTGTTAAAACATTTTTGTTTTTGTTAAAAACAACGTTTTTTACAACATTGATGTTGTTTTAATTATTGATTTTTTCTGCAAAAACAAATATGTTTCAACAATAAAAATTTGTTTATAACATCGATGTTTTAGCTATAATTAAGATGTTTAGGTCCTAGCAGTTGAATATTTAATAAATGATTATGTAAAACCAACTATGTAGAAAACCTCAATATTTTTATATATTAATAATGGAAATTAAACATGCGTTACACTTAAACATCAATTTGAATACGTTTGGGCTCTTATATGTTAATGTTTAATGAACGTATAAATTAAAAAACATCGATGTCGAAAAACATCGATGTTCTTGAACATCGATGTTTTGTGGTCGATGTTTAATCGACATCGATGTTTTGATTGTAAAAACATCGATGTTCAAAACATCGATGTTTTGCCGTCGATGTCGCATCTCTAGTGTGGAGCTTATTCATAGACTTCAAGGCAGCGTACGATACGTTTGTAAGAGAAGAGCTCTTTCGAGCATTGAAAGAAATAGGTATTCCCTCCAAGCTTATCAAGCTCACAATGTGCACGATGCAAAACACTACCAGTAGTGTAAGAGTCAACGGGAATCTCACTCGGTCTTTCCATGTCAACACTGGGCTCAGGCAAGGAGATCCCCTGGCACCACTCCTCTTCAATATTATAGTACAGAGTATCATCATGCGGGCGAACCTGGATATTGGAGGGACTATATTCAACAAAAGTTACCAGATACTGGCGTACGCCGATGACGTCGTGATCATTGGAAGGTCTCTCCAGAACATCAAAGACGCTTTCGAACGGTTTCAGCAAAAGGCTCGGGCATTCGGCCTTCAAGTTAATGTTGAAAAAACAAAAATAATGATGCTAAGTAGGAAAAACTTGACACACCCTCAAAACCTCTATGCGATTGGCAACAGCTCATTCCAAAATGTTACTAGTTTTAAATATTTAGGGAGCCAACTTAATGTATCCTTGTTGCTGCAAATAAAGCATCATACTCCATCGCGCATCTCTTAAAAAGTAGGCTGATCAGTCGCACAACAAAGATCAGACTATAAAAAACTCTAATAAGACCAATTGCGACCTACGCATGTGAGACTTGGGTGCTAAACGCAGCAGCAGCAAGAAAAATGGACGTCTTCGAACGGAAAATATTAAGACGCGTCCTGGGCCCAATAAAAGAGAATGGAGAGTGGCGCCAGCGAAAAAATAAAGAGGTATATCAGATTTATGGAGAACTCAGAATTTCAGACTATATACGGATGCAACGTCTGAGATGGCTGGGCCATCTGGTCAGGATGAAAAATCACAGAGTGGCAAAGACGCTGTACACCTGTCATCCAGAAGGAGTAGGAGCTCGTGGAAGACCACGTGGAAGATGGAAAGAGCTGCAGATTTGACCCCGAACAGGCTTTCTCTGAGACTTGCTGAAGACCGAGAACCCTGGGCAAGAGCGTTGGAACAGGCCAAGGACAGCCTAGTGCGTCTGTGGTGCCTCTGAAGAAGAAGAAGAAAGTGTTTCTCTGAATCTATCAAGACAATCAAAATTGACTACTTTTGTAGGTAAATATAGGTAACTAACTCTTCTCAAACTTTTCTAACAAATATGATTATGACAATCGACATTTGTTTGTTGTATAAGTGATGTTTTTTTTCCGTATCCTCTGCTTTGTCAATTTTTCCTGCACTCAGAAGCATCTTCTGCTTTTGGCGATTTGTCTTGAAGTTCCTGCAGAGTTGGATGCTTCGCATAATATTCTCCTTCGTTCTGATATAGTGGTTACCATTGGACTGCCAACGCATTTTTGTGCCATCCTTACCTCCCAATCTTAAATATTTCTGTTCACGCCACCTCCAGTATTGAACTCAAACAATTATTGAAATTTTCTCAATATTTTTCAGAACATTGAATTTAGGCAATTAACCCATTTCTTACCAATTTTTTTTTTCGAAATTAATAATTTTGCCTTTAGTTTCTTGTTAAAAACGCCTTACTAAGATGTATTCCAAAAAGAAAAAAATTAACAACTATGTATTTGACCTCAATAGATTCAGATTATTAAAAACATATTTAAATTGCAAACAAATTTTATGGGAAACAGGGAAAAAATGGAAAATCTGGCGTCCTATATATAGGACAGTGGTAAGAAGTGGGTTAATTTAGCATTTAGTCTTTTATCGATTTCTTTTTTTCATCATTTTTATGAAAATTTACTTGAACCTTTGATGGACGTGACCATATCTAAAATTATCTTCTGGTCTTACCAAGCATCTTAAGCAATTATCTTTTCTTATACAATAAAAGTAATAAATATTATCATCTAATTTTTAATTCTTTTAAGAATAAAACCAGAAACACATCGTGGGGTCAATACTACAAATAGGTAACTACAATTCAGCTGTTTCGAGTGAACTCATATTAAAGTTTTTCGAAGATCTTTAGTTGATCTACAAATCAAGTATTGTAGTGCTAAAACTATGTTGAGTTACCTATTTGTTGCTTCTGTTTTGCAATCCTGATAGGTCGAACAACTAGATAAGTGAACTTTACCTAGTATCAGAACGGATTAGGTTTCTGATCATCAACTTATCTAGTTTTAAAAACTCATTATATCACCTTTAAAATGTATTCAACAGAACAAAGTTGTAGTGTGCTATGGACCTAACCTAATGGAATTTTTTAATGCACTTACCCAAATTTTGCTAAATTTGTAGTTACCTAGTTGTTGTACTCACCCGACGATATAATGAAGAGTGGTTAATAGAGTGAATATAAAATTCTGAATTCAACAAAATATAAGTTTTACTATTCAACAATAAAATAAAATTTAAAACCAACAGGGCATAAAAATAAAGTACTTCCCAATATTCTAGAATCCATGAATCAGTACAGGGCAATAATTGATGCACAAATAATTATTTATAAAAAAATTTCATTCTCTTAATTATACTAAGAAAAAAAATGGAGCTCGAACAATGCAATTAATCTATTAATTTACAATCTATTAATTTATTGCTAAACAGTTTAGTAACTTAGGAAACAAAAATTAATTCAGTAGCACGAACAGTTTGATTGGAGATTTAATAAAAGATTAAGTGGCCTATATTATTGTCGCACATGAAAAAGCCTTATAAAATGATAATGGATTAAAATGATAACTAAGGTGGGATTTATACATTGATATAATAATCTACAAACCAAAGACGTTAAATAATTATAATTAATTTCATCTCACTTATTTACTTAATTTGTAACTGAAAAATTGTCGGGTGGCCTATCATTTTGTCGCATAGTGTAAAGCTCTAAAAATATCTCTAAATTGGTATTATAATTTTGATTTTAGAGACTTGAGGCGCCTATGGAAGGATTTTTTTAGTTCTTTCCTAAAATTTGATTAGGATGATCTTACATGCACCCCAGCTTAAAGGGATCAAATTCCTTTTTTTAGATTAATCCTCCTCCAGAAATTCCTCGGGGAATTGTGAGACCCTGCTGGAAGATGGGGAGTTAAGATAGGAAAATGATCCTGGGGGCACCAGCGCATGTAATCACTTCCATATCGCCATTTAATTCCGAAGCCTGTTTCCTTCCGGGTTCGGTACAACCTCTACGACATGCGACGGTAAATTACTTAATTATTAGAATGATTCATTATCAAATCTATATATACACAGTGTTCCTTGAAAATACACTTACTTATAGATATATGTGCTATATTTAAATATATATATATATATATATATATATGTATATATAGTAGATAGATAGATAATTTGATATTTGTGTTATATGAAATTTATTATAAAGGCGTTGTGTATTCGTGTTCTCTTATTTAACACGTTCACGCTGGCGCACAGTGGTCAATAAATGCTTTTGGCGGACATAAATCTGCCATTTCCACAATTTTACAGATAAATTGATGGGATCTTTTTTATTACTTTCTTAATTAAATTCAAAAAGCAAGAAAACAATTCCCGTGAGGATTACTTCGGTATAAGTGTCCTTTTTACTTACCCAAAACCAGGTTTCTTGTGTGCTAATAGATAGTTTTGGTTAGTATGCAAAAAAACATGGAAGAACTCAATATTTTTCAGAATTTTCTTTTTTATTTTTTTTAGTCTGAGGGTGGGCTTTCATACCACCGAGTATCCAAAAGAAAATTCAAATCGCATAGAAGTTATGGGTATTTTAAAAACAACTACCAGGTGTGTAAATATGAAACCGGTATTCGCCAATGATAGGAGTTAGCAGTCAATATAATCTTCTACCTAATCCGTCAGTGGTGTTATCTGCTTTTGCCTACATGTAATAAAGAGATACAATTGATACCAACATCAGTTTCATTCTATAAACGTGTTTTTAGTGGCGTTGAACATGTCGACTTTTGTGCCAACAAATCAAGATTTGCGGACAACATTTATTTTCCGTTTCCTTCTGAAAAAAAATTGGAGCATTATCAAATAGGATGCTTGTGGAAGCTTACGGGGAGCATGCCCTAGGCAAATCTCAATGTTTCGATTGGTTCAAAAAATTTAAAGATGGATTTCGATAAAAGAAACAAAGACCGTGGAAAACCACAAAAAAAAAACTTTGAAAACGCTGATTAGGAAGCGTTTGTTGGACAATTATTACATGTGACACCGTCTCCATTTGTTTGAAAGGCATGGAAAAGATCCAGAAGGTCGGAAAATGGGTACCTCACCAACTGAATAACAGGCAGCAGGAAGCTCGAAAAACCTCATGGCAAATGCTGCTCGCCAGGTACAGAAAAAAAGTCATTTCTTCGTCAAATTGTGACTGGTGATGAAAAGTGAATTTACTTCGAGAATCCTAAGCGTAAAAAATCCTAGGTAACTCCTGGTGAACCATCGGCATCGCTTGGGGAGGAAGAAAATGCTCTGTGTCTGGTGTAATCAGATGGGTGTTACCTACTATGAGCTGCTGAACCCTGGGGAAACTGTTAATACGGAACGCTACCTACAACAGATGATAAATTTGAATAAAGATTTGCGCCAAAAAGTCCCAAATATCAAGAAAGGACACACAAAGTGATCTTGCTGCATGACAATGCCCCATCACATTCGGTTAAACGGACCAAGGAAACGATCCAAGTGTTTGGTTGGTAAATTCTTCCGCATGCGGCTTATTCACCAGATTCGGCCCCATCCGATTACCACCTATTTGCATCGATGGGACACGCACTAGCTGAGCAGCGCTTCACTTCTTATGAAAATGTACGAAATTGGTTAAGTGATTGGTTTGACTCAGAAGAGGAAGCATTATTTTGGCGGGGAATCCACAAATTGCCTGAATGATGGGAAAAATGCATAGATAGCGAAGGACAGTACTTCGAATAAAAAAGTATGTATCATTTTTACACAATCAACTCTTATTTGCTATTTGAAAAATTCCGGTTTCATATTTACACACCTGGTAAAAATTCAACATTAAATCGATTTTCTCCTTTTAGAAATAAGATATCAATATACCGATTTCACTGAAAGTTTACATTCAACGGCTATATTACGTATGAGCAAAATGAATTTGGTTTCCTTATTAGAGTACAAAAGCAATTTATATATTACTTTTTTCAATAAAAATCGTTTTTCTCGGTTTCAAAGGGGTGCTCCCCGGTGTTATCACTGGGTTAATTTCTAGTCTTACTTGTACTACGACCACATAAAAAGATCAGTTAAATTCACTTTCGCCTTTTTTAGAAAAGTATATTTTGTATACGTCTACAGAAAATTGGCAATTTTTGGCCCTGTAATCTGCTCTAAATGGTACAGGTACATTTACAAGCTCCTAGGCTTTTGAATGTTACTGAGAAGGTAATAAAAAAGATTCTATCAATTCATCTGTAAAATTGTGGAAATGGCAGATTTATGTCCGCCAAAAAGCAATTATTGACCACTGTGTGGCGTGTACCACCGTTGGTTCACACTTGACTTCTTCATCGGGCGTCGTGTACCACCGATGTTTCACACTTGACTGCCACCTCGGCCAAATAATTACCTGAGAGTCACTCTTTCGTTTCGACACAACTTTAATATTTAATTCTCTGACAAGATAACAGTTAGGGTAAACCATACAGTTATTGGCATTCAGTAGAGTTATTGGCACCCCAACTTTAACTTAAAGAGATAGGTAAACAAGTCCTAATTTTATTACAAGATATACATGAGTCTAATGTTTGAAGGGTCCTCTAAGTCATCTATAAAGTAAGACTTTAACAAACTAACCTTAGGGAAGATTTCACAATTAAATCCACAGGGTGCCAATAACTAGATTTGGAAGTTTTAACAATAAATATTGCCATATTGTAAAACTATTGAACTTATGACCCAAAAAAACCTCTTGAGTCTTTATGAGGATAGATAATGAGGAGCTATAGGAAGTTTCTATTTGATCCCTTAATAAAAAGTATTTTTTTTTTTTTTAATTTAACCACAGAAATGTAGTCTTAAGGGTGTCAATAACTGTACGGTTTACCCTACTCGATTTCAGGCGACATGACAGCCAAAGTGTTGAGAAAGTAGAAATAATTTCTATATAGCTGAAAATTAAAATAATGATAATTTAACGTACATTCATTTATTGATATTCATATGTGTACACATTTATTTTTAATAACAATTATAATTAATATGGTATTATAAACATAACTAGTAGGATAATATTTTTTATTTTATTTAATATTAATATATTAATAATATCTTTTAATATTTATTTTTTATAATAATTATAATTAATATGGTATTATAAACATAACTAGTAGGATAGTATTTTTTATTATTGTTGGATTGCCAATGCTGCTTAATGCCCTGGAATAACTCCCGTCCAATAGAGCGAAAAGCATTAAACAGTCCCGGCGTGAACGTGCTAATGATCGAGATTATTGTTATTTTTAAACTTGTTTCTTTCATAGAAAACCAGTTATAGATGTTGAATACAATCAGGTAGATTTACAAGAGGTAGAATTGAATAATGAGTTTTCTCCATTAAAAAGAGCGCTAAATTTTCCCTTAAGCCTGACTGTATACTATTAACCTGCATAATACTATTAACAGTCATAAAGAACAAACCAATGGACTTTACACTCTATACAACATGAACTCAATGATATTGATATTGTGTATTTTTTGGGCTGCCTGCATTTTAAGCGAGTTTAGATTAAGATGGTTTGAGCAAGATAAACTAAGCACATCACAGCTTTCACAATATTTAAATGTCTTTGGTTGGCTATTCTAAACAAGGGTGGAATTTATAAATATCACTGTATTAAGGAATTCGATGATTGAAAATAATAACAATTGGAGTAAACGAATATGTAAACAAATAAGTCTAATTGAGAAAATATATTTGTGACTTAGTTGAACAGTCATTTTTTATAATTTGTATCTTTGTTTTAATTATTTACCGATAACCGTCAACCATCTACCTCTATATGTGGCATATTATATTTGGTTATATTGACATAACTAAAAATATTATTCTAGATACTACATTCTGTTTATATTTATTTATTTATTTTCATTTATTTATATTAAAGCTATTTATGGAGAGAATATTACTTTTGCAGTGTAATAAAGACCATTCGTAGGAAAAAGATGGAGGACCCGTTAAATTCGTGAGAAGCTTGTAATATGAAACCTTTTCTGGAAGGATAACCCCTTGTAGAGTTATTTTCTCGCTCCCGCGTTGTCATAATATCAAATTTTATTTTTAATAAAACATTACCTACAAACTTAAATACATATTTAAGAGTAAGTATTATATTGAAGCTTTTCGTTATTAATTTATTAAAAGTTTTGCTCTTTTGTTATACTAAAAAATAACTATATTATATATAACTTAAGAGGGGTATTGAATAAAGCAGCATGAAGAGAATGGAAAATTTCTTGAAAAGATTCGCCAATTAAAAAAAAGAAAAACCTTTTCTATGCCGCTCAATATTCCAACTAATGGTTGAAGGATGTTGAGGTTTTTATCAGTGTTTCCTCTCCAACTTTCTTTTAACTAACTACTTTCGCTCTCATCTTTCTGAGCAACTTATTCTTTTTAATTCAAAACTCTTATTACTCTGCCAACTATTGGTAATAATAATAATCTTTTAATAAATTAAGATATTTTTAATATATTTTTTTTAGTTGATTCGTATATGGGTGATTCTCATATGAATTGACCATTTAGTGTCCCTGATATTAACATTCGTTTTTCAGATATTTTTTCATATCCAAAAAGTTTTTTTGGATATTTGTTTTATACTATTCTGTTATAGCAAAACGATGGTAAAATTTAAATTAGCCTAGACATCTTAAAAAACAAAATATCTCAATGCGAAGTTTGAAAATGTCACGAGTGTTACAGTCCCCAAGCTGGTTATGCTTAGTTCACCACATCCTGAAATGAACCCCTGATAATTGATTAAATTTTTACAATGAGGTATTTCATTGTAATACGGTGGTGTTTCAAGTTATGAATGATATTTTTAGTTACCTCTAATACTTCGAATGTAAATCAGGAAAATGTATCTGTCCCCAAGGCTAGTAGAAAAATTCATGGTGAGTGTTGTCGGCTGTTCTGGGCAACACTGTTCTTTGAAAATGTTGGGAATGGCTATGATGACCTTTGTTTATAATACCGGCTATCAGTCGATGGGCAAACTTGGAGAAGAAAGTATCGAATAGGCAGTTATTTGATATGATTGATTGATCCATTGATGATTGATCCAATGCAAAATAATGTATATCACAAAAATTAGTTTTCACGAGTGTTACGTTAATTCTATGTATCAACGTTCATTGAAAAATCCGAATGATACCGGCAAAAGATGTGGGTTAGGGACATTTATTCGAGTTCATCCTCTCATATATGTCTGACACTTGGTTTAGCTAAGGATAGAGATTTTTTGTGAAAATGTCACGAGTGTTACGTAACACTCGTGACGGAAAAACAATTGTGGGCAAGTGTTGTTATTGTTATGTTACATGCCTACATGATTCATTTCTTTTGTACAGCCATTTTAACAAGCTGTAGAAAGGAGAAATAGAGAAAAGAAAAAATTGACTTGAGACAATGCAAAATATATTCTTAATAAAAAAGAGATGTTGGCCAAGAGAAAGAAAATAAGCAAATCGGCAGCTTGTAAAAATATTCAGTCTACTCAGCTTGTGAAAATACCTCTCAGTCTTTGAATTTGACCTACATGCAAAGCAGTGAACGAATTAATTATGGGTGAATCGTTGACACAACTGAGTAAAAACTGTGCAACAAAATCATATATATTTCACAACGAGATGAGATCAATGAGTTGTAAATATCCGACGAAAAACCTAAGTCTTGACAGAACGACTTATTCATAGGTCAACTAGCGAGAAAGTATAGGCTATTAAGCTTGGCAAGTAAAGGAGTAGGGATATACGCCAGCCTAGTAATTATTGTACAACAAAAGGAAAACAAGATTCGATGCCTTACAAATGAATTTTTACGCTGAGATATGGATATTTTTTTAATCCCAAAATTCGATTTCTAAAAAAGTTAAATGGTCAAATTAAATGAGAATCACCCATATCCGCGCCTATCAACAATATACATATAATCAGCAGACTTAGGTTTTTCGTCGGATATTTACAACTCATTGATCTCATCTCGTTGTGAAATATATATGATTTTGTTGCACAGTTTTTACTCAGTTGTGTCAACGATTCACCCATAATTAATTCGTTCACTGCTTTACATGTAGGTCAAATTCAAAGACTGAGAGGTATTTTCACAAGCTGAGTAGACTGAATATTTTTACAAGCTGCCGATTTGCTTATTTTCTTTCTCTTGGCCAACATCTCTTTTTTATTAAGAATATATTTTGCATTGTCTCAATTCCGCATTTTTTCAAGTCAATTTTTTCTTTTCTCTATTTCTCCTTTCTACAGCTTGTTAAAATGGCTGTACAAAAGAAATGAATCATGTAGGCATGTAACATAACAATAACAACACTTGCCAGATGTAATGGCAATGTACCTGACAAACGATGACATGTCAGGTATGAGAAAGGATGGCACCCAACAGTACCTCGTCTGGCTTGATTCAGTTATTCAGGTCGGTTAATGAAGGAGATCTCTCATCCAACGCCTTTTTAATCTCCTCTTCATATTTATGGGCATTTCTTCTGGGGCCATATCTCTTTTTATTAGGTTTATATGTCCGTGCAGGTTAGTGTGAACACGTTTGTAAAGGTTCGACTGTGACACGATTAAGTCAGTATGTAAGGTTTGATTAGTCAGGTACCAAGGTGCTTTTGATATGAGTTTGTCTAAAAGGTCTGAAGTTTTTGTAAATGTATTTTTTATAGTAATGCCGTAAATCTGTGAACAGTATGTCCATATAGGTTTAAGTAAGTATGTGTATGTGGTTAGTTTTGTCTAAGTCTTAATTTTGAGGATTTAGAAAAATATGGGTAAAGTAGCTTTAGTCGTTTGTTTAGAGTTTACCTTTTCTTTTAACGTGCGGGCCCCATGTCATCCTACAATCGAGGGTTAGTCCGAAGTACTGTACTGTTTTTGTTAGGGGAATTTTGACATGTTCGACATAAATTGGAGAAGAAGTATTTTTCTGAAGAGTAAAATTTATGTGTTGTGATTTCTCGTGATTAAGTCTAATTTTCCACAATTTGCACCAGTCATTTAATTTATGTAAGTGGTTTTGTAAGGTTTGTGAAGCATGTGACGGATCTTGATTTTTTTATAGTATTGCTGTATGCGGTCTGCGTAAGTAGCGGTCAATGTCTCATTACTTTCTGTTATGTCATGGGTGTATACAATGTAGAGTAGAGGGGCCAGTATTGAACCTTCTGGTACCCCCGCTAAGACTGGACGAATTGAAGAAATTTCTGATCCCTGTCGAACGGAGAAAAATCTTTCAAAAAGGAAGGATCGAAGAAATATAAATAATTAACAAAAATTTTTTAATAAATTCTTAAACAGATCTCAAGCTGTATATACACAAACTTTATGAAAATATTTTAATAAATTATAAATCATAGTTTTATTTTTTTTTATTTTCCTGATAATTTTTCCTTTATTTGTCTCTTGCTTCAGATGATTAACATCCAACTATATTTATATTATAATATTTTTACTATCTTATGTGTAACGTTTCTGACCCTCTGCCTATCATCAAGCACCTTAAAATTTCTAAATTGAACATTGTAACATTTACATATATAAATATGTTACGTCCTGAAACAAAAGACAAAAAAAAAAGAATACAAATCTTAGACCCCAAAAAAGAGATTTTTTCTTTAACCATTCTTTTTTTTTAAAATCTTTTATACGAATTAGTGCCAAAATTTGGTAACCCATCTTGTGAAACGTAACTAAAAAGAGCGGAAAGACGTGTTCTTACTCTCTCTTTCTCCCGTAATTTGACGTATAATTTAAGTGATTTTATGCTATAAAATATAACGTGTTTATAAATACCAACAGCCTGTTGTTTCTAACGAACGTTTGCTCAATGAACGTTTCGGTAATCGGGTGAATGCGAAATACCCACATCACGGTGCGAGAAACATTAAGTTATTATAGGAATTCTTACTAATAAATTTTAAATTGCAAAATATCAAACTAGCTTATTATGTTGTATTTCTTAATTATTGATTTATTTTTAACCTACTTGTGTATCCTTAATCATATTATTCATTCTATACTTGTTATCACTAATTACACGCTGTTACACTTGGATCTGTAGTTATCATAGTCAGTTAAATATTGGTATGTACATACGTACAGTTAGGTCTGTAGACATCAGACCCAAAATACTTTCAGATAGCTATAATTTATTTTTAAAAATGATGTCTGCGAAAAAAATGGTTAAATTTGAATAATCATATTGCTTCTCCACGGGAATTTAGTGTAAATCTAATTAAATTAAGATCTTTTCCCGGCAAATTTGCTAACACATATGTTACCACTTTTGGTAATGCTAACGGTATTACCATAATTATTATTCCGTCATTAGTACATTTTTTTTTTTTAATTTAGAACTAAATATGGCTGATTAAACAAATTAAAAATTATGCCAGCACTGCGGATCTGTTTTGTCTGTTAAACACATATTTCAGGAATATCCCAACTACATATCAAGTATGAATAAAATGGGATTAATCCCAGATTTAACTATTGCTCTTACTAACAACGAAAATTCAATCAAACTATTATTGGAATTTTTGAAAAAACATCAACTTCTATCTAAATTTTAGTACTTTTGCCAGTAATTTTACAGACCCTTAAATTTTCAGTAATCTTTATCTTATTATTATGTATCTACTATATTAATTATATTATCATGAACCATATTTTCTTTTCCATCAGTTTATTTAATTTTTAAATGACATATGTCGATATAAGTACATTTATAAAATAAAATAATCAAAATCGTTATACATAAAAAATAAATTCACAACTTCTTTTTCATAACTACAATAAGAACACTTCAAGCTCTTTATTTTCGATTTATATTCAGTCATTATCTCTTTTTCCTTATAGTCTGCTGCTCGAAATAAATTTTTCATATACTATACTAACCCGTACAGATAGGCTAATTACATAGTGCGAGAGGCTTAAAATTCTAGCTCCTTTCTCTTCAATTTTACACCCTAAAAATAAAAACGGAACATTCTTCACCATTAGGGCCTATGACGACATAAATTTCTTGATCGTACGTGGAGTCATTTTTGAGCCTTATCGGCATGCACATTGTATACTTTGCTTTATAAAGTATATTGATTATATAAAATATAGCAGGCATAATATTTTAACACTTATGTGGGTTTAGATAATTCTTATTTTACGAAAATAAATAATTCACAATGTCTGAAAGACAATAAAAATTCAAATAATCAACAATATTACAAAAAATAATTAACTTGTTACGATACAATAACACAAAAATAACCATACGATTCGAGCTTCAGAACGAGACTAACTCTTCAGTCTATCACTTCTCATATTTAGTCTGAATTAGAACAATCTAAAAGGTTCCCGAAAATCGTAGAAGATTCTTGAACAGTCACGAACATGTACTAGTATAGTTTGTAACTTTTATAACAAAAAGTAGAGAACTCTTTTTCGATCATATATTTGCAATATAATATCCAAGTATTTTTGTACAACGACTGCAACCTGACAGATCATCAATCTTAGCAGGGAGATGCAAGAACTAGTCTTGACATGGCTAGAAGACCGATGTGTTACCCTCACTGGGCAAGTTCAACATGTTGACAGCAGCTTCGTAAGTCTTGTTATTTTATTTCCGTTCTATCTTTCTTCTTCTTTAAAGATGGCGCTAACATATTAGATACCTTCTTACCTTATACAAATAATACAAATATTTTTGTGAGAAGGGGTTTGTCCATATTTATCGGTTACTAGTAATTGATATCACACAATAGTGATCATCTGGTATTATTTCGATTAGATTATATTGATATTTTAACTTTTTTTTATTAAACCATTTTAAACAAATAATTTTATTATATTTATATTTATAGATTATATATATCTATATTATAGTTAATATAATATAGTTTAATTTTAACTTGAGAATTTTTAATTTTATCTGTGATGGTATATCAATGTATGTATAATACTCCATGTTGTATAGTTTTATGTCTCTTAAGATATAAAAACATCTTTTAGTTACCATACAAACAAATAATTTCCGTTAAATATTTATTCAATTATAAGTTAATAACTTTTTTCGCATATACTGATACATTTTATGACATTGTAAACTAAATACTAATCATTCTGATATTCTCTTTTTTCCAACGATAGATTATAAATATGTTACTGCACTCATTATCCGAAACAAAAATTTCGATTTTGGGAAGAATATTCAAACATTTATCTTCAGATATATACACATAATTCAACAACAGAAACAACCAAATACTGGCAAAGAAGTACTATAACGTTCCGTAAGGAAGTTTAACTTCAACCGCTAAGCGTTATTCAACCTCAAGGTTGGATTCACACTATCGGTCCGCTCCCGGGTCAATCACGGTCAGGCAAAATATTCTAAAGAGAGTATTCCACTATCGGTACCGGAGTAGTCTCGCTCCGCTCCCGGTCCGATCTCACTGGCAAAATATTCTAAAGAGGAATAGAAAGAGGGTAATCACAATATTGGTTCAGGTCCGGTCTCGCTTCGCTCCCGCTCCAGTCTCGCTCCGCTCCGCTCCCGGTTCGATCACGATCTACCCCATTTACGCTATTGGTCCGGTCTCGCTCCGTTCCCGCTCCATCCAGATCGGTTGATGAAATTTTATTTGAGGGAGATTGAACTCGTAGCAGCATTTACCAATAGGGTTCTCTTCTTTTCCTGATTCATATTTTTTTGTTAATGATCTGACTTTTATCTCTCTTTCATAATATATTGCATTTTTATTCGCTTCAAATTAAAAATTAAACAAATTGTAACTGAAATTTGTGATTATTAATAATGCCAGAGAATCTTTAGAAAAATCAGTCTATTTTCCACCGCTAATATAATATTATTAGGGTTAGACAAACATTTAAAAAAAAAAACTTTCTTATTGTTTTAAAGAACAAGTGATAAAATCAGCTAAGTCATTATTTGTTAGATATTTTACTAGTCATTCTGGATAATATTTTCATAAACAAGGATACACTTAAGAGAGGAAAACGTATATGTGAATATTGTTACACCATATTTATGGTAATAATTTCCACACCTATTTTCCTGTTGTTCATTAGGATTTTCTGGGTCGTAGCGATGTAGATAAAAACAGTATAATTAATTCTATATACTTCATGTCTTTTATTGGACATGCATGCATATATAGATATTTATATATTTTCATTTATCAAATTTATATCATGAAAAAAGGAACAGGATTTTAATAAATATAACAAGTTAATTTTTTTTGTGGAATTTTTAATATCTTTAAAAAAATAAATATATTACCCATCTAGGTTCTAGGACTCAGTACTTAGTGAGAAAATACTATTTCTGCTACCTATGTAATGTAATTATGTTTTTATGATTATAATGAATAAAATGAACTAGGATTTTTTTTTCTGCATATATAATCATTAAATCAATGAAAAACTGATAAAGATGAAAGATAACCGACATTTATTTTTCATAGATTTAGACGAATTTACTTACTATAGTTGGCACCACTTTTCAATTAACACACACCTCTCCCTTATTTATATATTGGTCTTCATGCATTTACCACTGAAGGTCATAGGAAAAAAGCTATCAGCTTATGCCTTTATTTAATTTTTTTTTTAATTTTATTTAATACTAGCTGTTATCCCGGTTTCACCCGGAAAATTTCAATTTTTAAATCTATAAAATCTATAAACTGAGACTTTTATCGACTCAAACGGTCGATTTTGTAAAAACCAATGTAAAGCGAGATCAAAACGATTAATATAACAATAACGAATATACCCAAAGATCGGCTGAAGTTATGCAATTTTAATGTGGAAAGGTGTTCGCACCTGGTCTGAAAGAACCACTGAGCGAAATTTGGAGAATTTAGGATAAACGGTATGGATTTCTATAAAGAACAAACAGAATTTCACCTTTATATGCATAGATTATAGCTGTATATCCCGGTTCCACACGGGGAGTTTTATTTTTCTAAAGAAACGGTAGATTTCGTAAAAAAAAAACATTGTGAAGTGAGATAATTATGATTTTTATAACAATAAAGAATATCAGCTGAAGATCGGCTGAAGTTATGCAATTTTAGTATGGACAGGTGTTCGCACCTGGTATCAAAGAACCACTGAGCGAAATTTGAAGAATTTAGGACAAACGGTATGGATTTCTATAAAGAACAAATAAACAAACAAACAAACAGAATTTCAACTTTATTTATATAGATTATTTAAATTTCTAAAATTATATTTTAATTATTCAAATGATAATTATTACAATATATTTAACCTATGGGACCCATAAATAATTAACTTAAACCACAGAAGAGTACGATGGTTTTAAACATCGAGTAAATCTTTAAAAACTGGCTGTATGGATTTACCCAATGCCAAAAAAAAAAAACTTTTTATTTAATTTTTTTTAAATTGTCATCATGAATCCTCCAGCACCTCCTTATGGCTATTCACCATCTTAAAGTCGCTGCGAAGTTCGGAAAATTCCAGAAGATTACTAGTGTTCCAGAAGGATGTCGTTGATAGTCCTGATTGAGGTGTGGTAGTGTTCACAATTTTGGCCTTCAAGTCCTCTCAGAAAAAAAAAAAATCACAGACATAGCCTCCAATACCAAGTCTGCACAAAATCGTTTCCTCTCTTGTGTAAATCCCCGGGCTTTTTTTCCATTTCACAGGATTTTCCTTGATCTCCAAGTTTTTCAAGCGTGATGGCAACTTCTCTTCTTGCCATTTGGATCCTATTTTATACAGCATCGATTTGGATATTCATACTTCTATCATTGTTTTATAATCAATGGCTGAGTTTTAAAAAATAGCAATAAATAAAAAGTGACGTTAAACAAACAAGCAAACAAACAATCCGAATCCAAATAAATAAATAAAAAAATCTGGTGCGTGCGCGCAACACACAACTTTCACTTACCAACTTACTTAGATTAGAAATTGACGTGTTTTGCTAAATATCGTTTCCCAAAGTCACACATTTTTCTACATTCATATCTTATTTTTGTTAATCGTTAAAGCCGTTTTTGAGTGAATAGAAAAAACCGGGAAAAAGATACAAAATTTATTAAGTAAAGTCCCCCCTCCCGTAGATCAATTTTGATGAAATTTTTACAGTCATATCTCGGGCATATAAATACATCAAATACCAAGTTTGATCAAAATCTTTAAAACCGTTTTTGTGTAAATAAAATAAACACGTGAAAATGATACAAAATTTATTAAGTAAAGTCCCCCCTCCGGTTGATCAATTGTGATGAAATGTTGGTTATCACATCTTTGGCATATAAATACATCAAATACCAAGTTTGATCAAAATCTTTAAAACCGTTTTTGAGTAAATAAAATAAACACGTGAAAATGATACAAAATTTATTAAGTAAAGTCCCCCCTCCCTTTGAGCAAATTTGATGAAATTTTTGCTGTCACATCGCGGGCTTATACATACTCTAAATACCCAATTTCAGGTTCGCACGGTTTATAGTTTTTGAGCTAGTCTGTTCTCACACACACACACACACACACACACACACAGACCATTTCGCGGGACTTGGTTATTTTGACTCAGGGGATCCCAGAAGGTGTATTTCCGTTGAAAACCGGAAGTCGAAAATTTTCACGATCGCAATACTTCCACTTACTATATATTTCATATATAGGTAAGTGAAAGTAAAAATAGCCATTATTCATTAAGTATTATTACTTTCAAATAATAATTAATGTATTAAATAACAGTTAATGACTCTTAGGGGTAGAGGCTATACTATAAATAAATATATTTTATTAACATAAAATTAAAATATTGTTTTTTATGTTTCAGGTGAGTATTCTTTCCAAGATGTTGTGATCTATGTCAGTTTCTTATAAAATAAGGTAAAAAAATAACAGTTCATTCATTAATTAACACACATACACCTTGGTCCATGTTCGAACTCGGATTTCCTAATTACTAGTAAGGCGCTTTTCCCACTTGAACCACCAGGCACATATTCCGGTCAAGTTCACTCTTCACTGATCTTTTTTCCACCGGTCTTGCTATTTTTGCGATTGAACAGGGGTGGGGTCAATTGGTCAATTATGTGAGGATTTAAGGAAATCCGGGTTCAAATCCCGACCAAGTCCAATTGTTTCTCCTTATATAAAAAATATTTAAAAATTATTCTAAGAATTTTAATGTCATCAAGGAAAAGAACTGATATATGTATATCTATCTATCTATTTATCTATCTATCTATCTATCTATCTATATATATATATATATATATATATATATATATATATACTAGCTGTATATCCCGGTTTCACCCGGGGAATTTCATTCTTCTAATAAACGTGAACAAATTTTAAGTGAGATCATAACGATTTTTATAACAATAAAGAATATACCCAGAGATTGGCTGAAGTTACGAAATTTTAATATGGACAGGTGTTCGCACCTAGTAAGAAAGATCCACTGAGCGAAATTCGGGGAATTTAGGAAAAACGGTATAGATTTTTATTAAGAAAAAACAAACTAACAGAATTTCATCTTTAAGCTGCATAACCCGGTTTGATCGGGGAATTTCATTTTTCTAATGAAACAGTTGATTTCGTAAAAAACCATTGTTAAGTGAGTTCATTACGATTTTTATAACAATAAAGAATATCAGCTGAAGATCGGCTGAAGTTATGCAATTTTAATATGTACAGGTGTTCGCACCTGGTATGAAAGATCGGCTTGCCTAAGCCTCTGTGGCGCAAGGCGGGCCTCGTATTCCTGGGCAGACTCAGTTTCCCGCGATTCTGCCTGTCTAAGCCTCTGTTGTTCAATCGTATTTTGATGTTTGTCGAGAGTTTCAGTTGCTCGTATTTGACGTTGTTTTTTAGCTTTTGAGCTCACTACTCCTGTTGAATCTCGCTTCTTAGGAGGCATTTATAAAAAATAAATTCACCATACATGTAAATAAACGTATTGTAATGTTAAAAAAAAAACAAAAAAACATATGGTTCAAAAATCCCAGAACTCGACTCCTACCTAGGGACGGTCTTACCGGGCCTTGTTGTCCTCTTCAAAATCTATAAAACGATTTTTTAGGCCGTTTTTTCGACTCAAACGGTCGATTTTGTAAAAAAAAAAAACATTGTAAAGCGAGATCATGACGAATTTTTTAACAATAAAGAATATACCAAGAGATTGGCTGAAGTTATGCAATTTTAATATGGACAGGTGTTCGCACCTGGTATCAAAGAACCACTGAGTGAAATTTGGAGAATTTAGGACAAACGGTATGGATTTCTATAAAGAACAAACAAACAAACAGAATTTCAACTTTATTTATATAGATAAATATAAATATATGTATATAGGTGATGTTTCGTTAGGACGTTTCGAGATTATATTATTCTCCTAATCATGCTCTCTTTTCCTATGATAAAAACTTTTTGATAACAACCCAGGAGGAAAAGTTATTGTTAAACTCACACTTTAATTTTAATTGCTCAAAACGTTTAGATGAACCTTAAACTTTTTGAAGAAAAACTTTTATCATAAAGTTACTTGAAAACATTTCCAAGTTATTGAGCAAACTTTTTCGTAATACGTTTTTCAAATACTTTTAAAATCAAACTTATTTAAAAAGGTTAATGACATTTTCGATCCCTGGTTACAAGTTGATAATTTTTGATCCTCCTTAATAATTTGATTTAGTATTGTTTTTCTCACATTGTGAAGTGTCATTTTCTCCCAATAACAATTATTGAAATCCCCACAAGTGTTACTCTACTTCCATACTTATGTCACATTAAGGGAAAAATATAATATAATTTTATTTCCTAACTACAAATTTTAACTGCAGAATAAGCTCAAAGATTCGTTAGGCCGGTATACGGTTCGGCTCTAAATATTTTCGAATACCCTGAGATATTACATCACGGAGTAATGTTACCTTAACGAGGACATCCCCTGGATTCGTGGTCCAGGCTTCCTGCCACAGCCGCCCTAACTAATTGGATAGCTGACCTGATTAGGCTATACTTGACCCTCTTAGCAGTCTCGGAGAAACCTATATTATATAATTCTGCGGGATAGAGAACTCTTGTTTAGTTGGAGATTTACTCTTACTATAATTAAAACAAAATAACATAAAAATGTTGCATTTTCAAATTCGATGTCTTAGATTTTTTTTTTCATTTTTTATTGTTTTCCCTAACGTCGTACCCTGAGCATTCGGGAATTTACTGGTGCGTGAAAGTCCTCCACGTTTCATCTTATGATACTGCGTGCAGTTAATTGCAATAAAATAATATTATTTTATTAATTATAATCATGATTATATTCATATAGCAAGTTTGCTCTAGCACTCTGGCGCATCAGGCAAATATGATCTCTTTTGTTTTTCGCTTTTAATTTTCTTGATAATTTATTTCGTAGTCCCAAAATTAATAATGTAATTGAATCATCCTTTTAGAAAGAAACCAGATATCCAAAGAAATAAATTTTCGTTTTATTTTATTTTTAAACTCCTTAAATGCCAAGGTATCAAATTTAGGAAAAAACCGACAGCTGATTATCGGCATTTATAGACCATTCAAATAATCGTTTTCAGGAGAAACTCGACAAATCTCACATCGACAAAAATCAGGAGAAACTCTCCCTGTAACCAAAACAGTAAGTTCATTTCGGAGTATAATTTTTACGTGCCTTTCAATGTCAAAAAAAATATGAAAGATTGAATAAAGAACTATAAATTTGAATCTTGCTCATTTCAAGATTATATATTTTTAGACATATTTTCATTTTTAGACAATATGTGTTAGCTTGTAAGTGTTGTGTACGGTAATATATGATTTCTAACAATCATTTGTAGTACATAGACAAGTAAAGTTTTATGAAAAAAAATGGGGTTACTAGATTTGGTGACATTGATTTTCATTTTTCAAACCAATTTTTGAATTCATAAAAAATGAAGGAAATCTTCTACATAATAGAAATGAAATGATGTTCGTTGGTAACCGCATTACTTGAGAACAGCTGGTCAGATTTGGCATTTTTTTTTTTTTTTTTTTTTTTTGTGTGTTCATAATAATCCAAGCATGGTTCATAAGGAAACAGAAGTTTTAAAAGCTGTCCTGCAGTTTCTTAAATTGCGTTATTGGGGCATAACTTAGAAATTATCAATTTTATGCCAATTAAATATTTTGGGATTTACTACAAAAAGAGAAAAGAAATCATAAATATCGATATGAATATGAATATGTTTTTTTTTACAGTTATTAGTTAAGTAGTTAGTTTCTTAAATTAATTAGGACTCAAATTGGGTTTTTGTTTTCAAAATGGTAGCGCAAACCTTCCCTCTCCCTTATAAAGATTATAAAAGCGAAATTCAAAATAAATAATCTTCTGTGCAAACAATAAATTTATCCAAATTTTAACATTGAACATAAGTTTTCATCAATCTTTACAGTTATTGTGTTATAAACAAAAAAAAAATACATATTAGAGGACTATATGAATAATATTAAAACAATATTAAGGTTGGGCTCGAAGTACAATTTTTAAAGAAATTTAAACTATAGTTATCAATTTATTAATTATTATTAATATACCTTATGACTACTTAGATTTACGTTTTTCTCGGTGTAACAACCTTATACCGAATTTCTCCACCCCATCACAAACAAAGTTATGAAATCTGGATAGAACAACGTCTATCTGGTAAGCTAGTACTTTAATAAAACATTAAAGAATTTAATTGAAAATTCCTTCGTGGGGTGAAAGATCCCTCCGCCCCTTCTGTTATATTAAATATTAACGTATAAAGAAACAACACTTGTATTGTTTGCCGATTCTCTTTGGTTACTTTTTTAAGTAAATGTAATGTTGGTTATTATTTTGTATGTATGTTGTTCATTTGAGATGTCAAATAAATCGATATTTCAGTTTAATATCGAACATAATTTGTTGTGTGTTTAAAGTCACTGTATGCCACTAAGGCTAATCGGACGATGCTACAGTGATTCTTAAACTTTGCCTATCCAGGTATAATTAGGATAGGGATCTTTAACGAGTACCTTACATCGTACAGGCTCGGGACCTCCAAGGGATCCTATCCGAGGGACGAGAGAGCCAAGGAATATTTACTCCCATTAAATAATCCTAGAGCAACCGCGACCTTTAGTATTGTAGGTTGCCATTCTAACCATTATACCACAGGTGAGCCCATCGAACATAAGTACTAGGTATTTAAGTTCTGTTACTTCTGTAATTGGAATGTTAACTGTAAGTATGACGGTAAGTTGGTGGTGTCTTCATCATCTAGTAAATATGTTTTCAAATCAGGTCAACCAAACATCTACGTTGCCTATCAAATTATCATGAAATACTAAACGTTATTTGGTTTAATTACCATAATTAAAATGACAGCATTAATTTAAAAAAAAATTATAAAAAGTAAATCAAACCATCCTAATTTTTTCCCTCTATCTATTTTTCATTCATGAATAGAAATTAATTAATGAATGAGGACTACGTGATCAGATACTAGTTTCTAAATATATGTAACCTTGTTCCAATTGCATCATTAGCAGATCTGTTATCTTATTCAAAGCTCTAACTCGGCCTCTAAAGGCTTCTTTACAGTTTGTTCCAAACTTCTTTTTGACGGTTTTTTTTTTTTCGTCAAACCGAAGGTTGGAATCAACTTTTGCATCGCTTTTCGACCGCCAGGGGCGATATCAAGGTCCCAAATAAACCTGTTTTCACGATGAAGGTGTTTGATCAATCTTTGAATAAAAATGTTGTATTTGTATATGCATATGTTGCATCGTTGTATAGTTTTACTCCGCCTTAATCGTAGAAAATTTACAAAATCATAGCAAGTTATAATAACTTAATTATTAAAATATTAGGAAAGTTTACTGTCCTAAATTTTTCGAGAAATTTTGACAGAAAAATGAAAACATTCAGACTCAAAACTAACATGTTAAATAAACTACTTAAAGCTACCAGTTTATCGGTACTTTTGAGTATCATTAAATAATAATGATAAAATTGCGATCAAAAAAATATTGATCAGAAAATAAAAATCATCTTTTAAAAGCAAATTAATTTATTTTTTGAAGAGAAAAGATTTGGCTCCGCCGGGAGTCGAACCCGGGTCTCCTGCGTTACATGCGAGGATGCTAACCACTACACCACAGAGCTCTGCTCAAGGCAGAGCAAATCCTTCCTCTTCACATACTACTCGCAAAACTTGTGAGATAGGGGAAGAAGATATCAGTGAAGAGGAAGGATTTGCACTGCCTTGAGCCGTACTCTGTGGTGTAGTGGTTAGCATCCTCGCATGTAACGCAGGAGACCCGGGTTCGACTCCCGGCGGAGCCAAATCTTTTCTCTTCAAAAAATAAATTATTTAAAAATAATTTAAAATGGTGGTCAACCACGAAGTAAGATTAGATTAATCAAATTAATTTATTATAACATGTGGATTCCAAACCTGATGCTATTTTGTTTTTAACTTCAGTAATGACCGAATCAGGTAATTGGCTTTGAATCAAAATGGCGGATCACGTACAGCGGACGGACGAATTTTTTATTCAATTTTCGGATTCTAGGCATCTTGAAATGTAATGTCAAATTTTTAAGGGTGGTGGGGGGATGTAAAAAAAGTATTCTTCGGAACTCACAATAATAAACTTAAATTTATATACTTGATTTATAAAAGTATTAGTCGAAAATTGTTATTATTGTTAATCTAGCCTATGTAAAGCAGCCGTTTACTGTAGGCTGGTAATATACAGACATATTTCATAAGGATTCATATTACTTAAGAGCTTAGCCTGACTCGCATAACAAAGAAGAGATCAAGTCCGAAGACATTTTCTTCTTAATCTCTTCACCACGCCTGAGTTTGTTCTGTTCCAGTCGTAAACGTTACAATGCTCGAAGACGAATAGGTTCTTTGTTTTCATAACATCCCTTTTTGCTACTACGGCTAATCGGACGATGCTACAGTGGGAGTCCTAAATTTTGCCTATCCAGGTATAATTAGGATAGGGATCATTAACAAGTACATCGTACAGCCTCGGGACCTCCATTTTACGACATCTCCGAGGGACGGCAAAGCTACGGATTTTTAATCCCTTAGGGCCACCGCGGAACGCGAATCCGCTACTTTTAGTATTGTAGGTTGCTATCCTAACCAATAGACCATAGGTGACCCCTATTACGGTGGGTTTAACTAATTTTTATAAGCCGAAAATAATAATTTACAATTTTAGAGAAACAATAAAATTCAATTAATCAAATTATGGTTGCGAAACGTATTAACGGCCACACAGTATTACAAAAGTAACCATATGATTCGATCTTATGAGCAAGACTAATTCTCCGGTCCGTTGCTCTTTATATTTAGTCTGAATTAGAACATTCTAGAAGGTTCCCGAAAAGCGTAGGAGATTCTCGAACAGTCACGAACCTGTACTAGAACAGCTTTTAACTTTTCCTACAAAAAGTCTTGAACTCTGTACTCATATACTTTGTATGTCACGTTAAAATATAATAAATAAATGATTAATAAATAAATCATATATATTATTTCTCAAGGCCTTTTTTTTTTGTCGGTACGCCATAAATTCCTCAATACTTCCTCAAAATTCATGAATGAGCCATCATTTTTATGATTTCCTTAACCGCTATACCGGAAAAAAATACAAACTACTTATTTTCCATCGATTTCGAGTCATAAACGCAAAAGCTTTTTTGCGAGAAGATCAAAATGGTCGTAGATTTTAGTTATTTGCTGTTTAGCTATTTAGCTTTATAAATATTGGTTCTAGATATTTTCGTGAAATGCGAGTGAAAATACATTTTTTAATTGACATGGCAGTGGATTCTAAAAGATATTTTAATGCTCCTTTGACGTATCTGATCAGACTGGAGCAAAACTTATTATTTCATATGGATTTTTGCTATACAAAATAGCGGTTTGTTGCAGAACTGATTCGTTCCATAGCCCATTGTGTTTCAAAACTGGTTCGTTACTCGTTGTGTAGCAAAACTCTTTGGTTTCTATAATAACATATAACTTTGCACCCATCCCATTCGTTCACTTCAGCAGTTTCTGTTACTCTTTCTGAACAAAATATCGAAAGCTCCTTAAACTCGCTTGTTTTAAGTAAGTTTATAATTGATTATTCTTACCTAGCTATATTAATAATTGATTTTCCAATGGCTCAAATAAACTGAAAAACGTTGATGATCTGCTGAAAAAGCATTTTGGTGACGAGTGTAGGTCCAATGATTCATTGAAGTACTTCACACGAGTTCTCAATATATCTGCCACAGACAAGGGGAACAACGAAAAACAAGATGGTGAATTCGCTATTATTGAAGAAGACGATGGCCTTAGGATCTAGTCTTTTTGCAACTTTTTTGTAGTCAGATGTATTATATCAGTAGGCTGATATTTTCGAAAAATTCATCAACAAAAAAAATGTTTTAACCAAGCGAGTGATATTGTTTTGTAAAATGATACCGAATTTATTAATAAAATGGTTGTGAACACATAAATAAATATTACATCATAAAAAAAAGCTTCGCTTTTGTTTTCTTCTCCTCTTATTATTACCTTATAGGAAGATTAACTTACGTTGTGTGAATTAAAACTCGTAGGTTCCAATGTGATGTGCAGCAAAAGTTTTTCCTTTAAACATTTTGTTGCAAGACTTTCTCATTTCATACTTTGTTATTTTATTTTATTTTTTTACCTTGCAATCAGTAATTTTTTTCATTCCAAGCTGACTTCCACAGGGTAGCTGTACCTTTCGAAGGCGAAAAAAAACATTTTTATCTGGGCACTCTACAAGACGTGGTCAGGTTTTTGAGTTTCCTGAAAAACGTGTTCATGTGGAACGAATGAGTTTTGCACCTCACCTCCTCATGTATATATATAATTTTTTATTTAATAATCATATGCGCAATTTAATAAATGTGCATACAAAGTCAAGCTAATACAATATGTCTATGAGAAAAGCGTGTTTGAATATATTAAGCTAATGAGAACTTGACTTTGAATTGAGGCTATGGCAATTATTCTATTAACCTCATGTTCAGCTCAAGTTGAAGGTCTACATCCACCTTCTTTTATCATTTTGTCTTAATTTCAAGGATCCCGCTAAATTAGGAGACCCTCATTGGGATCTAAAGGATCTCACATTACCATAAAACAAGAAAAACAGAAGCAATTTATTTAGCATTACTACCACCGCCCATCGGGGAATTCTGTTATATAATGCGACTTGAGAAACATTTTCTAATTGAATGGAAATTTTATTTTTATTACAAATTATTGAATTTTTTGTTATATTTTATCTAATCATCTCACTACTTCAAGGGTGTGTTTTTTTTTTTAAGCACTGTTGATTATTAAAAGTAAGAAAATAATTGCTCAAGAAGTCATGAACAGGATACTACAATCTGCTGTGAACATTTGAAGAAGTTCTGCGCAGAAACATAAGATACAAATACTGATATAAGCTAGCTATGTTATATTTAGTTTAAAGACCAAGCAATGCTGATATAATTTTTAAGTGAGTAGGTAATGAAATATATTTTGGTAACTTGAAATGTAATCTTTAGGGACAGGGGCGTTTGGTGATTGAAACGCAAAGCTTCCCTTTAGGCTCCCTCTCCACGAAACATGTAAAAATTGAGATTAGTGGACTGTATAAAAGGTGGGAGCCTGCTATAAGTGAAAATTATAATAATTATATACTTATTAAATATTGAAAATAGAAAAGTAAATGTCAAGAAGAAAAAATAAAAGACCCCTTTCACTTGCTTACAATTATATTTACTGTATTAAACGCATAAAAAAAAAAAAAGGATGTAAGTAAGAACTATATGGATAACACAATAAATATGATGAAAAAAAAAAAAACTTCCATAAACAATTAACTAAATTTAAATCCAGCTGCATTCATCAAATGTTTATCACAGATGATAGTTCAAGTAGGTATTTCCAGTCGTTTATTAAAAATTTGTCTTTTATTTAGACATAATTTAAATGTAAGATGATAAATGTCTTCTAATTCTGTCTGTGTACATGGTATCAATAAACACAAAAAACAAAAACAAAGGTTATACCTTTTTTATTCTTTCTTATATATAGAACTTTTATTTTTAACTTTTATTTAGAAGTAATAAGCCTCCCCAATATTTCCTATCAGCACTAACTAGCTAGAGCAAGGACTTCCATTCAACAAGGGCTGACTTAAATGTAATTTCGACCTTCATGGTTCCCTTTTATTATTGGATCATCTGATATCTATTGTCAGATGTCCTTGCTCGTTTTCCGTGATCCTTCCTTTTCACATTGTTTCATAGTGCTACGTTCCTGGCTTCTCGCTTTTCTAGGGCGGATGGGGGTTACCAGAAACGGTTTATATCAAGTTAATATATGAAATTAATATAATGAATATGTATCAATTGTACATTGGATACTTCTCCAGAGGTGACGTGTTTACCAATTCTATTTTATTTAAATAAACCTGTGGCATAGGGTAAATGATAATAAATAAACAAATCTAGATTGAATTATATCTTTAATTATATTGATCAATAATTTAAATCATTTATATCCCCTTTAATATTTTATCTAACGATACTTTACTGACACAAATTAGTTAATGAATGCTGACTGGAATACTGTGGCCTCTATTTATACACTACTTAGACATTTAGTTATTCAGTGGCGTGATAATATCAGACAACAAATATCTTATTTTACAGTGTTTTTTTTTTGTTTTTTTTATATATATAAATCAGAGGAAAGGCTTTTTGTTGTATAAAACAAGGTAATTATTATTTTATAAATAATGAAATTAATATTTAAAGATTTGTACAAAGTTATCTTACTAATTATATGCTTGGGAAATGTCATTGTTCTTTTTACCATGTAACCTAAACCTGTAGCTAACAATAGACCTATTGGAGGATTCCCAGAGCAATAATTCTTAATTTGAGCTAATTGAGGTGGAAGATTAGACCCAGGATAAAGCCCTTGTTTTTTTTTTTTTTGTTTTTTTAGTTTTTCTTTAAACAGAAAGAGCTTCAAATTACTTTAAATGTAATTATTCCTTCATTTTGAAAAAGATGTTTCGAGCTTTATCCTCAAGCCAATTTTTTTTTTCTAGCACCAATACTACGACCACGAGAAAAAGCATGTAGAACGTTAGGAACAAAAACTTGAGGAAAAAGGATTTAATATTTATGAAATTCAATTTCTGATTTATTGCAATGGTTCGTCGAACATTCGGGGAAAATACGAATACACATTTGGATCTGGCCGATACCGCATTCAATTTTTATAACGCTTGAATTTCTACCATTTGTAAGGAAATTCGAGAAAAAATCGAGGATATTTCACTCCCTTTTCATATTACTACATTGTGCAACAGTGCAATAGGATAGTTGACGCAATATCGATAGCTTTCGAGATAAAGAAATATTGCACAGAGATATTTCGTGATATCGAAAAATCGTTCTATAGGGTCTGGCACAAGGGACTCTTATGGAAAATAAAACCACACATACCTTCTACCTACTTCCTTATCCTTTAATCTTTGTTGCTTCAAAGATTTTTTTGTATTTACGTAGATTTCTCTACTTCTTTATTATTTCCTCAGCTTACAGGCGTACCTCAATGAAGTATTTTAAGCCCTCTCCTTTATTTTAAAGCTTTGACATTCCGGAGCAAGCTTGCACCACTATCTCTACCTTCGCTGACGACATAGCTATCCTTTCTCCTCGCAAAGATCCCAGAATAGCATCGGTTGCCATTTAGAATCACTTATTCAACCTTGAAAATTGTTCCAAAAAAAAAAAATATATAAAAACCCTACCAATTCGAAGTTTCTCTCTGAGCGATTCTATGTGTCCATCAATAAAAATTAATGTCACTTCGGTGCCATCTTAAAACTACTTAGTTACCTAGCACTATACTTGGAAAAAAGACTCGCTCGGAACCAGAGTTGGGCAAATTGTAATCAGAATAATGATTCATGAATATGAATAATTGGTAATCATAAAACAAATGAAAAATGAATAACCATTATTCATAATCATTACGGAGTATTTTTAATGATTATTGAGTGTTTATGGTATTCATTTGAAATGAATAACAAATAACTAAATACCAGTTATTCATTATTCATTTCAAATGAATACCATAAACACTCAATAATCATTAAAAATACTCCGTAATGATTATGAATAATGGTTATTCATTTTTCATTTGTTTTATGATTACCAATTATTCATATTCATGAATCATTATTCTGATTACAACTTGCCCAACTCTGCTCGGAACTAATAAACGGAACTAAACTAAGAAGACAAGAACTGACCAGAGGATACAAACAACTGTCGCACCATCTAGACAAAAGACTATCTCTTCGTTTACGAAACAAAAGACTAATAGGTATATAACACCAAACTAAAATCTATTTAGACACACGGAACAGAACTTCGGGGTTCCGCTAATCAGGTACACATAAACAAAATTCAAACCGCACAGTCAAAAATTCTTAATGCTCCTTGGTATATTTCTAGCAAAACAATACATTAAGAAAAATAGACCTGCACAATCACTCATACCTATTGTTTTTCCGCCCATTTAACCGTCAAACGAAGATTAAAAATCTGGTGCGAGCTTGCAACACACAACTTTCACTTACCAACTTACTTAGATTAGAAATAAATGCGTTTTGTTAATTGCCACTTCTCAAATGAACAGAACGGCTTTAATTATGAACAATGGTCTGTCATTAAAGGCGTACTCCGCATGCGTGGGCTCAACGGGTTTTATGAGTTGACTGAATATTTTTCTTTTTTTCTCCTCTTTATGTTTTCTTTATTTTTATCATATCTCATATTTAGCCATTTCTTATTTTTAGGCGTAACGAAACACAGTTAATTTCTCCATGTAAACAAAAACAAAGGTACTTTATAGGAAAGAAACAAACAAACAAAAAAGGCCCCTCAGAACATTTTAATAATGATAAAGCTTACCTGATATTAAAGAAAACCCAATTTTCATTAAACATGACGAATTTGATAAAAATCATTAAAGCCGTTTTTGAGATAATCGAAAAAAAGGTAAAAATTGGGAAAAAAGTCATGAAATAAAGTGCCCCCTCAGTTGGACCGATTTTGATGAAATGTTGGCTTTTACATATTTGGTATATACATACATCAAATACCCAGTTTCTTCAAAATCGTTAAAGCCGTTTTTGAGTAAATAAAAAATATCTACACGCGAAATTGGTACAAAATGTATTAAGTGAAGTCCCCCCTCCGGTTAATCAATTTTGATGAAATTTTTACAGTCATATCTCGGGCATATAAATAGTATGTAGATGTAATTTTTAGATGTAATTTTTGTTAATTAGTTTTTCATCATACTGCATCAAAAACATGTGTTTTCAATACTCTGAGTCCGTAAAGTAGTACTTTTCGGGCCTAGGCTTGAAAATTCTTTTTGGTTGCGCTAACCTTATCTGCTACTAATATATATTAATAAACACCTGTTTGAAGGAGGTTAGTTGTAGCTATAATGCTCTTCGTTCTAATATAAGTAGTATGTTTGAAGTGCAAAATAACGTGGATGTACCAGAAAATATTTTAGAAGAAGCCCAAGAATCTTTAAACGAACTACTTCCAGTTGAATCCCGCGCTGAAAGCGAATAGTAGAGATTTCGTTACTGGCTAGAAAGAAAAAATGTTCGGGTTGAGTGTGATCAAGTTATGCATTTTTATCTCTCAGAAATGGCAAAAATCTTAAAGGCACCTACTTTATGGTTTTAATTAATGAATAATCAGAATTGTACTATGAATATTAATGTAAATATGTAAGTACTTTTCTCCTATTTTAGGTTAATAAACAGATGTTTTAAAAAAAAAAAAAAAGTGTCAATTCAATTTCTTACATTGTATCTGTAAGTTATTAATGAAATATAAGAGTGTTTTAATTAACTCAAATATGAGCAGTATGATGGAAAGTATTGTTCATAAAATGTACTAAAAGTGTGTTTTCGATGGTTGGTCTAATTTCCGGGCTCGGCTACGCCTCGCGCGTTTAACTTAACCGCGCACCGAAAACAACTACTAGTGATCAAAATAACTATTAATATATTTTCTATGAAATATCAAAAACTCGAACGGAAATATATCAATAGATAACATTTTCTGAATTTCCATACTGACTGCATTAAGCAAAGGAGCGATTTAAAAATAGAAAACTCTGTAGATGTAAAATGCAAATTGCAATGAAGCTAGAAAAACCATCATGTAAAAATAATTACGTAACGCTGGATTAAATGCTATGGACGCACTCAAAGAACGCGCACACAACCAGCAAAAACAAGCAGGAAGGTGCTAGGCTGCGGTGTACCGCAAATTGGCACACGTTCGCTTCCCATCAGAGTAGGTCTAGTTTAGCAAAGTAAATATCACGCACGGCACGGCAGTAACTCGAAGTGCCTGATCATTTCTTTTAAAATAATTTCTTCCTCCAACAAATTAAATAATTCTATTTGTGCGCTTGAATAAGACAAATTTATTTTGTACGTCTGTAGGTATGTCAGATCTATTTATATGGATATGGATATGGATAAATACTGTATTTTGTAAATTTACAATAAAAGGATGTCTGGCTCTAAATATACAAAAAATCTCTATATATATATAAGAGGCTTTGTCCTGACTGACAGAATCAACGCAGAGCAAAAACTACTAATGATAGAAACTTGAAGTTTGGAATTTAGACTTTAAACGCGATGTAGGTAACCACTAAGAAAGGAATTTCAAAAATGTAACCCCTAAGGGGCTTAAATGGCGAAATTGTCGTTTAACTCTAACGGAAATCTATTGTTGAGATTTTAAACCATATGTTTTTTATTTTAATATCGATTGAACGTTATAATAGTATTAAAATAGACATTCACATAAAATATGGCTACTGATTATTTAAATATTAGTAGTAATCAAATTATGCACACTGTGATTCCCATGATTGGGGATGGTGCGTGTCTACTTCTCCATATATATATACTACTCCATATATATATATATACTTCTCCATATGTATAAGAGGCTTTGTCCTGACTGACAGAATCAACGCAAAGCAAAAACTACTTATGATTAGAAACTTCGGTCTAAGAAAATTTAGACTTTAAAAGCGATGTAGGTAACCACTAAGAAAGGAATGTAACCCCTAAGAATATCTAAAATGTAAATGACGAAATTGTCATCGTTTAACTCTAACGGACATCTATTTTCGAACTTCGAGAAAATATATCTAATTAGGACTCATTTTAAAGAATTTGATACGACGAGTTTAACTCGAAACGCCCTATTGGGCGTCGAAAACCATGTTTTAAAGCCGAAAAATGAAGCGTTCACGACGAGTAAGTCATTTTTTGTTTCGGCGGTTTTAGTGAACTCTCTCCATTGCGCGTCTCCCTCTCTTCTACCGAGCCGGCAGCTTCCCCCTCCAACATTCCACCAACCGGAAGCTCAAATTCTACTAAATCTCCTTAACATCAGTTAAAATATTATATTAGATCAATACCAAGATAATGGTCACAGAATTGATTTTAAAGGCTCGCGGGCGAAGCCGCGACGGGGAATGCTAGTAATATTATATATATAGTACATACAAAACAATACTTTTTTTATAATTTTATTATATATTTTTTGGGAATATCGAAAATAGACCTAAAAATTGTATAAAATTTTTGATAATTAAGAGAACCGGATAACGATAGAAATCCCTTAGATTTCACAAAGGTTTCGCCGTTCCTTATGTATAAAAGCATAAAAAAACTAATTGGAGAAGTAAAAACAGTTAAAAGATTACGAGATGGGACCGTTTTAGTTGAAGTTTTCTCAGATATCCAATCAGAAATGCTCCTAAAATCTGAAAATCTACTTAATAACTTTCTAGTGAAAGTAGAAGCACATGGGAAACTAAATCAAAGTAAAGGAATTATTTGGTGCCTCGAACTAAAAATAATATTATATATAGTACATACAAAACAATACCTAATTATTTCATCATCACAACAAAAGATCATTAGGTTCTTTAATAAAATAAAAACAATTCCATAAGATTAAAAGTAAAATAATAAATTACCTTTTACACTATATAAAAGTATATACATTTCAAATATTTTACTTGAAGGGTATTAAACTCCTTACCTACAGTATTACGAACGAAAAGAAAAATGAAAAATTTGAAAAATGAAAAGAAAAATTGTAAATAATATATGTATACGACCTGCTTCAATTCTAACAAAATAATTTGGAGTGTTTTTAGCCAAATTTAATGTGTAGGTACTTGAAAAATTTTATTTGACTTTTTTCTAATGATTTAAAATGGCAGCTACCCCAGACCTCTGTCATAAATAACAAAATACTTTCAGACATATTTATATAACACAATGTTTATATAATATCTTACTTTTGAGGACTCTGTTTTTTTAAGTTTGAACAGTCTTGGCATGTCATTGTTATATTTTATTAGTGAATAGAAATTTCAACTAAAATACCAAAACATTGGCTACTCATTACGGACATAGATCCAACTCAATAGACATTATCAGTAATGAGATATTATAGATGACCTAATTTTAACGACCGCTTACTAAATTTATAAATAGTTTCTAAATTTATAAAATAAATTACTAAATAGATAACTACATTTCAAATGAACGTTTATACTTCTTACTTTAATACGTTTTCACTACCAAGAAACCGTTTCCATGCTTCATTTACTCCACTTAGCCTGGTTTTCGCTAAATAAGACTTGACCACTTTCATTTGGATGAAAGATATATAATCTAATCAGTGTCTAGACAGAAAAAATTTCCAGCCCCAATACATCAAATTTCATTCAAATTTGAGAGCTCTGTGGAAGTCTGTAAGAGGAAACTTGTTAGATGACTGGGCTTATTGCAGGAAGGAGGACACTGAAGTACCTCGTTCTAAAGACATCCCGAAAGCTAAAAGGAATTTGTAAATAATTATATAAGAACTTCAAAATGTCTACCAGGCGAATAATTGGCATTGGGTGTCAGTGATAGTCTGCGGCGCTATGTCAAATTACTATTGAATTCCGATTTTCCATATTGCAAATAACGCAAATACTATACTAAGTTAAACGTAATACTAAACAGCAATTACATATATTAACATCTATTACATAATGCCCCCACCGTGAGTTTTGAAGCGATCTCAGTCAGGCAAGTAAAGCTAAAGAGGAAAAGAAACAAAATCTATGCAAAGTGCATAATTTTCCTTAAAGAGATGATTCTTGAGAGATTCGATGAGATTGAGGTCTACGTGAATTCAACGCATTATAGCTACTGACAAGTGGACCACGTCACTTTTCCCTCACCGATTTTGATGAAATTTTTTTGGTAATTCTGCATCGAAAATAAGTCGACATTGTGTCCGGCCGTTCCATTGAATGGGTCATCTGGACTGAGAAATTAAATATTTTAGGTCCAAAAATCGTTAAAATTGGCTTTCACAAAACAGTCATTGCTCCATTCTAACTGAACCAATTTTAATAAAACTTTCAGGGATTCTTCTACTTAAAAATATATTAGACACGTGTATCGGGATTTGTCACAATTCACCCTAGTAAGGCCAGAGCGTCACATCAAAGTTGAGGCTTAAATTAGTAAATTTAAGCTACTAAAACCAACAAAGCATGCAGAGGAGTCTTAAACTACATAAAAATAAATTATTATCTTTCAAAAAGACTGATGCGCATCACAAATATATTAACTACTAGCTAGGGAGCCCGGCTTCGCTCCGGTAGTTTTAATAACAGAAAAACTTTAAAATTAAAGGAAATATAGAACAAAATTAGCACTTTCTTGAAACTTTTAACATGGTATCAATATTAAGATTCGATATCTGCAGACTCCGCCCAAATAAGGAACCCTATATACTTTTAGGGGGTTGAAAATGGTGAATGAACAATTAATTTTGCTGCAACTTTGTCGAGTCATGCATCGTTTTTGATGGTTTCTGTGATTCTGAATTCTATAAGTTCATTCCAAGCAGTCAGTTATAAGTTATTAGGGGGCCCGGTGTGGCTGTGCGGTAAAGCGCCGTACTCCCATGCCGGCGCTGCGGGTTCGAGTCCCGCCCTGGGTGGTGCTTTTCTTTCGTAGGAGAAGTGTCACCCAGTGCCATGGGTGTTAGTATGGGCAGTATAGGGCTTCATTGGAAGCCTTGAAGTCACCAAAAAAAAAAAAGTTTTTAGATCATGGTTAAAAAATATATTAGTTAAAAAACAATATTTCGATTACAACTTAAGCGCCGACAACTGTGATGGTCCTATTAGATCCAGAAGTTTAGAAACTACCGAAGATTCATAGAAACTTTTTTTTAAGTGTTCTTTTAGTATGTAATTATGAAAAATGGTGGAAAAAATGTCTTCCAGTTCAACCTCCCTTAAGATATCCCCCCCCCACGTAATTTGTCCGGACTCTGCACCTACTATTACAAAGTGAAAACCAAAATATCACGAGGGCACAATTTTTTCATCATATTTCTTTTTATCCTGAACTATGAGGGGTGATAAAATCGTATTGAAAAAATGCTGTAATTAGAGTTAGTCATTTTGTCAACTGGAATGCTCATCATACATAGTAATAAAACAATTTTTCATAATTACATACAATAAGAACACTTAATCAGTCAATTCAGCTCTCCTTTTTTGTTTTATGTCTGTTTTTATTCGCTCACTGTACAACTCAAAAAAGTTCACTCATATTGCATTAAATTTACTTAAGTAGGTATATATTATATATTGATTAAATATAATGTGTTAATCAATTAACCTTCTTATGAGAAAATTAATTTTGTAAGGTATCCAGTCGGTTTTCTAATTGATATGTAAAATCATTATTTTATTTTGAAAGAAAAGGTGAAACTAATTATTTTCGCTTGATTTTTTAGTAATTTAAAAAGAACAGCTGAGCAAATACATAACCTTTAAAAATTCAACGGAATGAATGAACAATAAACATCGAGTGAAACGCACCCTAGCGCTTCCTGGTAGCCTGGAGCTCGAACTAAATTTTTCATTCATAAACTCGTATCTCAATCTCAGAGATGCTAATTAAATGGTGCGAGAGGCTTAAAGTTCTAGTCCTTTTCTCTTCAATTTTACACCCTTAAGAGAAAAACAGAAACCTTCTTCTCCATTAGGGATTATACAGCAACACGCTGACATAACTACCTTAATCCCACGTGGAGTCGTTTTTGAGCCTTTTCGGCACGCACATTGTACACTTTGCTTTATAATATATATTGATTATGTGATTCTCTGGCCTTACTTAGGGTGAATTGCGACAAATCCCGATACACGTGTCTAATATATTTTCAAGTAGAAGAATCCCTGAAAGTTTCATCAAAATTGGTTCAGGTAGAATGGAGCAATGACTGTTTTGTGAAAGCCAATTTTAACGATTCTTGAACCTAAAATATTTGATTTCTCGGTCCAGATGGCCCATTCAATGGAACGGCCGGACACGTGTCGACTTATTTTTGATGCAGAATCACCAAAAAAAAATTTCATCAAAATCGGAGAGGGAAATGTGACGTGGTCCCCTTGTGAGCATCAGCAACGCGTTTCGGCCAGTTCGGGCGGGTCTGCTTGTGTTTTTATAAAATAATATTAATAAAATAAAGCAGGAAAAAAAATAAGATAAAGATTTGATAACCAGGAGCACTTGGCTTGGATAACCAGTTTCGTTTTTATGCCATTAAGTGCCAACAAACAAGCAATTAAGTCGGTTAATATTTTAAATTTATTTTTAAAGATATTCCTGATATTGTTGGTATTCATTAATTGCCATGTAAAAGTCAAGATCAGCAATCAAAGAGGAATGTTAAGGGAAATGGGATAACATGGGAACACATAAATAGAAAAAAAAAACGGAAAATAAAAATGATCAATTTATATATAACTGCCTATGTACTTATTTATATGTGGTGCATGCTGCATTAATTTTTTAATTATTTGTTTCTTTCTTCTTTTAATTAATTTAATTTCGAAAGCAAATGAAATTACGAAAGGAAAATAAATTATTTTATTCTATCTTATATTTTTACTTTCACTTACCTATATATGAAATATATAGTAAGTGGAAGTATTGCGATCGTGAAAATTTTGACTTCTGGTTTTCAACGGAAATACACGTTTTGGGACCCCCTGAGTCGAAATAACCAAGTCCCGCGAAATGGTCTGTGTGTGTGTCTGTGTGTGTGTGTGTGTGTGTGTGTGTGTGTGTGTGTGTGTGTGTGTGTGTGTGTGTGTGTGTGTGTGTGTGTGTGTGTGTGTGTGTGTGTGTGTGTGTGTGTGTGTGTGTGTGTGTGTGTGTGTGTGTGTGTGTGTGTATGTGAACAGACTAGCTCAAAAACTATAAACCGTGGGAACCTGAAATTGGGTATTTAGTGTAGGTATATGCCCGCGATGTGACAGCAAAAATTTCATCAAAATTGCTCAAAGGGAGGGGGTACTTTATTTAATAACTTTTTACGTTTTTTTTCGATTTTCTCAAAATCGGCTCGATTTTGATTAAACTGAGTATTTGATCGATTTATATGCCCGAAATATGACTGTAAAAATTTCATCAAAATTGATTAACCGGAGGGGGGACTTTACTTAATAAATTTTGTATCATTTTCATGTGTTTTTTTTTATTTACTCAAAAACGGTTTTAACGATTTCGATCACACTTGGTATTTGATGTATTTATATGCCCGAGATATGACTGTAAAAATTTCATCAAAATTGATCTACGGGAGGGGGGACTTTACTTAATAAATTTTGTATCATTTTCACAGTTTTTTTATTTACTCAAAAACGGCTTTAACGATTAACAAAAATAAAATATGAATGTAGAAAAATGTGTGACTTTGGGAAAAGATTATTAGCAAAACACGTCAATTTCTAATCTAAGTAAGTTGGCAAGTGAAAGTTGTGTGTTGCGCGCACGCACCAGATTTTTTAATTTATATTAAGTACCTAATAATATTACGCGATAGGAGCTTTAGTTGGGCAAAAAAATGCAGTCGACTTTATAAAGAATAACAACTTGACAAGTCGTTGGATAACTTTGCAGTTTTCCTGAATTGGGGCAATTGATAATAATAAAATGTATTATTAAATTGTTGTTATACAAATCTGATAAATAGCATTTTAAAATATTTGCATAAATCATGAAATAAATGATGAATTAAAGAAAATTGATAATAAAAAAAAAATAAAAAACATATGGTTTGAAATGGTATTTTACTTATTGTTGGAACGAACTAGTAGTTGAAACAAACTTCAATAGCAGTTCGAGTACCATCGACACAGTCCGAGAAGGTTCTCCTTACGATTATGTATAAATAACGAGTGACTAGACAGAGTCTGAGGGCCGTATTTGTATTTATGAACGCTCCTACTTACCACTTACCAAAGGCTTCCTTAAACTGCTCACCTTTAATTAGCTGAAGTTCAGTCTTTGTATCATTCTGGACTCAGAAGCCCTGATAAAGATCCACAAGTTGGATCGAAACGTTGGCTTTCCAAAATAAAAAACTTTTAACTGAAAATCCTGATAATCATTTAACATATCTTAAAATCTTTACTAAATTAATAACCTAACTATCAAAGCTATAAGGTTATACTCTTATCAATCATCTCTGATTGGTTGTTTCGTTAAGGTGATCTTAAACTTGCTCCTTAATGAAGGAATACTTAATTAAGGGAAGGAAATGTTAAGGAATGTTCATAAAATGAAAATTATGTAAAGGTTACCTTAACTGCTTCCTTAGGAACGTTCAGAAATAAGACCCTGTGAGTCTTGTGGTAAAGCTCTAGCCTTATGATTATTTGTGTGTCACAAATTTATAATTTTTATAACCTGTTCTAATATTTGTGTATTTATAATTCTTGCGGCATTGCCTATTGTTATTACACGTTTGAATACAATTTATTAACCGACATAAGTGTTACAATATGTAAAATCGGATAGCAGCGGGAAAAATGCAATAGTAGCTATCAAAACCTAGGAGCCCGTAGTTATCATTTATAGCCAGCATTCTCGAATATTTTTCTTGGAAATATTTCTTTGAAGGAGGGATTTTCTTTTTAAGAATGGTTGAGAAACTCAAAGAGAGAAAAAAGGGCTTTTTTTTTTGAGTTCCTTGCGTCCAAATTAAATTTGGGAAAGAAGGAAAGAAAAATCAGAATGAGATTGCCAACTAACTATGCCTCCAGAATTTCTGATAAATAAGCTGCTGCGAGAAAATAAACAGCGTTTTTTGGCAACTAATGAAATTGTTGTAGATCAGTAATTAAGCAGTTAATGAGTGAGATACATCATTTCGATCATTCATCATGATTTATAAAAAACGAAACCTTATAGACTTAACTTAAAACTTAACCATGTAAGCAGGCACAACACATAAAACATTATACTATAACCAGATTAGGAAGTGTTTATTTATTGATATGGTATAATTTTTTATTTTATTTTATAATTTATTGAAACTTTACTAGCTTCTTAAATGTTCTTGGGCTTAATGAAAAAAAAAAATTCGTTAAATAACTACATTACTTAATTTGTTGATAAACACGTAAAAAATATGAAAAATAATTTTTACTTTCACTTACCTATATATGAAATATATAGTAAGTGGAAGTATTGCGATCGTGAAAAAATTCGACTTCCGGTTTTCAACGGAAATACACGTTTTGGGGTCCCCTGAGTCGAAATGACCAAGTCCCGCGAAATGGTCTGTGTGTGTGTGTGTGTGTCTGTGTGTCTGTGTGTGTGTGTGTGTGTGAACAGACTAGCTCAAAAACTATAAACCGTGCGATCCTGAAATTGGGTATTTAGTGTAGGTATATACCCGCGATGTGACAGCATAAATTTCATCAAAATTACTTAAAGGGAGGGGGTACTTTACTTAATAACTTTTTAGGTTTTTTTCGATTTTATCAAAAACGGCTCTAACGATTTTGATTAAACTGAGTATTTCATCTATTTATATGCCCGAGATATGACTGTAAAAATTTCATCAAAATTGATGAACCGGAGGGGAGACTTTACTTAATAAATTTTGTAACATTTTCACGTGTTTTTTTTATTTACTCTAAATCGGCTTTAACGATTTTGATCAAACTGGGTATTTGATGTATGTATATGCCCGAGATACTACTGTTAAAGTTTCATTAAAATTGATTAACCGGAGGGGGGACTTTACATAATAAATTTTGTAACATTTTCACGTGTTTTTTTATTTACTCTAAATCGGCTTTAACGATTTTGATCAAACTGGGTATTTGATGTATGTATATGCCCGAGATATGACTGTTAAAATTTCATTAAAATTGATAAACCGGAGGGGGGACTTTACTTAATAAATTTTGTATCATTTTCACGGGGTTTTTTATTTACTCAATAACGGCTTTAACGATTAACAAAAATAAGATATGGATGTAGAAAAATGTGTGACTGGGAAATTATATTTGACAAAACACGTCAATTTCTTATCTAAGTAACTTGGTAAGTGAAAGTTGTGTGTTGCGCGTACGCACCAGATTTTTTAAATAATAATTGTTCTAATAAAAACAGTGCGACGGTTACATTGGAAGGGCTATTGACAGAATTCAGACAGAATCCCTAGATTGATTTAATAACTGTCAACTTCCTGCGCCCGTTTTGTTCCAACATAAAACCGAAACTAGTCAGCTGACCGCACAGGTTCCGAAGTCACTCCATTGCTCCGCGTTGGAAAATGATCTATTCACGATCCTTTCCAATGTGCCTACCGAACTACCTCATCTAATTTCCCATAAATCATTGAAACAAAACTGTACTCAATGGCGATCAGTATAAATGGCCTTTAACATACCTTACACTGCATTAAAGTATTAAATAAACTAATGGCGAAATTTAACTATAACACTTCTATTTAACTTTGTATAAGACAAGATCATTTATCAAATCAACGAGGAAAATCGATGTTATTTATTATTTAAAATATGTTTGGGAAAATTCATAAAATATCCAAGACATTAATGTTACGACATATGAAATTCTGTAAAGCTGCAAATAAATTTACATCCAACAACAAAAAAAAAATAATGTTCTGATATGCCTAACATTTATTGGCATGCCTCGGGAGCATCTGTTAAAATGTAATATAAATCTATACGGTGCTATGCGCGCAACACAAAACTTTAACTTACCAACTCAATTAGATTAGAAATTGACGTATAAATGCCATTCCTCAAATTCACACATTTTTCCACTTTCATTTTTTGTTTTTACCATTTATTTTTGTTTTTATCTGCTCTTTAAAGCACACTATTTTTTTTATTGTTAAATAAAAGATTTTACTTGTGATAATTCAGCAATACAAGCATAATACTTATCGCGTCTGGTTTTATAATTCTTTATTTAGTTGTTGAAAACTTCATTTAGTTACCATGGAAACAAATAATGTCTATTAAATATTTATGTTTCTAAACATGTTGACAACGGTTTCCCATAAAAAGAACGTGTTTAGTTATGAACAATAGTCTGTCATTAAAGGCGTATTGCGCATTAGTGGGCTATTTTATTTTGAGTTGTCGGATATTTCTCCTGTATACGTCTACTTGATTTTTTTCATATTTCTAATTCAGACCTTTCTTATTTTTAGTCATACCGAGAGGCAGTTGAGTTCTCTATTTAAACAAAAACAAAGGTACTTTATAGGAAAACAAAGTAAATTCTCTTTCCCATATAAACCCCCTCAGAACATTTTAACGACATTAAAACTTACCAGACATCAAAGAAGATTCGATCCTCATTGAATCATGACGAGTTTGATCAACGTTAGAGCAGTTTTTGAGAAAATCGAAAAAAAAAAAACCGTAAAAATGAGAACAAAAATATTAAATAACTACCACCCCCCCCCCCCCCGTTTGACCAATTAAGATGAAAACTTTGCTGTCACATCGCGGGCAAAGACTATTTTGCTGGACTTTATTGGTTATTTGGACTCAGGGGACCCGAGAAGTAATTCATAATTACTTAGATCCGTTGAAAACTGGAAGTCTGAAGTTTTTAACGATAATTTTTAATATTTTCCTTACTATATATTTCATGTATAAGTAAGTGAAAGTAGAAAAATAATTTTAAATGCACTGACATGTTCATATCTTTTTGACATTAGTGTTATTTTTCTGAAATATATGTACATATAGAATATGTAATGTAGTCAGTCTATCGAAACTCGTCAGCGAATGGAATGCTGTTCTAAAGGCCGTTGATGGACCCTCATAAATATTAGTCTTAACCGCACCTATTGCTCCGCAGGAACAGCGAGATCGAAGTACAAACATATGGTGCTATCTATATCATTTATTGCTACATGGCCAGTTAATCTAATCTAGATGAAGTATGTCTTGTAGTTTCCAAAACAGGTAATGATTCATGGTTTCCTTTCTGAAAATAAATAAATGTAGCTTATTAATAAATATAAAATTCTAATATTTTGAAGTGGATAACTAAAATTAATTTGTTTCAAGTTTTATTCATTTCTTTCTCCCAACATTGTCTTTCGGCAACACGGGTCTTTAAGCATTAAGTCAAATGTTGCTATAGATAATCGTTGGAATTGGAATGGAACAGGAGTGTTCCTGTGTTTTTTTTTCTTTTTCTTCTATCTTCAGATTTTTAGTTACTCCTCTCAAGTCACCTTCTTCCTGGCGTTCTTCTTCATCTCCTCCTTTTGGCGGTCTTCCAGCCAAGGTTACATGCCTTCCCAAATTGAAATGGGTAGGGCCAAATGCGGTTTCCCATCCGTATACAAACGACTTATAATATGGGTAGTTAGCTTCAGTCACTAGCTTAGGGAAATCGTTCTCAGATACTACGTAGAGTCCAATTTCCCTCGACAGTTTAGCCCTAAGGGCCTCAAAGACGGTGCAGGCCAAAATGATGTGCTCAACCCTCTCCTGAACCCTGAATAGGGCATCTAAGTCCTTTCCAAGACTTTGCAGTTTGCAGCGGAAGCCCATGCCAAGTGAGAAATTGGGAAGCCCAATAGTTTCAAATAATCCAAGTTGCAGCCAACCGTGACCGGAGGCGGGAAAATATTTTCTCAAGGTAACGCCTTTCGTGATAATCACCTAACTCCGGTTCCATTCTTTAATAGTGATTTCTCGAACTGTTCTGTTCCATTTTATGTTCCAAGGTTTTAAGCAATTCTGGTGCTAATCTTTTCCGGTAGACTTGCTGAGCCTTCCTCTTTTAAAGATATCCTTTGAGGAATCTTCTTTTTAAGATTTACATACAGATATTTCGTTTCCGCCATAAATCAACTTCCTTTCTAAAATTATCCTTAAAGCTACTCCATCTTTTTTTATATGTTCCTTGAAATCATTTTCCCTATCACTATCACGAAGTAAACAGTAATTTCCTTTAGTTTTATTTTTTTATTAACTAGCTGTATATCCCGGTTTACCCGGGGAATTTCGACTCGTCTCCAATGTAAAGCAAGATCCTAACGATTTTTATAACAATAAAGAATATACCCAGAGATTGGCTGAATTATGCAATTTTAATATGGACAGGTGTTCGCACCTGGTATGAAAGAACCACTGAGCGAAATTTAGAGAATTTAGGACAAACGGTATGGATTTCTATAAAGAACAAACAAACAAACTTAATTTCATCTTTATTTATATAGACTAGCTGTATTATCCGGTTTCACCGTGGGAATTTCATTTTTCTGATGAAACGGTCGATTTCCTAAAAAAACAATGTAAAGCGAGATCATAACGGTTTTTATAACAATAAAGAACATACCCAAAGATCGGCTGAAGTTATGCAATTTTAATACGGACAGGTGTTCGCACCTGGTATGAAAGAACCACTGAGCTAAATTTGGAGAGTTTAGGGCAAACGGTATGGATTTCTATAAAGAACAAACAAACAGAATTTCATCTTTATTTATATAGATTGTAAAAACGTATATTATATAATATATATTTTTCATAAGTCGATCAATTAAAACTACTGATTATTCAACTAAAGCAGTTGTCCTTTAACTAAGATTATCTACTGATACATTTAAATTACCTTCATCATAGTCTTTGAATATTATCATTTGTAAATATGTAAATTTAAATATAAATGGGCTTAGGTTACTTTCATAATAAATAAACGGACCAATTATTGAAAAAACTATGTAAAATTATGTGCCCGAAATTTTGTAGTCACACGGAATATGGTTCATTGAAAGAACTTGAAGTTATAAATATATCCACGGGTAGACGAAATTAATTTACTAAATGGCTTAGGCTACTTTCAAACTAAACGGCTCATTTACAATATAATAACCCCAAGTAGTTATAAAAGAATTAATTGCCTTGATTAATTGTCCGACTTTATTAATTAAAGAATCATTTTATTCTGATACTAAATCGTCTTCTCTTTATCGTAAGATTTATTTATTTTTTTACAGGGTCATTGGCTTTAATTTTTCTTTTTATATTTTATTACAGTAATTTGTTGCCTTGAAGAATTGAATAGGTTTAGGGCTGAAGATTCTTTATCTTTTATTATTAAATAAAATACTGAAATAGATAAGATTTAATTGAATGAATCAGGCCATACTTTTCACAATCACAAATCAGTGTTTCCTTAATTATGTAATATAACAGTGCCGGGAATGTTGAAGAGCGAATCTTCATAGATTTCTCTCGATTTTGTAACGTAAAACAAAAACCATATGAATGAAGTGAGTTCTAGACATTTATTAGAAACAGTTACCAAATTTTCTAGTGCATGTTCGAGAATTTTTTACGCTTTTCGAGAACCATCCAGAATGTTCAAATTCAGACTAAATATAAGGTGCAATGGTCTTGAGTCTTGGTCTTGCTCTGAAGATTGAATCATATGGTTACTTTTGTTTGTTTGTTTAACGTCAGTTTTTGCCACTCAGGCTAATCGGACGATGCTACTGTGGGAGTACTAAATTTTGCCTATCCAGCTATGTTGTTTTATAGTAAAATTAAAAATAGGAAGGAAATGCGAAAACGTTTTAACTAACGCAAGGACTGCTCATTGCTGTCCTGCTTTACGCACTATAGAATCCTTATAGAAATGTTAATGAATTATATTTATAGATCCAGATTCATATTTTTTAACGTCTCTTTATACTACTAAGGCTAATCGGAGTGGGTTAGGACAGTGGGAGTCCTAAATTTTGCCTATCCAGGTATAATTAGGATAGGGATCTTTAACGAGTACCTGACATCGTACAGGCTCGGGACATCCATTTTACGTCCTATCCGAGGGACGGCATGGCTAAGGATTTTTTAGTCCCATTAAGAAATCCTAGGGCCACCTCTGGCGCGAACCTGCGACCTTTAGTATTGTAGGTTGCCATGCTAACCACAAAGGTGACCCCTGTGGTTACTTTTGTGTTAATGTATCGTTACAAGTATCAACTTGTCATCCATTGTCTGAATATACACTGAATCATCAACCGACATCGATTGTCGTCTTTGTTTGTTTTCCGTGATCCTTCATTTTACAAAGATGGGCACAATTTTCCTAAAAATAAAATATATATCTATATAAACAAAGATGAAATTCTGTTTGTTTGTTTGTTTGTTCTTTATAGAAATCCAAACCGATAGTCCTAAATTCTCCAAATTTCGCTTAGTGGTTCTTTCAGACCAGGTGCGAACACCTGTCCATATTAAAATTGCATAACTTCATCCGATCTTCAGCTGATATTCTTTATTGTTATAAAAGTCGCAATGATCTTGCTTTACAATGTTTTTTTACGAAATCGACCGTTTCATTAAAAAAATGAAATTCCTCGGGTGAAACCGGGATATACAACTATAATCTATGTGAATAAATATGAAATTCTGTTTGTTCTTTATAGAAATCCAAACCGATAGTCCTAAATTCTCCAAATTTCGCTCAGTGGTTCTTTCAAACCAGGTGCGAACACCTGTTCATATTAAAATTGCATAACTTCAGCCACTCTCTAGGTATATTCTTTATTGTTATAAAATTCGTTTTGATCTCGCTTTACAATGGTCTTTACGAAATTAATCGTATGAGTCGATAAAAAGTCTCACTTTATAGATTATATAGATTTAAAAAATTAAATTCTATGGGTGAAACCGGTATATACAGCCATTTTCATATAATATATCATATGAAATATTTTAACGTGAAACAAAACAAAAAACCAACAACATACGATTGAAAAGAGTTCTAGACTTGTTGTTAGAACGGTTGGGACAAACTGTTCTAGCACATGTCCATGACAGTTCGAGTATCTTCTACGGAAAATGTGTGATAGTGAGGAATGGCGTTTATATATTTATTTATCAAAGCAGGTCTATTTCTAATCTCTCATCTAGATTGATAAGTGAAAGTTGTGTGTTGCGCGCATCGCACCAGATTTTTATGTTTAAAATTATTCAACGGAGAAGTCTGAAATAAGAAAAGAATAATGAAGCCCGTGGAAGTTCCATCAGCTATTGCCGAAGAGTAGTTAGTTACAGCAGATTGAGAATCGGTCACACACGACTGACGCATAGTTTTCTATTAGGCAAGGGTACTTACTCCGGCGAGATGTGAAACCCGCCATACACAGCTGATGATTATATACTGGGTATCCCAGACATAGTGTAAAAAAAAATGGTTAATTCTGCATGTTAAACGGGGTAGAATGGCGCAGAAACGAGTTTCCTATCTCAATCTCTTGAGGAGATAGATTTTTTTTGTTTTTATTTTATGAAAAATGGCAGTTTTCTCTACTTTGGTTTAGCGTAGAAACAAAAACGATGATATTTTCTTAATCAGCAGTAAATTTTCTAAAAGATGAAATGGGTCTAGTTATTTTAAATCCACTTTCAGTGGGTCTTTAACCGCGCTAAACACAAAAAATTTATTAAAACTTAAATTTTTAATAGTTTTTGAAAATTCTTCACTCCCCACTGGTGCACCCTAGAAACCGACGAATTTCCTAAAAACTGCGGAATTCAGTTAGCTTTTTAGTGGTGTAACTCATGATACAATTGCACTTCATCTTTTGAGTCTAAAAGTAGTTTTCCTGATGAAAAACACGCTTGAGAATGTCACTGCTGGGAAAATGAGGAAGAAGCCTTTTTCTTTTTAAGGCTAAAAAGAACAATGCATGAATTCTAAATAATATAAAAAGGGTAATATTTCTACGCTAAACCAAAGTAGAGAAAACTGTCATTTTTTAGAAAATAATAAGATTTAAAAAAAAAAAGCAAAAACAATTCTATCTGCTCAACAAATTGAGATAGGAAAATCGTTTTTGTGCCATTCTACCCCCGTTTAACATGCAGAATTACCCAATTTTTTTTTACACTATGTCTGGGACACCCAGCATAATATAATAATATTAATAATTTTATTTGCTATTAGAATACATTATTTTAGCCAGGAGTCCGGGCCAATTGGTGTTAGTAAGGCTTTAATTATTTTTTTTTTCATTAATGTCAGTAACAAAGGATGGAAGAATATTTTCAAAACATATTAATTAAAAAGTGAAAAAATATTAAAATATATCACATATAATTTAATACAATATTTAATAATTTGACCGATTGATCAAATAACACAATAAATAATAACCGTGACAGTTCATTATATTATGATTATATGATAAAGGTGAGTTAACAATAATACTAAATTGATATAAATAGCAAATATTGTGATTAAGTCTGTGTTTCAAGCAAAACATCTCAATGAATATAAAAAAAATTATTAGTAAATAGATTTTTTTTTTTTTTTTTTTCGGTTGGTGCATTAGGCCTAAGGAGACCTTTGGCCGCGCAGTGTGGTCTTCTTACAGACATTTTAGCCATGGTCACCATGGTGCAGCGGCAGACTGCCCTTAGCTCCATACTAATCCCATAGGGGCCAATTTGGCAGTGTCCTTCCCACCGATGGCGTCAGCTCTCTCGGGTTCAAGGACAGTGACAAACTGGTCTAGGTCCAAGGATTATGGCAGCCCAGAGTCAGGAGGCCCTGAGGACCTATATTTCTTTCCCTGAAGCATACCGTCCTTGTACCGAGCCTCCGGGAGTTTACTGATATCCTGGAAAACCACACCACGATTCTTGATGAGATACTCGGGGAAGGTACATCACTGCTATGCCCGGTCGGTGCGAGCCGCCTCCAGTAGGCTGACGGGCCTCACATACCCGGGGGCCGCGGTAGGCTTGGACTGCGTGGCGTTCATTGGCGGATGTACAACCGAATGGAGCGGTCACCCATCCAAGTACTAACCACGCTCGACGTTGCTTAACTTTGATTACCTATTGCAAGCGCCTCTGTCCACTCGGCCATCCCGGCCCCCGTTAGTAAATAGATAGATAAACTATAATAATTATACAATAAACTATTATAAGATGTAAAATTCACTTAATTTGAAACATTTAAATTAAAGGCATTCCTCGAAACCTGCGTATATAAACCAGTCAATAGCACGACACTTATTCCCACAGTGGCTCAGTGAGGACGATTATATATTATTCTTCAAGAATTTCCTCTGCATGATGGTTGTTACCAAAGTTGGAGAGAAGATTAGCCCTTCATACCTAAACTTTATTTCTCTTATGGTGTTTAGATCACAACTTAAGCCCTTTTTACTTAACAATGAGCAGCTTAATTCCTCTTACCAAGGATCATACCTTATGCCCATATGAGAAATGATCCTGACTCTACGGGTGCTGAAAAGTGATTAAAAATCAAACATATTTTCTTTCAGTTTGAAATTATTATTTTAATGAAATATTCTAAACATGGCAATGAAAATAAATGATCAGTAAAAAAGATAGAATAGAGCGTACACTAGGCATAACTATATAGATCCCTCTTGATCTGTACACGATCTGGTGAAATGGATTTAATTTTTATCTAGTGTCAACTAAGCCATTTAAATCACTTCCCAATACCCAATACGACTTATGTCCTTAAGATCAGCTTAATTATATATTTTAGTAAACTCATTTCACATTCACACTGAATAAACTAATAAATATAAAAATATAATTTTTAGTCAAAATGACATAAAAATCTCATTTTCCTAAAAATATTGACTTAAGACCTTATGCCCTAACATCAGTGAAATGTAAATAAAAAGAAAGATTTCAATACAACCCGGAAAGGATACATATCTCACATTTCAAGTGGCATGAGGTTTTTTTCTCTTCTTTTTTAAGTAAAGTAAAGGAATGTGAATTCAATTAGCACTCTTCAGTTATCTTAAGTTTGACGTTTAAAACTTTTAGAATTCCAGTTGATTGAGAATCCTAGTAACTTTCTTAAAGATTAAGTAGGTTTTGAGCCTGTGGAATTGCACTCTTTATTTTTTCGTAATATTTAATATCTAAATATCGACATATTTATTAAAATAATACAAATCAATCAAGGTATATGTGTACTTATAAGGTGTAGGCCTCAACACAAAATTAATTATGCAAATAAATTTTCACAAATTTCCGGTCTCTCCAGGGCGTATATATAAAGTCCAGATTATTCACAATATAATTTTATAATTCTTCCTTGATACAGCTGTATACTAAAAAATGAATGGGTGGTTAAAAAATATGAAATATTTTCAAGACATTTATCTATTCTTCTATGATAGAGATCCATAAATCCAAATATCTCTGTTGACCAAAATCCTTTTTGTCCCAACGTATTATTCCTAATATGCCATAACTCAACCAAGTCAATAATAATTGTTAATTTACAAACTTAATTACACATTTTTCGTAAAATTTCTAACGATTTTCTGTTGCTAAAAGTTGACAACAGTCTATTCAGCTTCCAGCCTATTTAGATATCTAGTCAGATTCCAATTTATAGATATATATATGATATGTATGTTCAATATCTTTTATTTAAAATATTTTAGAGTCTTTATTTTTAATTATTTTTAGATTTTTTGGTAGATCATTATTTTTAGAAGCTGTACTTTGTGCTCTAAAAATCCAAAATAAATCCATTTGGTCCTCACGTGGCTTCTTACCTCATCAATAATTTAATTGTTTACAGTTTGTTGATATATCGTACAAGGGAATCGATAGAAAGTGTATTTACGGCTATAGCAAGGTGAACCGAAATTTTCGACGATCGCAATACTTTCTCTTACTAGATATTTCGTATAGAGGTAAGTGAGGCAATATTATTTGTCCAGCAGGTTGTGAAAAGTAGAACACCTGTCCGACCCTATAATTATCGTATAGTTCATTTGTAATTTCTAATGCTGGAAGAATGGATGCGTAGTACTTTCTAGTAGCATATGCGATTAAAAAGCTTGATACGTTAATTAATCGTACTGCACGTACTTATCTTACTGTACGTAGTAACTTATACATATATTTTACAATCTAAAAATTTTGGAGCTATGGAACCTTCTCTCACGTGGACGGAGCTCAGTCAACGACCCTAGATTCTGGAGAGACCGGTTCTGCAGGTTGAAATATATCAATTAGTCCTTCACAGAGCTGATCAATAGTAATCATATTCAGAACCATCAAAGTTAAAAAAATACAATTCAATACACTATTAATCTGATAATATGATATATTTAAGTTGAATATAATTGAATTAGTCGTTTGAGAAAACTGACATGTCCAAAGGTAGAGAGTACTTCATTTTTTAAAATAAAATATAAAAAGGTAAGTAATATACAGTCAACTCCGTTTTATTGGGACATAAAGAGAAAATTTGTTTTGTCCCAATTAGGGTCTGGCCACACATGTCCGCACCGGATCCGCACTGTAGCAATAATATAGGTTATGTTCAGAATATTTTTAATTTAACTCACATATTACCTTTAGTTATGCCTAAAGTGGCCTGTGTCTGACATCTGTGGCCTGAACTTTAGGCATAACTAAAGGAAATATGTAGTTAAATTAAAAATATTCTGAACATAAACTATATTATTGCTACGGTGCTGATCCGGTGCGGACATGTGTGGCCAGACCCTTAGCCGTAGGAGCCAATAAAGCGGAGACCATGAATCTACGTGTAAATGCTTGATTGATGTAAATTGATGTCATACATTAGACATATTTGGGGGAAAACCCAGTTAATAGGTGCGTTTAGGTGTACCTATTCTCGTCTATTAATGTAATGATGAGGTCAAAATAATACGATTAATTTAACTCTTAAAATGTATTTTTATTAAATAGGTGTTTTAATATAAGCAATATACAAGATGAAACAAATTAAAATAACTATTTGTGTACAATATAAAATATACTCATAAAGACGAAATAAGAAATGAATCTGAACTTGTTTTTACATCAATTTTTCAACAGGTAAGAATCAAGTATGCATTGTCACACTCATTGTAACCTATGACCAACATAATTAGCGCACTTCTTTAGGATGCCTAAGGACTTTCTTCATTTCCTTTTTGTGAAAAAAAAGAGACTTACCTTTTTGTTGCGGTTTCCTGCTTCTGGTTGAGAAATAGGCGTGGTCTCAGATTTTTAGGTTATTCGATTGACACCGGGTCTCATAGTTTTTTAGATTAAGCTCCAGAAAGTTTTGGCCCAATTAGCCGATGTTTTGTCCCCATAAAGCGGTGATATTTCACCTATATTTGATTCCGTTTTATTAAAAATGGCTCAATAAAGAGGTGGTCCCAATTATCCGATGGCCGGATTGAACGGAGTCGACTGTACATGAAAATTAAGATTGAATTGAATCGTTCGTTTAAGAATCCCAATATGTCAACGAATCCAAATTATTGGAAAAGTGAGGAAAGAGGTTTCTGCTTTTGATTAAGAGATTTCCTCAATTATATTGAAAACTAAAAATAAATAATAATGAAATAAAAAGAAAATATGAGATTATAAGTAAATAAATATAATTAAATGTGTACGTTTACATAATGCATGATATGAGTGGAATTTCGAATAAAGGGATTTTAGTTTCCTCTCGTCTCTAAGACTACAGCAACTTTTATCTCTTTCAATAATTTGCTGGGCATACAGTTCGGCACTAATAATGCTGAATTTGTTTGGTAGTGAGAAGGAGAATTTTTTATTCTTTTGAGTGTCAAAACTGCTATAGGGGTGGAGTTATTTGTTATTGATGCATCAGAATACATTTATGATTCAGTAATTTTTTTTTTTTTTTTTTTGTTAAAGTTGTATATTACTCGTTCAGCCTGAAATAAATAATTAAAGAACTGGGGAACCGTTGAAAAACATTATGATTTTTAATGCGACATTTATCCGACATTATATTAGTTTGAAATATATTTCTCACACTTACCTTCAGTTTTCTCAAGGTGAAAATCAATAACTTTAACTTTTAAAACTTTAGCGACTGTATTCGTACTCCAATGCCTCTATTATTATGTCGATCTTCTCATCTGTCACCTGTCTTAATCCTATTAACGATACGTCACAGGTTGACAGTCGAAGCATAGCATTAAGTAAAGATGATGAAGTATATATTTCTACTCATATCAGCCTCTATAACAAGGAGGCCAATTACTGTTTCACTAAATCACGGTTGGAAAGGATCGTTAGAAATATGATTGCACAATCGGAAGATTGGCTAACTTCTCTGGGCAAATGGTGTCGGTAGCAAATGGATAGCCTAACCAAAAGGCCAGCCGCCCATTGACAATTATCTCCTCATTCAAAGACTTCATTTGAGTGATTGATCATCTTAGGTTAGTGCCGGTACCTTTAATGTTCTCATGTTTGACTCGGCACTTTTTTTTTTTTAAATGTTGCACTAAGCATTGGACTGTGAATGCATTTATCTAATCCTACACCAACTTGCTCAACCATTTGAAAGGAAAAAGAAGTTAATTTTATCTCATAGCACTGATATATTGGTACTCATCAAGATGTTAGAAGATAATGATTCCGATGTAAATTTATGTTAGGTCACTTCATCTAACCATTATGGTACAACATTTTTTTCTTTCATCTTTTTTTTTTTTCTTTTATCCTTATCTCTACATTCTCCCCTCAGTTCACTGTTCTAAGATTTTTTTAACGTGTTCATTTCGGATGTGTGCTTAAATTACAGAAAAAAAAAAAAAAAAAAAAAATCAGTGAACCGTTGATGTTCCCACAGGCGTAGAAGATGCACGGACAGTCACGAACAAGTGATAGAACAGTTTGTTCTAAGAAAAAGACTGAGAAAGTTGCCTTTAAAAATTAAACAAATTGAATCTAAAATTTTTGATTATTTTAAATTCCAGAGAATGTTTAAAAAAATCAGTCTATTGTCCACCGCTAATATTATGTTATTAAGGTTAGACGAACATTTTTTTTATTCTTTTAATGAACAAGTGATACAATCAGCTAAGTCATTATTTGCTAGATAGTATCCATGCTGTTAAAGTTACGTTCAAACATTTTTTATTTAATTACTAGATATAGCTAGTCATTCTGGATAATATTTTTATAAACAAGGATACGCTTAAGAGAGGAAAGAATTTCCACACCTATTTTCCTGTTGATCATTAGGTTTTTCTGGGTCGTAGCGGTATAGATGAAAATAGTATAATTAATCCTATATACTTCATGCCTTTTATTAAACATCCATGCATGTATAGATATTTATATATTATCATTTATGAAATTTATATCATGAAAAAATGAACAGGATTTTAGAAAATATAACAAGTTAATTTTGTTTTGTGGAATATTTAATATCTTAAAAAAAAAAAAGAAATACATAAAAACAAAACGTACAAAACTATTACCCATCTAGGGTCTAGGACTCTCTAGTACGTAATGAGAAAATACTATTTCTTGTAAGAAGTACCAACGTAAGGAGGCATTAACTTCAACTCAACCGGCCGGTTTTTTCAATTAAAATGAACTAAGGAATTTTTTTTTTCCATTTATTATAAATAAATCAATGAAAAACTGATAAAGATTTAAGATAACCGACATTTATTTTTCTTAGATTTAGACAAATTTACTTACTGTAGTTGGTACCACTTTTCGTTTATAGGACACCTCTCTATTATTTATATATTTGTCTTTATGTCTCTACCACTGAAGATCATAGGAGAAAAAAAAACTATCAGCTTATAGCTTTATTTAATTTTTTTTGTCTAGGATTCAGTACATAATAAGAAATACTATCTCTTGTAAGAAGTACGTAAGGAGGCATATTAATGGAAATTGAAGGGTTTGCTGCAAAAAGGACGTAGCTCCAATTTTGCCAGTTTTTGGGAAACCAAAAAAAACGTTCAAAGCATTAAAATTTTAATTTTTGTAAAAATATTGTTGTTGCTTACTTTCAATTGTGAGATTTACATATTCAAACAGTATTTTCATTGAAAAAATATCATCCAGATGGCGGCGGCAGGTGGATGATTCTTGGAGCTACCTCTTTCTTGCCCAAAAAAATGAATATGAAGAAACGAGGAATTTGTTATGTTTCGGAAAAAATGGTAAAAATAAATACAATGTATTATTATTAAGTGCCTTTTATTAAAAGAAAACTGGAATTTGGTTTTATAAACAAAAAATAACATATTTTCTCAACTGTTTCAATCGTCACATTCTCCATCTGTAACGTCTGGGTCATCTTGGGTGTCTTGCTGTAGTCGATCTTAAACCACTTATCAATTTGGGGGATATATTTGTGGGCAAGGTCCATCACATCAATATATTTCAGCCAGTGTGGTACCAGCAGCCTTGAGTGGTAGGTAGGTGGTTTGCTTATGCTTCTTGAAGGTTGTTCAACATTATGGGGATGCTGTTTTGGATGTTGAACATTCGTACTGTTTTGTTACACAATATTCCAACACTTTCACTTGCTAAGATGTTTCCTGCATTGATTACGGATGTTTGATAATAAAAAATTTTTTATCAAAATTTTTTCCCCTTTTGCTGCCATTAGATATGATGTAAGGGGTTTTCAGGAAGAACCCTTTTATTCGGTCAACGAAGTTAAATAGTGGTGAATAGTAACCTCCCTGTAAAGAAAACACGCCATTCATTTAGGGGAACAAAGAGGTAGCTCCAGGAGCTACCGCTTTCTTGCAACAAACTAACATGACATGCAGCTCCATTTCTCGATCAGCTCTGGTAATAACGATTGGAGCTAAATCCTTCTTGTACCAAACAAAAGAGGTTTGTAACTCAAAACAGCCATAGTATTAAAATAAACTAAGGAGATTTTTTTGTTTAATTAACGTCACTTTATGCTACTGACGCTAATCGGTTGATGCTACAGAGGGAGTCCAAAATTTCCCCAATCCAGGTATAATTAGGATAGGGATTTTTAACGAGTACCTGACATCGTACTGGCTCGGGACGTCCATTTTACTATCTTTACTATATTTTGATTCTATCCGAGGGACAGCATAGCTATGGATTTTTTACTTCCTTTAGAAAATCCTATGGCCACCGCGGAACGCTAACCCGCGACCTTTAGTATTGTAGGTTGTTTTGCTAACCAATAAACCACAGGTAACACCTATTATTGTGATTTTAAATAATTTTTTTTACCCCAAAATAATAAGTTACAATGTCCGACAAACAAGTATTAACGACACAGTAATAGAAAAGAAACCATTTGATTTGATGTTAAGAGCAAGACTAACAACTATCCAGTCCATTGCTCCTTTTATATTTATATTACTCTGATTTAGAACAAGGTTTCCTACAAGCTTAGGAAATCATCGAACAGTCACGAATTGATACTAGAACAGTTTTTAAACTGTTCCTACAAACAGTCTGGAACTCTTTTCGATCATATGCTTTGTATTTCACATAACAATATAATGTTTGCTGTTTGTTTGTTTATGCTAATAAGGTTAATCGGACGATGCTCATAGCGGGAGTCCTAAATTTTGCCTATCCAGATGTAATTATGACAGTGATCTTTAACGCGTATCTGACATCGTATAGGCTCGGGACCTCCATTTTACGTCCTATCCGATGGGCGGCATAGCCAACGATTGTTTATTCCCTATTAAAAATTCCAACAGCCACCACTGGACGATAACCCGCGACCTTTAGAATTGTAGGTTGCCATGCTAACCACTACACTGCAGTATTATATGTAAAATAAATTATTAATGAATAAATATTGAATTAAATGATACAATAAATAAATATTTATTTTTTTGTTCTGTTTAATGACAAATATATATTGATATAATCGACTTACTCGCCAAGCATATTGATACAGCTCCTTAATGGGCGAACTGATGGGAAAATTCATCCCGCACTAGTTTCATATATCCTTGTTTGTTATATCGTGGTCACAAATTCTTTTAAGTTGTGCCAATTTCTAAGTGAGACATTTTTTTTTTTTACTTTCACTTACCTATATATGAAATATATAGTAAGTGGAAGTATTGCGATCGTGAAAATTTTCGACTTCCGGTTTTCAACGGAAATACACGTTTTGGGGTCCCCTGAGTCTAAATAACCAAGTCCCGCGAAATGGTCTGTGTGTGTGTGTGTGTCTGTGTGTCTGTGTGTGTGTGTGTGTGTGAACAGACTAGTTCAAAAACTATAAACCGTGCGAACCTGAAATTTGGTATTTAGAGTATGTATAAGCCCGCGATGTGACAGCGAAAATTTCATCAAATTTGCTCAAAGGCAGGGGGTACTTTATTTAATAACTTTTTAAGTTTTTTTCGATTTTCTCAAAAACGGCTCCAACGATTTTGATTAAACTGAGTATTTGATCTATTTATATGCCTGAAATATGACTGTAAAAATTTCATCAAAATTGATCAACCGGAAGGGGGACTTTACTTTATAAATTTTGTATCATTTTGACATGTTTTTTTTATTTACTCAAAAACGGCTTTAACGATTAACAAAAAGAAGATATGAATGTAGAAAAATGTGTGACTTTGGGAAATGATATTTAGCAAAACACGTAAATTTCTTATCTAAGTAAGTTGGTAAGTGAAAGTTGTGTGTTGCGCGCACGCACCAGATTTTTTTACTTTCACTTACCTATATATGAAATATATAGTAAGTGGAAGTATTGCGATCGTGAAAAATTTCGACTTCCGGTTTTCAACGGAAATACACGTTTTGGGACCCCCTGAGTCGAAATAACCAAGTCCCGCGAAATGGTCTGTGTGTGTGTGTGTGTGTGTGTGTGTGTGTGTGTGTGTGTGTGTGTGTGTGTGTGTGTGTGTATGTGAACAGACTATCTCAAAAACTATAAACCGTGGGAACCTGAAATTGGGTATTTAATGTAGGTATATGCCCGCGATGTGACAGCAAAAATTTCATCAAAATTGCTCAAAGGGAGGGGGTACTTTATTTAATAACTTTTTACGTTTTTTTCGATTTTCTCAAAAACGGCTCTAACGATTTTAATTAAACTGAGTATTTGATCTATTTATATGCCCAAGATATGACTGTAAAAATTTCATCAAAATTGATTGACCGGAGGGGGGACTTTACTTAATAAATTTTGTATCATTTTCACGTGTTTTTTTTATTTACTCAAAAACAGCTTTAACGATTTTGATCAAACTGGGTATATGATGTATGTATATGCCAAAGATGTGATAGCCAACATTTCGTCATAATTGGACAAACGGAAGGAGCTCTTTATTTCATAACTTTTTTGCCAAATTTTACCTTTTTTTCGATTATCTCAAAAACGGCTTTGATGATTTTGATGAAACTGGATATTTGATGTATGTATATGCCCGCGATGCGACAGGGGAAATTTCATCAATATTGGTGAAATGGAGGGGGTACTTCATTTAATAAACTTTTTCTTATGTTGTTATGTGTTTTTTTTATTTACTCAACAGCGGCTGTAATGATTTTTATCAGACTGGATATTTGGTGTATGTATACGCTCACAATGTGACAGACAACATTTCATCAAAATTTGTTAAATGCAGGGGGTTCTTTAATTCATAACTTTTTTTTCCAATTTTTACATTTTTTTGGAATATCTCAAAAACGGCTTTAATGATTTTCATTAAATTAATCATTTTTAATCAAAATGAAGTCATGTTTTTTATATTATTTATAAAAATGGCAATTAAAAAAACATGTCGATTTCTAATGCAAGTAAGTTGGTAAGTGAAAGTTGTGTGTTGCGCGCATCGCACCAGATTTTTTTTAATTTGAATGTTTATAATATATAAAAATTATAATAAATGTTTTTTCATTTTAATTTTTACTTTCACTTACCTATATATGAAATATATAGTAAGTGGAAGTATTGCGATCGTGAAAAAATTCGACTTCCGGTTTTCAACGGAAATACACGTTTTGGGGTCCCCTGAGTCGAAATGACCAAGTCCCGCGAAATGGTCTGTGTGTGTGTGTGTGTGTGTGTCTGTGTGTCTGTGTGTGAACAGACTAGCTCAAAAACTATAAACCGTGCGATCCTGAAATTGGGTATTTAGTGTAGGTATATGCCCGCGATGTGACAGCGTAAATTTCATCAAAATTACTTAAAGGGAGGGGGTACTTTACTTTATAACTTTTTAGGTTTTTTTCGATTTTCTCAAAAACGGCTCTAACGATTTTGATTAAACTGAGTATTTAATCTATTTATATGCCCGAGGTATGACCATAAAAATTTCATCAAAATTGATTGACCGGAGGGGGGACTTTACTTAATAAATTTTGTATCATTTTCACGTGTTTTTTTTATTTACTCAAAAACGGTTTTATCGATTTTGATCAAACTTGGTATTTGATGTATTTATATGCCCGAGATATGACTGTAAAAATTGTATCAAAATTGATCAGCCGGAGGGGGACTTTACTTAATAAATTTTGTATCATTTTCACGTGTTTTTTTTTTTACTCAAAAACGGTTTTATCGATCTTGATCAAACTTGGTATTTGATGTATTTATATGCCCGAGATATGATTGTTAAAATTTCATCAAAATTGATCTACAAGATGGGGGACTTTACTTAATAAATTTTGTATCATTTTCACGTGTTTTTTTTATTTACTCAAAAACGGTTTTATCGATCTTGATCAAACTTGGTATTTGATGTATTTATATGCCCGAGATATGACTGTAAAAATTTCATCAAAATTGATCTACAAGAGGGGGGACTTTACTTGATAAATTTTGTATCATTTTCAGGTTTGTTTTTATTTACTCAATAACGGTTTTAACGATTTTGATCAAACTTGGTATTTGATGTATGTATATGCCAAAGATGTGATAGCCAACATTTCATCAAAATTGGTCAAACGGAGGGGACAGTTTATTTCATAATTTGTTTCCAATTTTTACCTTATTGATCGATTATCTCAAAAACGGCTTTAAAGATTTTTATCAAATTCGTCATGTTTAATGAAAATTAATTTTTATTTAATATCAGGTAAGCTTTATCATTATTAAAATGTTCTGAGGGGGCTTAAATGGGGAAGGGGCCTTTTTTGTTTTGCTATAAAGTACCTTTGTTTTAGTTTATATTGAGAAATTAACTGTCTCTCATCACGCCTAAAAATAAGAAATGGCTAAATATGATATATGAAGAAAATCAAGTAAACATATACAGGAGAAAAAAAGATGAATATTTCGTCAACTCATAAAACACCTTGAGCTCACGCATGCGCCGAACGCCTTTAATGACAAACCAATGCGTTATAATTAAAGATGTTCTGTTCATTTGAGAAATGGCAATTAACAAAACGCATTAATTTCTAATCTAAGTAAGTTGGTAAGTGAAAGTTGTGTGTTGCGCGCACGCACCAGATTTTTTTTTTTTGGCTTCAAGACTATCAATTGCAAATCCTATTTTTTTTTTTATCTTAGATTTTATTTAAATTTATCTATCACTACTTAATCGTTTTATACAGAGGTTTGGTTTCATTAGACGGTTTTAGCATATTTGTAAACATAATGAATGGGATGAGTGGAGATTAGCCCTAACATTTCCCAAGCTAGTGGCGTGTGTAGTGTTGGTTGAAGCTGTCGACCCATTTACATAACAGTTGTTATCTTTCCCTAACACACCTACCTGCTCCTGTAAAACAACACTGCAAAGGTTTTGTGATGATAAAGTTCTGTGCATGAGTTTCCGGCCCGATCTAAACCAAAATTATCCAGAGCTCAAAGATATCTATCACCTAAAAAATTGATGGATCTCAAAAAAAAAAAAAAAAACCACGCTGTTTTGAATACAGAACCAAAACCTTTCATATCATAAAAAATTTCCAGGAAAAAAACATGGAAAACTTGAAAGTTGTACTGGTTAAAAATGAAAAACTAAACTAAAACAACATTTTTATGTCATTATTTTTCTTCGCAATAAAATGCCTGCAATGTTTTTATGGATAGAAAAAAAAAAAGATCGATTGTTGTTTGACCCTCCATTAAAATTAGATCAACATAATTCATTTTTATCGAGTCAAAAAGTTAAAAAAAAACGATTCTTGTTCAAATGGATACTTATTTTAATTTAGAATTCTCAGATCTCAAAATCTATGAACTGTAAAAAAAATGACTAATACATAAAATATTAGCTTTTACATTTACAATAAGTGCTTAAAAAAATATCTGGTATGATGCGCGCAACACCCAACCTTCAATTACCAGCCTACTTAGAGTAGATATTATTGGGGTTATATGATACCCAATTTGTAATAATATGTACTCGACTATCAGAAGGTACCCCAATCAAAAAATAAAACAATAATGATATCAATATTAAGATTTAACAAAAATCTTTTATTCTTAAGCAAACGTTTATGACAGAAAGTATTACAAAATAAGTTGTGTCTTTGATTTTTATTTAATTATTCGTACGTACCGAAGGTATCAGTTGTACTGCTCAGTTCTTTTGAGCTCCCAAACGAAATTGTATTTAACATATTATAAATTATACTGAATTATATTTGAAATCACACTGTTTTAATCATTTTTCTTCTACGATATAAACGCGTTTTGATAAATGTGTGAACGCCATTTTAAGCATCTTCACTGAAAATAGGTTTTTCCACTTCTTTCGGTAATTCTTCATATGTTAAAGAGTATTATAATTATTGAGAAACATTAAAGTACTGAATACCTGTCGATCTAATTTGGTAAATTTTTATTTTCAGAGGCCTAAAAAAGATAAAGCGAGAAATGAAGAAGTATAAAAAAAAAAATCTGATGCGATGCGCGTAACACACAACTTTCACTTACCAACTTACTTAGATTAAATTGACGGGTTTCGTTAATTGTCATTTCTCAAAGTCACACATTTTTCCACATTCATTTAATATTTTTGTTTTGCTCTCTAAAGTACACTTTTTACTTTCACTTACCTATATATGAAATATATAGTAAGGAAAGTATTGCGATCGTGAAAATTTTCCACTTCCGGTATTCAACGGAAATACACGTTTTGGGGTCCCCTGAGTCCAATTAACCAAGTCCCGCGAAATGGTCTGTGTGTGTGTGTGTGTGTGAGTGTGTGTATGTGTGTGTGTGAGTGTGTGTATGTGTGTGTGTATGTGTGAACAGACTAGCTCAAAAACTATAAACCGCACAGACCTGAAATCGGGTATTTAGTGTATGTATATGCCCGCGATGTGGCAGCACAAATTTCATCAAAATTGGTCAAACGGAGGGGGTACTTTATTTAATGAATTTTGTCTAATTTTTAGGTTTTTTCGATTTTCTCAAAAACGGCTTTAAAGATTTTGACCAAACTCGGTATTTGGTTTATCTATATGCCCGCGATGTGACAGTAAAAATGTCATCAAAATTGATTAATTGGAGGGGGCACTTTAATTGATGAATGTTGTCCCATTTTCACGTGTTTTTTTTTATTTACTTAAAAACGGCTTTAACGATTTTGATCAAACTGGGTATTTGATGTATGAATATGCCCGCGATGCGACAGCCCAAAGTTGATCAAAATTGGTTAAACGGAGAGGGCACTTTCCTTAATAAATTTTGTCCCATTTTCACGTGTTTTTTTTTTTTTACTCAAAAACGGCTTTAACGATTTTGATTAAACTTGGTATTTGATGAAAAATTTCGACTCCCTGTTTTCAACGGAAATGCACGTTTTGGGGTCCCTTGAGTCCAAAAGACCAAGTCCCGCGAAATGGTCTGTGTGTGTGTGTGTGTCTGTGTGTGAACAGACTAGCTCAAAAACTATAAACCGTGCGAACCTGAAATTGGGTATTTAGTGATGTATATGCCCACGATGTGACAGCTAAAATTCTATCAAAATTGGCCAAACGGAGGGGGTACATTATTTGAAGCATTTTGTCTAATTTTTACATTTTTTCGGTTTTTCAAAAACGGCTTTAACGGTTTTGATCAAACTGGGTATTTAACGTATCTATATGCCGGCGATGAGAGAGCGAAAATTTCATCGAAGCCGATCAAACGGAGGAGGCACTTTATTTCATAACTTATTTCCAATGTTTACCTTTTTTTTCGATTATCCCAAAAACTGCTTTAATGATTTTGATCAAATTCATTATGTTCAATGGAAATCAAGTATTCTTTTATATAAGGTAAGTTTTATCATTGTTAAAATGTTCTGAAGGGGCTAGAATGGGGGAGGGGCCTTTTTTGTTATCTTATAAAGTACCGCTGTATTTTTTTGTATGGAGAAATAAACTCTCTCCCATTATGTCTAAAAATTAGAAATGTCTAAATACGAAACAAGAAAAAAATCGAATAAATATATACAGGAGAAAAAAAGAAAAATATTCCGTCAACTCATATAACATGTTGAGACCACGCATGGGCAGCACGCCTTTAACGACAGACGATTGTTTAAATTTAAAGACGTTATGTTCATTTAATGGAAATTATTTGTTTCATGGTAACTAAATGAAGTTTTCAACAACTACATAGAGAATTATAAAATTAGTCGATGTGGAGTATCATGCTTCCATTGCAGAATTATAGCAAGTAAAAACATTTATTTAATAATAAAAAAAAAATCTGGTGCGATGCGCGCAACACACAACTTTCACTTACGAACTTACTTGGATTAGAAATCGACGTGTTTCGATATGTAAACGCCATTCCTCAGCTTCACATTTTTTCCACATTTTAATATATACTAATATTTGTATATTTCCATAAGTTATAGACTATCTGTATAGCAAAATTTGGTAATTCTGAGCACTTTTCGATTCATTATTGCTAATTTATTTATGAAGGGACTAATTTCATCAACAGTCGAGTTTTTTTTACTGCTTGCTTGTTTCTTACTACGAGTTGCTTTTTGCAAATATATCGTGAAGGTGAATCGATAAGTGTATTTACGTCTCTTATGCCTTTCTGGAAATCAAGAACGATTACTGTTCCTCTAAAATCGCTTGTCTAGTCTATAATAGACTAGGCGGTTCTTAAAAGGGAAAGATCTGTATTTTCCTCTCCTTTAAAGTATGAAAGTCAAGAAGTTTTCGTAGTTTCTTTTATAAAAAAAAACTCTTCTTTTTCAAGTTGGATTATCTCAGAATCTATAGACTATACCCAAAAATGTTTTATTTTAAATATAGAATAAGTAACTTTTAAAAATATAAAATATGTAATTTTTGAAACAAAACTGATCATTCGTGTTTATCATAAACTTCATTCGTGTTTACCTAGATATTATTCTTATCCGTCGAACGGTTTTAATTTATAATATAAAAGATAATAATAACGAAGTATTTTTGTGTGGAGCAATTAAATTTTATCTCATCATTATGGCTATCATGAAATAGGTTCTTCACCTTTCCGGATTTCTAATTACCTGAACCAGTTTGGATTCGTTATTGGACAAACACGGGTCACGTGGAGTCGAGAAGGTTTCGTGGCCCCTATATATAGCCGCTAAGTCACTAAGGTTATTTTCTTGGATGCCTAGAATAAACCGAAATGTGCTGTAGTCCATTCTGTAATGCACACCATGAATTAATTCTTATGGTGTAATCACATAATAGCACTATAATGAAACTAGCCCTATTACTAGCACTCTTCGATTTGAATATAGAGTGTTGTTGGGGAAAGGGGCTTTACGAAAATGAAAAAACAAGCCGCTTCCCGGTGAGATGTTGTGAGATGCGTAGACTGAGTATGTAAACTGTAAGGAAAGTCTCCCTTTTCCGTCAACGTGGTTATTTATCTTTTCAGGATTCGTTCTCTACTAAGTTTCACAATTTTACACGCCCATTTTATTCGTCTCTCAGCTATCACGTCAATTACGAGTATATTTACCGAAAGAAGTTCGGCCTTGTGTAAGCATCTAAATTATCCGGATAGTTCATCCCTCTTCGGTCTAAATAGCTTTATTTATAAAAACCCTAAGCCGTTCATTGATTTCGTTGCTCATCCATCAATGTCAGCGGCCGCGTTTCGCATCCTTAAAGGACCTTTGCAAGAATACTAGCATTTTATACGTTTACTAACATCCTGCATGTGTAAATGTATTAATCAAGATGTCGCCTAAACAGCAATATAAATGCAAAGTGTAGTGCAAACAAATTAAAAAATAATTTTTGACTTTGGACTTGTCAACCAGCCTTGCTACTTTTATTTATTTATTTATTGCCATCCCTACCGTGCCTAACAGGCAATACGGGTTTGCAGCCAGTTGGATGCAGTTGGATGCTAGCCATTTCTGGGTAGCAACCAACTGCTGCCGGTAAAACAATAACATTTTTCATGAGATGCGCACACAGCCTGCTCTTCTTATTTAAGCGCCATTCTCGCTGCCGCTGCCCTATCTGGTGGTCTTCCTGCAGCAGGATCTCCTCTCCTCCCCAACGAGAAATGCGTTGGACCTGCAATTGTTTTCCATCCACTCACGAAGGTCCCAAAGTGCTGGTAGTTTTCTTGGGCCATTAACTGAGGGAACTGCTCTCAGCCAAAACGTAGAGACCTGTATCCTTCACCATTTTAGCCCTTAGTGTCTAATAGGCGGCAAAATCCAGGACAATTTGTTCGGCGGTCTCAGGTACTCCACAGGTAGTACTCCACACATAATGGATCAATATTCTTCCCGTACTCGACAAGCTTGCTACGAAAACCACCATGACCAGTGAGTAGTTGGGAGACTCAATAATCGGGTACTACCAATTTTGCAGGTGCCCACGGTTTGGAAATATTTCCTCAGTGAAGCTCCCTTTGCAGTCGTTATCCACCTCTGGTTCCATTGGTCCAGGGTGTACTCATGGATGATGCTCATCCTTCTCCGTTGTTCTTCATTTTTCCTCGCAGGCAAAGTCTCCGGTAAGACCGCAGACCCTTCCCTTTTTGGTGCCTAAACATGTCTTCATGCAAGAAGAGGTCGATAGGCACTCCTCCGCAAGGACTTGTACCGCCTCATGAGACAATGACTTACAGACCCTAGTTACTCGCAGCAGGGCCATTCGTTGAATCGTAGCCAACCTGCGCTTTTGCCGATGCGAGAGATTCTTATTGCAGCCAGGGGATACATACTTCAGTACACACAGGACTACACCTTTATAGATGGCCATAGTCGCGCTGGGTATTACAGGCTCCAAAAGGCTCCTCCGATCCTGCTGGGTTCGTTTAGAGTTAGGGTCACCCTACTTCTTAGATAGTTCAAGTGATGAGTCACATTTAAATTTCTTCCAATCCTAATGCCAAGGTAGGTGACCTCCTCGCTTGGACGTATTCTGGCTCCTTGAATATCCATAGCAATAGGGTGAGCCCTATCAGTCCTACTTCTGAGGAGGATATCCTGGGTCTTATCGGCAGCCATCTTCAGTTTCTTTTTCTCGCACTATCTTCTTATCAGGTTGGCGCAATGTTCCGCTATTTCTTTCAACCTGGCTCTACTGTTCGATGCCACTATAGCGGCCTAATCATCCACGAACCTTGTCTCTACATCAATCCCGGTCAGTTTTTCGGGGCTCCTGAAAAGAAGATGGCCTCGAAAACAACTAAATTAGAAACAATATTTCAGTGCTACCAATGGGTAGTTTCACTAAATGTCTTCCAGTTATCTAATTAGTCTATTTTTGTCACATTTACTTATTGTGTTGTTATTATTCAGTTTGAAATTTCAATAAAAAAATCAGGTGCGTGCGCGCAACACACAACTTTCACTTACCAACTTACTTAGATTTGAAATTGATGCGTTTTGTTAATTGCTACTTCTCAAATGAACAGAACGGCTTTAATTATTAACAATGGTCTGTCATTAAAGGCGTACTCAGCATGCATGGGCTCAACGAGTTTTATGAGTTGATTGAATATTTTTCTTTTCTCTCCTCTTTATGTTTTCTTTATTTTTACCATATCTCATATTTAGCCATTTCTTATTTTTAGGCGTAACGAGAGACAGTTAATTTCTCCATATAAACAAAAACAAAAGTACTTTATAGGAAACAAACAAACAGGAAAGGCCCCAAACCCATTTAAGCCCCCTCAGAACATTTTAAGAATGATAAAGCTTACCTGATATTAAAGAACATCTAATTTTCATTAATCATGACGAATTTGATGGAAATCATTAAAGCCGTTTGTGAGATAATCAAAAAAAGGTAAACATTGAAAAAAAAGTTATGAAATAAAGTGCCCCCTCCATTTGACCAATTTTGATGAAATGTTGGCTATTACATCTTTGGAATATACATACATCAAATACCCAGTTTGATGAAAATCGTTAAAGCCGTTTTTGAGTAAATAAAAAAAACACGTGAAGATGATACAAAATTTATTAAGTAAAGTCCCCCCTCCGGTTGATCAATTTTGATGAAATTTTTACAGTCATATCTCGGGCATATAAATAGATCAAATACTCAGTTTAATCAAAATCGTTAGAGCCGTTTTTGAGAAAATCGAAAAAACTTAAAAAGTTATTAAATAAAGTACCCCCTCCCTTTGAGAAATTTTGATGAAATTTTTGCTGTCACATCGCGGGCATATACATACACTAAATACCTAATTTCAGGTTCCTACGGTTTATAGTTTTTGAGCTAGTCTGTTCACACACACACACACACACACACACACACACACACACACACACACACACACACACACACACACAGACCATTTCGCGGGACTTGGTTAATTGGACTCAGGGGACCCTAAAACGTGTATTTCCGTTGAAAACCGGAAGTCGAAATTTTTCACGATCGCAATACTTCCACTTAATATATATTTCATATATAGGTAAGTGTTAATAAAAATTAGTAACAAATAAGCGCTTAGACTTAATAACCTTTCGCTGCAGCGTAATATAAAGAGATATAATTCTCGAGTTATTGGAGTGTATTACACATACACCAAATACCCAATTTCAGGTTCGTACGGTTTATATTTTTATCTATAGTATTAGCTAGTCTGTTCACACACAAACAGACCGTTTCGCGGGACTTGGTTTCAGGGGATACCAAAAGATGTATTTCCGTTGAAAACCGGAAGTCAAAATTGTTCACGATTCCAATATTTTCATGAAGACTAGTTAAATAACAATAGCTAACTTAAAAACAGAATATTAAAAAAATCACATTTTTTCCATTTTACCATGAAAAGTAGATAAGGCTGTTACTCAGCAAAGCAGCTACGTTCTGTAAAAGTTTCAGATTTATCCATCGAATACTTTTCGAGTTTTGAGATAACAATATTACTTCCTTGCATTTTTATATATGAAATACTTGAAGCTTTGGTAATTTTAACTTTTTGAGTTCGGTTGAAGGTGACACCTCACTCGCAGCGATGTTAGATAACTGGTACTCGCGTCATTTCTTCAGGATGTGCAAGGACTGGGGGTGTTAGCCTGGGCAGCCACCGTGGCGGCTCTTCGTAACATCCTCAACATGTTTTCGATCTGCGTTTGACCGTTTTTTGGGGTGTCGTACAAATCAAATAGAATAACCTATAATACAGATTTTCGTATGTTAAAGTTAAAGGAAACTATTCCAGTTCGGTAAGGTAAATAATGAGACTAAACAGGAAAGAAGAGTAGTTGAAGATATTTTTTGTTTATGTTTATTTGTTAAGGAATTGGTCATAGCAATATATTCATTTTCTTTCATGATATATGAGAGAATGACCTCATCCGAAAAAATATATTTAATTTTTACTTTCACTTACCTATATATGAAATATATAATAAGGGAAAGTATTGCGAATATCATTGAATCAATATGGTATTGAATAGGTAAGTGAAAGTAAAAATTAAATATATTTTTTCGGATGAGGTCATTCTCTCATATATCATGAAAGAAAATGAATATATTGCTATGACCAATTCCTTAACAAATAAACATAAACAAAAAATATCTTCAACTACTCTTCTTTCCTGTTTAGTCTCATTATTTACCTTACCGAACTGGAATAGTTTCCTTTAACTTTAACATACGAAAATCTGTATTATAGGTTATTCTATTTGATTTGTACGACACCCCAAAAAACGGTCAAACGCAGATCGAAAACATGTTGAGGATGTTACGAAGAGCCGCCACGGTGGCTGCCCAGGCTAACACCCCCAGTCCTTGCACATCCTGAAGAAATGACGCGAGTACCAGTTATCTAACATCGCTGCGAGTGAGGTGTCACCTTCAACCGAACTCAAAAAGTTAAAATTACCAAAGCTTCAAGTATTTCATATATAAAAATGCAAGGAAGTAATATTGTTATCTCAAAACTCGAAAAGTATTCGATGGATAAATCTGAAACTTTTACAGAACGTAGCTGCTTTGCTGAGTAACAGCCTTATCTACTTTTCATGGTAAAATGGAAAAAATGTGATTTTTTTAATATTCTGTTTTTAAGTTAGCTATTGTTATTTAACTAGTCTTCATGAAAATATTGGAATCGTGAACAATTTTGACTTCCGGTTTTCAACGGAAATACATCTTTTGGTATCCCCTGAAACCAAGTCCCGCGAAACGGTCTGTTTGTGTGTGAACAGACTAGCTAATACTATAGATAAAAATATAAACCGTACGAACCTGAAATTGGGTATTTGGTGTATGTGTAATACACTCCAATAACTCGAGAATTATATCTCTTTATATTACGCTGCAGCGAAAGGTTATTAAGTCTAAGCGCTTATTTGTTACTAATTTTTATTAACACTTACCTATATATGAAATATATATTAAGTGGAAGTATTGCGATCGTGAAAAATTTCGACTTCCGGTTTTCAACGGAAATACACGTTTTAGGGTCCCCTGAGTCCAATTAACCAAGTCCCGCGAAATGGTCTGTGTGTGTGTGTGTGTGTGTGTGTGTGTGTGTGTGTGTGTGTGTGTGTGTGTGTGTGTGAACAGACTAGCTCAAAAACTATAAACCGTAGGAACCTGAAATTAGGTATTTAGTGTATGTATATGCCCGCGATGTGACAGCAAAAATTTCATCAAAATTTCTCAAAGGGAGGGGGTACTTTATTTAATAACTTTTTAAGTTTTTTCGATTTTCTCAAAAACGGCTCTAACGATTTTGATTAAACTGAGTATTTGATCTATTTATATGCCCGAGATATGACTGTAAAAATTTCATCAAAATTGATCAACCGGAGGGGGGACTTTACTTAATAAATTTTGTATCATCTTCACGTGTTTTTTTTATTTACTCAAAAACGGCTTTAACGATTTTCATCAAACTGGGTATTTGATGTATGTATATTCCAAAGATGTAATAGCCAACATTTCATCAAAATTGGTCAAATGGAGGGGGCACTTTATTTCATAACTTTTTTTTCAATGTTTACCTTTTTTTGATTATCTCACAAACGGCTTTAATGATTTCCATCAAATTCGTCATGATTAATGAAAATTAGATGTTCTTTAATATCAGGTAAGCTTTATCATTCTTAAAATGTTCTGAGGGGGCTTAAATGGGTTTGGGGCCTTTCCTGTTTGTTTGTTTCCTATAAAGTACTTTTGTTTTTGTTTATATGGAGAAATTAACTGTCTCTCGTTACGCCTAAAAATAAGAAATGGCTAAATATGAGATATGGTAAAAATAAAGAAAACATAAAGAGGAGAGAAAAGAAAAATATTCAATCAACTCATAAAACTCGTTGAGCCCATGCATGCTGAGTACGCCTTTAATGACAGACCATTGTTAATAATTAAAGCCGTTCTGTTCATTTGAGAAGTAGCAATTAACAAAACGCATCAATTTCAAATCTAAGTAAGTTGGTAAGTGAAAGTTGTGTGTTGCGCGCACGCACCTGATTTTTTTATTGAAATTTCAAACTGAATAATAACAACACAATAAGTAAATGTGACAAAAATAGACTAATTAGATAACTGGAAGACATTTAGTGAAACTACCCATTGGTAGCACTGAAATATTGTTTCTAATTTAGTTGTTTTCGAGGCCATCTTCTTTTCAGGAGCCCCGAAAAACTGACCGGGATTGATGTAGAGACAAGGTTCGTGGATGATTAGGCCGCTATAGTGGCATCGAACAGTAGAGCCAGGTTGAAAGAAATAGCGGAGCATTGCGCCAACCTGATAAGAAGATAGTGCGAGAAAAAGAAACTGAAGATGGCTGCCGATAAGACCCAGGATATCCTCCTCAGAAGTAGGACTGATAGGGCTCACCCTATTGCTATGGATATTCAAGGAGCCAGAATACGTCCAAGCGAGGAGGTCACCTACCTTGGCATTAGGATTGGAAGAAATTTAAATGTGACTCATCACTTGAACTATCTAAGAAGTAGGGTGACCCTAACTCTAAACGAACCCAGCAGGATCGGAGGAGCCTTTTGGAGCCTGTAATACCCAGCGCGACTATGGCCATCTATAAAGGTGTAGTCCTGTGTGTACTGAAGTATGTATCCCCTGGCTGCAATAAGAATCTCTCGCATCGGCAAAAGCGCAGGTTGGCTACGATTCAACGAATGGCCCTGCTGCGAGTAACTAGGGTCTGTAAGTCATTGTCTCATGAGGCGGTACAAGTCCTTGCGGAGGAGTGCCTATCGACCTCTTCTTGCATGAAGACATGTTTAGGCACCAAAAAGGGAAGGGTCTGCGGTCTTACCGGAGACTTTGCCTGCGAGGAAAAATGAAGAACAACGGAGAAGGATGAGCATCATCCATGAGTACACCCTGGACCAATGGAACCAGAGGTGGATAACGACTGCAAAGGGAGCTTCACTGAGGAAATATTTCCAAACCGTGGGCACCTGCAAAATTGGTAGTACCCGATTATTGAGTCTCCCAACTACTCACTGGTCATGGTGGTTTTCGTAGCAAGCTTGTCGAGTACGGGAAGAATATTGATCCATTATGTGTGGAGTACTACCTGTGGAGTACCTGAGACCGCCGAACAAATTGTCCTGGATTGTGCCGCCTATCAGACACTAAGGGCTAAAATGGTGAAGGATACAGGTCTCTACGTTTTGGTTGAGAGCAGTTCCTTAAGTTAATGGCCCAAGAAAACTACCCACACTTTGGGACCTTCGTGAGTGGATGGAAAACAATTGCAGGTCCAACGCATTTCTCGTTGGGGAGGAGAGGAGGTCCTGCTGCAGGAAGACCACCAGATAGAGCAGCGGCAGAAGAGAACGGCGCTTAAATAAGAAGAGCAGGCTGTGTGCGCATCTCATGAAAAATGCTATTGTTTTACAGGCAGCAGTTGGTTGCTACCCAGAAATGGCTATCATCCAACTGCATCCAACTGGCTGCAAATCCGTATTTTCTGTTAGGCACGGTAGGGATGGCAATAAATAAAAGTAGCAAGGCTGGTTGACAAGTCCAAAGTCAAAAATTATTTTTTAATTTGTTTGCACTACACTTTGCATTTATATTGCTGTTTAGGCGACATCTTGATTAATACATTTACACATGCAGGATGTTAGTAAACGTATAAAATGCTAGTATTCTTGCAAAGGTCCTTTAAGGATGCGAAACGCGGCCGCTGACATTGATGGATGAGCAACGAAATCAATGAACGGCTTAGGGTTTTTATAAATAAAGTTATTTAGACCGAAGAGGGATGAACTATCCGGATAATTTAGATGCTTACACAAGGCCGAACTTCTTTTGGTAAATGCAATTGACGTGATAGCTGAGAGACGAATAGAATGGGCGTGTAAAATTGTGAAACTTAGTAGAGAACGAATTCTGAAAAGATAAATAACCACGTTGACGGAAAAGGGAGACTTTCCTTACAGTTTACATATTCAGTCTACGCCCGCTTGGCGGGGAGAGACAACATCTCACCGGGAAGCAGCTTGTTTTTTCATTTTCGTAAAGCCCCTATCCCCAACAACACTCTATATTCAAATCGAAGAGTGCATGAGGAAGTGGTCTAGCCTGTGGTAATCCACTCAAATATTTAATAGGGCTAGTTTCATTATAGTGCTATTGTGTAATTACACCATAAGAATTAATTCATGGTGTGCATTACAGAATGGACTACAGCACATTTCGGTTTATTCTAGGCATCCAAGAAAATAACCTTAGTGACGTAGCGGCTATATATAGGGGCCACGAAACCTCGGGTCCACGTGACCCGTGTTTGTCCAATAACGAATCCAAACTGGTTCAGGTAATTAGAAATCCGGAAAGGTGAAGAACCTATTTCATGATAGCCATAATGATGGGATAAAATTTAATTGGTCCACACAAAAATACTTCGTTATTATTATCTTTTATATTATAAATTAAAACCGTTCGACGGCTAAGAACAATATCCAGGTAAACACGAATGAAGTTTATGATAAAGACGAATGATCAGTTTTGTTTCAAAAATTACATATTTTATATTTTTAAAAGTTACTTATTCTATATTTAAAATAAAAAATTTTTGTGTATAGTCTATAGATTCTGAGATAATCCAACTTGAAAAAGAAGAGTTTTTTTTTATAAAAGAAACTACGAAAACTTCTTGAATTTCATACTTTAAAGGAGAGGAAAATGCAGATCTTTCCTTTTTAAGAACCGCCTAGTCTATTATAGACTAGACACCTTTTATATTCCCCCCCCCTTTTATGTCACCAATGAGACCTTACACACTGACCTTGACATTCCTTACGTCGAAGAAACAGCCATAACGCGCTACCGTAACTTTCATGACAGACTTACTCTAAATTCCAATCCACTAACACAAGCTCTACACACTCCCACAAACCCTTATAATGCGCCAAGAAGATTATTGAGGCGTTGGCCAAGAGATTTTCTGCATTAAACAGATATCTTACAGTTTTCTCTTACATTTGTCAACTTATTCGATTTTGATTTATTCTTGTATTTCTGTTTATTAATTTCTTTTTTTTGTGTGTGTTTGTTTTTTTGTGTTTAGTGTTCGTCATTCCTTCATATTATAACTCATTTCAGCATATTTGCTTATTACGCAAGTAGATAGCAAATTTAATAACAAAATGTCTCAAGTTAACATATGTAAATAAAGAAATTTATAAATCTTTTTTTTATTTTATTTTTCTATGAAGAAAAGTGGTAACATAAACATATTTAGTTTTATCATTGTGCAAAATAAATTTTTTTTTCATACGATTTGAAAGGCCCTTTCTTTGATCTCAAAATGGCTTTGAAATTCTGAAGATTTATCAATTTTTGAGGTATATAGAAAAACATCCAATACTGAGTGATTTCAGTTCATGGCGACCTGCCAACCTAGTCGCACAAAGAAATGCATCTTGAAAAGAAACTCTCGAAGTTTTAAAATCTTAAATTGATTCTTTTCTTTATCATTCCTATTTCCTTCTGTGTTTTGAAGGAAGACTTCCAACTCAATAACAGTTTTTCCAAAAACAATTCCTCTATCTTCTTCCCAATCAACTAAAACAACCATGAAGCCTGTAATATTGATAACCATTCCTGGGAATACAGACTCGAATCCCAACTTGCTGCCAAGTTGTCATGGATTTGTATTCAAACGAATCGGGATGGCTAACAACCCATCGTTTGTCTTGTTCAGAAGTTTTTTTGTTAATTTTGTGGCAATTTATGATCTTTATTTTTGTATTTGATAAATTAGTCATTCGTTTAAGACGTGATTTAGGTTTTTTCGTACCCCACAAGCCTCAGATGTTGAGGGGGACTCTTTCCTCTTTCTTTACATTCTAAATCCATGGCTAAATCTGTTATGGGCCTCTTCGCAGGCGATGTAAAGCAATGGATATTGAATGTCAGGAAAGGCCACAAATGTGTATATTACGTTTTAAACGAACGACTAATTTATCAAAAACAAAGAGACCATAAACTGCCACAATGAATGTTAAATGTTAAATGTTAAATGAACTTTAAATTTAAATAAAATATTTTTTTTTGTGGGCTAAAGGCCACTATTGAAGCCTATACTGCCCGAACCGTTAATTTTTATGTAGGGATTTGAATGTTATTGAACTTTCTTCTGCGAATTTGCATATGGATTGTATTAAGCTATTGTCTAAAAGGTGTCGGGGTATTTTTTTATGATCTTCTCTTTGTTTTTAATAAATTAGGCTTTCGTTTAAGACGTGATTTATGTTTTTTCGTACCCCACAAGCATCAGCTTTAGAGGAGGCCTTTCCCGACATTCTAAATCCATGGATGAATCTTTTATAACCTACTCCCAGGCGAGTTAAAGGCATGGATATTGAATCTCAGCCCACCTCAATATCTGATGCTTGTGGGGTACGAAAAAATGTATATCACGGCTTAAATAAATGACTAATTTATCAAAAACAAAGAGAAGATAATAAACTGCCACGACGAATTTATGAACTTTAAATTTAAATACAATAATATTTATTAAAAAAAAATTAATTTCATCCGAAAGTCTTTAAAGAATTATTTAATTTATTTTGCTTATTAATTCATACCGTTTCCTTCCCACCCGATCCACTCAAACCTTCCTTACATTCATACTCCAAAAATCTGGACATCTAAGCACCTATAATAATTATTTCCACAATACTGTTTCTTAATTTCAATCATCACTAAGTAATCAACAACGCCCTTCCAGATTCGGAAGATAACGACCTAAATGGACGTCTTGTCCTTAAAGAAGGGAAACAAGAAAAATAAAGGTTTTTCCATAAAATCGAAGTGATTGGTAATTAAATTGTTCTATCATTAGTAGTTTTAGAACTAAAATACTGGCTCCGTTACTTTACATCATATATACTCACGATATACCTACCAACGCTAAAATTTTGACTGCAACTTAAGCTGACGATACAGCAATTTTATCAAGACATCATAACCCTAGACTTGCCTCATTGAATATAGCGAACCACTTACTTCAATTACAAAAATGGTACTCACTCTGGAAAATGAAATTAAATCACGATAAATTACAACACATAACTTTCACACTCAGACGAGATACTTGCCCCCCAGTTTTCATCGGCGACTACCATATTGAACAGACAGACACTGTACGTTACCTTGGACTTCTGTTCGACAGAAGGATGACTTGGGGCCCACATGTCAAAATGAAGAAAATGACACTGAAAATACGTTTAAAAATACTTTACTCACTTTTTTCTAAATCTTCTAAATTGAAAATCAGACAAAAACTGAATACATACACCTACTTACTTAAACCCATTTGGACATACGCCTCACAAATTTTCGGCTCAGCTAAAAAGACGCACTTACAAAAATTGCAAACTTTCCAATCAAAAATTTTTAGACTAATTACGGACGCTCCCAGATACGTAAGTAACCAAACTCTACATACAGACTTACAATAACCGACTATCCAACAACACATACGAACGCTTTACTCACGCTTTTTTGTTAAATTGGAAGGACACAACAACAGATTGATTAACCGCATGGCCACGGCTGACGTGCCTATTAGAAGGCGGCTAAAAAGAAGCTGGATGAGAGACCTCCTCTCCTGAATTAGTGTCAAGCCCGGAAAGAGGTGCTGCTGAGCACCTTCCTTCCCTCATGTCTTAATGCCATACGTTTTAATGCGTTGCTGCGGACCAAGAATTCGCTGATTGTCACCGATCGCTGACAGGTGCGAATCAATGTATGAAGAGAACAAAAAAAAAAAAAAAATTTCATAAAATACAAATAAATCATAAAAATAATTGTAAAAAGTCTTGTTTTTTTTAAATTTTTAAAACAAAGGTATCACTCTATTTTTCCTCTAATAATAAACATTCTTGATAAAGTATGATTGTTGTTTGTTTGTTTGCTTGGGTAACGTCACTTTATGCCACTAAGTCAAATCGGACGATGCTACAGTGGGAGTCCTAAATTTTGCCTATTCAGATATAATTAGTATAGGGATCTTTAACGAGTACCTGACATCATACAGGCTCGGGAGCTCCATTTTACGTCCTATCCGAGGGACGGCATAGCTAAGAATTTTTTAGTCCCTTTAAAAAAACCTAGAGTCATCGCGAGACGCGAACCTGCGACCTTCAGTGTTGTGGGTTGCTATGCTAATCACTACTACAGGTGACCCCGATAAAGTTTGCTTTTGGCTTCTATCGCACTTAAAAAGGTACATAATACTGTTTGTTTGTTTAACATCCCTTTTTGCAACTACGGCTAATCGGACGATGCTACAGTGGGAGTCCTAAATTTTGCCTATCCAGGTATAATTATGATAGGGATCTTTAACGAGTACCTGACATCGTACAGGCTCGGAACCTTCATTTTACGTCTTTTCCGAGGCATAGCATAGCTAAGGATTTTTTACTCCCTTTTAGTATAGTAGGTTGCCATGCTAACCGCTACACCGCAGGTGACTCCCATTTGTTTGGGCTCCAGGCGTAAAATACAACATAATACATTTGTATTACCATATTCGGCATCTAACTCTATTTTTCGAAAAATCATATTGTGGCTTGGACCCTTTGTATTCTAAGGTTTATTATGATAAAAAATAATAAATATCGGAACTTCTACAATGTCCTTGAACTATTCACGTCGAATAATTTTTTTTTGATTAGTGAAATTCTTAAAGTAATTTTTTCCCGATTCTGTCAGTTGTTTATTGTCATATCAGCTGTTATTTTTATAAACAATTCAAAAAAGAAAGATAAGCATCAAAAAGCTATTTGCAGATACAATTTTTTGTCAGCTCATCGTGAAATAATTAGTGAGCTAATATCATTCAAGTCCCAATCATTAAGAGGGAATAATTATATTTTTTCCTTTTTTTTCAAAAGAACCAAAGTCATCGGCTCTAAATAAGCTATGTATGTAAAGTTCAGCTGAGATGACGATCGACCTTTCAAGCTCTTTGATGGTATGGGTTTTTGAATAGAGTAATTACTAAGGCTTCTACGGTTTATTTGAAAAGGGTTCGTATTGTTACATAATTGACTTTATGACGCAACGAATGTTTATTTGGATTTTTTTGTTACAAAAAAAAGGAGTATATAAAAAAAAAAAAGATATCAATGTTTACTTAATTAGTATAAAGTAGAAATTTAGTGCCATCAACACATCACTTATTATAGCTACGAGTAAGTTAAGTGTCTTTTATAACAAATTAGGTTTTTGTAAAGGTGCCTGAAGGAAGATCTTAACAATATTCAGTAATTATATCAAGTATACATGGTACAGGGTGTCCAAAAAGGTTGACACATTGTTTCTGAGATTTCCGTCATTTCTGTTCTGATATTTTGCTTCAAGTGCGTTAGATTCGTCGGTTTCTTTTCGTACACCCTACTTTTCAGGTATCCCCACTGAAAGAAGTCAACAGGACTGAGACGGGACTCCTGGGAGGCCAGCTAATGGTGCCTACGAGAATACGAGAAATCACTTTGTTTTGGAATAATTCGTTTACCGTAGCAATTGATAAGTCTGAAGTATGACAAGTGGTCCGGTCTTGCTGAAACCATGTTCTAGAGTTATATCCTTTAAACTCTTGAAGTTCGTGGGCCAAAACACCATTATTATTTCACAGTAACGCTCACTATTTTCAGTACTATTTAATGCGTTTGAAATTCGAGGAGTGCCAGCAGCGTTATGGTGGACACCTAAACAATATTGTTTTTTCTAAATAAATTTCCAGTTTATTGTTTTTAAATAAAACGTAAACATCCTACTTGATATTCTTTATTTGAGATTTTATTCAACTTTCAAACCCCGAATACTCTTTTTGGACACCCTGTATATCGATGGTGTTGCACGAGAAGAATCAATCTGCACTTTAGATATGGGACACAGACTTTACTAACTTCTTTATTTTCAGTAATCAAGTAATAAATAAAGTTTGAGCCAAATAGATAAATCAATAAAAATTATTTAAATTTGAGCTAACATTAGTTTTACATTAAACTAATAACTCAAGAACTCTCATCTCTAATTCAAAAATTAATTAGAAAATTTTTTGTTTGGACTTTAATTATTGATTCGCACCTGTTCGCACCTGTCGCAAGGTGTTGACAATCAGCGAATAAGATGGTGGCAATAGGAAATAATGACATGTCAGGCATGAGGAGGGAAAGCACCCAGCAGCACCCCCTTCCTGGCTTGATTAAATTACCTTGATTGTCTAAGATCCATGCCAATGTTAGCCATATTCCCGATTAAACTGTTAGGATGTCCGTTCGTTCGTAAAGCGTCGTTATGTGCTATTCGAATGCTCTTAGTTGGCGGTCTGTATGTAAAGTTTTATTAGTCACGTACCAGGGTGCCTTTGTAATAATTTGTAACAATTTTGATTGAAACGTTTTAAGTTAGAAGAAAAACTAAATGTGACTGGAGTATTTTCGGACGTTGATCAAGCGTTTGACCAAGTCTGGCAACTTCTCTTTAGATTCATGACCGTATTACCGTACACTTATTACCTTATCCTTTTAACGTTTCTCTCCGACAGATTTATCTCCGTCCGGCAGGGTTCGAAAATTTCTTCAATACATCCGATATTGGCGGGAGTACCCCAAGGTTCAATACTAGCACCGTTAATCTATATCATATACACTTACTACATACCTATTATTACTGAGACATTGATACAGCAATTATCACTAAACATCAGGACGCAACACAGGCATCATTTACATTACAACATCACCCATACACACTGCACGACTGGTTCCAACTAATCTGGAACTCACTTACGACAGAACGATGAAATGGGGCCCGCATGTCAAAATTGAAAAAAGAACGCTTACAAAAAGACTCAAACTTCTATATCAAGTATTTTCTAAATCTTCAAAACCAAAACTGAAACAGAAACTAAAAATCTACATATACTTACTGAAGCCCATATGGACATACTCCTCACAGATATTCGGCATAGCTAAAAAGGCTCACTTAAAATAAGAAAATTTAAATTCAATATGCACGGCATAAATATTTAAGATTTATTAACATATAATGGTTTAATAAATAATTGTTTTCATGAAATATATTTCCTCGTGCGTGGCACGCGATGGTAGAGAACCACTTTCGATTTCATGAAACAGGTTCCTCCGCAAAGCCACTCCTGACCCACTGCCAGTCCGCCTCTGTAATAGTGGTGGCTTTTGGTAAGTATATTATTTTAGAAGAGCCATTTTGGTAATAGAGACTTTCAGTTGTGGCTAATCTTGTTAAAGCTTTCACTATTATTAACCTATAAACTCTTCTAAAAAAAGTCAATAGATGGGTACTAATGGGGTACGTAGAAAAAATATAAAAATGAATATATGCGTAGCGGTCGATATCGTGTGATAGTAGACCATCGATTTTTCGATAACCAATTATCGAACTGAAGAATTAATCTTATCTAACTGAGACTCTTATCAAGTGCAGAAACTCACATTTCAGTTTACACCACAATGTTGTGCAGTTGATAGGAAAAGAGAACTACGGAAAAGCACCATAAATTCCTGATCGTAAGCGCGTCCCTGGTCTTTACGGACACGAAGACGTCAGCGTTTTGGTGAGATCTAAGACTGCTTGTAAATACTCTAAATTAACCTTTCGTTTTTTTTATTTCTTGATTTATTGTTTCCTTATAAATTATTACTACAGTTTTCCTTATTTTTATGTTAAGATACCTAAAAATATTTCATATCTTAACAATCAGTAGAGATGAGAGATGGTCAACTGTTCTTCAATTACGATAGGTTAAATAATGGTCAGGATTTTCAGTTACAATGATATTTATTATGGTAAGCCAATGTTTCGATCCAACTTGTGGATCTTCATCAGGGCTAAAAGAAAACAAATATATGAGTATCTATGCTAGAGGGTGACAATAAATGGATACATTACAGAACTGATAATAATATAAAAGATGGTGTATACATAAATATTAAAATAAGAGGCTGGTTAACAAGATAAAATAGAATATGATATTTATCTACTGAGTCCAGGTGGATACTAAGACTAAAGGTAAAAATAAGGTTAGAGGTAGTGGTAGGGGGTTAGTTTGCCGACTTCAAAGGTTTATGGCGGGGAAATCCAACGTAGGTACCTGCAATTATCTCTGTATCTCTTGTACTATTATTATTTTTTGTATTGTATGCTTCTTTCTGTATATTTTCCATATTTGTATGCATTCTTACATTATGTATTATCTCATTTTTATGTTATTATTCAGTCCAGACACAACTATTTGTATACAGTACCATATTTTTTGCTAGTTTTAAATATTTTTGTTCACTCAGTTGTCATGTGCCTTCACTTCAAAAGCGTTGGATTTCCCCGCCATAAACCTTTGAAGTCGGCAAACTAACCCCCTACCACTACCTCTCACCTTATTTTTACCTTTAGTCTTAGTATCCACCTGGACTCAGTAGGTAAATATCATATTCTATTTTATCTTGTTAACCAGCCTCTTATTTTAATATTTATGTATACACCATCTTTTATATTATTATCAGTTCTGTAATGTATCCATTTATTGTCACCCTCTAGCATAGATACTCATATATTTGTTTTCTTTTAGCCCTGATGAAGATCCACAAGTTGTATCGAAACGTTGGCTTACCATAATAAATATCATTGTAACTGAAAATCCTGACCATTATTTAACCTTAACAATCAGTCTTAGATCTCACCAAAACGATGACGTCTTCGTGATCCTCAAGACCAGGGCCACGCTTACGATCAGGAATTTATGGTCCTTTTCTGTAGTTCACTTTTCACATCAACTGCACAGTACCGTAGAGTAGAGATAACTCAAATGTGTTCATGGGAACTTGATAAGCGTCTCAATTAAGTAAAATTAATGATTTAATTCGATAATTAGTTATCGAAAAATCGATGGTTACTGTCTTACGATAGCAACCGCTACATAAGTAAACAAATTGATATAAAGAAGTGTATGTTCATATTAAATAGTGATCATTAGTGCATTGGTCATTACTCACAACAAAGCACACAGAAATCATTTGAAGAGTCCACGGAAGAAAGGGGGGATGTCATTTGGAGTGCTTTCCGAGAAAATCGAGTTTTTAGGTTTGGATCTTTAATTACTTACGTACCTGTTATCATTTTTCTTCAATTTTTTTATATGTCCTTTTCCTTTTTGTTTTGAGTGTCAAAATAATAAATTTGCCCGAAACAGACATATCACGCTCTAAATAAAAATGTTTTAGTAAAAAAAAAACAATTTAAACATAACAGGAAGGGGGATAGTCATGGACGCTCCCCCTTTCTTCCCTGTTTTATTGATGAAATGGTGATATTAATACACAATCTATATAACTTCTAACATGACTCTCCCCCATTCTAGGTTTTTCCGCGAGGACATTCCCCCTTTCTTCCGAGTACGTGGTTCTTTCCATCTCTTGTAATCAACCGACTGTCATTTTTTCTGACTATTTCTTTTCACCAACATATTCTACTCATCTAGACGAACAATTATATGTATATAACTAAAATTCGGAAAAAATTGACTCTCCCCCTTTCTTCCGTGGACTCTTCATTTTCCATTCCAAAACGCAAAACGCTTTTAATAAAGATTAAAAGCTAACAATAAACAGAAATGTTTTCAACTTTCTCACTAGAATATTGTATAAACAATCTTGGTTTAACACGTTCACGCCGGGACTGTTTAATGCTTTTCGCTATATCGGGTGGGAGCTATTCCAGGGTATTATGCAGTATTGGTGATCCAACAATAATAAAATAAACAATAAAAAATACTATCCTACTATTTATGTTTATTTACTGAAATTAGTAATCATGATTAAGATTTTAGTTCAAAGCCCAGTAGCCCAGGTGCTTGAACATTACATACCGATAAAATAGCATATTTCATGGTTCAAAAGTTTAAAAAGTATTTAATGAAAGTAAAACTATTTAATTTGTAAAAAAAAAAAAAAAAACTTTTTTCTTCTAAAAAAAGTTTTAAAGAACGGTAAAAATCTTTCTGAATCTTCCTTTCAAACTGCCTATTAGCCCTTGGTCTTGCATACCAGGTGTGTAAATATGAAACCGGAATTCGCCAATGATAGGAGTTAGCAGTCAATATAATCTTCTAACTAATCCATCAGTGGTGTTATCTGCTTTTGCCTACATGTAATAAAGAGATCCAATTGATACCAACATCAGTTTCATTCTATAACCGTGTTTTTATTGGCGTTGTTACTTTTGACAGAAGGATGACCTGGGGCCCGCATGTTAAGATGAAACGAAAAACACTCAACAAACGACTCGCCCTACTTTACTCCCTTTTTTCTAAAACCTCAAAACTAGGACTACGACAAAAATTAAATACATATTTATACTTACTGAAACCAATATGGACTTACTCTTCACAGATATACGGTACAGCCAAAAAGACCCACTTACAAAGAATTCAGACCTTTCAATCAAAAATATTAAGACTCATAGTTAAAGCACCATGGTACATGAACAACATTACAATACATACTGACTTACAAATGCAAACAGTAGACCAACATATAAAGACACTCTACAAACGTTTCCATACACACTTACACGGTCATTTCAATCAACTGATTAGAGGCATGGCAACAGCTTATATGCCCGTACCTAGGAGATTAAAAAGGCGCTGGATGAGAGATCTCCTTCGTTAAAAATCCAGGTTACCTGAAACAAGCCAGACAAGAGGTACCGCTGGGTGCTATCCTTCCCCATGCCTATCATGCCCTTATTCAAATTATCACACCTCACATTTGCTGATTGTTGATGTTTATTGACAGGCGCAAATTAAAGTTATGAAGCAAAAAAAAAAAAAAAATATTTACACACCTGGTAAATAGTGCATTAAAATAGGTAAAACTACCTCTAATCCGAACATCCGAAAAAAAAGCAGAAACTTCGTAAATTGTCCATTACCCTTCTTGTAATAGCTGGTAATAGTCTCTAGGAATTACGCGTCGAGTTTTGTCGAAAATATAGGCGGGAAGGGGAGGAAAATTTATTTCTTTTCATTTTTTTACTTATAACTTGAAAACACTAACTAAAAATGACGGAACCGTGACTCAAAAGTTCGTGAAAAATTATTTTTATCATAGGGCTGAAATCTATTGTATATCCTACGGGAGTGGTTTTAGTCATCAATAAAGTTTTATCATTATGATGGCTTGGGGCTTCGTGGAATCTTCTAAAGACAACTAAAAATCTTTTTAATCTCCTTTTGTGCCCGAGCTTTTTTTTTTTTTTTTTTTAAATTGGTACAAAAAGATCATAAGAAAAACTTATATTTACAATAATTGGTCACATTGTCACATCAACACACTTATTTTTCTCACCATCTCAGATTTTAATGAAATTTGGTACATAGAATACCTTCCTGTAGACTAAAAAAAATACCAAATTTCAGCTCAATTTCAATCTTGACCGGTTTTCAAAATATAACTATGTAAACACATTGAAAAACGCACAATTTTTACCAGTCGCATCGTCTGCTTTTTTTTTTTTTTAAGCATTGGATTTTTGTTGTTTATACCACGTTGACATGGAAAGATACAAAATACTACAATGTTACAATCCTTTGGAAAAAGAAAAAAGCGTTCTGTAAAAGGTAAAAAAAATACTAAGAAATGTGACAAAATGGATGTGTCAAATCGCAATATCCAGAACTAGACAATGTTTCAAAGATTTGTGACAATTGTAGGAAAGAAATTAGTTTCATAAAATAGGCTACAGTTTGAGAAGCTTAATAGCTAATGATTTTCTTCCATCCGCAAGCAAAACTCAATTTTTTCAATAATTATTTTAAGCATGAACCTATTGCTGTCTTAAGGTAATTTTTATATCACATATTGTTGACAACCTTTTCAACTTTTTGTCTACTGAATTTTCTCAGATTTTTAAAAAAAACACGCTTTTTCAGAAATTCAAATTTGAAATTATGATTCAAATTTCGAAAAACAAATTCCTCTTAATACCTATTCAGTTGCATATCATCAGGAAGGTCATAGATTGAGTTTTAAAATGACATCAATTTCAACTCTCTATCTTGCCTAGAAGAGCTGCAATTTCAATTTCCAGATGATGCGACAGGTCAAAGTAGTGTGTTTTTCAATAGGTTTACACAGCTATATTTTGAAAACCGGTGCAGATATTGAGCTGAAATTTGGTATTTTTCTTAGTCAACAGGAAGGTATCCTATGTACCAAATTTCATCAAAATCTGAGATGGTGAGGTAAAAAAGTGTATTGATGTGACATGGAATGACTCAAATAGGACTAATATCAACTAACCAGTTTCTATTCTTATTCTTATTCAAAATATTTCCATGTTTTCAATGAGAGAAAAACACGTATTAAAAGGAAAAAAGGAAAGAAAAGCCTTCTTTAGTTAGTTGGATCAACACCATCAAATTATAGAGGTCCCGAGCCTGTACGATGTCAGGTGCTCATTAAAGATCCATTTCTTAATTATACCTGGATAGGCAAAATTTAGGACTCCCACTGTAGCATCGTCCGATTGGCCTTAGTAGCATAAAGGGAAGTTAAACAATCTACAACATCAATACATTTTCCCGAACCCTACCGCGATCTGTTATTTCCTGTGACGGAATTTCAGGCTGAAATATATACCGAATGACAAGAGTGTTTTCCCAAGGGAAATTAAGTTATTTCTGTATAACAAGAAGGATTGACCTGTGTCGACCCTATTTATGTAATGAAAAATATCCCTACTTGTGGGAAACCTTGATTTATTTTTGTACCAGGAAAAGTACGCAGTATGACCTAATGCCCCTTAAAAAAAAAAAAATAATAACGCACGAACAAGAATATTTTAACTAGTAAAGAATCAAAGAATATTAGCAATCTACCAGTAAAAGAGGTAAGATAATATTGCTTTTAAACTTGGTTTTTAACAGTTTAGTTAAACTATTGAATAGAGAATTAGGACTGAGATATTCCGGGAACTACGAAATTTCAAAATATCGTGGACTAAAAAACTGATTTAAAGCAGAAAAACAACACACTTAATTATTTACAAAATAAAAGCGACTTCTTTAAATTCATATAAATTATTAATACCAGAAAATTGAGAGTTTAAACTTATTTCACTATTTTGTTTCTCGAAATTTCAGGTGGATCAGTCCTAAATGTGGGTACATTTGGTGACCACCCCAGATACAAGAAAAAATAAAAAATTAATTTCATTTTGTCTTAATAAATGGACTATAAATATAAGGGTGAACTTTGTAGTTTACTTATGCCGATTTAAAAAGATCTGTAAATCCATTTTTGATCCCGCCAACACAATAAAATCAATTTCACAAAATTTTACTGTCAAAATTGAATTTTTTAAATTGTGTATATTCTGGAGCACCAGTTGTGTAGTACTGGAGCACTTTTTCCAATGAAATTTATCACACTTTTAAGATTTTCTCAAAAACGGCTATAGCGATTTTAATTGAACTATTCATGTTTAATGAGAATCAAAAATCATTTAATTTCAGTTATCATTTATAGAATTAATTTTAAGTATTTATAATTATAGAAATGTTCTGATAGGGCGAAGTGTTAAATGACAAAGGAAAAATTTCTTCTTGTAAGTCACCTTTAATTTTGCTTATATGGAGTAACTGACAGTATCTCATTATGCCTAGTTATAAAAAATGGCTAAGTATGAAATATGAAAGAATTTGATAACCATTAATAGGAGACAAAAATTATATGTTTTCTCAAAACATAATTTCAATTTCCAGATACCAGCATTTGACTTCCGCTTGGTCATGGACCCAAACAAATAAAACCGAGGAATTGGTTCAATTTAATTGATTTTAACTTGATTAATATATTTTGGATTATGTAGTTCTTAGAGAAACTGTCGCACAGTGGAAAATGTTTGTCATTTAGTGGCCAAGAATCAATATCTCCTGACTAAATGCCAATAATTGAATAATTCTTTCTTCATTAAAGAGCATGCGATTCCCTTTATCAGTGAGCTAAAAAAAAAATATATACAATCGCTCAAGGTATTTCAAATTAATTTTTATATGAATCCTTTCTTCACTTAAATTTAAATAAAATAGTTTATTAGGTACAGGGTTATACATAGAGAATGAAATGAATCAGTATTATTATTTACTCAGCTTTCTGCTTTTATTAATGTCTTTCTTAGGTACTTGCTCGATTTGAAAGATGTATAAATTATTATTGTCGGATGAAGAAAAAATCCAAAAAATTAAATTAAAATACCCTATTTTTTAGGAATTTTACCGGAAAAAAATATTTTCATATAATTCAATGAGAAGTATATTTTATTATTTACTCTAATTCGAGGCCGAAAATATATTGAATGTTCAAATATAGGGATTTAAATCTTAAAATTGATATATCGTCGATCGATCGCATTTGATCGATCAAAGTCTATTATGGTATTTTAGCACCCTTCACCCTCTATAATTTAAATACTTTCTTTCCATTAATTTCATAGTTAACATGGATGAAATTATAAAGCATTTTTACCCAATTATTTTACACCCATTCTTCTTATTTATAAAATATGTTTGGTGCATTACTTAAAAAAGTAAAGCTCAATAGGAAAAAAAATTAAATTTATTTTAAGCAGAAGCTATGCTCATCTCCCTGATGTTATTTTATTTTCTATTGAGCTTTACTTTTTATATTATACCACCAAACATTTTTTATAAATTAGATGAATGGCTGTACAATTATTGGATAAAAATGCGTTTTGATTTCATCCTCGTTGACTCTATAATTTATGAAAAGAATTCGTTTAAATTGATATGAATTCTTTTAATGGCAATAGTTGGTTCTAATTATTTTCACAATGGTAGAGGGGAAGGGTGCTAAAATACCATAGTGGAATTTGATCGATCGGCGATATATCGATTTTAAGATTTAAATCTCTATTTTCGGCCTCGAACTAGACTAAATTATAAAATAGACTTTTAGTTAAATTATTTGAAAATATTTTTTTTGTTAAAATTCTTAAAAAATTGGGTATTTTTAATTTAATTTTTTGGTTTTTTTCTTCTTTAGAAAACAATTATTTAAACATCTTTCAAATGGAGCAAGTACCTGAAAAAGACAAAGAAAGCTCAATAGATAATTATACTGACTCATTTCATTCTCTATGTATAATCCAGTTCCTAATAAACTATTTTATTTAAATTAAAGTGAAGAAAGGATTAATATCAAAATTAATTTGAAATACTTAGAGTGATGGTATTTTTATTCTTACTGATAAATAAAATCCCATGCTCTTAAATGAAAAAAGAATTATTTGATTATCTTCATTCGATCAGGAGTTATAGATTTCTGGCCACTAAATTACAAAATTTTCCCACTGGGCGTAGGAGTAGAGCAGCTAAAGAGTCTTTACAAATGAAGAGTCCACGGAAGAAAGGGGGGATGTCATTTGGAGTGCTTTCCGAGAACATCGAGTTTTTAGGTTTGGATCTTTAATTACTTAAGTATCTTTTATCATTTTTCTTCAATTTTTTTATATGTCCTTTTCCTTTTTGTTTTGCGTGTCAAAATAATAAATTTGCCCGAAACAGACATATCACGCTCTAAAAAAAAATGTTTTAGTAAAAAAAAAACAATTTAAACATAACAGAAAGGGGGATAGTCATGGACGCTCCCCCTTTCTTCCCTGTTTTATTGATGAAATGGTGATATTAATACACAATCCATATAACTTCCAAACATGACTCTCCCCCATTCTAGGTTTTGCCGCGTGGACATTCCCCCTTTCTTCCGAGTACATGGTTCTTTCCATCCCTTGTAACCAACCTACTGTCATTGTTTCTGACTATTTCTTCTCACCAACATATTCAACTCATCTAGACGAACTATTATATGTATATAACTAAAATTCGGAAAAAATTGACTCTCCCCCTTTCTTCCGTGGACTCTTCAAATAACAAGGTGTTAATTAACGGAGTGAATAACGTTCAGGCTTTTATAAATTGCAAATATTTCTGCTGTTTAGTCACTACAAATTTCGGATAATTTAAACAGATGTCTTTGGTCATGGTATAAATATGTTGCTGCCACGCCACTGCAGTTCTTGGAGTGTATATATTTTCAGTATCACCTAGTCTATCTTGTAGTCTGTTAAATTTGTGTTTGTATATGAGTGGTAAGTTGTTTTTAAAGAAAATTGAAAAATGCGTTATGAAAAAAATGTTTTATATTTAGTATTTTCTAAAGTTTAATAACAAACCTTAAATTATTTTATGCTAGCAAAGCCCACGCCTAAGCTCCTTATATCCTCTTTGTCGGAAGAATCTCGGGCCTTCCTTTAACCGAACCATTCACTGACATTCTAAGGAAGAAGGATCCCTTTTTTGTGAGCCCCACGGACCTCAAGTATTCAAACCTCCTTTTATTGATCGCACACCAGTCTCAATGCATCTCTCTCCCGATATAAAAATAAATAAATAAACTTAAAAAAAACAAAAAAAAAAAAAAAAACCTTTTTTATTTAGGAGCAAAGTTTCTTCCCAGAACGATAATTTTAATCTTTGCCATAGAAATAATGTTATGAGACAAAAAAAAAAGAAGAGAAAAATCGAGGTTGGATTAACTGCCTTAAAACGTTCACTCCGGCACTGTAATTAATGCTGCTCGCCCATTGGCGGCTGAACTTAATATTTTTCGATCTATTAGACGGGAGCTATTCCAGTGCATTATGCAATATTGATAATCCAACAATAATAATAAAATAAACAATACAATCCTACCTAATACCCAAGAAGTCGGGGAATGTTTCGTGATTGACTAAAGTACCCGATGCGGCAGTCTAGTGCGGGCCACCGGTGGTACACGCCGCACAGTGGTGCATTAGGGGAAAAAACCCTAAAAATGAACATATTTCTGGAGTAATATTTTAATAATTTTTCAATACCTTACTACCTGTAGTACAGTTTTGTGAAACGATTTTTCCTAATATCTCAAAGCCCAGACGTATATACGTCATTGAAGTAGTACTTTTCTTACATGCAGTGAAAATCACGATTTTATTGTTCTGTAGAGATGATTTTTTTTTAAACTAACTTTTTATCCGATTACTCGCAAAACCTTTTGAACATCATTATATATATATACTGTTTCCATTAGGGGTTTTATTTTGATAAATTTAGCATAACAGTGACAGCGAAGGATTTTTACATTTGCTGCCTGAAAGATCTAACTTATCGTATTTTCATTTGAACTTTTAAAAAAAGCTCCGTCGAACTAGGTTCTGTGACATATTTTAAATAAAAGTACTACTATTGGAGAAAAATTGCTATTAGTTTCATTCCCGTACTCGGCCGTATGTGTTCACAGGTAAATATTATGCTCTTCAAGTAAACACCACATGTTTTCTTCAAAGGATTATTTTTATCTCTTGGAATTATTTGTATCAGTCATTACCTCAGTTCTCCATTGAATTTCGTCGTGTTAACAATAAATCGATCTAGTGACGGCGTATATGAAAAAAAAAAAAATTGACAATTTTTCTATTACACATAAAGTGTTCTGCGAGATTCTGTTTACCAAGGATCGTTCTTGGGAAGTGTGTTTACAGGAACGGTTTGCTTATCTAAATGAAGAACAATCATCACAGGTTATCCAGCAAGTGAAAAGAAGATTTCAGCCTCATTTTCTCAAAAGGCTAAGAGAGGTAAATCATAATTCTCAAAATTTTGTCAGAAGATATGCGGATTGGTTAGAGAATCGTTTTGACATCAGATTTGAAGAAGTGCAAAGTGTTACTACTGATAAAAGTCTAGGGGGTAGGCCTACAAAAGACTTCCCTGAATCTGGAAGAAAGGCAAAATTGTACAAAATTCGAGAATTTCAGGCAAATTACGACCGAGATTTAATAAACGCGGCTGCTTCGATGACACAAAAAAAAGTAAAAAAACATGCGATGTTGGATAATGATAGAGCTTTAGCTTTGATGATTCAAGCTCAGCTATCAAAATACCAAAATGACATTATAAGGAAAACTATTAAAGACTTGGGATTTTATATATTACCAAGTTATAGAAAGTTGTTGGATATCCCTTAAAAACATATGCATATATCAATACCATACTTGATTTTTTTTTTAATTTTGCCTTTTTGACCTCACATGTTGAACTTTCTAATAATTTGATTAAGTTGGCTATCATTTCATTCGTTTTAGCACCTTAAAAACATATATATAGCTACCAAACTAGATTTATTTTTGACCTTTTGACCTTAAATTTTGACCCTTTCCAATAATGTGATTGAGTTGGCTATAGCTTCATTCGATTCAGCAGGTAATAAAACATAAAAATTGTAACTTTGATGCCTGTAACCCAAATGGTTCGTTTGAGATGAGGTTTTTTCCCATTTTTCGCCCTTTTGCACCACTGTGCGCCGCCGTGAACGTGTTAAGTGCCAGATATGCTGTCTTGATTTATTCCGATGTAGATGGCTTCTATTATCTTTTTGTTTTGGCCGGGAGGTGGATTGAATGGATGGAAATTCTACATAAATCCACCTCCCGGCCAAAACAAAAAATAATAGTAGGATTTTCTTTAAAAAATCATAGAATCCATCTAAATCGGAATAAATCAAGACAGCATATTAAATACTAAACAGGAAGCAGCCCTTATCCCAAAGCACTATTCACACATAATAAATTACAATAGGACGCGCTTGCGTTGACCTTAAGCCAGTAGGCCCGCAGTGCCCTTCCGGGATAATGGGCCAGGCGACATGGTTTTTAAATTTTTGAATTCCTTCATGCACTAAAAGACCCTATTTTAAGGAGAATCAACAGGTAAGCATGCGATTGTTAATATTATATGGAATGACAAACTAGGTTTTATAAATGTGTTATTTTCATAAATGTTTAATACTGTCTATATATTTGTTGTTCATAACATTTCTAGATGAATAAGGCCTGGACGCCGAAAGCTCCTTGCAATTATACCAATAAATATATTTTATGAGATCTTCTTGGTGGGTGTACTATGATAAATAAGTTTGTTAAAAATCAGTTCCCCAAAGTTCGTTGAAATCAATCAATATATATCATTAAGCAAAGTGTACAATGTGCGTGCCGATAAGACTCATCAACGACTCAACATACGATCAAGAAAGTTATGTCATCGTGCAGCTTTATAACCCCTAACGGAGAAGAAGGTTTCTGTTTTTCTCTTAAGGGTGTAAAATTGGAGAGAAAATGACTGGAATTTTAAGCCACTCCCACCATGTAATTAGACCAATTGAGAATGACATACGATTTTTTATGAATTAAAAACTTAGTTCGAGCTCCAGCCTACCAGGAAACGCTAGGGTGCGTTTCACTCAATGTTTATTGTCCATGAAAATCATTTTTAAATGCCTACAGAGTTCCTATGTATATATTGTTTCCTCTCACTGATAAAGCAGATCGTAATAAAACCGCATAAAAAAAAAATCTGGTGCGATGCGCGCAACACACACCTCTCACTTAGAACTTAGATTAGAAATCGACGTGTTTCGATCATATGTAAACGCCACACTTTTCCACATTTATATGCTTATGCTTGTACACCTCCATAAGTTATCTGCATCTGTAATGCAAAACTTGAAAGTTCTCAGTACTTTTCGATTCATTAGTGCTTATTTGTTTTTTTTTAAGAGGCCTAATTTCATCAACAGTCGAGATTTTTTACTGCTTGCTTATTTCTTTTTTTTGTAGAGATTTGTTTTTTGTAAATATATCTTGAAGGTGAATCAATAGGATGTATATTTACGACACCTAGTAAAGATTGTCTCTTATGCCTTTCTGGAAATCGAGAACGATTACTGTTTCTCTAGAATCACTTTATATTGCCTTCAGAAATTTATTATGGTGTTATGGTTATACCATTTATACTAAATATAAGTAAAACCATTTAATTACACTAAAATTTAATTAGTTAAATAAAAGATGTTAGTTTCATCAGTTATAATACGTGATATGAAATTTTAGCTGTCACATCGCGGTCATATACACACATCGGTCATATAATATATATTTACATACATAAAAATGTAAAATATTTTTTTATTATTAAATAAAAGTTTTTATTTTCATCAGTTATAATAATTTTGGCCTTCATATTAAACCCAAACAAATCCCCCAGTTTGATCAAAATAGTTATAGCCGTAGTTGAGAAATTAAAAAAAAAACTTGAAAATGAGACAATAATTTATTAAGTAAAGTGCCCCCTCGAATTGGACAATTTTCATCTAATTTCGGCTGCCGCTTCGCGGGCATATATATAAATCAAATACCCAATTGATCGAAATCGTTAAAGTCATTTTTTAATAAATAAAAAAAAAACACTTGAAAATGATACAAAATTAATTAAGTAAAGTGCCCCCTCCTATTGATCAATTTTGATGAATTTTTTACTGTCATATCGCGGGCGTATAAATACATCAAATACCGAGTTGTGTGTCGTAAGATCTACCTCAACATGTGAACCCAACCCCTAAAATTTAAACAACAGATTTCATTTGATCTTACTTTCTAATAATTATTATTTATCAAAAATTTTTACGAAACAGAATATTGAAATATTTGTAAATAAAGGAACAAACAACATTGGATATGTTTTGTATAAGTGATCCAATTTTGTTGAGTGTCATTCGCTTGTTGTTGTCCTCAATCCGATGATGGAGGCCTGATATGAAATCCTCAGGCCCCTACCAGCCGCTCATGTCTTGGGAAGCAAGCAATCTTCTCTTAGGCCGATCATAATCATCTTCTCTTAACCCCTCATTCTCTCAAGTATTATATTTTGTTGAGCAATAACACTATGTAACGTGAAAAAAAAAAAAAAAAAAAAAAAAAAAAAAAAAAAAAAAAAAAAACATGATGAAAAGAGTTCTAGCCTTTTTGTTGGGACAAACTGTACTAGTTCATGTTCGTGATTGTTCGAGTATCTTCCACGCTTGTCGAGGACATTCTAGATTGTTCTAATTCAGACTGATTAATTTGCTAACTTTTATAAAAAGTTATTAAAAAATTAAAAATAATTATTAAATAATTAAATAATTATTAATTAATTAAATAATTATTAATTAATTAAATAATTTAAAAATTAAAAGTTATTAAAAAGTTAAATACAAAAAAGGCCTATTTATAAAATAATTTTTAGAAAAGAACTACTACGTAAAAAATAATTATAATCGCATTTAATCTAAAGAGAGAGGGTAATAGACAAAAACTTTTCGGGTACTTTTGGTATGAAATTAAACGTAAGATCACTATTAGCATTTTCCGTTTTTACTTATGAGGACTATCATTATTCGGAAATGTATATGAAAGCGATTACACGAGACTTAAATTACTCATATTCTATCATTAGCAATTCACTGTTAATTAAGGATATGGAACAGAAAATTTCTTTTATGAATAAAGTTTATCCTCATCAGTAAAAAAGCAAAAATACCAGCCATACTACGTTTAATTTCATACCAAAAAGTACCTGAAAAGTTATTGTGTTTTTCCCTCTCTCTCGGTTAAATGCGACTATAATAATATTATGGTATTAAGTAGATAAAATAATGATATTTTACCTACTTAATAAGTCAAAAATGGTTAGATAGATTTTTATGATCTTTGATTTTTTGTATTCGTCTCCGTCCCAAGTAAGAAATAAGAGTTTAATTTAACTTAATAAATTTTTTATCATTGTCACGTGTTTTTTTTTTTTATTTACTCAAAAATTACTTTAAAGATTTCGATCAATTGGGTATTTGATTTATATATATGCCCGCGATGCGGCGGCCGAAATTTCATGAAAATTGATCAATTCGAGGGGGCACATTACTTAATAAAGTATGTCTCATTTCAGGTGTTTTTTTTTTTCTACTTTCTCAAAAACGGGTGTAAAGATTTTGATCAAACTGGGTATTTGATGTATGTATGGTTCATTCTCACGTAAGAGGGCACTTTTGTGTCCCAGGCCATTTATAGGGATTTAGAAAAACTTAGGACTCTAAGACATCAATTTTGTAAATCCAGGCGAATTGTAAAGGTAGTCCCCATACGACTTTATTTTAATTATATAACACACGTACCTTAAAAATACCAGAAAAAGGTCGAAATTCATTCCCCTGTCATGTCCCGAGGTCTGATTCTGCTCAAAGTAAGAGTTCTGTGTCCGTATACTAGGTCAATTTTTACTTTCTTTTCTGTTCAATTTGTTCAAAATACTGTGAAATTTCATAAAAGCAGTCGAATCCTTGATGATAAAGGATTAGAATTGAAAAAAACTAATTTTTATGATGTCCCACAGGTTTTCTTTCATTCCCCTGTCAATTTTTAAAATTAAATTGTCACCACACTATTCATGCGGGAAATTAGTAAAAAATATATAGTCAGCAAGAAGGGGTCTTTCCCTAAGAAACCCCAACTGTTAACTTAATCTAAGTACAAATCCAAGCTCTCCAGAAGCAAATAAGTTCTCAAACTTGAGAGGTTACGTTTAATAGTCTTCATTCCCTTGTCCTCTATAGTTTTGGTCAGGCAAGTTTTTTCTTTTCTAATTTTTGAGAGATAAAAGAGTTTGTAGCACAGATTACGTTATTCAAATATCATTATTATATATTTTTTCCCCTTTTAACGGTTATCAAATAAACCTTAAAAATTCATTCCCCTGTCGTTCATTCCTCTATCTTACTGTAAATAAAATGCTGCAGGGAAATGAAGATAGCGACGTGGATTGAAGCTTTCTTTTGCTGCTCAACTTTTTGAAGGCATCATCAGTCCTTAATAATAAGAAATTGAAAAAAAAAAAAATACCTTTTGGAACAAATTTATCACTCTTTCAGATAGTAAACAAAAATGCCCCCAATAAAATATAAGTCAAGAGATGACGTGTTTGAAAGATTCGATATCAAAACAAGGAAATGATCCAATTATTCTGAGAAAGAGAATACAAAATATAAAATAAGGCGACAAAAAAAAGGAAGTAAAACTGGTTTGTGAAATGACTCCCCGTAAATTTCGATTGAGAACGAATTCTAATGTATATTTGTTAAGAAAAAATTTTTTTGAATTGGGAGTTGATTTGATGATACAAAATCTCCTCCTTCCATCCTTGATGATACCGCTGGCGAGAATATAGACCCACCCACTCCTTAATGCATACGTGGAAGGAAACTAGTAAATAAAAACAAAGCGAAGGTGTACAAAGATAATGCAATATTGCGCGAAAAAAACATAACGCTTGAACGACAAAACCGATTTACCATGTAAAAAGTATGCACATATGTCTTTTATTATAGAGGCATTATTTGTACGAAATGTATTCAAAGAGGACATCAATGCTATCTTGCAAACACTGTTGGATCCTTTTCATCCCAAAGGTCTGGTTTATCATTCTATAATTTAATATTTCTTTTAGTCATCTTTATATCACGTTTAACGTGAATTGGTGTTCTTCCACGTCGACTCCTTGCTTCTTATAGGCTAAGGAATAGTATTACACAGAAAAAAAAGTTTATTTGTAACCATAAAATTGAAAATAAAAACGCCGTAAAAAGTGCCCACTTTGGTGAGAATGGCCCATATTCCAAATATGAGACAATCAAAATTTAATCAAAATTGGTCAAAAGGAGGGGGCACTTTATTTAATAAATTTTGTCTCATTTTCAAGTTTTTTTTTTTATTTTCTCAAGTGTGGCTATTACTATTTTGATCAAACGGGGGGTTTTGTTTGGGTTTGATATGACGCCCAAAATTTCTTATCCCGTATTATTACTGTTAAAAATAAAAACTTTTATTTAATAATAAAAAAAATTATTTTACTTTAGAGAGTATACGACGATGTATGTATATGACCGCGATGGGACAGCTAAAATTTCATATCCCGTATTATCACTGATGAAAATAAAATCTTTTATTTAACTACTTAAATTTTAGTTTAAATTATACCATAATAAATTTCTGAAGGCAATGAAAGTGATTTTAGAGAAACAGTAATCGTTCTCGATTTAAAGAAAGGCATAAAACACAAACTTTACTAGGTGTCGTATATACACCTCCGATTCGATTCACCTTTACGATATATTTACAAAAAACAAAACAAGTAAGCAGTAAAAAAAACTCGACTGTTGATGAAATCAGGTCACAGAAGCAAATAACTTATGGAGATGTACAAATATAAGCATATAAATGTGGAAAAGTGTGGCGTTTAAATATTATATCGAAACACGTCGATTTCTAATCTAAGTAAGTTCGTAAGTGAAAGTTGTGTGTTGCGCGCATCGCACCAGATTTTTTTTTATGCGATTTTATTACGATCTGCTTTATCAGTGAGAGGAAACAATATATACATAGGAACTCTGTAGGCATTTAAAAATGATTTTCATCCATGAATAGTTAGCAACGAATCTTATTTTGTTGACGTATCGGCGTTGCATCCCAATTCTCAAAACATTCTAGGCTGTGTAAGTACAAATAATTGTCGATTTCTTCTTTCAGCTGCCTGGATTCTTTGCACATATTGTGTTTACTATTATGCATATTTAATCTTAAATTTTTTTTTTTGTTCAGTACTCCTATCTGGCCATGTGTGGCATACTCTGTAGGTGTAACCAACCTATTCAAACCGTGGTGGGACGGTCGAGATTTATTCCGTGGGGCCTCCACGAAATAAAATTCAACCCTCACAGGGCGGATTCGAAATGACGCCGTTCCGATCGAGCGTGGTAAAGCGGGTCGGAATCCATCAAGCTCGGCTATACATACAGGCCCCATTTTTTTTTTTTTTTTTTCTAATTTATCTTCAAAATCTTTATTTCCTATAAGATTATATGATTTATTAAATGTTAGCAAAGTTCCATCCTTATTTTTTAATCCTTTATTTTATTTGATTTTGTTACGATAAACGAATGATTCTTTTTTTTATTTATCCAAATAGGATCTGTTTTATCAGTGAAACTAACATAAACTTACAAAAAAATATATATCATAAATAATCTGATTACATATTTTTGTTAAGAATATAAAATAATTTAATTTTTTTGTGTGTGTTTCAGGTAAGTCTTTTAGCATCTCTAAGCCACTAGAAGTTAACGAGGTATAGTTTACTTTAGTTTAAAAGTTGTATTCTTAGGTTCACCATTTTATATTGCATTAGGGATATATTCTTTTTTTTTATTTAATGCAATTTACAACTATATTTAAAGAAATACATTTAGTAAATGTGATAATACTAAGAAAAAATATGTCTTGAACAAACATGAAGAGAAGCTACCCATTGGTAGCTCTCAACTGACACACTTAACATAGAAGGTTCCTAAGCCATCTTGTTTTCATACGCCTAGGAGGATTGTCTGGAATAGAGATGGAAGCGAGGCTGGAAACATGAGGATTCGAGTGGGTCGGGAGTTTATTATGAAAGGATTGGTATCTGGATCGGGCCAAATCGCCAAGATATGGGTATTAAGGTCTTTATGGATGAGTTTATTTGTGACGAAATAAGGAGCGTTAAGGATTTTACGAAGGATTTTAGATTGCAAGGATTGGATTCGAAAGGATTTTGATGGTTTGAGGCGTTGGAGACCGGCACATATTCTAAAAAAAAAAAAGTTGTCAAACTACAGTGTTTGACTATTAAAATATACTACTATTAAATAGTAGTTAAATAATAAACTACGGTTAAATTTAAATAATTAAAATTACTATTATACCTATATTACTGATTTAAGTAAATTGAAATATATATGTAGATATAGTATTACTAAATTACCATCATTAGAATGACTAAGTTCTTCTAAATTGTAGGAATATATCTTATGGAATAATGTTTACTTGCAATGTAATACCTTGTGAAATCAGCGTTGCAATATTGATTACTATTTAATTTTTAAGTAGGAATAATAAAATTAACTAAGAAATATTTTCAAACAATATATCATAATAATATACCTGTTTAATTGTATATGTATTTATATTCTATGTATTGTGCTAGGAAGCCAAGAATGGTACCTCCATAACAATGGTGATACGTCGCGTGGTACGTAACATGATGGGCGAAGATTGTGGGCACTTCTGCAACTTGCCTTTCATGGAGAAGCAGGAGATGGCGACATACATTTTTGTATTTTCTCTTTCCTTGCAAAGATCTTTTAGATTTGTTACAAAGAATTTTATTGAATTTTTTTACTATTATACCGGTTTCTTTGTCATAATATTATTCCTCTGTGATGTACGATTCGGTATCTTATTGAAATTTTTTTCCTGTGGTACTATTGGTAAGATGTGTGGATTGTTTTCGGAAAGTTATATTCGAGTTCCGAAAAACATTAGAGGCTAAACATCTTTTTCACGAGTTGGAAAGAATTTTGTACGAATTATTTATAAATTATTCTTTTTTCTTCTGTTGGCCCCAAGATTTGTTTCCAAATCCTATATTGCCAGATTACTATTTTAATTTGCTTGTTTTTTTGTCAAATAGAAGCAGTTTAATTAGAACTAGAAGTTTATCTTATCTATTAATTTATGAATGAATGAATGAATGAATGAATGAATGAATGAATGAATGAATGAAAATATACTGTATTTTGTAAATTAGATTACATTACAGGGTGTTTGGCCCTTAGAGAATATATATACAAAAATGTATTTACTCGGATTACAAGTTTTTTTTCTTCTTTTTTCGCATAATGCCTCTTATATGATAAAATTAATAATGCATTAAAAGTAAAAGAACAAATGATACAATAAATAAATAAAAATAAAATCCATTAATGAAACAGCTAAAAATTCTTCTGATTACATAAAAAAAAAATAAATAAATAAATAAAAATAATCCTCTAATTGAAAATATATATAATACTTAATATATACACAATACAATATATACACAATGCTTAATATATGAATTGGGTTTCGTATATTAAACAAAATTGTCTAACAAAGCTTAAAAATGAAAACTTCAACGGTATGCAAACACAATAATAAAGAAATAAAAAAAAAAAATCAATATCAATAATCTTACTGTACATGTCTGAAGAATTGAACACATTTTCCATAATTATTGAACACCTATGACCAGCTTTAGAGATGAAACTGTAAATAGGTAGATATCTCTGAGTTTATTGTTGTTTTCGACAGTTAATAAATCGGCTATTAACTGGGGGGTGGAGGGTGTATTAATATATTTGCTCAAATACTTTTCCCTATTTTCAACAAATTTCGGACATATTAAGAGGAAATGGGTAATGTCGTCGTTCATACCGGCCTGGCAATGTTGACATGGCTCTCTACTGTTAAATTTCCTGTACATACCATTTACAATTATACGAGTTACCGTTTTGTTCGCCATTCGGAGTTGAGCAAGCACTCTTTGTTGGTTTATGTGGACATTGAGGGACAAGTACTGCTCGCGCATTCCCAGGCTGCTCGCTTCCCTGTAGTATAGGTTGAAAGAAGAGTTAATCACCATTTCCACGTCTCGGCTTAAGAGATGATTTTCCATTGCTTCTATTACATCATTTCTAAAATGTATTGCCCAGTCAGGATTCTGGCATGCCCAAATATCATCCCTCCCCACCAAAGCTAAAACATTTTTCATTTCAAGGGCCCAGTTATATGGAATGGAGCTATCAATAATTTCTGTCAACCTTGAATAACAAATTTTCGGTAAGGATTGCTCTGGCATCATGAGAAGGTTAATCCACCAATTGTACATTCTTGAGAATATTTTTTTTAATACATGACACCTACCAGTTTCCAGTCTCACGTACGAATTAGGCGTGTTTTTTGGCAGCTGCAACAGTTGTTTGTAAAATTTTAAACATCCCCTTTCTATTAAATTGTAATAAGGCTTATCTTATCTAATCTTATCTATTAATTTAACGATTTGCTTCACTTTGCTTTTATCCAGCTCTTTGAGATAATTTAGTTCTTCCTCAGTATTGATGTTTATGTTTAGTAAGGACCTTACTTGCGAATATTTCTTACATCTGAAAAATATTTGCCGTGGATCTTCTGGGCTTTTACAAATCTCACAATCCCCCCTGGCTTCTATGTCCATCAGGTTAATAGTACACCCATGGTTTGACCTAAGCTTCGTTATTTTTACCAAATGCTTTCACTCTATATTTATGTTGAAAGCCCTAACCATGGAATTAAGCTGGCTGTTGGCTGTACTTGGAAATAGTCCCTACCTTTTGATTGCGATTCCCAATCATACCTGTCCTTCCAGTCTTTCATAGCTTCCTTCTTTATGGCTCTCAGTAGGTCTGGGTTGGGTACTTCAGTGTTGTCCCTATCTGTCTGGATGCTACGGGCTATTTTGTCGACCTTCTCATTTCCAGAGATATTCACATGACTGGGTATCCGTTGGAACGCGAAGTTATTGGTGGATACAATCAAAAGCAAAATTCTTTTTTATTTATCTATAGAAATCAATAAGTGTAAGCTCATCCCAGAGTTGGGCAAAAAGAAGTTGAACTACAAATTACAAAACTACTGACACAGTAGTTGGGAAGCTGTTGAAACTACAACTACTTTTATAATTTGTAGTTGATGGACCACAACTACAACTACTGTAGTTTCAAAAAAGTAGTTGCATTTTTACAACTACAACTAGTAGTTGCAACTGTAATTATGGGCCTGAAACTACAACTACTTTTATTGATAACGAGTAATTATCGATATCTAGTATTATCGATAAGGAGTATATCAAATGCAATTCAGCTATTATATAAAACATGGGATTGATCGAGAACCTAAGGTTAAAAAAAATAATTGACTGCCGGAAATCATGGAAAAAATTTGTATTACGTATATGTATTGTACTGTTTTTAAAACAGATTATCAACCATTATGGAGCCCATTTATCAATGGAGTATTTATCTAAACACAAAATAAAAAGCAAAAACATGTGATTTAATTAGACGTTGCTAAGCAAATGTAGTTGCCGCTCTAAACTACATTTACAACTACTTGTTGTATTTGCCATTCCCAACTACTTTTTCCCAACTACTGTAGTTGTAGTTTTAAATTACAACTACTTAACTGGTAGTTGAAAAATAGTAGTTGCGCGCTTCCAACTACAAACCAGATGTAGTTGTCTGTGTAGTTAATTACAAATGTAGTTAACTACTGCCCAACTCTGGCTCATCCATATGAAAAAACATAATTTCAAAAGCCCGGGATCATTGATTCCCCTTTTTTTTTTTTTAATTCTTTTTACTTTCACCTACCTATATATAAAATATTAAGTAAGGGAAAGTATTGCGATCGCGCAATTTCGACTTCCGATTTTCAACAGCAATATGTTGAAATTCCCTTTTTTTTTTGTAGCGTTTTTTTTTTTTTTTTTTTTGTATTTACTTTATTTTTCACATGCACCACATAATGTATAACATGTACATTATTAATAATTATAGTTATAATATTTCTATAACATATTAAAGTCTATTTTTGCTAGAAAAATGGAAAGTAATCTTTAGAAATTAAATCAGTCTCTTTCGCGGGCCAATAACTCCCTGATGTAATGATGTCTTGAATAAGTTTTCTTCTGAAAGCTTCAAGATTCTCGCAATCATAAATTATGAGTTCCCGTATCTGTGGCGTATGAGAGTCGCATAAACAGCATGGGTCGTCTAAAATTTTGTGTGTGTGTGTGTGTATCACCAGACTAGCTCGAAAAACGATAAATCGTAGAAACCTGAAATTGGGTAGGTATTTGATGTATGGCCGCGAAGTGACAGCAAAAAAATCATCAAAATTAATCAAACGGATGAGGCAGTTTATTTAATAAATTTTTTCTCATTTTTAAGGTGTTTTTTTTTCTTTCCTCAATACAGGATCTAACGATTTCGATTAAACTTGTCATTTTTATTTAGAATCAAATAGGTTGGTTTTAATATCTTAATATTCTTTACAATCAAGCATGTTTTATCATCATAGAAATGTTCTTAGGGGCCTTAAATGCTGAAATAGTTTTTTTTTTCCAACTTATTACTATTGATTTTATAACTTATTACTCCTCAATATCTTGTTTCTCTTAACTAGCCCTAAAAGCACGCACAAACTTCAGTGGTTATTTTGGGATATGTAGGTTTTTGAAACTTTTAAGAAACCCATCGTTTCTAGGGAGTTAGAAATGACACGTCAAATCAAACTTATAACTTTTATTTCAGTTTGCAAAAATAACAAAAAACAAAACAAAAATAAGTACCTATGCATTAAAGTAAAAAAGAAAAACTAGATCTATTTACTAATTAAACAAAATCTTGAGAACCATGCATCATTCCCAACGCGTTATTTTAATCTTCTATAAGTTCGTACCACTTTTTTTCCTACTCCTTTTTCTGGGAGATATTTTGGATTTTTTTCAGATCATCAAACAAGAATTTGTGGTATCACAATAAATATTTTTCGCACTCGAAACACTTAAAGCAGCTCAATCGTCTCATGGCTAATCTGCGGGTGTCTTCTTTCCTATAGACTTCTTGAAGAACCTTCATAGTGCCGCGAAAGGAAGGAAGGGTTGGAGGTAAAATCTGCTTCATCGATGTAATATATTGACCATCAACCAAGCTGCTGACGCGTATCTTTTTTAACTCCTTTGGAGTCATATCCTTCACTAAATTCACCTGTCTTTTTGCTTTTCTTCACCTGATACTTCTTCCTTTCTTTTTTTGCTTCAATGGCGGCCAAAACTGGATCACTCTTGATCCTTTCCCTCCAGTTCCTCGCATATTCTTCATTCCTCTTTGGATACTAACTTCTTGGTCGGAGCCATACACAGCAGTAAGCGAGAGGAGGTTTCCTGAAAAAATTAAAATGTTCACGAAATGATTTGAAAAGAAAAAAATTACCAAATCCAACAGTCCGCATTGTTCGATTTTTTTTATTTATTTAGTTTTGACCTCAGCACATTTTCCATATTGCATGATGATAATATGAATACACTTTATTTTCATTGCCCTTTTCGATCAAAGGAAGTTGACCGAATAGGTTATGACGTGGTGGTAGAGATGTACTGGATAGTGAAACAATTTAGAGAAGATAACTGGAGAAAATATTAACATTAGGCTGGAATTACCGCTAGCGTACATAGCCGTCTGTTCGGACTACACTTTCCTGATATTCGACAATATCGGATAAAAGTATCGATACTCAAGTATCGACACATAAAAAATAAGATAATTTAGCAAAAAAAGATGCAATGGAATTATTTGACAAAAGGGATCTCTTCAAAGTAGTGACACCGAGGCACCAGTAAAATTCAATAATATCACACAAAACTCATGGAAATAATAACGCCATACATTTATTACAAATTAACTTAAGAGTACTTCTAAGTCTCTAAAACTAAATATAGCCAATATATACAAGTTTTCATGCCAATTGGCCAGTTAAACAACCAGTTATACTTTCTATATAACGTTGAATAATTAATAATATTGATGCAACTATTGTGAGTGCTGGAAGCAAAGTATCGATACTTCGACTTAACGAAAGTATAAAAATGTCGCCTATACACAACGGCTAAATGTAGCCCCCGCCATAGAATAACATATTTATCTGCACCTACAAATATGTATATAGGTTTATATCTATTTATAACAAGGTGTTGTGACATATTAACCCTTAGAACTAGTCTCCCTCAATCCCCAAACCTCGTCTCACTCCATAAAAATTTGATTTTTTTCATTATTTGTAGGGAGGGAGATTGTAGGGAGTGATGTTTTAAATGTTTTTATGCTTTGCTGGCCAGATGTTTCATATTTTCTCATATTATAAAATACTCATATAATGTGACCATTCATGCTCATATTAACTGGCCATCATTAATAGATTAAACATTTACCTTAATTTACAAAAGTCTTGCAGGGAGTGAGGAAGTATAAAAATACTCTAGCGAATTCCACCACAAAAAAATTTCATCATCGAACACATTTAGTCTAATGAAAACAAAGCTAAGTTAGTCTGGTAGCTATGTAGCAGCTGCGTTACCTTATAATTTTCAGGCAGTGAAATATATCTTTTCCTGGTTGTGGAGGGTTACTTCAGAAAATTTTTAGGGTGTGAGGAAAAACTGTGTGACAAACCTATGAAACCTATGAGATGTATGGTTAAAGGATTTTATTTCCATAATCTACCCAGATATTATCGTATCGGAGGGTATACTGAGGGCAAAAATAATTGTTTCAATAATATATGCACTCAGTTAGGGTAGCATAAAAATATGAGATATAAGGAACCAATGCCGTGTGACAGTTGTAGGTAGTGGGAATTGACTAATTGAATAATTTTTAACTATGAAACATATCAACTTTTTAGCCTCAGATTAGTTTGTCCATGTAAGGGCCAGGTTGTTTTATCTCTCCAAAATTTTCGAAATTTCTATGACAAATAGTTTAGGCATAGACAAAATAACCCATGTTTTTGTAATGACCCATATATTTTGTCAGTTCATTCAACGAAAACAGTAGCCAATGCTTGGATTTTTTTACAAAAATTTCAAGGCATGATAATAATACCTGAATTTATATCAATAACGTTCAAACTTTAAAGGACATTCCCTGAAAATTAAGGAAATTCGACTTAATATTAATATATTAACACATATTCACTAAAATGACAAATATATCCAACTCAAGAAGGATTTATTGTTTAGTTGTACACGAAGTTTTAAAGGATTTTTTGAATTGTAAATATTTGAACTATTTAAAATTCGCTATATCGCCGGCTTTTGATTTTCTACCACAAAAAACTTCATCATCAATCTTTAGTGAAAATATTGACCATATAATATAATTCATAGCCTCCCGGAAAGAGATCTTCTTTTTAATTTTTTTTTTCTTTGCTAAACATTGTTTGCTTTCACATACCTATTTATTAAACTACAGTATGTAGTTTAAATGTATAGGTAAATATATCGAAAGTATTGCGAACGTTAAAAATATAGACTTTCGGTTTTTAACGGAAATAAACGTTCTGGAGTCCCCTGAGTCCAAATAACCAAATTCCCCGAAATGGTGTGTGTGTATTTAAGACTAGATTAAAAACAATAAACCGTTAGAACCTTGTATAGGGTATTTGACATATGTATAATAAGTAATAACTTTTGAGCCATTTACATTCATCATGAGTTATGGTCTCTTTAGATTCAGACACCTGAGGTCCGGGACAAAAATCGTGATATTTTTCTGTTTATTCAACTTTGACCGGTCCTCATAATTTTCTTCAACCATAAATAGGAACGTATTTTTGAGGGACTACTGTATGTATAGCACAGTAATTCCTTTAAAATTCGATAATCAAAAGATTGAGTATGTCTTTTATTAATAAAGTTGCAGGGAAGTTTGTGAATGTGAGATGACCTGGTTGATCGGCGACCTCCAATCTCACACTCTATGGTGTGGTGGAAGGTCGATGATGAGAGGGCTGCGGTAGCCGAGATTACAGGCAAGGACTTCTATATCGCGACATCCGCCATATCCTCACCCCTCCCCTTCCTCCCCTCGTACTATTTCAGGCATACGGCTTTCACTCTAACTCGAAAATATTTTCGGCGTTGCCACAGGCCCTTTCAAATTTCGACAGACCTTTTCCTATTTAGCCATTGTTAGGATCTCGGTAAGTGGTTTCTGTACTAACCCTCTTTGAGATTGTGTAACGATGAAGACCTGTTTTCGAGGACCTACGCTTGAGGTTTTCGTTTCCCAGTTTCCAGTCTCGGAGTGGTATCGTTACATCAAGTGGTTTCTTAAACGCACATATATATATATATATATATATATATTAATATATAGAAGTGACGGAAGTGATGTATATGTTTTCCTTGACGGGAAAAAATCTTCGGTAAGAAAAGCGGCTAAGCGGTAAGAGGAAGCAGGAAGACATTTAGTATAGGTCAGTATTTAAAGTAATTTAAGTCCTAATAGGAAATTATACGTTTTAGATAAATATAAGTAATAATTACAGCATGGAAAACAAATCAACAATAAGTATACGAACGATCAGGAAAATCAACTTTATTATCAACCATGGACGTCACCAGCATCAAATTATTGTGGGGGGCGGCTCAATATTCTCCTATATATGGTAGGTAGAAATTTAAAAAATTGACATAATAACGCCTGTTGAAATATCGATAATTGCGTATACTCATGAAATCAAGACTAGGATTTGAGGATGCCGAAGATGTTAGAATAACTGGATGAAATTATCTCTTTATCGGTTTTATGATTTACAGGGTTATTTTTTTCCAGATGGATGGAAATGGATTCTGAGAGGAGTCTAAGTATATTATCTTGGTTTGGTACAGTAGAGTTTATTAAAAACTAACAAAATAGATGGTACTGTATAAAAATTGTTATGTCTGGACTTAATAATAACACAAAAATGAGATAATATATAAGGTAGCAGTGCATAAAAAATTGAAAAATATATAGAAGGAAGTTATACAATACTAAACTTATTTATATATTCATGTATAATGCTTACCATTTTTATTGTTAGTTCTGTAAAATATTCATTTATTGTCATCCTCTAGCATAGATAATCTTATATTTGTTGTTTTTTTTTTAGCCCTGATGAAGATCCACAAGTTGTTCGAAACGTTGGCTTTGGATAATAAAAAAAAATTTTCCAACTGAAAATCCTGATTATCATTTAACATATCGTAAAGATTAACAGTTGACTATCTCTCACCTTTGTAATTCTTTAAGATAGGTTGAAGGATTTTTAGTTAAAATTTTATTTTATTTTTAAAAGCCAACGTTTCGATCCCACTTCTGGATCTTCTTCAGGGCTAAAAGAAAAGCAAATATATGAGTATCTATGGTAGAAGATGACAAATGAATTAATACTGTAACGTTAAATCCATAAGCAAATGAAAAAAAACAAAAACATATGGCGTAAACTCCCAGACCGTTTGTTGGGACAAAATAAGCAGTTGGAACGAACTGTTTGGGTCTAGATATTTCCGTGGCCTAGTCCACGAAGGCGTAGAACTGTCCACATTGTTCTGGAACATTCCAGACCTGACCATTTACGATCATATTTAAGGAGCGAGTGACTGAACGAGTCAGTCTAAGTATAAGTCTGTGTCTTGACTGTGAAGCTCAAGTCATATGATTGTGGGGGGTCAACTGTGGTAACCACAATACTAAAGGTCGCAGGTTCGCGCCCAGCGGTGGCCCTGGGATTTTTTAATGGGAGTAAAGAATCCTTAGTCATGCCGTTCCTCGAATAGGACTTAAAATGGAGGTCCCGAGCCTGTACGATGTCTGGTACTCGTTAAAGATCCCTATCTTAATTATTCCTGGATTGGCAAAATTTAGGGTTCCCACTGTAGCATCGTCCGATTAGCCTTAGTGGTATCGAAGGGCGTTAAACAAACAAATCTTACAAACAATTCATTCGCATGCGATGTATAACTTACTTGTAAACAAAAGTCCCACTGCTCATTCTATAGAGTTGTCGGAACATGGCTTCCTAATACAAAAGTAGACATTATGAATTTTTCTAGCATATATACATTTTACGGCTTTATGAACTAAATATTATTCTTTTTGAAGTTCTCGGCATTTCAACGATACATTATACATGTTGATTACCGCACTCATTTGCATAAATTAAAATTATAGTCTTAGAAAAATCTTTTTATTTTTTTTCTCCGGCATATGTTCATCGATTTTTTTCGTATTCAATATTCAGCCATTTTTTATTGTTAGGCAGTTAATTTCTTCATATAAACAAAACCAAAGGTGCTTTATAATTTAATACGATCGTAAAACCTACCTCTATTATAAAGAATACTTAATTCTCATTAAACACGACTAGTTTATTCATAAGGTATACTGTTTAAACGGTAAAACGGAAAGTGAGTTCATTTTTTATTTATTTTAAAAAATACAAAGTTTTAATCACTTCATTTTCTTTAATCCTATTTTACTTTAGGTTGAGGTGTAGTGAAAACGAAAAGAAAACATGTTTGTATTAAATCACCAAAAAAAGGAACAATGTTGCATGTTCCGAAGGTTGGGTCCCATCCAACGGAACACCAAGCACAGCTGTCTCTTTAATGTAACTGCTTTTACGGTATTACATTCCTGTGTCACTGCCAATTTGGCAATAGGGTAATTAAGGTTAATTGAACGGCAATGGTTAATTATAATTGCCAAAACACTATTGAAAGTCAAAATATTCGATTTGTAATATTGTGTTAACGTGGTGTAGAATAGTCATGTGTTAGGTCTTATTCTTTGATTGCGGTGAATAGTAATTTTTACTTTCACTTACCTATATATGAAATATATAGTAAGTGGAAGTATTGCGATCGTGAAAAATTTCGACTTCCGGTTTTCAACGGAAATACACGTTTTGGGGTCCCCTGAGTCCAAATGACCAAGTCCCGCGAAATGGTCTGTGTGTGTGTGTGTGTGTGTGTGTGTGTGTGTCTGTGTGTGTGTGTGTGTGTGTGTGTGAACAGACTAGCTCAAAAACTATAAGCCGTGCGAATCTGAAATTGGGTATTTAGTGTATTTATATGCCCGTGATGTGACAGCAAAAATTTCATCAAAATTGCTCAAAGGAAGGGGGTACTTTATTTAATAACTTTTTAAGTTTTTTTCGATTTTCTCAAAAACGGCTCTAACGATTTTGATTAAACTGAGTATTTGATCTATTTATATGCCCGAGATATGACTGTATAAATTTCATCAAAATTGATCAACCGGAGGGGGGACTTTACTTGATAAATTTTGTATAATTTTCACGTGTTTTTTTTTGTTACTCAAAAACGGTTTTAACGATTTTGATCAAACTGGGTATTTGATGTATGTGTATGCCAAAGATGCAATAGCCAACATTACATCAAAATTGATCAATCGGAGGGGGCACTTTATTTCATAACTTTTTAACCAATTTTTACCTTTTTTTCGATTATCTCAAAAACGGCTTTAACGATTTTTATCAAATTTGTGGTGTTTAATGAAAATTAGGTGTTCTTTAATATCAGGTAAGCTTTATTGTTATTAACATGTTCTGTTTTCCTATAAAGTACCTTTGTTTTTGTTTATATGGAGAAATTAACTGTCTCTCGTTTTGCCTAAAAATAAGAAATGGCTAAATATGAGATATGATAAAAATCAAGGAAACATATAGAGGAGAAAAAAAGAAAAATATTCAGTCAACTCATAAAACTCGTTGAGCGCAAGCGGAGTACGCCTTTAATGACAGACCATTGTTCATAATTAAAGCCGTTCTGTTCATTTGAGAAGTGGCAATTAACAAAACGCATTCATTTCTAATCTAAGTAAGTTTGTAAGTGAAAGTTGTGTGTTGCGCGCACGCACCAGATTTTTTATTGTAATAATTATATCATGATTTGTATTGCCGCGATCATAGCATAGTTTTGTTTTAGTTAAGCAAATAGCGATACTGTTGATTAAATATGTTGTGAGCTCTTTTGTCAGTTATATGTATATATATACAGATATATAAATAAGTATAACTATAACTCTTTGAATCCTCTTTAATTTATCTAAATTTCTTTTTCGTCTAACAGCCTGAGCCCAGACATGTATAATATATTGTACATATTATAAGTACATATGTATAATATCTTTGGAATTAAGACTGCTTCGTAAACGACTTTCAGTACCTCTGACCTGAGGCCCCACTCGACTCAGGCTGCAATAGCTAGACTGTTAATGGTTTGTAAGGTCTTAGTGCATACATTATCAATATGTGCGCGTGTGATTTAATAATTCACTCTTTAGTAGTTGAAAACTTAATTTAGTTACCATGGAAATAATTGATTAAAGATTATCGTTTACCATACTTTTTTACCCCTTAAATGCTTTAAATAATTTGAGCATCACGTATTTACTCCATTAAGTAAAATTTTGTATTGTTAATCAAATTTTTTTATTTTCATCAGTGATAATACGTGATATAAAATTCGGGCTGTCACAATGCGGGCCTATACATAAATAAAATACCCAGTTTGATCAAAATTGTTACAGCTGTTTTTGAGTGAAAGAGACGAGTGAGAGAAAACGTGAAAGAGACAAAAATTTTTAAATAAAGTGCACCCTCCAATTGATCAATTTGTAATAATTCTATCATGATTTGTATTTCAGCGCTCATAGCCTAGTTTCGTTTTATTAAAGCACATAGCGATACTTTTGATTAAATATGTTGAGAACTCTTTTGTCTTTTGTCTATTTATTTATATATATATATATATATATATATATATATATATATATATATATATATGTATATGTATATATTTAGCTGTCACATCGCGGGCATATACATACACCAAATATCCAATTTCAGGTTCGTACGGTTTATATATATACACACACACACACACACACACGCTTGGTTATTTGAACTCAGGGAACCCCAAAAGGTGTTTTTCCGTTGAAAACCGGAAGTCGAAGTTTTTCGCTATCGCAATACTCGCAATATTTCGTATATAGGTAAGTGAAAGTAGTAACACCTGTAAGTAGCCTAGTTAATAGGTGAATCTCAATATCGTAATTGCTTAACCCTAACCCGAGATTATGGTTGCTTAATAACCCCTACTTAATTGTTGTTCTTACTATGATTTATAATTCGACGATTCATAAAAAAGATATTAGAGTACTTCAGTTAGATTATTCTTAAATCGTTCTTCAGTCAAAAATTAGTCATTAGAGGAGTGTAATGATCAACTGCTTCCTCTACGATAGGATGATTAATTGTCAGGATTTTTAGTCAAAACGTTTTTTATTTGTCCTACTCCAGTGGTCCAGAATACTCTGGGCTCAACAACCCCTGACGAAGATCCACACGTTTGGTTCGAAACGTTGGCTTTCCAAATAAGGAATGTTTTGATGTTTTATCATCCTACTAGTTACAAAAGGTAGCTGAGGAATACGTTATGAAAATCTGATTTTCTTATTCAAAATCGCATATGTAAGAAAAAAAGGTCGCGGGTTCACGTACCGCGGTGGCCCTAGGATTTCTTAATGGGAGAAAAAAATGTCGTCCCCCGGGATAGGACGTAAAATAGAGGTCCGAGCGTGTTCGATGTCAGATACTCGTTAACCATCCTTATCCTAATTATACCTGAATAGACAAAATTTAGGACTTCCGCTGTAGCATCGTCGATCAGCCTTAGTGGCATAAAGTGACGTTAAACAAACAACAAAAAATAGTAAAATAAAATAAATAAATAAACCAGAAATAGGATGAAATGGAAAATAAGAAGAGAACGATGGTCCGAAGCCTGCAACAGGTTGGATGCTGCGAGGCTCGGGATTATATCATCCTTTCACTGGCATTCTCAGGTTGCATAATCTGCCCCACTGAGCCGAGCTAAGCGCTACGGGTAAATATGTCTCTGGTCCAGGAGGTCACTGGGTAACTGCACGAGCATAAATATTCACATTTATTATATAATACTGTAAATAAAAGTCATATTTTTAAAGTAGGGGAGAGCGGGGTTGGTTGGCAACAGTTTCTCTTTTTTGATTGTTGAGTCGTTCCTGTTAATATAATCCCAATACGGCTGATACCACTGTATACTCCAAGTATTAGAGTACTTTCAACACATAATATTTAATACTAAGATGATAGAAAATTGAAGAATTCGTCAATCCAGAGTATGCCAATTAACCTCCTATCAGGGGCAGGTTGGCCTAGAAGGTGGGGTTGTTTAGCCATCTCATTCAAGTACTGCCTGACACATATTATTGTTAATAAAAACTGTACTATAATGGTATAATAATTTTGAATAGGTTTTCTAACAGTTTTTAAGAGAAAATAGAATGACAATAGAAGAAGATAGAAGTTTAGACTGTCGTCACTTTCTGCATAGGAAATATTGCTCTCGACCTCCTCGCTGGAACTAAAGACAATAATTGGTAATTTCATCTTTGTTTATGTTTACCTTGCTTTTGTGAATTGCTACTGCGCCAACGAACAAAAGAGTCAATTAATCCCACCGGAGAGTTCCATCCTGAGTTCCATATGAAAGATGGCTGCCAGGACAGGGGAGAACAATCAAACAAGAAACTGGTTAGTCGAAAGGTTAGGTTTTTCAAAGGAGTTTGGGGCTATGTGAACAGAATCGGAGTCAAATGTTTTTCCATGCCTTTAAACCAACTTTAAAGAAAATATTAAAATTTACTTACATGTTGTAAAATTAATCTATGAAGCACACTCTTCTCTACACTGTTAGCATCGGATTGAAAACTCAGGACAAGATTCCCGAGGTTAAGCGGGTCACATCGTTCAATGGTGGGGCCCTCACAACAGGTGTGACGAAAACTATAAGCCAATAGCCAACCTACCCCCTATGCCAACCAACCCCACTCTACCCTTGTTTCATGTTTTTAATAATAAATTGACTTTTTGCATTTCTTATTTATTTGATAGAATAATATAACACAAAATTCGTAACTCACACAATACATAAAACCATTCATATATCTTATAACCTTCAACACATATGATAATTAAAAATTAAATAATAGCAAAACAATGATAATAATGATAACAATTCCCAACATCTTCCTTTTTCTGTTTCTTTTTTTTTTTTTTTTTTTTTTTTTTTTTTTTCATGTTCGCACAAATTTTCGGTTTCTTGTGTATAACGCCCCCTTTACGTCCACAACGTATTTCCTTCCTGGCTCTATCCTGATGACTTTACCTGTAACCCATGGTTCGAGCTTGTCTTGTGGCTTCTTCTTTATCCAGACTATTTGCCCGATTGAGAGCCTGGGCAACTCTTTGGTTCCACGATCATATTGCTTCTTGTAATAAGACTTCTTCTTGTCCCATCGTTGAACCACCCCTTCCGGAAGCACGGGTTTCAAAAGTTTCGGATTGATGGGCAGACACGTCTTCGTTCTTCTAGCCATTAGCAGTTGTGCTGGACTATAGTCAATACCTTGTAGCGGTGTATTTCTCAGTTCAAGCAATGCTTTCTGAAAGTCCATTTTGTCTTCGCGTACTTTCTTAAGTAAATTTTTAAATATCTTGACTGCAGATTCAGCCTTTCCGTTCGCCTGATGATGATAAGGCGAAGAAAGTTCTAGCTGAAACTGCCAATCCTTGGCAAAATTCTTGAAATTTTGAGCCGTGAGAGGAGTGCCACTATCTGATACAACTGTAGGGATTCTCCCCACAATAGAAATTATTAATCAAATTATTTTGATAACATTATAATTTAACCTTACACCTGTTATAATTTAACTGTGTATTATATAATATTATTTTGTTTAATTGATTTAATTTATGTAAAAATTTCCTTAGTTTATTTTCTTATTTATTTACAACTTATTTCTTTTTCTTTAAATGTAAATATCATTTGGATGTATATATATTTTTTTTGTGTAATTTTACTTTTAGACCAGATGATGTTAATAGAGTGTGAAGACAGATGATTTTAATTTTTGATGTTCTAAAAATAATAAATGTTTAATCAATAACTCTTGAGTCTTTATACCCGAAGAAACTCTACACAACTGTTTCAGGCACACCGTATCTGGCAAACAGTTCTTTGCAGAACGTGATAAGGGTCTCAGATGAGCACCTTGCTGTCTTTCTTACTTCAAAGAATAATAGTCGGTAACAATTATATAATGGGCTGTCCCTTCTTGAGCAAAATCTATAGCAATCTTTTGCCATGGTCTTATTGGTGTCTTGTCAAGAATCAGTGGTTCTCGCTGTTGAGCTGAAGCGAATTTCTTACAAATTAGGCATTGGCTAACTTCTTTTCGGATGTCTGTATTCATGCCCGGCCAGTAGAAAACATCCTTTGCTCTTCTTAAACATGACTCTGAACCTTGGTGGGTGCTGTGTAAACGTTTTGTGAGATCTTTTCTCATTGACTGAGGTACGACTATGCGCTCTCCTTTCATGACGATGCCATCTTCAATTCCTAATTCATCTCGAAACGGCCAGAAAGCTCGTAGTTGTTCTGGGAGTTTTTTAACACTCTCTGGCCATCCACTCTTTATAACCTTCATTAAATTCACCAAAACGTCATCTAAAACCGTTTGACTTTTTAATTGTAAAATCCTTTCTTGAGTGACATTCAAGTATTTATGCGAATGGCATTTTTCAAAGCTCTTCAAATTGTCCGTGGAAAAAATTAAGATATCTTTCTCATCCTTGTGTTCATTACTAATAACTGGGGCACGAGATAGGAAATCGGCTACAGGAATAGATTTCCCTGGCTTGTATAAAATTTGGAATGTATACTTTTGTAGGCGAAGGAGCATGCGTTGTAATCTTTTCGGTGCATTTACAATTGGATTTTTAAAAATTGTCTCGAGAGGCTTATGATCGGTCTCCACTACAATATCATCCTTACCAAAAAGATATTGCTCGAATCTTTCAAATGCATAAACTACAGCCAGACATTCCTTTTCTATTTGTGCATACGACATTTCTGCTTGACTTAAAGTTCTAGAAATAAATGCAACTGGCTTACCATCTTGTAATAAAGTCGCTCCCAGCCCATTCTGACACGCATCACACTGAACAGTAGCTGACTTATGAAGGTTAAAGTATTGGAGAATTGGAGCTGAGGTGGCCAACTCAATTAATGCTTTGAATGCTTTGGTGTGTATTTCGTCCCATGTCCAGTCTACATTTTCCTTCAACAAGTCCCTAAGGGTAGCCGATACATCTGATAATCTAGGAAGGAATTTTCCTAGGTAATTAATAAACCCTAAAAATCGACGCAGTTCTTCTTTATTTTGTGGAATTTTCATATCCTTCAATGCACTAATTTTCTCAGGGTCAGGTTTCATTCCATCAGCACTGAAAATATGACCCATATACTTCACTTCTCGCAGCCCGATTTTGCATTTATTAAAATTAAACTTAATGTTTCTGCTCTCTGCACGCTGAAGCAACGCTCGTAAATTTCGGTTATGGTCTTTTAAGGCTTCTTCGTCTGTATCTCCACAACCAAAGATCACTATGTCATCCGCTATAACGATTATTCCACTTAGACCTTCCAGCTCTTCATGAGCTCTCCTTTGAAATTCTTCTGGAGCTGATTTTACCCCGAAGGGCAGTCTTAGCCATCGATATCTTCCAAAGGGTGTCCAGAAAGTCGTGTATTTGCTGGCCTCTTCAGTTAATTTAACATGCCAGAAACCATCTTTGAGGTCAAGCGTGCTAAATATCCTGGCGTTTGTCAGATGGGGAGTAATTTCCTCAACTGTCGGTGCCTGATAATGTGATCTCTGTATTGCCTTGTTCAACTGATGTGGGTCTATGCATATGCGTAACTTGCTCGGTTTCTTGACTACAACCATCGCACTCACCCATTCAGTTGGCTCTGTTACTTTTTGTATAACATTCAAACGCTTCAATCGCTCTAACTCATTTTTTATTTCTTCTCTTAAAGCTAATGGATACCTCCGTGGAGGAACAACTACTGGTGGAACAGTTTTATCCAGCTTGAAATTATATAAGCCTTGAAAACATCCTAGTCCTTCGCCGACAGAAGGGTATGAAGCAATAATTAAATTTGGATCTTGGGAAGCTTTTATTTCGAAAACGTGGTCATTTATGGTAATAAGACCTAACCTGATACAATCTTGAGCCCCTACCAGAGGGTTATGAGACGTATGAATGACCTCAAAACTCAATTTCTGCTTTGATCTCCTCCATTCAATCGATAGCTGAGTTTTCCCTAAGGATAGCTGGGATTCTCCCCCATAAAATGTAAATCTAGTTAGACTTTCAGTGAGCCTTGGTTTCTTTCCGCCGAATAAACGCTTCAAAGTCTCATAGCCGATGACGTTGCAAGTTGCTCCACTGTCTAATTGGCATTTCAATAACTTCAACTTATCTTGGACACAAACTGGTAAGTTTACATAAAGGCGGTTTCTGGGCTTCTGGTCGTCAATTTCATAAATATCCTGTTCTACTTCAATCGACGATTCACTGCCAGTATCAGCGTCTACTTTTCTTAATTTTTCATTTTTTCGCATGCATACTTTGGAAAAATGATTATTTCTTTTGCAAACATTACAAGTTTTACCATATGCTGGACAATTCCGAGCACCTCTTTCATGTTTTCCTCCACAATACTTGCATATCTTGAAGGGCTTTGCATCAACTTTAAAGTTTAACCCGCTTGTGCTTTCCTGCAATGTCTCATTTCCTCTATCATTCTTAATTTTTCCAGCCAAACATTCAGCATGTTCGTCCGTTACACAGATCTTTTCAGCCTTATCTAAAGTTAAGTCTCTTTTTTCTAAAAGCCTTTTTCGAAGATGTACATTTGATATGCCAGCAACCAGTCGGTCACAAATTAATTGTTCTTCCAATTCTTGCTTAGTGAGGTTCGCCAAAGCTTCAAAATCACAGTTACTGGCTATCTCATGAAGCCTGTTAATAAAATCTTTACAGGTCTCTTCGTGACCCTGCCTAGCACTGTTGAACGTGTACCTTTCAAATGTAACGTTTTTAGCCTGCTGAAAATATTTATCTAACCTAGAAATAACTTCCGCAGTGGATGATGGATCGCCACAAATTTTATTAATTATCTTAATGCCTTACCTCCAATCACTGAAAGGAACAGGGCAAGTTGAACCTTTTTGTTGGAAATATTGGTCCCCTTGGAGCCACAAGCCTCTGCCAGGGTGATGTAGTTCTTCCACTGCATCTTGAAAAGTTTCCAATTCTCGGGAGCAGCATATTTGTCAGTGATATCTAATGCCTCAGGTAACGGAATATTATTCATGTTTTATTGAATCGAAACAACACCTGACACCATGTTTCATGTTTTTAATAATAAATTGACTTTTTGCATTTCTTATTTATTTGATAGAATAATATAACACAAAATTCGTAACTCACACAATACATAAAACCATTCATATATCTTATAACCTTCAACACATATGATAATTAAAAATTAAATAATAGCAAAACAATGATAATAATGATAACAATTCCCAACAACCCTACAGTAACTATATATACAACGAAAATTCGCATGAAAACTTTTTAATATCAATAAAATAGAAAAACTAATAATTTGGGAATAATTGGCACATTTATTGTGCTATCATTATTGTGCATAAACGTACCTATTGGTCCTTTACATTAGATACTAGACTTTGTTGTAAATTTTCATCACTAGTACCAAAAGTGGTTGTTTTCGGGGCGCGGTCGTGCGAGGGGTAGCCGAGCTCGGAAATTAGACCAAGAACCGAAAACTAACTTTTTTATGTGTTATGAACAATACCGTTCATCATACTGCTCATACTTGAGTAAATTAGAACACTATTTTACATTAAATTAATAATTTACAGATATAATATGAAATTAAGTTGGCAATTTTTTAAAAAGAAAAATATCTTTTTATTAACCTAGAAGAAAAATACTTATATATTAATATTAATATTAATATTTGTACAGTTATTATTATTCATTATAATAAGCCTATTGTTTGGTATCACCTTATGGAGTACCGAAAACTTTTGATTTACGGAAATATTTTCAATTTCTTGCTCATCTCTGAATTTGTGGTCTCCGTCTACGGAATATGCTTTCATATAAACCACGGGATTTACCTGAAAGTAGTTCGTTTAAAGCTTCTTGGGCTTCTTTTAATACATCTTCTGGTATATCCATGTTATTGTGCACTTCAAACTTATATTAGAATGAAGCGGAGTATAGCTACAGCTATAGCAGGTGAGGTTAGCGCACCAAAAATATTTTGCGATCAGGACTAGGCCCGAAAAGTACTATTTTACGGACTCAAACCGAGTATTCAAAACACATGATTTTGATGCATTATGATGAAAAAAATATTTTGAGACATTTAAGACCTATTTGTTTTAATGTTGGGCAATTCTTGAAATTCAGCTTTGGTAATAGCTAGGAAATTAACACCTGGTGGACCAATAAAGATATCTTTCTCGTCTAATTATTATAATTAAGAAAAATCCATAAATTTAAATAAAACATTCGCATTAGCTATTAACCGGTTATCCGACTAACTGTATTTGTTAAAGGCCTGTTCACACCAAACGTTGCTAGGCTTTTTGACTGCTAGGGTCGAATACATAAGGTTCGATTCGAATAGTTCAAGTAGACCTCATCAATATTGTTACTATCTGTAATTAATCTCATCTCCAATCATCTAGCAATGATACGTTACATGTTGCTTATATATTTGTCTTCATTTCAGCCCTGTTGAAGATCCACATGTTTGAATCGAATCTTGGAATCTCTAAATAAAAACAAATTTTGACAGACAATCCTGATAATCAATTATCCATCCTATCTTAGTGAAATCAGTCTTTTTAAATAAAAATTAAAACTTTTTTCTTTGATCGAAGCATTGTGTTTCGTCCAAAAAACGAAGCAACTCACAGTGGTCACGATCTGCCCATCATGGTGCAAAAAATACTTACAGTTGACGGATCTTGTTCAAACTTTTTATTATTTTTAATGCTCTATTGTAAAGTTGTTTTATATCGGTTTCATGAAAATAGGTGAGGTTAGGGGTGGAGGTAAGAGGGAGGGATGGGAGAATTTCTAACTAATATTATAACTTTTAGTGGACAAAACTTGTTCAAACTTTGTATTGTGTTTATTAGTGGATTGTAGAGTTGTTTTACATAGGTTCATACTTCACTTAATATCAACTTATCATGTAAAATGTTTATAACAAAAAAAACTCTTTTAATGCTCTTCAGAATTACTCATATTAAGTTAACATTTAATAAGTCATCACTAGAGCATTTGTGGAAAATTGTGTATAATATTTTTTATAATTTAATAAACACGACATTTTAAAACACAACATTTAGATAATATACAATTAAGAATGAAAATAACAAACATAAAAATTGAGAATATATATGTATACTTTATAATGCCCAAAATTATCTTTTTAATTATAATTTTTTATCATCAAAAATTAATTTTCTTTTAGACCCTCATTTTATTTCATTTTTCATTATTTTTTTAGTTTTGTTTGTAGAGGTATAAGGGATTTTCGGGCTTTCAAGCAGTTTCCTACTACAAGCCCTGGTCTAAAAGAAAATTAATTTTTGATGATACAAAACAAGATCCGTCAACTGAAAGTATATTTTGCACCATGGTGGGAAGACTGTGCCACGTTTGATTCCGAACTTCGTTCTAAATATGTACCGTTTAAGAAGCACTTAACACATTTGTTCAAAAGTGCAAACCGCCTCTAAAACTGGTAATTATACTTAATTATTTGTGACATATTTGAAAAGCATAAAATAATTTTTTTGAGGTTTTAAATCTCGAAATATATGACCGTTAGCTTTTACTTCTTCTATATAGACGTTCAAATACCTTAACACTTGAAAAGTCGAAAAAAAAAAAGTTTGGATACCAATCAAAAATGATAGAACGGTTATCGAAATGAGGGCATGAAACACAATCACCTTGAGATTTGAGGAAAATAATACTTTCAAGCTTTCAAGGCCCTTTCATGTTAAAAAAATCATCTTCGAAATCCTTATAACATGATCTATTCTGTCCTCGCATCTTAGTTTGAAATATGATTTCAGGGATTTTTATTAAGTATTTGAGGATAAATAATGGTGATTCGTTATTTCTGAATTAATTTTTTTTTCTACCTGATGTAAAAAGTTATTATTATCATCGCATCTCATCTACTTTAGACAAGTCTTTGCAGCTTCAGAGCTTTAAATATTTTAAACTAATCCTACAAAAAAGTATCATATTTACAGAAAACATTATGTTAATCACCAAAATAATCGAAATTTGATTTAACCCGCTCTTCTAATAATTTCTTCCTCATCAGCAAGACTCCTATGTTAGTTTTCCTGATCGTAAACATGCGAGAAATATGCCAAATTCGAATTTTAATATACCTATTGTAAAAAACATTTGAAAATTGTAAAGTAGCTTCATCGCACATCTTTTTTAAAGTTTATAAGGAAACGATAGTTTTAAATATTTTGGAGTAGACGCGAAATAATAAAGAAGAATATATATATATATATATATATATATATATATATATATATATATTTTTCATCATCATCGGATCACTGTTCAAACAGCTCGAGTCACGGTATGGTTGCTGGAAACATAAAAAGTTGCTTTAAAAATATCCAATTGCTAAATTTTCTGGATTTTTTATTTAAATATTTTTTTCTTAATAGGCATAAAAATCCTCATCGTTAACGCCTTCCTATAACAACGTAATATAACCTATTTGAATTAATACAACTTGGAAATTTATGTACCTATATGCAATCACCTGTATCAATTTATATGCAAATAACGGACACATCTAAATAACGGTTATATAGGATTGGAGCTGCTCCCCTTAACCCACGCGAATGATATTTTCGCACTATTGCCATCGTACTTAACGATGCACACCTAAAAGGGGATAATAAATTCAATATCAAAGTTTGGTTCTTTCAGAAATTTATACGAATCATTTTATAAGAGCATTCGCTTATAACATTGAAATGTACATTATATATCATTCATGTTTGGGCAAAAGGGTTGGTATAGTAATAAAAAAGTAATAAAGTAATAAAAAAGTAATAAAAAAAAAGTAATAAAAAAAAATTTTTGTCTTGTCTTCTTAAAATTCATAATTGACTATAATTTATTCGTTATTCATAATTTATTAGAGTCTCTGTTGAAAGAATATAGTTTTATTTATTATTCTGGAATAAAGAAGTACAATCAGAAAGAATTTATAATGATTTTCAATAGCTTGGTATATCGTTGTTTAAGCTTCACATTCGATGACTTAACCCCTTTTGACCAGTGATATATAATTAGTATATAAAAAAATGAGTGGTAGGGTAAACCATACAGTAATTGGCACTCAGTTCAGTTATTGGCACCCCAACTTTAACTTAAAGAAATAGGTAAACAAGTCTTAATTTTTTTAAAAGATATACATGAGTATTATGTTTGAAGGGTCCTCTAAGTCATCTATGAAGTAAGTCTTTAACAAACTAACCATAGGGAAGATTTCACAATTAAGTTAACAGGGTGTCAATAACCAGTTTTTGAACTTTTAATAATATTGCCATACGTTAAATTATTGAAGTTTTGACAAAAAAAAAATCTCTTGAGTCTTTATAAGGATAGATAAAGAGGAGCTATTGGAAGTTTCAATTTGATCCCTTCATAAAAAGTATTTTTTTTAATTTCACCACAGAAATGTAGTTTTAAGGGTGTCAATAACTGTACGGTTTACCCTAAATTGCTCGCAAATCTATCTTTTGAACATTATTTCAATTTTATAAGTGAATGCTCTAATAAAATGATTCGTATAAATTTCTGAAAGAAAAAAGGTTGATATTTAATTATTATTCCCTTTTGGGCGCGTAGTGGTTATGAGAATGGAATGGATCATGATCATCATTTCATATTCACAATTAGTTTGGGCTCTTGAAGTTTATAAGAATACCAAATGTATTTACTTATTTTCCATTTTCTACAGTCTTAGGCAATGACAATTGGGTGATTGCGCAAGTGAAATGTTCCGCCTACGCAAAAACAATCTTCTTGTTCCTAAGAAAAGTAATTCTCCGTCTTTGCTTAGTCTGGAACTTCCTCAGTTCTTCTTCCCAAGGAGAAGTGTGACTGAGCGACTTCCTTCCACCCATACAGAAAAGCTTTGAAGTACGGGTAGTTCTCCGTAAACTCCCAGGCACTGTGGGGAACTATAAAACCCAATAGGTTAACGGTAGTCCTGTAAGATCCAAGTTGTGTCTTGCCCTGAGCTCGAGGGAAAGAACTCCCTTAGTTTCTTCATTTTTAAGATAGTAACCTATCGCCGTTACCAATTGGTTACTGTATTCCTTCTTATTAGGCTCGCATTCTTCCACCTTTCTGGGTCTCCACTGATCCTCACTAGAAGATTTTCCGGAAGAACCATCAGGCCTTCCTTCCTTCCTTCTTCGCTTTGAACCGGGGGTAATCTTCTCGCAGGAGGATATCGACAGGAATGATTTCCGCTATGACATGCACCGCCCCATGAGACTGTTCTATACGCTCTACTGACTTGTAGCAGTCACTGGCTCGTCGCATAGCCACCCACTGGATCGTGACCAACTTTTTCTTCTCTTAGTGCGAAAAATGTTGATTCCAAAAGTACGACTCATAAGAACACCAAATGTTAACACCGCGTTTTCTCACTTAATAAAAGCGAAATATTACAAACGATAATAATTCGGCTAATAATGATTGATTTTTATTCCCATCGTCTTTTCACCCTCCTTCAATGGAATATTAGGAAATAGGAGTATTAGGCATGCGTAGCCGTGATAATGATCATTTTTGTCTTTATTTATAGAATGCCGTATACAATATGATCTATGTGATCTTGAAACACTTTACATCTAGCAGATGCTTTATTAACCTCTGATACTGGTACCATGGTTCTGTGCACATTCATTTGAGCAATTTGTTTGTTCAACGTCACTTTATGCCACTAAGGCTAATCGGACGATGCTACCTACAGTGGGAGTCATAAATTTTGCCTATCCAGGTATAATTAGGATAGGGATCTTTAACGAGTACCTGACATCGTACAGGCTCGGTACCTCCATTTTACGTTCTATCCGAGGGACGGCACGGATAAGGACTTTTTACTCCCATTAAAATCTGCAACCTTTAGTATTGGGTTGCCATGCTAACCACTATTCCACAGGTGACCCCCATTTGAGCAATTTTTTTATTTTTAATTTTAGTATCAATAAATATTAGGGTAAACCGTACAGTTATTGGCTCCCTAAAGACTATATTTCAGTGATGACATTAAAAAAAAATATTTCTTATGAAGGGATCTAATTGAAACTTATTACTACTCTTACTTACTATACTTACTATTACTCCTCTTTATCTATCCTTATAAAGACTCGAGAGGTTTTTTGGGGTCAAAAGTTCAATAGTTTTACAATATGGCAATATTAATTGTTAAAAGTGCCAACTCCAGTTATTGGCACTCTGTGGATTTAATTGCGATATCTTCCCAGTGGTTAGTTTAATAAAGTCTTACTTCATTACTTAGAGGACCCTTCAAACATTAGACTCATGTATACGAGTATCTTGTAATAAAATTAGGACCTGTTTACCTATTTCTTTAAGTTGAAGTTGGGGTGCCAATAACTGAACTGAATGCCAATAACTGTATGGTTTACCCTACCAAAGAAATGAAAAAAATTTGATTTCAATAACTTAAAATAAATCATTTCATTGAAAAATAATCTGGATAATATGACTGACTTATCATTCTAAAAATTATTAGCAATAATGAATACTTATTTTTCTATATATTCACTTACCACGAAGAAATCCTAAGTTCAAAAGAATGAGTTAAGATAGCGCTACGGAAAATCTACACCACTTTTATTTTGGTCGGGTTCAATTTCGAAGAAATAAAAAATAACTATAGCTTTCTATAATTTTTGATTCGTTATGTGTTCCAACAAAGTATTGTAACATAAAACACAAAAAATATGATTTTTTGTTGGAACAAACAGTTGATGTTCCTGACTATTTGAGAACCTTCTCCGCTTGTCGGGAACCATCTAGAATGTTTTAACTCAGACAAAATATAAGGAGCGAGGGACTAGAGGGTTAGTCCTGCTCCGCAGTTCGATCATATGATTACGTTTTTGTTATAGTGTCGTTACAAGTTGATACGTTTAGTGACATTAATCGAGTTTTATTGTTTGTCTGACATTGTAAATTATTATTTTTCGCAAATAAAAATGATTTAAACCCACAATATTGTTACAGTATTTTCTTATTTGTTTGTTTCTTTATCTTAAGCAGCTTTCTCATTCCTCATTTCTCACATAATGTGCAGACATTCCAAAATCCTATTCTTGTTTCAGCTTCATGTCATAGATCGTTTCCGTAAAATACAAACCGGTTTTCTCTCTTTTCAGTCCCTGTAATGTTATTATTTAAGCGCTGCCGGTCATTAGCGGACAGCCTCTGGATCAGGTAGAGGGGCTAAGTCCTTAGATCGCCCTTATCTCGCTTAAGGGCTCCTTCTTGAAGGAGGAGCCCAGATGGTATGTTTTGTTTTTGTCCTGCAATGCAAACCACAGGGACAGAGAAGGTAAAGCAGTCCCAGTGAGGGTGGCGCAAGTCCGCTAAGAGGTAATAGAGCCGAATTGGTAAGGCCCTATTTACGACGCTCCCATTCCACTCCCGATTCGATCCCGGTTCAATCTCGATCTTACCCATTCACACTATACATCCAAGTTCCATCTTCATCTCCTGAAGCCTAACCATATTTGCAGTTTATAATTCACACCGCATATGTCATATGTCATGCTCTTTTATTAATTAACTTTATATATGTAATGACGAGCACATACGGCCATGAGTTGCTATGGCGTAGTAGCTACAATGCAATGCGTTGAATTAGTTATATCCTATTTTTTTTTTTTTTTTTTTTTCATATTCAAATCAAAATTCACTGAAATAAAATGTTTCACCTAATCTAAAAACCAACGGGATTTCAAATAGAACTTTACGCCAAATTTAAAGTTGTTTGGTAAAGAATTTAGAACGGTTAAAGTTTTTATTATGTGACCATAGTGTGCTAAAGAATGACACATATAAAAGGAACTAATAAAGAGTATAATTGGAACAGGGTTTAGGACAATCACAGCAAAAATGTACCAAATTAATCTTTTTCTATAATACATATTAATTAAATTCAGAATATAACACATGCTGATATGAGATATCATATCAGGAGGTTATAATGATAGGTGCACAATGATTTTGGTAAACCTATCTTTTGCCAAAAGAAACACACGCGATGCTTTCCACACACGTGAAAAGGCGACACATAATTAGCCATGGAAAAAACACGGATTTTCCTAGTCAAAACCGGAAAAAATATATTTATGCTTACACTCTCTAAATATCGAAAGAAAATGAAGTGTTATGTCAATGAATCAAGTTACACTGCCATATGTTGGAAATGTATAGAACTTAGAAATAATCACACTCAATCGTGGTATAGTAAGCACTTAATTTGCAATAAAAGAAATATTGAGGCCAATAATCGAGTAAAAACTATCTTTTAAGTTGGACAAACCTACACACAATGGTCCAAATTTTATAAAGATAGGTAGAGTAGTTTCTGATTTTACTCCCGACAAACATCAGGACACGAGATTTTTATACGTAGAAAGATATACGCGTTATGTCGTAAGGTGGTACGCGTTGAAATAAAGTTACTCGTCACATGGTTAGTGTAATGAGCAAAACAAAATGTTATTTGTCTTGTAACATTCATCACTAGAGCTCGGAGTCCCGTGCAATTGCATCTTTTTATTGGAAGGTCAGAATAGAGTGAACTCAAGTTACTTATCCGAATCAAGCCTAATGGGATGTTTTAATGAAGTTTAATACTGCACGAAATTGCACGTTTTGTGGTTTACTGCACGAAATTGCACGTTTAAAAGAAAAAAGGGAACTTTGGAGATGTAAACCTACACAAACCTCCAATTTCCCAGAACTGAGGGTTCAGTGGTTCCTGGATGTTTACATTTTGTTTCTCAATTCTCATTGTTCTGTCAGTATCAAACTAGCTTCTGTCGGGTATATTATTACTAAAAATGCCTATAATTGGAGCAAGTATGTCTGCGAAAACTATCTACTAGGATGGATTGAAAAATATCCTGAACTCAATAGGGATAATTGTGTAGTGTTCTGTAAATCTTGTGATACAAAAAATTGGATGTGAGAGGAAAACACAAATTGATATCCGCTGTAGCACAAGTACCTAATTTATTTTAACCCTAGAACGGGTAACAGGGGTAGTGCGTCACCAGAGTGATTTAAAAATAAGCCTACGCACCGGATATTGCATCTAGTCATTCCATAATTTGATTAGTATCTTTCCTTTTTTTTAGATCTTCCTATTTCCGATATATGTAATAACAGCCCACATGCGAGTATTTTACTCTGTATTCCACATTTTGCTGTTAGTATTTTAAGTAAATTTTATGTTCCGATTTTTTTTTCAAAATATATCAATAGTATTATACAAAAGATCCAAAATTCAGCGATTTTAAATAGTCTGTAAAAATAAAAGAGTTTCTTTTACTTAATTAAAAATTTACTGTCCGCTACTTATTTTTTCCCAAGTAAGGTGAACGTACCTATAGTGGACACTGTTCCAGTAGTGGCCACTTAGACAATTAAATTTTGAAAATAAGGCAGCTAGGCTTTCAATCAGCTTCAAAATTAGAGTGAATGTACCTACCACTATCCAGTACATTCACTCAAAGTTTGAAGCTGATTGAAAGCCTAGCTGCCTTATTTTCAAAATTTAATTGCAAAAGTGGCCACTACTGGAACAGTGTCCACTATAGGTACGTTTACCTTAGCTATTTTTTGTTCACAAAAATAATTTAATGCCTGTTTTTCAAGCAATACATTTTTATTGCATGTTTTTGCACGTTTTGAAGTTTTTATAGCACGTTTTCAAATTTTTACTTTCACTTACCTATATATGAAATATATACCATAGTAAGTGGAAGTATTGCGATCGTGAAAATTTTCGACTTCCGGTTTTCAACGGAAATACACGTTTTGGGACCCCCTGAGTCGAAATAACCAAGTCCCGCGAAATGGTCTGTGTGTGTGTGTGTGTGTGTGTGTGTGTGTGTGTGTGTGTGTGTGTGTGTGTGTGTGTGTGTGTATGTGAACAGACTAGCTCAAAAACTATAAACCGTGGGAACCTGAAATTGGGTATTTAGTGTAGGTATATGCCCGCGATGTGACAGCGAAAATTTCATTAAAATTGCTCAAAGGGAGGGGGTACTTTATTTAATAACTTTTTACGTTTTTTTCGATTTTCTCAAAAACGGCTCTAACGATTTTGATTAAACTGAGTATTTGATCGATATATATGCCCGAAATATGACTGTAAAAATTTCATCAAAATTGATTAACCGGAGGGGGGACTTTAATTAATATATTTTGTACCATTTTCACATGTTTTTTTATTTACTCAAAAACGGTTTTAACGATTTTGATCAAACTTGGTATTTGATGTATTTATATGCCCGAGATATGACTGTAAAAATTTCATCAAAATTGATCTACGGGAGGGGGGACTTTACTTAATAAATTTTGTATCATTTTCACGGGTTTTTTTATTTACTCAAAAACGGCTTTAACGATTAACAAAAATAAGATATGAATGTAGAAAAATGTGTGACTTTGGGAAATGATAATTAGCAAAACACGTCAATTTCTAATCTAAGTAAGTTGGTAAGTGAAAGTTGTGTGTTGCGCGCACGCACCAGATTTTTATTGCACGGAATTCCGAGCTTTATTCATCACTATGCCGTGAGGGCAAATTGTATAATCATAGTTTACTTTCTCTATCTCAATAAGCAATTCACCTTAAATAAAAATTAATTATATTTTCCTTTATTAATATAACACTAACGTATTTCATTTAGATAATTTTCAGCTGTAATAAATTAGGTGTAGCTTCTGCTTCATATTATTATTCAATGTCTGCTTATAAAAGATCATCTTTACTTAAATAATGGGATTTTCACCTTTGAAAGCGGGTCAAAATCCTCACCGCAGCTCCACTTCACTCAACAGCTATTTCCTAATAAAGAAAATTCAATTTCGGGTCTCTTCCTCACAAAGGTTTTATTAAAGGGTTCAGAATGTAGGTGTGAAAGAGTTCGCATAGCTTCCGAATTTTTGTTTAGAAATGCTTCTCGTTTATTATAATAATAATTATTGAAAAATTAGGCAAATTCATTTTGGCATAAATTGTAAATATGACCTTCATTCGATAAGCTCAATTAGGAGATTATCTGTATCATATCAAAGGTTAAACAATAATTTAAAACAAAATACTATAAAGATGAAATATCAGTATAATATTTCTTTCAATGAGGGGGCTGGGATGGCTGAGTGGACAAAGCAATAGTTAATTAATGTTAAGCAAAGTCGTATACTTAGATGGGTGAGTGCTCCATTCGGGTGACCGCGCGCTGATGAAAGTCGCGCAGTCCAAGCCCTAACCCACCCCCGGACAGGTGAGACCCATAAGCCTACTGGAGGTAACTCACACCGACCGGGTTTAGGAGTGATCAACCTTCCCTGTGTATTTTATCGAGAATCGCGGTGTGGTTTTCCAGGATGTCAGTAACTGCTCTGAGCTGTCATAATCCTTGGACCTAGACCAGTTTGTCGCTGATCGTCAAGATCGGGTCGCGCTGAGCCTGACAGGCACATTTTACAAAAAATACATAATATCCATAAAACACCGTATTAAATTAAACCAAAATTTACCAATAATCTTTATAATGCAGAAAAAAAGGGAAAAAAATAAAATATAAAAATATTATGAGTATTTATTTCGTTAAACAAAAACAAACCAAGGGAAATACAAAAAACGTAAAATATGGAAATAGAATATAATACAAAAAGGTCGCATTGAAATTGAAAAAATAACTAACATGGTTTAAGATTTACTTAAGGTATCTGGTGACAAATCAGTCAGATTCAACATCCATAACTGCTGAGGGAGGTGCACATGAGCACCCTGAAGAGCAAACTGTATAAAGAGGTTTTGCATGGGTTAGACATATTCCTCTGTTACATTTCTCACAGGAATAGTGCGAGAGTCGATGTATCCCTGTTTCCACTGTGCAGTGACAACATCTGGACCTCTTGTGAGAGCGGGGTGGAGGTGATTTTGGACGATCATCAGCCGGAAGGAATAATTTGAGGCGCATTTTCAAGTCTGTGTGAAGGCCCGATGATTGCTGGCTCCTTCGCTGGAGTTGACCAATAGTTAGTTCAAGTGATAACCCTCTGAGGAAACTTCTTCTGGCCATTAGGTCTAGTTGGTTCTCAAGATGAATAACCATGGAATTGATCCCCCCCCCCCCCCCAGGTTCAACATGGTATAAAAAATTACAATAGGTATCGCTGGGTATTTCTCTGAACGCTGTAGATGGTGCACATTAGGTCAGCAATGTCTACTCCATTTTTGTGAGCATTGTAAAATGTTACCAGCTCAGGTTTGGCTTGTTCTTCAGTGCTTTTATCAATGGCTTTGTTTTCATTCATTGAGGAAAAAGGATCGTTTCTTCTTCCTGACTGTTCCTACGTATGAGACTTTCTGCCGTCTCAATTTATAAATCAATTCGAAATCGGTGATGCTCCTATAATGCATGCTAATGCTAACTTAGAAGGAGAGAATTAGAAGGAGAGTTAAGGAAACTTCAATGAAATAGTTTTTGTAATTTAAAAGACGAAAACACTTAGCTTGGTTGATAACGTAATTGGGCGCGGTGAGCTTGTCAGATCAAGATGGCTATTTCACAACTCTCTGATGACTGGTGACAAACTGACTAAGGGTATTAGATTCACTCCAAAAAGATACCTGATTACAGGCCGTGGCGTGCTCTCCTCGACCCGTTGAAGAGAGCAACACCGGGAAAACCAAAGCCTGTGCCTGTCAGATCAGCCGCGCCCTACCCAGGGTTAATCGGTGGGAAGGACACTTCCAAATTGACCCCAATGGGATTGGTTATGGAGCTATGGGCAGTCTGCCGCTGCACCATGGTGACCATGGCTTGCAGGAACGTGAGGTTTAGGCTACCCTCCTCCTGGCTATCTGTACTGTCACTACAAAGGCAACACTACCCGGCCAAAGGTCTCTTAGGCCTACTGCGCAAATAGAAAAAAAGGATTCTTTCAAAACAAGAAAAAATCTTAAATTTTATTTTAGTAAGCAATGTATTAGACTGTATCTTTTTAATATTAGACAAAACCTGACGTGATACACACAAAAACATACGATTAATTTTTATAACCTCTTTTTTTAACCCCAAAAAATTGAAAATGTGAAAAATTGTTGGCAGATGTTTTGATGTCATGGATACCTATTTTCTGAGGTTTCTTGTTTGTTTATTTAACGTCACCTTGTGCTGCTATGACTAATCGGACGTTGCTATAGTTGGATATCTCCATAAGTTATAGAGTAGGTATCTGTATTTGAAAAGCTGGAAGTTCTCAGTACTTTTCGATTTTTTATTGTTTTTATTTAATCAACAGTCGAGGTTGTTTGTTTTTTACAGCAAGTTGCTTTTTGTAAATATATCGTGAAGATGAATCGAAAGGAGATGTATTTATGACTCGTAGTAAATTTTGTCTCTTATGCCTTTCTGGAAATCGAGAACGATTACTGTTCCTTTAAAATCTCTTTATTTTGCATTCAGAAATCTATTATGAAACTAAAGTTTCTTACCTAAAATATAATTAGTTAAAGATTATCTTATACTATATTTTTTCACACCTTAACTTTACTTTACTTACTTTAAATAGTTTAAGCATCAATTTTTTACTCTCTAAAATAAAATAAAAAATCTGGTGCGAAGCGTATATTGTATATTTCATATGTAGGTAAGTGAACGTAAAATGAGACAAAATTTAATAAATAAAGTGCCCCCTTCCTTTGACCGATTTTGGTGATTTTTTTAAACCACTTTCTGCATTATATAAGTTCATTATTTAAGTAAGAATGCATATACTAGAATTTTAAGGCAACTTTATATTTTCAAATGTAAAAACTAAGTTTTAAGGGAATTTTAGACGAGTTCGCCGGTTGTCGGCTGACTTTCATTGTCGATTCTGCGGTTATATAAGACGAGAAGGAGGTCGCCCTTATCAGATCCATGTATAATGCCGCAGTGGCTCAGCTCTCCCGGTTTCCTTCACTATCGCTTTTCAACGGCCTTCATGATCTGATTCCAGTGCCTACTTGATGAGAGGTTGCTACTAGCCATTAGTCAATCATTTTAATTCCATCAAAGAAGTATTTTTACGATGCACCATTTGTAGCTTTCACGGAATAAATTCCTCCTATGGTGCCTTATCGGGAAGCCTGACTTGCATTTGAATTGCATACATTTCGGCATGCAAGTTCCAGGCAACCCCAAACTGAGTGTTGTTAGTAATAAACAACACAGTGATTTTTCTAGGAACATTTTTACCTAATCTAGCTACAAAAAAAAAAAAAAATAAATGAAAATCTGAAGCGATGCGCGCAACACACAACTTTCACTTACCAACTTACTTTGATTTGAATTCGAATTTTTTTGTTAAATGCCTTTTCTCATAGTCACTCATTTTCAACATTCATTTTCTTATTTTTGTTTTTATTTGCTCTTTAAAGTACACTATTTTTTTTTTTAATTATTAAATAAAAGGTTATACTGGGGGTCATTCGGCAATGCAAGCATAGTACTCCAAGTCGTCTGATGTTATAATTCTCTATGTAGTTGTTGAAAACTCATTTAGTTACCATGAAACAAATAATTTCCCTTTAATGAACAGAACGGCTTCAATTATAAACAATGGTCGGTCACTAAAGATAGTAAAATGAAAAAAAGTAATGAAATAAAGTTCCCCCTCCGTTCGATCAATTTTGATGATGTTTGCCGTGTTATCTCGGGCATATACCTACATCAAATGCCTAGTTTTATCAAAATCGTTAGAGCCTTTTTTGGGATAATAAAAAAAAAAAGTAAACAGTTATTAAATAAAGTACTCCCTTCGTTAGACCAATTTTGATGAAATTTTCGCTGTCACGTAGCGGGCATATACATAGACCAAATACCCAATTTCAGGTTCGTGCGGTTTATAGTTCTTGAGCTAGTCCGTTAACACACACAGACCATTTCACAGGACTTGGTTATTTGGACTCAGGGGACCCCAAAACGTGTATTTTAGTTGAAGCTATACTCTCTACTCTATAGCTAAGTTAAAGTAAAAATAAATATGAAAACAAAGTAGGTTGAAAAATGCACTATGTACTATGGAGTTGTCTGACATTGCTATGGCTGTAGGTTTCTTTTTTTTTTTTTTTCTTTTTTTTGGTGTTTTTTTTTTTGTATTTCTCTGATCTATATGTTTTGTACTACAAAAAAATAAAATAAAAAATCTCAAACGCATCAACACATCAAAAAAGTTTAAGGATCGAACTTGGCCATGGCCCAGATTCCTTTACCTACAAGATTCAAAGCAGAGCCTGAACGATAAAAATAAAAGTACGAGGCCGTGAAAAGAAAAAGGATGTCCAGATAAAACGCACGGAATGCTGCCTTTAAAAGGGTTCAAAGACAATCTTATCCTTTTTATCTCCGGTCTATCAAACTTCCAAAGCTTAAAAATATTGCTCTACCCCAAAATCCAATATGTTTGGATTTTCTAAAGTAAATAACATATTTCTTTTTATATTATATATTTGCCATGACTGGGAAATCACATTTCTTGAAGGCGTCCACGAAAAACCGATCCGTTTTAACTGATCCTCTTAGATAAGAAAATAATACCGCAAAAGTCGTTTTTGTACTGTAGATGAATATCATGTGGACTAAATATTTCGCTATTTCCTCATTATAATTCAGCTTATTGGATGAACGTGTTACATGACATTTTTGAAGAAATTAAGAATTTTTTATGGATGAAGACGTTATTTTCTCCTATGAACCTAGCTTCGGAACTACAGTATAACTTCATACAAAAAAACACCCGGTGCGGTGCGTGCATCACACAATTTCCACTTATCATCCTTCTTTCTTTGACTTAATATTAACAATTTTTTGGCATACTCAAGTGCCACCTTAGAAGGAACACTAAACTTTCTTTCTCAATGAAAAAAAAAATACTATTTTTATTAGGAAATGGGGTCGGAAATTCATACAGTGAACTTGTTTATTTGGACTCAGGGGCCAAATAACCAAGTCCTGCGAAATGGTATGTGCGTGCGTTCGTGCGTGTGTTAGCGTGCATGCGTGTTGCGTATTTGAAGTAGGTGTGTGCTCGTAATGTTCCGGCAAAGATTTCGCCAAAATTGAGTAAACGGAGAGAGCACTTTATCCCAACTTCTATTTAAATAATCTATTTTAATCCTAATGAAGCTGTGTATTATCTGAAGATGTGTAGATTTCACTTCCTAAAATTTCATTATTGAAATGTCATAATTTCGGGCCGAAAAAATTCATACGTGCTCAGTGACATAATATCTTCACTTTTTAGATAGTAGCCAAGGAGGAGAACCTTTAATTGTTCTTTTAAAAAATTACGAAAACAATTTCAAAGTGAGAAAGTGAAGGGTAGTGAAAAATGCGTTGAGGTATTAGTAAACTTTGAGAAGTGAAAGCAAAAACACGTATATTTTAAAGAAACACAATCTTAAAAAAAAAAACAGAAATACAATAAAAACAATTTCAAATTCAAAAATAGGAAATTCCAAACGCTTATAGCCTAAAGTAAGCTTGATTTTAGAGTTAGGTTAGGTTACAGTTACATACTTTTGGTTATAGTTTAGAAATCGTCATCGTTACATTCAAAAGCATTCCCAAGTTCTTTTGAAAATATAAAGAATGTAGTTATTCACTCTCTCATTTAAGAAATTCTTAGCATACCACTGTATGAATTTGTGACTCCATTTTCTAATAAAATAAACAAAATTCCATTGAGAATGAAAGTTTAGTGTTCTCTCTCCGGTTGGTTGCAGACCACAGACCATTTCGCAGGGCTTGGTTATTTGGACTCAGGGGACTCCAAAACCTATATTTTCTTTAAAAACATGAAGTCGAAACCTTTCACGATCGCAATACTTTTCCTTACTATATTTTATATAGTAAATATTACGATATCACTTTTTTGTTACCCAACATGCTGATACGCTAAGTTATTCAATTGAACGATAAGCAATTCTAGTCTTTAAATCATTTAAATAATCGATCGTTATTTTTAAATGCCCGGTTATAACGCCACAAGGTAAATAAGTTATGAATACATTAAGTTAATGGCCTATCTATATCTTTTTCCTAGCAGACACGAAGATCCCACCTAACGTCCACGAACTAAACCATGAAAGGTCAGTAGGTCGACCTGGCGATCTATTCATACTAACTTTAATGAAGTAGAATATTTATCGAGTTTGCGTAACTGAGGAAATTGTTATACACGCTGAGGGTTCTAACTATCTGGGTCTCAACTAGATTAAGTAGGAACAAGATGAAAGCGAATAGCGTGTTACACTATCATGTATTATTAAGTAATAAACAATTGTTTATTACAAATACATCTCCATAATTATTAATTTCTTGAAATACAATGCAAATACCAATACAATATTCTTGAAATACATCTCCATAATTATTAATTTCAAGAAATTAATAATGTCTCTTAGTTCTTTTTTTCAACTCATCTGTTAATTTATAACAATAACGGCCTTACATAATAATATAATATGTATAATATATAATAAAATAATAGTATAATAATAATATAAATGTCTTGTTAATTCTAATTGTAAATAACACGTTTTTTTAAATTATATACTTATTTATAACTAGCTATATATCCCGGTTTCACTCGTTTCACCCTGCGAATTTCATTTTTCTGATGAAACGGTCGATTTCGTAAAAAAACAATGTAAAGAGATATCAAAACAATGTTTATAACAATAAAGAATATACCCAGAGATCGGCTGATGTTCGTACCTGGTATCAACGAACCACTGAGCGAAATTTGATGAATTTAGGACAAACGGTATGGATTTCATTAAAGAACAAACAAACAAACAGAATTTCATCTTTATATAGATTACCTAATGTAAATGTGATAAAAGAAAAGAAAAATAATGTTTAATGAAACATGTAGAGAAACTATTCACTGACAGCACTCGATTAATATTTTCATACAGATCTCGAGGCCCTCTTCTTTTCAGACACCTTGGAGGATTGTCTAGAATCGAGAAGGAAGCGAGGGGTGGATCAGGAGTACAAGTATACAGAAGAGTACAAGTGGGTCAGGAGTTTACTATTAAAGGTTCGCGTTAAATCAGCGACTGGAATTGTAAGGTGGAGCATATGGAATTGTAAGGTCTTTGTGGATTATTGTATTCGTTACTAATCAAGAGCATTAAGGATTTTGGATTGTTAGGATTGGATGCGAGAAGAATTAGGTTTGGTGGAGGCCCAAAGCTCAATTTCATATCTCCAAAAGGTCTTATTACTGTTATATTAAGGGGCTTTTGTTTTAATCTTGTATACAGTTGAATGAAACTTGCATGGTTTGTGTTGGATATGAATTCGTAATCTTTCACTGACACAAAATATGAGCTTCTATTAGTAAAATATACAAGCAGAATGCGAGGTGATGAAATCCAGAAAAAGGTACATTGAAATTGTAATATGAATCAATAAAAAAAAAAAAAAATTAAACAACAAAATACTTAACTGTGTTTTTGTTTTTTTTCTGGCTTTATATTTTGATTCGCGCATGTAAAATCACTTTGAAAATCAGTAAATGATTTTGCTGTGCTAATTAAATAAAGGGATGTTAGGTATGGGGAAGGATGGCACCCAGCGGTACCTCTTGTCTGGCTTGATTAAGTTAATCAGGCTTATTAACGAAGGAGATCTCTCACCCAGCGCATTTTTAAAATGTAAGTGTGTAAGTGAATATGGAAACGTTTATTAATTTTCTTTATTTGTTGGTAACTGTTTATGTTTGTAAGTTTGCGTGCAGTATTTGTTAGTGACGCACAGTGGTCCACGAGGCGAAAAAAATCAATTTTTCGACATTTTCGAAAAAACAAACGAAGTTCATATTTTGAATGCTTAATAGTTGACTATTAAATCCCCATGAGTAGGAAAGGTGGTGGTGAATTTTATATTACATAACAGACACAAGTATTCGTCACATACGAACATATATTTTTTGAGTGCAATACTACGTCTTCTATTTTCATTTTAAATATACGTTGTAAAACAAAGTTATGATTTTCTATTATTTTTTTCGGTTTTTTCAACATACCTAAAGTACAGAAAAGGCTATCTTAATTTGAATATTTTGATTCACAATTGATTACAAATTTTTTAAGTAGATGGTCCGAAAATCAACTTCTACGAATTTTTAGTAATCCATAACTAATAAGCTCCATCATACTCCGTTTTGAAACCTGTCTGAGAACAGCACTTATAGTCTTGTCTAAAAGACCCAATAGGATTGACCTGCCCCAACTTGCCTCTGCGGTTTGTGTCTCAAGAATTCCAACTCGAGTATTAAAAGACTGAACAGTTCAATAGTTAACAGAGGCACTGATTCCTCCAGTCGATAATATTTATTTATTTTTCTCAGTCTGTTGTTACTGTTTCAAAAGAAAAGTTCTCATCTACAATCCATTACTGGAAGCCAAAATGGATTGTTATCCTGAAAATATTGAAATCACTTAGAGTTTTGCCGAAGTTGGTTAACAATCACTGCTTGAACATACCGTAAAAAGAATTTTGATGACATACCCGGAGACCGATCCGAATCCTTACCTTACTCTTGTCCCTAAATGGGAATGCGAAAGCTCTTCAAGGCATACTGAATATAAACAGACATTTGTAGATCAAATTATTACCGATGTAGATATGTTTCTCACATCTTTCGTCCCATTGTTCATTAATAATAGGGATGACAACACAAACATTTTTAGGAAAACACAAGACCATCGCCTAAAAGATATAGCAGGCATATAAAATTTGAATTTATGAAAGAAACACCAAACATAATTCGCGAAGAAGTTCAAAAAGTAAACTCTAAATATCAACTTTAACTGGACCCACTGTTATTCTTCAAAATATACCTTTTAGAATTCATTATGAATTGGTTCTCCATGGCTCTATGTGCAATATGCAAAGCTAAACCTTCTCAGTAGAACGGATTAGAAATATAAGGAAATCTACAAGAATCCGAAGAAACAATTCAATTCGGCCTATCCTATACTCGCAAGAATTAAATTTATGGAGTGAGTTTTGAAAATTGTAAATATATCACCGTTTTAAGAATGGAGGACATCCAAGGACACCAAACAACTAATTCAAAACAAGTTTAGAGTTATGTTGGGACTTAATGTTGACGTGGTGAAGCAAGGTAGGGGTGCAACCAATGATGGGAGTATCTAACGACGATTGTTCCAGGATCCACCTACTATAGCTAATATAAATGGAGTTAATGAAGAACGGCTCTGGAGTTATCCCGGACGTTATCAACACTGGTACTGCTGTAGATCCATCAAAATTTGAAAACTATTGTCAGAAAACTGCTACTTTATTTGAAAATGTATGTAGATGGCACAACATGTCTAATACTGTGCATAAGTTTCTTTGGCACGGAAGCAGAATACTTTCAGCTGGTAGATAGGGATGTTGACTGAAGAAGCACAAAAGGCGTGCAACAAAGATTATCGTCACAGCAAATCAAGAAAATGTAGGAGAATTTCGAAAAACGAAGATGTTTTCCATATGCTCCTTTTGACGTCGAATAACCTACATTAGTAAATTTCGCAAGGAGCCTATAACTAAAGGCAGATTGGATTTTCATCCAGAAGTAAAAAAACTTTTATTATTAATTGAATAAAGTTTTTGAGGAATTGCATTTCTTTTTAAGAAATCTATATTCAATTGCATTATGTTTTTTAATCTTATATAGCAAAAAATTTTGCATTAATCTCGTAAATAAATCATGTATATATCAGATATTACTGTTTCTTTATTTATACATGACCGTTGAAAAATAAAAAATAATATATCATGTGCTATGTATTTTTTTTCGCCAAACCACCTATTTCGGACCACTGTGTGACGTACCATGGTGCTTTTGCTATACTTTTAATATTTTTGATTGAAGGTCTCAACTCGAGTCTTTTTGGCTGTTCCGTATATCTGTGAAGAGCGTGTCCATATTGAATTTAGCTAGAACAAATATGTGTATAATTTTTGTCTTGATCAGTCCCAGTTTTGAAGTTTTAGGAAAAGTGAGTAAAGTAGGTTGAAGCGTTTATTAACGGTTTCCGTTTAACCTTAACATGCGGGCCCCATGTCATCCTTCTATAAAAGCTAAGACCGAGATAGTGTACAGTGTCTGTTGCTTACAATTTAAAATTATTTTTTTTTACGTTTATCTTTCGTTTTTATATATATTCAATTTGCTTTGATTTGTGTACAAATAATAGATAGTGGTCCTGGAAAATATTATTTCTCTCTTCGCCAAGCTGCATTTGAAATGTAAATACATCATTATAGCTTAATCATCCGGCCTCACAAAATGTTGTTACTGATTATTGTTCAGTAAATCCATGCTCACACTGCCTAAACTTTCCCTTCACTTTACGACTGGTCGTGTTTTGATAAAACGCAAAGTCAACAACATTCGATTCAGCTTCGAATTTCACATGTGGCCAATCAACAAAAATATTTTCTTCCATTTTGGCGTGTTTAGCGTTTTGCTAAATCGCTCCACAATTACATTTAAATTTTAAAACAACAGCTTTAATGTAGTTCTTTCATTCTTGTATTTCCTTCGAACGAATTTCAAATTGTATATAGGAAAGCGCAAAACCTGTTTGTCATCAACGCTTTTGTTTATTTATATATCTTTTTGTAATTATACATATTGATTTGGCAATATTAAAAGCATTAATTTGGAGATTTATCTAAAGATTGATGTTATAATACGAATAGATAGAGAGAGAGAGAAACACTTTATTCATCATAAAAGCGATGCTGCCCAACTACATTGGGTTGCTAATACACAGCATACTGTATATCTTTTTTATTTTTAGACTATTTTTAACACCTTATATAATAATATATAATAATAAAAACACCCATGCTTATATATATATATATATATATTTATACCTACATAGTTGTATACATTTTTTTAAACATTTTTTTTTTTAATTTTAATTTTTTCTCTCTTTCCCTCAAACCCTTGGAGTGCTCTCTATCATAACATACTAAAAGTGTGTTTTTGGTGCTTGGTCTTATTTTATATCTATTTTTAAAGTTAAAGTTATGTCTAAAGTTAAACTGATCCGCGCTGCGGTTACATATTTATATATTAACATAGTATTTACGTGTTCATAGGACCTCTTTCAACACTATGTTTGAAATTAAAATATGGTCATCAGTGAGTGTTTGCTGGTTGGTTTTTTTTCACAGACACAGACTAGATGTCACTGAAAGAGCGCACCCTGGAAAACGCCACATACTGAAATACACATATCGGTTTCGAGGAAAGAAAGAAAAAAATAAGATTCTATTGACTGTAATCGCATGTTTTTGCTTGTGACTCGCAAACGAAGGAGTTAATCGAAAAAATGTAAATTACCGAAAATGTTCTTCTTGAAAACCTGAAAAGATATACACCATACAGAAACCTTTACTACCAAACCTGTATTACCAAAACCGCGGTTTTGCGCTTATAACTCGCAATCGATGGCGGAATGAGTTATTTGTATACGTTTCCGGTGTAGTGGTTAAGGAAAGCATTAAAATGATGCCTCGTTCTTGAAATTTTATGAAGTAGGTACTAAGGAAGTTATGGCGTACCGACAAAAAAAGGCTTTGAGAAATAATATAGTATATGATTCACATTCAATATAATAATAATGATAAATAAAATGGTACCCAATTCCACTCAAGGAAATACACGGGAAGAATTGTAGCTTAATCCAATGTCAAAAATTAATGGAACATTTTCTGCGGCTTTCCTCTTATCCTTATCCCATGGATTACAACAGAGTCCGTTTAAGACCCATTTCTAACCCTTCTTCTCAACCCTCCTCCTCCAAAAAATATCCAAGCTTTTGCTTTCTCACATATGAGAAAAACCAAAAAACATTCTATACTTATTTCTAGGTTAAAAGCCGGCACCTTAAACTATACTGATTTAAGTCCGAATCATCAATTTTGAGTACATTATAAACACATAAAAACATCTAATCGGCAAGGTTATCATTAACAACAAGTTCATTTCCATGAACTGTTTTGCCCTAATTCAACTATTGACTTGAGTCAGTTTGGCTTTCGAAATTTCTTGAACCTTTACAGAAACGATAATTTTAATATAGATGTTTGTAATAGTCAACAATTTTTCTTTACGATAGGATGATTAATAAATAGTCAGGATTTTCAGTCAAACATTTTTTATTTTGAAAAGCCAACGTTTCGATCCCAATATGTAGATCTTTATCAAGGCTTTAAAGAAAACAAATATGTGAGTAACATGTGAATTGTGTATGGAAGAGGATGATATTTAAATATCAACTATCAGATATAAGATAGTAACAATAATAAGTAACACAATAATAGCGAAAAAATCCAACTGATGGTATTTTTACATGACATGGGTATATAACACAGCTGATAATTATGTGAAATATAGTAAAATTATACAAACCAGCGACTTATTCATATATTTACGTATAATATTACTATCTTTTAAATAATTATAAGATTCGTTAAGTACCAATGTCATGTAAACATGCTATCAGACTGATTTGTTTCCATTATTTTGTTACTTAGTATTGTTACTATAATTAGTAAATACAATAATTAATAATTACATGATAAACATTTAATTGTTTCTAGCGTAGATACTTTAAATGTGCCTCAAATTCATAAATTTGTCCTCTTTTTAGCCCTGATGAAGATCCACATGTTGATATCGAATCGTTGGATTTTCAAAATAAAAAATGTCAAGCTGAAAATTCTGACTATTAATCATACTATTGATTGTTTTAATAGTTTCAATGGATTCAGCGTCTTAGATTTAATAAATAATGAACCCCGTTTCTCGAAATCTACAAAAATGGACTTTATACAGTCTAGCTCTTGGGTGCCAATTTATATACCCTAAAATATATATATTTAGAGCTTGAGTTCAGAAGAAAAGGTCCTAGCAATAAATTTAAAATTTATTTTTCTGCTTCCGTTTAGAAAAAAAAAAGAAGGTAAACTTGCCCATGAAATGTTTTATAAAAATTTAAATGAACGAAACCCGTCAGAATATCCTATTATGTCACGATTTTGTGACCTTTAGTTAGGTGAACAGGTTTACGTGAAAATATATATAAATATTATTATCGCGTTTAACTGGATTGAATTCATATTTCCAGATATGAATACCTGAAGAAATCTAGTAATACAGATATCCATCACATTTCCGTCCTTAATTTCCAGTAATTCATTTTATTGATGTAAGACAGTTTCGCCATTCCCCTTCGGAAAAAATTGACATTTCATAAGTTGATTAGGAATTCCACTTGTTCCTGAGTTCGCTGTTTCAGTCTCGAGTTAAACTTTTGTCATAAACCTCAATATTTTCGGTATTTTTGTGGGTTTTTTTCTTTCATTCATTCATTCATAGTCATTCCTGTATGAACCGCTCCATGCAGTGTGAGGAGGAAGTCTATAAAGACTTATCCAGCTCTGTCGATCATCTACTAGCTAACTCCTGTCGTTTCATTGAATTCCTCTTTTCTGGACTTCTATGACGGCCTCTTCCTCGCTTCCTGTCTTCTTTTGCTGGTTAGACCTCACTAGCAACTCCGCTCTGCTCCATCCGCAGAAGGTGTCTTAGTCATCTCAACCGGTTTTCCGGTGTACATTGTTTGGTTTGGTTATCCGTGGACTCGTACTGCTTTGTCCCTTATAGCTTAGTGGTTAGCGTAGCAATCTACAATACTAATGTTCGCGGTTCGCGTCCCACCCTAGGAATTTTTAAAGGGAACAAAAAATGCTTGGCTATGCCGTCCCTTGGATAGGACGTAAAATGGAGGTCCCTCGTCTGTACGATGTGAGGTACTCGTTAAAGATTTTTATCCTAATTATACCTGGATAGCAAAATTTAAGACTCCCACTGTAGCATCGTCCGATTTGCCTTAGTAGCATAAAAATGTACGTTATTCAAACAAACGAACAGCAATGTTAAGGCTATTCTTGATCAAAGTTCCACAAATCAATCAATCAATCAAACAAACAAACAATGTAAATACCTATACTGCTTTTTATGGTAAATGAAAATCCGTGCCCTTCTTATGACACTTGTCTATATAAGGTCCAAGATATTATATGCTTTCAACAAGGACATGCGGGCACATAATTGACGGATACATGATATCTTAAGTTTAACTGGGAGCAATTTGAAATAATATATCGCCTCCTAATATTCCCTTTAATGGTTTAGTTATTTGAAACTATCTAATGCCGTCCTTAGTGTTGTCCTTTCGAGAGAACTATATTTTATATTAACCTCAATAAACTTCTTTCCCTTGACATAATGTGTTCCTGGGAGGCGTACGATGCGGGTAGTGAAAAAATAAGGAAATTTCTAGCTTCTAGTTTCTTAACAATGCAGTAATAATAATCTGGACATACCTCTACCATGACAGGCAATTACAAAAATAAAAAAAGAAAATCGCCAGGTTATGATTTAATAGCCGCCTAGCAGCTCCAGTCAGATGTTTAGAAAAGCTCTAGTATATTTTAGTATAAAGTAAAACTGACTAAATCCCCAACTCTATAGAAATATTCACACATCAAAGTAATACATAAGATGAAAATAAATAGGCTTTCTCTAATAGATCAATATAAAACCAAATAAATTTACATCCTTTTACACATGCGGATAAAATTTAAAGCTAGAAAATTATAGAATATCTATCTTATTATTTTCAAACCCGCCTACTTCAGCACTTACCGGACAAACGCTCAAATTACGAAAGACTCATTTATATAAGAATTATAAAACCTATTTGGACGTATAGAATCGAGCTCTGTGGCTCCACCAAACCATCAAACTCCTCTCGAATCCAAACCCTAAAATCCAAAATCCTTAATGCTCCTTATTTTGTCATTAATAAAATTATCTATAAAGACCTTGAAGACCCAAATATTGCCGTTGTGGCTGAGTCTAGTTACCAATCCTTTCACAATAAATTCCATACTCATTCAACCCTATTGTTGTTTCCTAGCTTCCTCCTCAATCATGACAAGCATCTGAAAAGAAGATGGCTTCATTTAGATATATTAATGGAGAGCTACCGATGTTTAATTTCTCTACAAGTTTATTCATGTGATTTATTTCTTTGCTTCTTCTTTCGTTTTGTTTCCTTCACTGTATTATGTTATACAGTTATAAATATCAATAAATATTAAAAATAAAAAAAAATGCTACTAAAACTGAAAAAGCATTTTTTTTTTATTCTATTCAATCATTAACTAGAATAAAATGCATGTATTAGTAGTATACGAATATAAAAGTCGTAAAAAAATAATTGAATTTACGAAATGATACTTCGTACAATCTTATTATAGCTTTGAAATATGTTTATAACTAAATTGCGGATAATTATTGACTTCCTATAGTGATATATTACGTTACAGTTTCTATCTATATATGTATTGACTTGACATATTAATATATTAGATTACAGTATACATATAATACATATACTTATGTAAAGTAATGTATTGCTATTGTAAGTCAATAATCATCCTCTCTTTCTATGATTATAAACATTTTTCAACACTATGATAATATTGAGATGTACTATGGAGAAACCTGCAATTACAGACATTGCATATGACACTTGCATCAGATTTAGCGACTTGCGTTGCACATGTTGCAAATAACATTAGCATAAACACCTGTGGCTCTCGAAACAGTTGAGATACCTCAGAATTTTTTAACGACTCCAAGAAAGATTCTTCTTCTGTGTGAAGGGTTCCTGAAGAAACAACTACGGCGGTTCGTTTCCCTATAAGATCAATAAATATAATGTTTTGTATTTGAGGATAGTATAGGTACTTCTCCATTGTAGTGGATCATAAAACATGTTAAATGTTTTGATCATGCTATTTAATTTCAATTAGCTGCGCCCTAAAGTATTTCTACGTTGTGGTGTTTAGTTCGGAGATGTTTATAATTATTATTATTTTATTTTAACGTCGGTTTTACTTAAATGTAACAATATTTATTGTATAATGTATTAAAGTCTAGTAAATGTCCTAAGTTCAGTTATAGGCCAGATAAAGTTCGTCGTTTTATACGACCGTTTTATACGACGATTATACATTGCATACTTAGCAAGTTATAAACATTATGAGAATTAGGAAAGAATTAGTCTTGCATGGCGGTCACAGAGTCATCTTATAATAATATCATCATTATTAGTAATTTACAATTATAATCAACCTTTGCAATATTTTTCATTAAATACACCTTTTTTTTTGTTAATTCCTGCAGCGGCAATCCGAACTAATACTCTCCATGTTGAAAATATAATCAACTACCAAATATCCGTTAACCATAGTATTACTAATGGGTATCTGACTTCTTAGTTTTACCAAGAGGGGGGAAGCCTAAGAAACCATAGCTTTAAATTTATTTCTAATTAACTCTAAATATTTATATATAATTTTTATAATATAAATATGTAATTTTTAATTTATTTCATGAGATTAAAATATTTACATATTTATAATACTGTGGATGTAAAAAAAAAAGTATAGAGGGAAATGAAAGTAATTTTTTTAGATAATTAGACATTTCCATGTTTTCTAAACTTCATCATTCGTGATATATCATGTATATAGAATTTATATATCATCAATTAAATATCTTATGATGACTAATTTGCGCTTTCAAAAATTGTGTTTTCAGGTACATAAAAGAAAAAAAAAAGTTAATCATTTGAAATTTAATATCAATGCTTTTATAAAATTATAGTTTAATAATTTTAAAATATACCCGTGAGGTCACAACCGGTTTTTTCGTTGTTTTATTTATTTATTTTTTTTTACTCAACTATTTCTCCTGAATATAAAATGTTAAAGAAAAAAATTCAATTCACGTTTACATTAATCTTAAATATTTTTCTACCAACTACTACTACTACTTTACTCGTACTATTTTTTTAATATTATAAATATATAATTATTATGGGGGCCGAGATAGCCGAGTGGACAAGGGCGCTTGCAATAGATAAACAAAGTTAAGCAACGTCCATCGTGGTTAGTACTTGGACTGGTGACCGCTCCATTCGGGTGACCGACCACCAATGAACGCCACGGAGTCCAAGTCTACCCCCACCCTCGGGTATGTGAGGCCCGTCAGCTACTGGAGGCGACTCACACCGACCGGGCGTAGGAGTGATGAACCTTCCCCGTGTATCTCATCGAGAATCGAGCTATGGGCAGTCTGCCGCTGTACCATGGTGACCATGGCTTGCAGCAGCATGAGGTTTGGGCTACCCCCTTCAGGCTGTCTGTACTCCCGCAAGCAAAACAAATGTCTGTAAGAAGACCACACTGCGCGGCCGAAGGTCTCATAGGCCTAATGCGTCAACCGAAAAAAAAAAAAAAAAAATTATTATACATTGATTAATTCAATTGTGATTTAAATATCATTTTATTATATGTAATAATGGGCTAGTTAAATAAAGATAAAGATACATTTTTTCCAGCACAATTTCTTCTTCCAACACATTTGTGAAAACCAGTCTTGACTCGAAACCACTCTCCTGGTAATCGTATAACCAGCTATGGGAAAATATGATTATCTCATAAATCTCGATCCATGGCTTGGCTTTGTTATATTTTACTTGTGTAGTGAATGTTAACAAGTATATCATACCATACCTTAGTCATTAGTTAATGAAAATTTAGGTGTGCGAGAGCTATCTCGCGACGGTGGTGTCATGAGGTCATGAGCTCTCTAACCAAATACGTAATTTAATAAAGATTTGGAAAACATGTGTATGGCAGGACAAAATTGAAGCTACCCATGGCGATTATAGGAAATTTTGGAAAATCGTAAAATATTCTACTTCGGAACATACAAATGTTAGACTCCAAAAAAACGACAGCCTGTTGATACTTGGGGAATAGTCTCATGTATTAGCTGACTATTACGGCCGGAAAATTAAAAAGAGAACGGGAAATTTGACCTCGCTTCCTAATGGAAGACAATTACATGTTTGTATCCTTTAAGATATTAAAAGCCATTCGTAGAAGGACCAAAGGGGACAATGCAGCAGGTTGTGACTGAATTCACACTGTCTTAAACAATTGCCAAGGTTTGGTATTAGGTATCTGGTGAATCTCTACAACTCATGTTTAAGGCTTCGATACTTCCCTGATCCTCAAAAACACGCTATATTATGTCCACTCTTAAAGCCAGCGAAGAGAGGAAATGACCCTGCTCATTATCGTCCGCTAAGTTTGTTACCCCACATGGCAAAAATATTTGAAAAAATTTCTTGAACTACCTAAAGAGATTTAGTCTACAGAATGATTTAATACCACCAGAACAGACAGGTTTTCAATCTCAAGTATGTACCAAGCATTCCTTAGTAAAGCTGCAGACATAGGTTGCCAAAAACATCAACCGAAACACTGCTACAGCAATAATTTCTATGGACTTCTCGAAAGCATTCGATTCAGTTTGTCATAAAAAGCTTCGTCAACAGCTCATCAATCAAGAATACCCAGAACAACTTTATTCTGTGATAAAATTACTTTTGAGCCTGCGGCATTTGGCAGTAAAAATAGGGAATACAGAGTCGAACCCAGTAGAGCTAGCATGTGGTGTACCTCAAGGAGCAGTACTATCACCATTCCTTTTTCTGATTTACTCAGCAGAAATAATTTGTACTGTTCTGGCTCAATATATATTTCAAATCAAATGAAACAAACTGAGCTTTCCCGCCTATAGCACCCGCCCTTCAAACATGTGGTTTAGACTAGGTGATCAGAACATCGGCGCTTAAGAAGGCATTGAATTGAGAAAGCAACGGATCAGCTGTAGGCGAGCCAACAGCCACCTTCACCCCCCCCCCCCCACTGAGTATAGAATAACATTTATTTATTAATTTAAATACCTTCACTATTATACAGGTACTAAACACAAAAATGCTTCTGTAACTGATTTTGCTGAAGACATAGCGGTTACAAGTCACAGCCTAAATGCCAAGAAATCATTGGAGCAGGCAGAAACGGTTTGCCAAAAAACTTTTAAGTATACACAACAATAATTCGACCAGCGCTATTATACGGTGCACCACTATTCAAGCATATAAGTAAATCAACTGTGAAAAAGTTACAATCCTTTCGAAACGGAATAACAAGGAAAATAGTCAAAGGAAGTTATATGCAACGATGAGGTCCTGAGAAGTACAACAAGTAATAAATTACCAAAATCGGAGAATACATAACCAAGAGGCAGGATTCTTTTTTCGATAAACTACCACAGCTGTTAAATCCACTATTTAACAGCCACAGCCCAGCAAATGGCCCAAGACGATGGTTGTAGATGAATGTTAGGATTAATAACTAGAATTTAAGTTTGATGAAGAAAGAGGTGAGCCCCATCACCGATAACTGAGGTAAGCCCCATCACCAGAACACTCATTCCACAAAAATTACATTTTTTCAATACACCTTAAAATGCATAAATGCAGTAAAAGGCTTGTTATTGAAGGAGATAAATTGACTCAAGAAATTATATAATCATAAGGGGCTATGGAAACAAAAGAAAACATCATTTAAGTAACGGCTTCAAAATCGTTTTCATTGTTCACAGGTGAGCTAATCGGTGAAGTTAATTACTTATTTTTTGTATAATAATATTTTAATAAAATAACTTTTTACAGTGGAACACGATTTATTCTAACTAGATAAGAAGAAAGAACAGAATAACATATATTTACATAAAAATTTTAGAACTGACTCTAACTTATTACGTTAATAATTTATTTTTTTAACTGAATAATTTTATTTGTACCTGTATAATTACAATAAGCAAATGTGCTAAAATAAGTTACAAATGGCATTGGTAGGCATGAGGGAGATAGCACCCAGTGGTGCATCCTCCTGGCATTCAAAAGGTTTACGTTGTCAGACTAGGAGGTCCCTCATCCAACTCCTCTTCAGCTTCGCCGAGGTATGTCAGGAATGTCAATTTGTTGGTATGTCCTAGTAGTTTGTCGTAAAACAGTTTGTAATTCATACGTATAAAATTTGTCACAGTTGGCACTCTTAAGTCATTGTGAAGGGTCTCGTTTGAAACGTAGGGTGGTGAGTTCGTAAGTAATGGGATTGAAAGGTTTGTATTTTTTTAATATGTGTCTTTTTTGCGGGTCCGTAAACTTGGCTTGCATAGGTTTTAGTAAATAGCTGTATAGGTTACGTTTTTGTCTGAGGGGTAATTTGGAAGGTCTATGTACGATGGAGCATAATAGTCTCAGTATGAACTTTAACGTTTTTCGTTTCATCTTGACGTGTAGGCCCCATGTAATCCTTCTGTCGAGAATAAGTCCCAAGTATGTTACTGTATTTGTTTGTGGTATTGGGAGATTGTCTATGTAGACTGGAGGGTATGTTATGGATATCAGTCACTTTCTCCAACTACAGTCCACCGCTCTACCAACTGAGCTGTCAGAGGATATTCGTTAATAAATTAAGTTTTAATTTATTATGGGGAAGTAAGACCATCCCCATCCATCCTCATTCACGGATATATCTGTCATCCCATTTAATATTTAATGTGTTTTTTGTATTTATTATAATATATTATAGTGATGTAAGTATTTATTATAATAATGTTTTTTTTTGTTCTGTACCCCTACCTGGCCATGTGTAGCATACGGGGGGTTACTCTTTAGGTGTAATCAATTTATTGTAACTATTAAATATGGATGTTTCAAAACCTGTTGACTACTCTTTCCCATGATGTCATGTCATTAAAGGAGTACTGCGCGTGCGCGGGCTCAACGTCGTTTATGAGTTGTCGGAAAATTTTTGTTTTTTTCCCTCAGTAAGTATACTTATGTCTACTCGATTTTTTTTTATATTTCATATCGTATCACATATTTTTTAGTTCGGTACCCCTACGTGGTCATGTGTGCCATACGGGGGGGGGGGAGGGTTACTCTATAGGTGTAATTAACTTATTCAAACCATGGTAGGACGGGTGAGATTTATTCCGTGGGTCCTCCACGAAATAAAAATCAACCGCCGCCATTCGGCTCGAGCATGCTAAAGCGGGTCGCGCTCCAACACGCTCGGCTATCCCGGCCCTATTATAATAATGTGTGTTTATAAATGGCTGTGTGAGTTCTAATACGTATTTATCTAATTTGGCCAATTTCTAAGGTGTATCTCCCGAAAACAAATAAAGTTTATTCATTCATTCATTCATCCCAGTGAATGAAAGCCCAAAATGGATTATGTAATGAAGGCGGTTGCTTCATAATAAATTACGGTTACTTCACAATAAAAAGTCAGGCGTTCATTTGAAATCTAGGGATTAAAATTTGCCGAAATCGGTCTGTGAACAATCAGTCAACTCTTATGCCTCCTTACCGAAAAGATCTTTTCATTTGGTTTAATGGACACATGGACTGTGATGCGGCTGGGTGGGAAGCTCTGGGATCTCCTAGGATCCTGCATTGCCCTCCACAAGTGGGCAGCAAAGCATAAGTCGAATTTACAGATTCCCAGCTTAGTAGGGAAGTGTCCTTTCTAAAAACTTTCCTGTGTAGAATAAAGTCATATTCGCGCACGGTACCAGAATCGTTTTTAACCCTCTAACGCCTGTAGACTGATATATCAGTTCGAGCGCTGCAGTCCCTGTGGCCTGTAGACTGATATATCAGTTCTGCCCGCTTCAGCGGTAGAAGACTGAAACTGCGGACTTTATTTTTATTAATTTCTTAACTCTTTCCATTTTACTATAACACTATGATTAAACCCCCTGTAGTCAGCACCTTAAGATATGTTTTTGTGGCTTCTTTTAAAACAAAAATTGAATTTTTACTCATCCCTTTCGGTTTTATCCTATCATTATTTAGGAATGCAACATTAGTAGGTAACAACTCGTAAAAAAAAAAATATAGTATTTAATTTAAAAATATTATAAAATAAACAGATATATAAACCAGTTAGGTAATAAAACATTTCTAAAAACTATGTATATATGTATGTATCTCTACTTTGGTACGTTCCTACACGTATTTTTTAATTTCATGAACATTAGAGGAGCATGGCGAGCAGCCATAATAGTCATCATTTCCTTATTCATATTTAGGACGAGTGCAGGACATATGAAAATTATTTTTACATAATTGGCATTCTTGTTTCTCCAACACTGTTTCCAGCCCGTCCAGTATTTCCCAGTCACGGGGTTTATGGTTTCCTCAAAAATTTCCGAGGGTTGTAAACTAATTGACATGGTGTTCTTTTCGGGTTTTTCCAAATTAATTTTACCTGCACCTTACTCCTTAGTCAAATAGGGCAAACTTAGATGAAAAACATGAATAAGGAGATAAAGAAGAGTGAATGTGGCAAAAAGTATTGAGGCCACCGGGCACGGCAGCCGGTCTAAGGTCTCAGGCCAGAGGGCCCGCAATACGAGTCGCACTGCTCAGAGCTTAAAGGGTTAAAAATGATGAACGAAAAGACCAGATATAAGGCTCCTGTTTTATATTTATTTTGAAAGTTGACTATATTGTGTTATATTCATTAGGATTATGGTAAAATAAATTGGATAGTAAAATTATGTTTTCATCATCTGTTGCGCTTCCCGAACTCAGGTATCTAAATTAACCCCTGGCTACGCTAATCTCCTATCTTGCTCCACAGCCTCGGACTAGGCAAAACGTCTCTGAGGAGGATGCTTGCTCAATCCGATCCTAGCTGTCCAATTCACGTAACTAGTTAAGAAACGCCTCTACCTGCTTCCAAGCCCTTGCGTAACAGACCACAGTTTTCGTTTTGCTCGATGGGGTTTGTTTGACTTACGAGCATTAAATAGGCATTACCACGTTTATTAAATAGTGTGATGCCCATGCGATCTTGTGTAATATGTGTACATTGGAGTTTTGGGAATGGCCAGATTCTTCGCTCAAGTGCTTGTGGCTACAGCGACCTCGCTCAGCCTCCGTTGGCTTTAACACGTTCACAACGGTGCTGTAATTCACACTCCTCGCCAATTGGCGGCTGAGTTTAATGTTTCTTACTCTATCCGACGGGAGCTATTCCAGGGTATGCATGCAATCAATCATGCAGGATGCAGTATTGGCAATCAAGCAATAATAAAAAAATACTACCTTATTAATTATGTTTATAATACGATATTAATTACAATTGTTATTAAAAAATAAATTTTTATACGTTTACTAGTATATGAATTTGAATATAAAAAATCTGGTGCGTGCTCGAAACACACAACTTTCACTTACCAACTTACTTAGATTAGAAATTAATGCATTTTGTTATTTGTCACTTCTCAAGTGAACAGAACGGCTTTAATTATGAACAATGGTCTGTCATTAAAGGCGTACTCCGCATGCGAGTTTTATGAGTTGTCTGAATAATTTTCTTTTTTTCTCCTCTATATGTTTTCTTTATTTTTATCATATCTCATATTTAGCCATTTCTTATTTTTAGGCGTAACGAGAGAGTTAATTTCTTTAAAGCCGTTTTTGAGATCATCGAAAAAAAGGTAAAAATTGAAAAAACATTATGAAGTAAAGTGCCCCCTCCGTTTGACCAATTTTGATGAAATGTTGGCTATGACATCTTTGACATATACATACATCAAATACCCAGTTTGATCAAAATCGTTAAAGTCGTTTTTGAGTAAATAAATAAAAACACGTGAAAATTATACAAAATTTATTAAGTAAAGTCCCCCCTCAGGTGGATCAATTTTGAGAAAATTTTGACAGTCATATCTCGGGCATATAAATAGATCAAATACTCAGTTTAATCAAAATCGTTAGAGCCGTTTTTGTGAAAACCGAAAAAAACGTAAAAAGTTATTAAATAAAGTACCCCCTCCCTTTGAGCAATTTTGATGAAATTTTTGCTGTCACATCGCGGGCACATAGCTACACTAAATACCCAATTTCAGGTTCCCACGGTTTATAGTTTTTGAGCTAGTCTGTTCACACACACAGACACACACACACACACACACACACACACACACACACACACACACACACACACACACACACACACAGACCATTTCGCGGGACTTGGTTATTTCGACTCAGGGGGTCCCAAAACGTGTATTTCCGTTGAAAACCGGAAGTCGAAATTTTTCACGATCGCAATACTTCCACTTACTATATATTTCATATATAGGTAAGTGAAAGTAAAATAAATAAATTTACGTTAAATTTTCTTTTTTTTTAATTTTTAGGTATATAGAAATTATTTATACTTTCTTATTAATATATAATGATTTCTTGGCTTCCATGTCATCTGAAATTGAGTAAATTCTCTTGTCCAGAGAATCAAATATTAAAATTATGAATCAGGTATCCTTTTTCGGCATTCAAAGTGTTATAGATCTATTTATGTAGCCGCGGAGGCATTCTAGTGTGAGCCACCGGTGGTACGCGCCGGCGTGAATGTGTGAAGAAGCGCGGGGTCCTCTTGTAGTCCAGCGTTTCCCTCCTCCCTTAGTGGAACAAGCCTGGTTTAAAATTAGCTCAATTTTTTTTTTTACATAGGTTTTCGGGTTGATTTATACTTTCACATATCTATACATTGTATGAAATATAAAGTATTGCGAACGAGAAAAATGTCTACTTCCGATTTTCAACGTTTGGGGTCCCCTGAGTCTAAATAACCAAGTCCCGGAAAATGCTCTCTATGTATGCGTGTGCCTGTGAACAGACTAGTTCAAAAACTATATATAAACTGTACGAACCTAAAATTGGGTAGTTTATGTTTGCAAATGCCCGCGTTGTGACAGTAAACATTTCATCAGAATTGGTCAAACGGAGGGGGTACTTTATTTTATAACTTTTTAAGTTTTTTTTCGATTTTCTCAAAAACGGCTCTAACGGTTTTGATTAAACTCGGTATTTGTTATATGTATATGTTATTTTAAAACTTTGGTCTCATTTCTACGTTGTTTTAGTTTTTGTCAAAAATTGCTCTAAAGATTTTGATCAAACTCAGGTAAATTTTATGTACTTTAAAAAGTTCTGAGGGGGCATTAATAGAGAAGGGAATTTTTTTTTTTTGTGCCAATAAAGTTCCTTTGTATTTCTTTATATGGAGAAATTAACTTTCTCTTGTTATGCTTAAAAATAAGAATTGGCTAAATATGAAATATAAAAATAAAAAAAATCGAGGCTTTAATACCAGTGATGCGGCTGAGAGAGAAGTTTTTTTCACCGAAGCCGAAGATTGTGCTTAACATGTGTTTTTATATAACTACTCAGGTCGATTATTACTTTTACTTATTATTACCTATATATGAAATATAAAGTATTGCAATCGTGAAACATTCCTACTTCCGGTTATCAACGAAAATACACGTTGGTGTTCCCTGAGTCCATATAACCAAGTCCCGCAAAATGTTCTGTTTGTATGAAGAGTCTGTGAACAGACTAGCTCAAAAACTATAAACATTACAGAAGGGCCGGGATAGCCGAGCGTGTTGGAGCGTGACCCGCTTTGCACGCTTGAGCCGAACGGCGGCGGTTCGAATCCGCCATGGGAGGGTTGACTTTTATTTCTTGGAGGCCCCACGGAATAAATCTCGACCCTCCCACTTAGGTTGGTTACACCTATAGAGTAACTCCCTCCCCAAACATGGCCAGGTAGGGGTACCGAACAAAAAAAAAAAACTGTACGAATACGAAATGAAAAAAAAATCGAGTAGGTAGTCATATGCTGGAGAAAAAATAGCCCGCGCTATTTTTTCGCGTATTACTCCTCTAATGACAGACCGTTGTTTATAATTAAAAGACGTTCTGTTGATGGTAAAGAGTTGTCAACAGGTTATGAAACATAACAAATTTAATGGAAATTATTTGTTTCCTTAAAACAATAAATGAAGTTTGCAACAGCTAAATGGATAATTGAAAATCAGACTAGATGCAAGTATAAATAACAGCATTGCCGAATTATCACAAGTAGGTAAAAAACGTTTACTTAACAATAAAAACGATTATTGTGCTTTAGATAGAAAATTCAAACAGAAATAAGTAAATGAATGTGGAAAAATGGGTGAATTGGAGGAATAGAGTTTACATTATTTATCGAAACACGTCAAATTTTAATCTAAGTTCTGTCCACACATGTCCGCACCGGATCCGCACCGCATTACCTATTATAGGTTATCTTCAGGATATTTTTAATTTAACTTACATATTACCTTTAGTTATAAGGTCAGGCCACATATGTCAGACACAGGCCACTTTAGGCATAACTAAAGGTAATATGTAAGTTAAATTAAAAATATTCTGAACATAACCTATTTTAGTGCTGCGGTGCGGATCCGGTGCGGACATGTGTGGCCAGACCTTGAGTTGGTAAATGAAAGTTGTGTTTTACGCACATCGCACTAGATATTTGAATTTTGAAAATGTATGTTTTTGATTTATTAAATTTTTGTTTATTCTAGTAATGGTGGCTAACTATGTGCTTAATTTCAGAGGTGAGAAAAAATGGTTCCCAGATAAATAATGGTATCTTATAATGACCTGAATGAAATGCTGTATTTTATCGAAAGAAAGAACAGAGAATGCTAAAAAAGACAGTACCCTTGCTTTCTAGCTCAGATAGAATCGAAATAATTATTTTCATTACTAGTAACAATAGTCGTTGTTTTCGGTGCGCGGTCGAGTTTAACGCGCGAGACGTGTTCGAGTATGGAAATAAGACCAAGCACCGAAAAGACACTTTTGGTACGTGTTATGAACAATACTTACACTTATACTTATACTTGAGTACATTAAAACACTTTTATATTTCATCAATAACTTACAGATACAACATAAGAAATTAAATTGACACCTATTTATTGTCAGCAAATTCACCGGTTGTTACTGTTATATTAACAGGTGTGAATAAACATTAAAAGTAAAAAAAAAAATTGACACTTTTTTTTTTTAAACATTTGTTTATTAACCTATAATAGAAGAAAAATATGTATATATATATCATTAATATTTCTAGCACAATGCTGATTATTCATTATATTAAAATCTTCTTGGGCTTCTTCTAAAACATCTTCTGGTATTTCCATGTTAATTTGCACTTCATACATACTACTTTTTTTTTTAAACTACCGCGACAGGTAACCTCCTTAAAGCACATGTTTATTAATATATATTAGTAGCAGGTAAGGTTAGCGCACCAAAATGATTTTTCAGGCCTGGGCACGAAAATTACTACTTTAAGGACTCAAACCGAGTATTGAAATAGTATATTTCATTACTAGTACCGAAAGTGGCCTTTTCCCGTGCGCTACGGAATTTCAGTTCACGGGAATAGCTTGAGTAAGCTTGGGAAAAGCACTTTTGGTACGTGTTATGAACGATATTTTTCATTACACTGCAAACTGGCAGTATAACAGAAATCTCAAACTAAGATAATTAATTAACTTAAATCATAATTTCAAACACTAGTATACTGTTTGATTAGTTTGTTGATCAACAAACAAAAGCTGAATACAAATTAAATAAAATACTGAAATAAATAAGGGTTCTAAGAATTTTAGAAATTGAAATTAATATTTACTGTACAGTTTTGATTGTTGCTTATATTTATGATTTTATTTGCTAATTTATTTTGTAGTAAGTGTAAATTTTTAGTTGTATTTTTGAGTATTTTTTGACACTTTTCTGCTATTTCGTTATTTGTTTTAATCATTCCATGCTCGTTTCCTTCATTTTGATATACAGAAGGCTCTTCAAAAACATGGTCTACAAAATTATCACTCTCCCCTACTTGTTTGGAGGTAAACCATCTGCCACTTCAGCTGCTTTCTTCATTAATTCATTGGGCAATGCCATTTCTTCAAAGCACTAAGTAAACTGACAACTTAGAAAATATTTATTACACAAAAACTATTTGTAATCGGTGGATTTTCAGTTTTCTTGATTTCAATTTTTCATTAAACAGCTGTTCTTAATACAATCAGCAAGCGCTACTGGTGGCCGGGAAACGAAATAAAAAGTACACCGAAAATTTTCGGTACACTTATAAATTTTCCGTGCGCGTGCAAATTTTCGGTGCACTTTTAGAAGTAAACGGGAAACAGCTGTTTTCTGTACTGTTTGCATGCATCGAAAGTAGTTACTTTCCGTGCAGTGTAATGAAAACATGTGTTTGATGCAGTGTGATGAAAAAAATATTTTTAAAAAGAGCCTTTTTTTTATTTATTAATTTAAAAATCATAAACTTGAAGTAGCAAAAATTTAAAATTTCATATTTTTATTTACATTGATGTATTTAACTAATAACTCAAAAATTATTAAATTTCATGACCTAAATGTTCATACCCCACTTTTATTTGAAATGGAATATAACCCTATATAGATCGTTTCAACCTTTCTTTGATGATTTTTTTTTTTTTTTTTTTTTTTATTGTTTCATTATTTATTTTTATTTTTGTTTTTTTCTTTCTATGATACATTCACGCTGTATGATAGCTGCGTATTTGTTGATTAGAGCATGCTCCATGCACAAGACATATTTCAAATTCGTATATTAATATTTGTATATTAAATTTACAATTGAATTGTTTATTGTCGAAGCGGCACATGTCCTAGATATTTTCACTGAAAGTAATTTCAAAACGCTTATAACTTTGCAATTGAGCATATCGAATATATGCCGTTCAGACTATAAAAATCTCAACAGAAATGGAAATGCAATATATAAAAAAATGGACACGTGCCCTTTCAGAAATGATTCGATTTTATAAAGTTACAAATTTCAATTTTGTGATATAAGTCGATATGATATTAATAGTTAATTAAAGGAGAAAAATAATATAATGCATATTAATAAATAAAATTTACGAGCATAATCAAAGCGAAAAACCAACAAAAACTTATAACAAGATACTTATAAATTAAAAATAAAATCCTTTGAAAAATATAACGTTTGACCCATTGCGATGTTGTTGTTTTTTTTTTTTGTTTTTTTTTTAAGTAAAATCAAAGTTTCTTTTTAGTAACCTAACTGTTAAATCAATAAACCTTTAATTAACTAAATTTAAAAAATTAATTTTCTGCTCTCTCCATCTCAATTATTTCTCCTCTCTCTAGGTTTTTACATAATGTTTAGGTATGTTTAGGTATATATTATGTTTAGGTATGTTTAGGTATATATTATGTTTAGGTATGTTTAGGTATACATTATGTTTAGGTAATAAACAATAAGTACCAAATCATAACTAGTTGGAATTTTAAACATAAATGTTTTAATTTATTATGTTAATATTAACTCTTGTTTTATTATGTTTCAGGTGAGTAAAACAAAACTGATTTCCTTCCTGCATTTCGACATAATATAATTTAATTTAATTAAGGTATAGTAACTCAGCATAGAATAGAATCTATAATATAATAGTAACTTAGCATAGAACTCTTTGTTGATTTTAGAATTATACGTATAGATTTTAGAACACCTTGTAGCAAGGAGTTCGGACTTAAACAAATATACATTAAGATTTTCATTTACAACAATCCAATACATGAATTATACAATTTTTTATATAAATACAATAAACAGATTAGATTTTTTTTTAGATTAGATAGATTTATTGTATTTGTTAATATAAACATTACAATAGAGACCAAATAAATAATAATACAATCATAAATAATAGTTTCCTTCCTGTACATATTTTTACTTTCACTTAAGTATATATGAAATATATAGTAAGGAAAGTATTGCGATCGTGAAAAATTTCGACTTCCGGTTTTCAACGGAAATACACGTTTTGGGATCACCTGAGTCCAAATAACCAAGTCCCGCGAAATGGTCTCTGTGTGTGTGTGTGTGTGTGTGTGTGTGTCTGTGTGTGTGTGAACAGACTAGCTCAAAAACCATAAATCGTGCGAACCTAAAATTGGGTATTTAGTGTATGTATGAGACCGCGATGTGACAGCAAAATTGGTCAAAGGGAGGGGGTACTTTAGTTAATAACTTTTTACGTTTTTTTTCGATTTTCTAAAAAACGGCTCTAACGATTTTGATTAAACTTAGTATTTGATGTATTAATATGCCAGAGATATGACTGTAAAAATTTCACCAAAATTGATCAACCGCAGGGGGCACTTTACTTAATAAATTTTGTATCATTTTCACGTGCTTTTTTTATTTACTCAAAAACGGCTTTCACGATTGTGATCAAACTGGGTATTTAATGTATATACATGCCAAAGATGTGACAGCCAACATTTTATCAAAATTGGTCAAACGGAGGGGGCACTTTATTTCATAACTTTTTTCCAATTTATAGCTTTCTTTAAATTATCTCAAAAACGGCTTGATTGATTTTGATCCAATTCGCCATGTTTAATGAAAATAAGGTGTTCTTTAATATCAGGTAAGCTTTATCGTTATTAAAATCTTCTGAGGGGGCTTAAATGGGGAAAGGGCCTTTTTTTTTTCATGTAAAGTACCCTTGTTTTTGTTTATATGGAAAAATTAACTGTCTCTCACGACGCCTAAAAATATACTAAACATATACAGGAGAAAAAAAAAATTCCGTCAACTCATAAAATACGTTGACAACACGCATGCGGCGGAGTACGCCTTTAATGACAGACCATTGTTCATAATTAAAGCCGTTCTGTTCATTTAATGGAAATTATTTGTTTCCATGGTAACTAAATGAAGTTTTCAACAACCACATAGAGAATTATAAAATCAGACGACTTGGAGTCTTATGCTTGTATTGCCGAATTATCGTAAGTAAAATCTTGTTTTAATAATAAAAAAAAGATAGTGTTTTTTATAGAGCAAATAAAAACAAAATTAAGAAATGAATGTGGAAAAATGTGTCTTTGAGAAGTGGCAATTAACAAAACACATCAAGTTCTAATTCAAGAAAGTTCGTAAGTGAAATTTGTGTGTTGCGCGCCCGCACCAGATTTTTTAAATATATCAATATATATTTTTTTATATAACGAACTAAGACAAAATTCTTTTTTTAATAAAAATAGTGAAGATACAATACAACATGCATTAATATACATATACATTAATAACACAAGAATACATTATCAAAAGAAGATTACTAAAAATATGTAATAATATGAGAATTAATGTATCTTTATTAATATATAACAAAGACTCTCCCTTTTAGCGCATTCACTACATAAAGGTATAAGTCCTTTAATTGGTGCTTATCGTCAATTTTTAGGAGCCGGTGAAGCTTTTCTTCTGAAGTGCTGAAGTTTTTGAAATATTTACTGATAAAAATGCCTCGCTTCATTATAAAGTGGGCATTCCAATAAAAAATGTTTTATATCTTCTGGCTTCAGGTTACGTGCAGATTGTACAGTTGTCTTCTGTCATAATATTATAACTGTTGCCTTTCCAGAATAATTTTATTTTTCCTCCTCCCGATAATCTTACTTGAGAAATTATCCTGGCTACATCAGGATAATATATTATGATATATAGGATCATATATTACAATATATGAGTATTGTAATATATGAGTATTATTAAAATACTAATCATAATAGTAAAGACAAGTATTTTTTACTCCCTTTAAAAAATCCTAGGGCCACCCGTGACCTTTAGTAGTAAAGGTGGTTATGCTAACCACTAAACCACAGGTGACCCTATATGTAAATGGAGTCTATATACTTTTGTTAATTATTAAGCAGACATTATGATTATATATTTTTTTATTTTATTTTACATAAATGAAATTATTTTAACTCTTATTACCCTTACAGTAATATGGATAATATTGTATAATTTTTTTTTTGCTTAGCAATGTATTTGTGTGTTTATATCCCCACCCCCTCCCGGGAAACCCCGTAAAGCCTAAAAGGAAAGGAATGGTGAGGAATAAAAAAAAAAAAAAAAGAATTAGTTTATACAGTGAAAAAAATTCTCTTCTTTATACTATGGTGCCTTTTCCTTAGACTGAATCTAATGCTCTTAAGGCCGTTGATTAATATGGTTTCGGAATTTTTCACAGGGTCGAACTATTATTATAATAAAACAGTTGTTATAGGTAAAAATATATGTATTTAAAAAAAAAAATCTACTATTACTACATCGAGATATGCAAAGCGAGGCAGAAATATTTACCTAACGACACGAAACCAAGTGGCTTACGAAAATACTTTCACTTCTATATTGTAGACTGTTTTCCATCTTATCTTTAGGTCACTGCTGTAATACTTAAAACTTTTGTCATATTTTATACTCAGCTACTTTTTTTTAACTTTTATCAACTTTATCAAAGTAAACTGTAATCCTCTTATCTACAAACACTTATCCACTTTCGTCATTCTGTTCATCGGAACTTTCCTTTTGTTGGTACACGGGTCCTGATAGGTACATATATCAAATATTATTTCCCCAGGACTAGTAAACATAATCGGGCATTTGTATATAGACGTCCGCCTTTGTCGAATTTTCATCAATTTCAGACTGATTTTTTTGCTTGACGGAGCAGAACACTGCCGCGTTTCTAGATGTAACAGGGCGCCCTTTTTTTCTTTTGTAACCAGAGACACGGAAAATTTTTCGACTGATTAATACGCTTCTTTGTGTATATATGCAAAATAATCCGGGTTATCTCGAAATAGTTATAACCTATTAAAATGCATTTTTCTGACCAGAGTCGGAATTTTGAGGACAAAATCCGTCTTATCTATATACAGGGTGTCCAAAAAGAGTATACGGGGTTTGAAAGTTGAATAAAATCTCAAATATAGAATATCAAGTAGAATGTTTACGTTTTATTTAAAAACAATGAACTGGAAATTTATTTAGAAAAAACAATATTGTCTAGGTGTACACCATAACGCTGCTGGCACTCCTCGAATCTCAAACGCAGATTTCTAAAAACGCGTTGACACATTGTTCCTGAGATTGCCGTCATTTCTGTTCTGATATTTTTCTTCAATTGCGTTAGATTCGTCAGTTTCTTTTCGTATACCCTACTTTGCAGGTATCCCCACAGAAAGAAGTCAATAGGACTGAGATCGGGACTCCTGGGAGGCCAGCTAATGGTGCCTCTACGAGAAATCACTTTATCTTGGAATAATTCGTTTACCGTAGCAATTGATAAGTCTGAAGTATGGCAAGTGGCCCTTGCTGGTCTTGCTGAAACCATGTTCTAGAGTTATATCCTTTAAACTCTTGAAGTTCTTGGGCCAAAAAACCTCTTATCATTTCACAATAACAAAAACCCGAATACTCTTTCTGGACACCCTGTATATAAATCTCGTGTCCCGATGTTTGAGAGATGTAAAATCAAACTACTCAACCGATCTTTATAAAATTAGGCTCATTGTGTGTAGTTTTGTTCAACTTAAAAGATAGTGTAGTTTTTATCTCGATTATTGGCCTCAATATTTATTTTATTAATTAAATGCTTATTATACCTACTACAATTGATTGTGATTATTAGTAAGTCTTATAAATTTCCTACAGAGACTACGAAAGTTGATTTATGGACACAACACTTGTTCAAATTTTAAGATATTTAGGGTAGGTAAGTCAAATTAAGTATAAAGGGAGCCAAATCTATTTTTCCGGCTTGGACTAGGAAAATCCGTGTTTTCCTCGTAGGAAATTACGTGTCGCCTTTTCACACGTGAAGAAAAAATCTATTTATTTTAGCAATAGACGGCCTAAGCAAAATCATTGTGCACCTACTAGCACTACAATAAGTAGAAATTTTGAATTATATTAATCAAAGAAAATGTAAATTATTATTACAAAATGTTATCAATCAACGCTATCTCATTCATAAAATTAAATTTTATGAAATGTATAAATTAACATACATTAATAAACAGTATAAGTAAGGACATACAGCATGGTTTGATCTTCCTCCGGCTCCGTGCTCGCTTTTCATAACCTGTTTCAGGTAGAACCTACTGATACGATATATAATATCATCATATGTTATATTCCGAATTTAATTAATATTCATTATGGCAAAAGATTAATTTGGTACATTTTTGCTGTACCTTGTACCATTGTACTCACACCTGGGCAAAAAGTATTTTAATTTTTATTTTAAAATACTTTATTTTAAATAACAAGTATTTAAAATAAATTTGAATAAAATGCATTTTAACCTCAATTCATTTAAAATACTTTTTGATAAAATTATTTTAAATGCAAAATAAAAAAAGTATTTTGTATTTTAAATAAAAAAAATTAAAATGAAAATACAAAATACTTTTAAAACCTATTAGCTAGTGCATTGCGATTGATTAATAAATACATTTTTTTTTTAATATTGCAATTGATTAATAAATCGACAGTTTTTATTTATTTCTTTTTCGGTTGTCTTTGCTTGGTGTAATGTACCTGATACTCAAATCATCTTGACTTTCATTTTGTTGAAATTATTAAATTAAATTTATTTTTCTACAGAACCAATCAGATTCGGAACCTGTTTAAACTAATTGGGCTACCTCTTAGACCATTCGCTACCCTTACACCATCCAACGACCTCCGTGCAATACGAATTTCAGCAAATCATCCCTAACGTGAACTACTGCTTCTCAGCCCTTACTTCTTTCGGACGTTTTCCATTCTTAAAGAACCGCAGAAGGAATAATATTTTTGTAAACCCGAATTCTTAAGTTTTAAGGAAGAAGCCGTGAGCTAAGTAATTTCGTTAATTGCTAGAATTTCTTACCTCTAATCTTGCCTGAATTTCCTCTCCAGTTTCGAACGAACCTCAACCGGAAAAATAATCACCGACTTTATTGAATGTATCAATCATACAAATTTTTACTAAGTTTACTTTCTTTTGATCTTATGGTGTTGTCTCCAAATTGGGATCCTGTTTATGCCTTCGTTTATGGCTCTAACTTAATTTTCGATTTTTTCACTTTCGAATAAACTGGTAAAAAGTCTGCAATTAACTCCCCCCCCCCCCCCATAAAACCTATTTATTTATAAAATTATTATTATTTATAAAAATGATGAGGAATTGGCCTTGTTATTTGACTTATTAACAATCTTTGTTACATATTTCGTGACAATCGGATATGGCGGTCAAAAGTTAATATTTACCCTCCACCCCAAAACCTATGCATAAAACCATTAATGTGAAATGAATTCATTAGACGTCTATTCAGATAATCAAAAACCACCAATGTGACAAAATTTGTTGAAATCGGATGAAGCGGTACAATCTTAATAATTGCGCCCCCCCCCATAAAAAACAAAACAAAAATAAACAGCAACATCAAACTGAAATAAATATACTTGCTCAATATTTAGGAGTGAGAACTCCTGCACTACCTTGCACTACCTAGTGCAAAGGACTACACTATACTATTACGAAAATTGTTTAACTTCAAACAACCTACTTAAGATTTTTTTTATTTTATTATTTAAAATACAAATGAAAATACTTTTTTTTTTATTTTAGTATTTTAGAATAAAAATGAAAATACTTTTTTTTATTTGAGTATTTTAGAATTAAAATGAAAATAAACATGTGATTTATTTTATTTTAATTCTAAAATAATAAAATAAAAAAAAAGTATTTTCATTTGTATTTAAAATACTTTTATTTAAAATAATGCCCAGGTCTGATTGTACTGAACCCTTCCAATTACATTCTTTATTACTTCCTTTTAAATTTGCGTTATTTATATTTAATCTCCCCTCTGCTGAAATAATCCAGTATGTGCTAAATGAATGGATCATTAATATCTACTATAGTCAAATATGAGATGTAAAAAATAAAAACTTTAAACCTCCTATATTCTTTACCAAACAATTTTAAACTTGGCATAAAGTTTTATTTTAAATCCCGTTTGTTTTTAGATTAGCTGAAACATGTTTATCTTTATCAGTGAATTTTGATTCAACTGAATTAAAAATATTAGATTATAATTAATTCAACGCATTATAGCAACTTTGAATTTGGTATACTACTCCTATTTAATACTATTTTAATATATTAATTTAACCATCATTGTGGGTAACAACCTATTTTTTAAATTATTTTAAATAATTTAAAAAATAGGTATTTACCCACATTAATGGTTAAATTAATATAAAATAATTAAAAAAAAAACGGTAACGTCATCGTCATTACGTCATGAACGTTTGGAAGCGACTCCGTGGTTTAATGGTTAGCATACCGCGCATGTCACGCGGAAGACCCGGTTTCGATTCCCGGCGGAGCCAAATCTTTTCTCTTCAAAAATAAATTCTTTAAAATATTTTAATATATAATAATATTACTTGGATAAAGATAACATTATCATCCGTTAAATATAAATAACGAATAACTTTTAATTTATAAGCCATATTTTATTTTAGAATACGATTTGACTAATACATCAGATTGAGTCATTTGATTAATATGACATGCAAGCTCATGATTTATGCTACAGATAATTCTTTCAATAACTAGTAATGATTTATCGGTTGAGATATGTAATGTTTAGGACACTCGATTATTGTGAGACACTTGTGGCAACTTGGCCAGGTTGATAGCCTAGGATTTTTAATTGGAGTCAAAAATCCTTGCTTATGGCCTTTTTTTCTTCGAGACATAAAATGGTGGTCACGAGCCTGTGCGATGTAAAATCTTGTTAAAGATCTCTATTCTTATTATACCTGGACAGAAAAAATTTAGGATTCCCACTGTAGTATCGTCCGATTAGCTATTCAAGCACAAAGTGACGTTAATTAAACGATTACTAATGATCGTTTTATTAGTGAGATGCAAGAAACATTTATATTGTTCTTTTCTAATTAATTAATATGCCCGTTAATTATAGAAGATTCCTAGGCAACTAATTGCAACCATCATAAAACTAATTAAAATCTTTCAAATTATAAACAACGCATGTAACGCTTTTGAATTTCGTATTGCAATAGGAAATATAATAATCTAAAAGTGTTTCAGAGTAATGATAAATGAACTGCTGAAATGGTTTACTGATCCGAAAAAATGTAGCAAGCGTGTAGAAAAAATGAAATATTAACTGGCCTAACCTGAACTTAAAAAATTTAAAAATTAGTTATAAAATTAATCGGAATTTATGAAACCCACCTCAACTGAATACTATTCACAGATAGATCATCGAATAATGTTCTAAAACTCCAAGGGGCGCCCTAAAATATTTGGGTACTCGTCCGGAGATAAAGTTAACGGCTACCTCGAGCCTGTGCGATGTTAGCTAAAAATCCCTAACCTAATTATACCTGGATAAGCAAAATTTAGGTCTCCCACCGTATCCCCTTCCTATTAGCCTTAATGGCATAAAGTGAGGCTAATAAATAAACCAAAAATGGTATATTTGATATAACATATATATATATATATAACATGATTTAAAAAGTTAGAAATAATGGATTCCTAATTTTTTTTTTCTCAGTATATTTCGTTATTGTAAAACATTTTTTAAAACTAGTGACCGCATTTAAAAAAAAAAAATTATTCTAAATTAACCAGGTTACAGAGGTTGAACGATTTCGTTTATTCAATTATATAGGGCATACTTTTTTTTCCATTTCACTCGAGCTGAAATTAATACCGTATAAAGAGAAAGCAAATATAGAATACCTCAAATTGGAGTGTTTAGAAAACATTTCCATCTGTTTCCGTTATTGCGGCAGCCTTGAGGTTATTTATATCTTTAGAAAATGAGTTTTCTCTCATGAATATCGACAGGCAAATATTTGTGGATGATGGCTAAAAGAGACATTTCACAAATGTAGCATGGAATATATGAAGGCCAGGTGTGACGCGAAAGGCTAGATAAATAATAACCTAATCATCACGTAGAGTACTTTGACTAGTTTGAATTATCGATTAGTACTTGATATTAGATTATTTTTTTTTTTAATGCTTACTTAACAAAAGATTAAAAAATGTGATATCTCATTCCTCCCAAAAAAAATCCCCTTGTATGGTACATTTTTTTTTTTTTTCGGTTGGCGCATTAGGCCTTATGAGACCTTTGGCAGCGCAGTGTGGTCTTCTTACAGACATTTGTGTTGCTTGCGGGAGCATAGACAGGTTGAAGGGGGTGGCCCAACCTCACGTTGCTGCAAGCTATGGTCACCATGGTGCAGCGGCAGACTGCCCATAGCTCCATACCAATCCCATTGGGACCAATTTGGCAGTGTCCTTCCCACCGATGGCGTCAGCTCTCTCGGGTTCAAGGACAATGACAAACTGTTCTAGGTCCAAGGATTATGGTAGCCCAGAGTCAGCAGGCCCCGAGGACCTATATTTCTCTCCCTGAAGCATACCGTCCTTGTACCAAACCTCCGGGCGGGTAGAGATATCCTGGAAAACCACACCACGATTCTCGATGGGATACACGGGGAAGGTACATCACTCCTACGCCCGGTCGGTGTGAGTCGCCTCCAGTAGGCTGACGGGTCTCACATACCATGGGGTGGGGGTAAGCTTGGACTGCGTGGCGTTCATTGGCGGGTGGTCACTCGAATGGAGCGGTCACCCATCCAAGTACTAACCACGCTCGACGTTGCTTAACTTTGATTATCTATTGCAAGCGCCTTTGTCCACTCGGCCATCCCGGCCCCCTCCCCCTTGTATGGTACATTATAATCCTTAATAATTATATTTCAGCTCACAGATTTAGTTCCATAATATATATCCGAATAAAATATAAGTTGTTTATTCCTGTAACAATCATCGACAATCATTTACGTCGGTTTTTGGAAGGGCATTACAGAATAAAGTTAGAAACCTAAGTTTAAATTTTATACAAATAGTAAATACCCTTCCTATCGATTTCCATACACGATATATTGTAAAAAAGTTCTGGTCGGTTCCACGCCACACACAACTTTCACTTACCAACATCCTTAGATTAGAAATTAGAAATTTTCGTTGAACTGCTCTCTAAAGTACACTAAAAATTTTTGTTGTGAAACAAAAGTTTTTACTTGTGATGATCCGGCAAGCATAATACTCCATCGCGTCCATTTTACCATGGAAAAAAATAATTTCCATTAAATATTTATGTTTCAAAACACGCTGAAAACTCTTTGCCATGAACAGAACATCTTTAATTATAAACAATTGCCTGTCATTAAAGGCGTACGTATGTATGCGTGGGCTACTTTATTTTGATTTTTTTTTTCCTGTTTATGTTTACACGATTTTTTTGTTCCATATTTCATATCAAGCCATTTCTTATTTTTAGTTATAACGAGAAACAGTTAATTTCTCCATATAAGCAAAAACAAAGACACTTTATAAGAAAACAAAAAATTATCTTCTCCACTTAAGCCCTCTCAAATTATTTCTATGATGTTAAAACTTAATTGCTATTAAAGAATACTTGATTATCATTAAACATGACGAGTCATCACACTAATTATTGATCGTTAGAGCAGTTTTTGAGAATATCGGAAAAAACGTAAAAAGAGAAAATAATTATTAAATAAAGGGCCCTCTCCGTTTGGCCAATTTTGATGAAAATTTCACGCACAGACCACTTCGGAGGACTTCATTTAATTAGCATGGAAACAAATAATTTCCACTAAATATGTATAGTATGTTTCAAAGCACGTTGACAACACTTCCTCATGAACAGGACGTCTTTAATTGTAATAATATAATAAAGTGCCCCCTCCGTTTTACCAGTTTTGATGAAATTAGGGCTGTCAAATCGAGGGCATATACGAGCAAAAAATACCGAATTTCAGGGGCCGCAAGGTTTATAGTTTTTGAGCTAGTCTGTTCACATATAGGCCATTTCGTGAGACTTGGTTATTTGGACCCGGGGTACCCCAAAACGCGTATTATCTTGAAAAGCGGAAGTGGAAATTTTTTTACGATCGCAATACTTTCTCCCCCATATATTTCATATATAGGTAAGTGGCAGTAAAAAAAAAAAAAAAAAACGGTAAAAAAACTCGATTGTTGATGAAATTAGGATCCCCCCCCTATAAAAAGAAAATTAATGGTACTGTACAATGTTAGTGCAAATAATTAAATAAACTAGTTCTTAATTACTCTTCAACAGTTTTTATTACAATACTTTTACATAAACTAAGAACACACAACTTTAAGAGTTTCTATACAATAGGGAAGTTTTGCCTCCGTGTTGCCAATCAGTGTTGCTTACTCAGTGTTGCCAGGCTCCTACAGTACTATTGCCAAATATTTTAAACGATCTACCTACTACAAAGGTACAAATTATTTAAAAAAAGACTGAAATCAATATATACCTATTATAAAGCAAAGTGTACAATGTGCGTGCCGAAAAGGCTCAAAAACGACTACACCTACTATATGGAATGTTATGTCGTCGCTATGCTCTATTGCCCCTAACGATGAAGAAGGTTTCAGTTTTCATTTTAACTGAGTAATGTTGAAGGGACAAGGGCTGTAATTTTAAGCCTCTCGCAACATGTAATTAGCCCCTCTAATAAGCCCAGGCGAGGTTATGAATGAAAAAATTTAGTTCGACATTTGGAAGCCAGGAGCGCTAGCTAAGCTCAATTCATAAGGTTATCGTTCATTAGTTCGGTTTGTTATGGTTTTAGCTTCACCTGTTTTCTTTAAATTACACGAGATTATGTATAAATAATTATTTTTTCCTTTTTATTTTTAAATAAGGTCATTACATCTCTTCAATGAATTTAAATTATAAACAAAACCAAGCGCATTAAGTTTTACAGAAGAGGAAAGAATTGGTCGAAACATTGCCTTTAATCAATGTACAATATAAGAGTAAGTTTACAACAAAAGAAAAATTGCTTATTAGTGTAGTGAGCGAATAAAAACTAACATTGAATAAAATAGATAACCTATAGATAATATGAATAAAAGATATAACCTAATGGAATATATATCGAAAATAAAGTGTTCATAGAATATTTCTGTTTAATAGTTCTGTTCTGTTCGTAAATTTTCAACCGAATTCGAAAAAGGAGAAGTTACTTGATAAGAAATCGGTCTCAATGGAATCAGAAAATAGAAACCACAAAAAAACGGTACATACCAGGACATAGTTGCTGACAAAATAATTTTTCTTAATCGAGAAAAAGGAAGAAAACGCCTTAAGAGAACCGCATTAATAGGGTCTCTTATACCCAAACCATACATTGGCGGACTCTGAAGTTTCTAAACTTACCACAAATACTAAACTAAAGTTTCAGGATGGTACAAACTTTTTTTAATCATGATTAATTTTCGTCTATTTTTCTGTACTATTACATTTTAAAGTTATTCTTTCATTCCACCTATTCCACAAGTCCCTGAGCGAAGCCGGGCCCCACAGCTAGTAAGATATAAAGACTAAAAATATTAAGGGTAGTTTTTGGTGGAATTTTAAAACGTGAAAATTCGTGGAGGGTTCTTTTTTAAAGTTTTAATTCAGGTTCTTAATTACTTAATTCCTTTACAGGCGATTCCTTTTATCACCCTTCTGGGGTTTTATTCCATCTTAATCACTCTATTCACCCTTAATTTTATATGCCATTGAAACTCAACGCTGGAAAATTTAAGAAAAATGAAGGGGGAGACTAAAAAATTCCGTGTTAATCAAATCCCTGGATAATCAAGGTTCTTATTTATTCTATTATGGTTTAATTATATTTATTAAAAATTGATTGCAAAGCTCTTGTCTTTATTTCTTTAGAACTGATGAAGAAAATATTACTCAGCTGATCAGCGATGGGACTCTCATAAGAGTCCTCCTCTGATTTTGGTATGTAATATACTTTCACCACTTTCTGCCTAATTGATACTAACTTTGCTGGTTAGGCCATTTGGCTTTTAGAGCCACAAAGATTCCATTGTTACCATCTGATGAGAACGGGGCAGGATATTTATTTTCCTATTCTACTCTGCAGTGGCTTGCAATTCTGTATGTTACCTCCTCCATACTTATCGTAATGACCCATACATCTTCAAGATAGTTAGTGTTAGTCTAATGTAAGCGTGTGCTTGTATAGAAACTGTCAAAAATAAATTGAATTTTAACTGAAGATCGCACGCCCCCTAAAACATTTGTGAAAACTTCAGTTATCTAATCCTCAATTCTATCTTATCCTTATATAAATATAAAAATCATGGTCGGAGGTAAACTCAGAAACTATTCAACCGATTTGAATGAAATTTGGACCAATGTGTATAGTTTTGTCCAACTTAAAAGATAGGATAGTTTTTACCTCGATTGTTGGCCTAAATATTTCTTTTATTGCAAATTAAATGCCTATTTGTAAGTTCTACAAAATTTCCAACAGATTAAAGATTAATCTATTTTTTCGGTTTGGACTACGAAGAACCGTGTTTTTTTCATGGGCACTTACTTGTCGCTTTTCACGTGTGGGGAAAACATCGAATCGATTTGTTTTCGCAAAAGAGAGGTTAATCAAAATTATTGTGCACCTATTATTATAACATCCTGATAAGATATCTCATATCATCATGTGTTATATTCAGAATTTAATTGATATTTATCATGCCAAAATATTAATTTAGTATATTTTTGCTAACTGTCTTTTGTGATTGTACTAAACCCTGTTCCAATTATATTCTTTACTAGCTAGGGTGCCCGGCTTCGCTCCGGTAATAACAGAAGAACTTTAAAATTAAAGGAAATATAGAACAAAATTAGCACCTTCTTGAAACTTCGGTTTTAACTTGGTATCAATATTAAGATTCGAGAACTGCAGAGTCCGCTCAAATCAGGAACCCTATATACTTTATAGGGGGTTGAAAATGGAAAATGAACAATTAATTTTAATGAAACTTTGTCGAGTTATGCATCGTGTTTTATGGTTTCTGTAATTCTGAATCGAATAAGCCCATTCCAAGCAGTCAGCAGATAATAACTTATTAGATTATAGTTGAAAAACCTAATACCTCAGATAAAGATATTATATTTCCAGTATAACTTAAGCGCCGAATACTGTGAAGATCCTATTAGATCCAGAAGAATAGAAACTACCGAAGATTCTTAGAAACCTTTTTTTAAGACCTTTCCTCCATTTCAATCTCCCTTAAGATATCCCCCCGTAATTTGACTCTGCAGAACTCGAATCTTATTACTATTACAAAGGGAAAAGCAAAATTTCGTGAAGGTACAATTTTTTCACCATATTTCTTTTTGAAGAACCAAGAGGTTTAAGGGTTCAATAAACTCTTATTGAAAAAATGCTGTATTTGGAGTTAGTCATTTTTCAACCGGAATGCCTATCATACATATTAATCAAAACAACTTCTTTTTCATAACTACAATAGAACACTTTAAACTTTTTATTTTCGATTTATATTCAGTCAATTTATCTCTTTTTTTTTATGTGTCTTTTTATTCGATCACTGTACTATTCAGAAATGTTCACTCATATTGCATTAAATTTAGTTAAGTATACATTATATACTGATTAAACGTAATCTGTTGATCAATTAGTCTTCTTATGAGAAAATAATTTTTTTATGAATCCAGTTGGTTTTCTAATTGATTGGAGAGATGTTGAATCATTATTTTATTTTGAAAGCAAAGGATAAACTAATTATTATCGCTTAATTTTTTAGTAATTTAAAAAGAAGAGCTGAAAAAATATATAACCTTTACAACCTCCCTGGATGAATGAACAATAAACATAGAGTGAAACGCACCCTAGCGCTTTCTGGTAGCCTGAAGCTCGAACTAAATCTTTCATTCATAAACTCGTATCTCAATCTAAGAGAGGCTAATTAAATGGTGCGAGAGCCTTAAAATTCCAGTCGTTTTCTCTTCAATTTCACACCCTTAAGAGAAAAACGGAAACCTTCTTCTCCGTTAGGAGGCATACAGTTACACGCTGACATAAATCTCTTAATCGTCCGTGGAGTCGTTTCTGAGCCTTATCGGCACGCACATTGTACACTTTGCTTTATAATATATATTGATTAGTTCCTTTTACATGTGTCAATCATTAACACACTATTGCCAAATATAAGGTGTAAACAATAAAAACGTTAACCTATCTTCTTTACCAAGCACCATATTCATTACCACCATATACACCAAGAACCGTATTCTTTACCAAACAATTTTAAATCTGTCGTAAAGTTCTTTTTTCAAATCCCGTTGATTTTTAGATTAGCTGAAACTTTTTTATATCTCTATCAGTGAATTTCGATTGGACTATCAATTAAAAAAGAATAATTACTAATTCAACGCATTATAGCTACTGAGCCACGGCAACGCGTGACCGGGTCTGCTCGTTAAACTATAATTAACAAGCAAGCAGTGTAAAAATTATAATTATTATAAAAGCTAATTAATTATTATAAAATAAAGCTAATTAATTATAAAGCTAATTAATTATAAAGCTAATTAATTATTATAAAAGCTATAATTCAACGCATTATAGCTACTGAGACACGGCAACGCGTGACTGGGTCTGCTCGTTAAACTATAATTAACTAGCAAGCAGTTTAAAAATACAATACCTATTTTTTTATGGGCTGATTGGATAGAATTCTGTTTATTCTTTAAGCTTAGGATGTGTCATAAATTTCATTTCGGAAATTCCTATATGGGAGTATTCATCAGAATTGCTATATTGTATTCAGTCAATGCACCAACTTATATTTGCAACCAGTTAAAGCACCCCTAATAATATTAAATACAATGGATCTAAATACTTTGGACTTATTCCTCAAACTTAGGGAATGAATAATCCCCATTACTGAGTTTTGGATTGCAGTATGGATACTCGCTTAATCATCTGATTATAATTACTCATTGACAACGTACCCAGCAACATATCAGCCTATTAACATAATGAGTGCTCGCTGTAATATCAATGAAGTAAGCTCTAATTGAGCTCTTGCGTTGGACATTGCGAAATAATTGCCAACAACATAACTGTAATGGAGACTCATCTCACTCGTCGGTATTGGTGGTTCCCCAATTAATTGTGCGATGAGCATTGATCAGACCGCATTTACCTTACATCTCGGATATTACACTCCCCGGTACATAGTTCAGGATAGCCTCTCATAGTGCGGAAGCTGAGGGTCAAAAACGTCATATTTGAAGGAAGTTTTTTATCTTATAGGATAAAAGTACTCATTTCATAGACAAAAAACATTCATATGAACATCTGCCCCCATCAAATTGTACAGGCAAAAATATCAATATGTTTTGCTCTTAACTCGAAAAAAACCTATCGCAGAACGAATTGTGTTCTTTAAAAAAAAAAAAAGAGGGGGGTGCATAAAATTTCGCATCGACTAAGTTAAAGCTAGACCGGTTGAGTCGTCTGCCAATATTTTCCATTTTAGCGGAGAAATGAATTACGCTTATGTTCCAAAGCCTTCAATTTTGAAGACGGCTACTCCAAATAAAAAAAATTATATATAATAATTGTAGAATATAAAATTCTGTATTAAACGAACATCTTAATTTTAAAATTAGCCCACTCCTGTGGAGACAAACTGATTAATACGTAAACATATTTAGCGCTTGTAGTGGCCTTAAATCTGGAAGAGTGTTTAATTTTTTTTTTCAAAATTTCTTTGGATGCAGGCTTAGGCTTATATTCACCATTTTTTTGTAGGATTCTTTTTTTTTTAATTTTACATTACTATTACCCTTTTGATAATATTTAGAATTCATACATTGTTCTTTCTAGTCTTAAAAAAGTAAAAATAACTCTAACTCATGGGAAGTTGGGCAACCATTACTTTGGATGCAGGCTCTAGCGCACTTCCTCATAGCCTCAGCAGTGATATCTTTTGCGTGTTTTTCATCATAAAAACTTCTTTTAGACTCAAAAGGTGAAGTGCAATTGTATCATGGGTTACACCACTAAAAAGCTAACTAAATTCCGCAGTTTTTAGGAAATTTAACAGTTCTTAGGGTGCTCCAGTAGGGAGTGAGGAATTTTCAAAAACTATTAAAAATTTAAGTTTTAATAAATGTTTTGTGCTTAGCGCGTTAAAAGTCCCACTGAAAGTGGATTTAATCATTTAGAGAATTTAATGCTTATTAAGAAAGTATCATCGTTTTTGTTTCTACGCTAAACCAAAGTAGAGAAAAATGTAATTTTTCAGAAAAAAAGTAAGATTCTAAAAATAAAAACAAAAAAAATCTATCTCCTCAACAGTTTGAGATAGGAAACTCGTTTCTACGCCACTCTACCCCGTTTAACATGCAGTATTATCCATTTTTTTTTACACTAGGTCTGGGACACCCAGTATATCTATGTCATGTACCGCTACACATAAAATAAAAGAAATCTCGTCTTTTTCTTATGTGTGTCCACTTAGTCTTGTGTTAGAGCTGTAAAGTCATTGATCAATATGGTATGCGCATTGTCCAAATATTGGGTTGTACGGAAAGTTCGTAGAGAAATTTGGATAAAAATGAACAGCTTAAAATTTATTTATTTAATCTACAAAATAGTTACTACCGTTAGAGATTACTCATTCCCAACGTCTTGGAAGGTCGACTAGCCCTTTTTTCCGAAAATCACTGTCCTTACTTCTGAAGAACAATAAAGGTCCGTTTTGTCGTCATCTTCTGAAGAGTAGGATTTCTCTTGTAGAAAATTTTAGAGGAAACGGAAAAGATAGAAATCCGAAGGAGCAATGTCAGGAGAGTTCGGCGGGTGAGATAAAACCTCCCATCTGAAGCTTAATAACTTTTGCCGAGTCCTTAAAGACACATGGGGCCTAGCGTTGTCTTGGTGGAATAGCACTCCTTTCCGATTTGCCAACTCTGACCGTTTCTCTCGGTCGATTTGCAGGCTCTTATCTCCGCAGCTATCTCACAGACAGTAATTCGTGGATTGTTTACGATGACCGTCATAATATCATATATAAGAGTTGAACTCCGGCCGGCCCGGGGTTGGTCTTCCAAATTGAAATCTTCTGATCTAAGCCCCGATAACCACTTCTGAACCGTGCTATCAGCAATTGAATCGCTGTCATACAGGGCGCGAATCTTTCTGGCAGTTTGGGATGCGTTTTACTTTTTTTGTGAATTCATTGTGAATTCTGGCAAAGGGCATATCAAGTAAGACAAAAATGACCGTGTTCCAATCGGTCTAAGCACCCATTCTCATTTATGGATGAGACAACGGGCATTAATCAATTAATTAATCATAACGGCCGTGGTCTAATCACGGGCATTAACAGTGAAAACTGGGGATAATATTCAAGTCCAAGAAATAAGTTTCCTAAGAGCTGAACAACCAGGAGGAATAGTATAGGAAACTAGAATATCTGGAGAAAATTCCCTGGATTCAAACCCTTGAGCCCCGCAGTTGTGATGGCTGGGACATGTCCGAAGGATGGAGAGTGGGAGGTACCCGAGGCCAGCGATGGAAGGTTGAGTTGACAGCACCAGACACAAGAGCAGGAGAACCACCTGAAAAGAGAGGATATAGAGATAGTAATAAATCACGTGGGATCAATGGAGCCGACGGGTAAGAATGTCCTCGCTTCTGCAAATGCTCTACACCAAACGGTAGAAGAGCAACAGTATAAGGAGAAGATTTTAAATTTTTCACTAAATTACTTTTGTCGTCTCTTTTAGAGAGAAGTATTTGAACGTGTTACACATTTTTGTTTGTTAAACGTCACTTTATGCCAGTAAGGCAAATTAGACGACGCTACAGTGAGAGTCCTAAATTTTGCCAGGCCCTAAATTATTAGGATCTAGGTGTAGATAGGATAGGGGTTTTACAATCGAGCATCAAATACATAATTTCAGGATCGTACAGTTTATAATTTTTGAGCTAGTCTGTTTACACAAAAGCAAACCAAAACCGGAAGTCGAGGTTTTCCACGATCGCAATTCTTTCCCTCACTATATACTTCATATTGGGTTGTCCGAAAAGTTCGTAGAGATTTTTAAAATAAAATTAACCTTTTATTTTTTCTACTAAAAATGAATCACAAAGCTAATGATTATTTATATGCCTTTAATCCTCATGGAATTAACTATGTTTACACACTGAATTCGTCTTTATTAAGGCTCAGTAGTGTAGTTTATTAAAAACCAACATGAGTGACGATTCAGTTCATTTTCGGCATATTAAGCTGTTCTTTTTAAAAAAAGGGAAAAACGCAGCCCAAACTTCAAGAAAGATTCGTGCCGTGTATGGCAGCGATTCAATTGCTGATAGCACGGTTCAGAAGTGGTTTTCGGGGCTTAGATCAGGAGATTTCAATTTGGAAGACCAACCCCGGGCTGGCCGGAGTTCAACTCTTGACATCGAGGATATTATGACGGTCATCGCAAACAATCCAAGAATTACTGTCCGTGAGATAGTTGGGGAGTTAAGAGCTTGCAAATCGACCGTTTTGGATCATCTAAAGTTGGCAAATCGGAAAGGAGTGCTATTCCACCAAGACAACGCTAGGCCCCATGTGTCTTTAAGGAATCGGCAGAAGTTATTAAGCTTCAGATGGGAGGTTTTATCTCACCCGCCGAACTCTCCTGACATTGCTCCTTCGGATTTCCATCTTTTCCATTCCCTCTAAAATTTTCTACAAGAGAAATCCTACTCTTTAGAAGATGACGTCAAAACGGACCTTTATTGTTCTTCAGAAGTAAGGACAGTGATTTTCGGAAAAAAGGGCTAGTGGACCTTCCAAGACGTTGGGAAAGAGTAATCTCTAACGGTAGTAACTATTTTGTAGATTAAATCAATAAATTTTAAGCTGTTCATTTTTATCCAAATTTCTCTACGAACTTTCCGTACAACCCAATAGTTGGACAATGCGCATACCATATTGATCAATGACTTTACAGCTCCAATATAAGACTAAGTGGACACACATAATATAAAGACGAGTTTTCTTTTATTGTATGTATAACGGTACATGACATTGATATACAGGGTGTCCCAGACCTAGTGTAAAAAAAAAAAAAGGTAACACTGCATGTTAAACGGGGTAGAATGGCGTAGGGACGAGTTTCCTATCTCAATCTGTTGAGGAGATTGTTTTTATTTTTAGAATCTTACTTTTTACGAACTCTCCTGACATTGCTCCTTCGGATTTCCATCTTTTCCGTTTCCTCGAAAATTTTCTACAAGGGAAATCCTACTCTTCAGAAGACGACGTCAAAAAGGACCTTTTATTGTTCTTCAGGAGTAACGACAGTGATTTTTGGAAAAAAAAGGATAATGGACCTTCCAAGCCGTTGGGAAAGGGTAATCGCTAACGGTGGTAGCTATTTGTATTACTCTATTTTGTAGAGTAAATAAATAAATTCTAAGCTGTTCATCAATTTTAATTTTAGTCCAAATTTCTCTACGAACTTTCCGGACAACCCAATATATAGGTAAGTGAAAGGGAAAAAAAAGGAAAAGATAAATATATATATATATATATATATACTAGTAGAGATGAGAGATGGTCAACTGTTCTTCAATTACGATAGGTTAAATAATGGTCAGGATTTTCAGTTTACAATGATATTTATTATGGTAAGCCAACGTTTCGATCCAGCTTGTGGATCTTCATCAGGGCTAAAAGAAAACAAATATATGAGTACCTATGCTAGAGGGTGACAATAAATGGATACATTACAGAACTGATAATAATATAAAAGATGGTATACATAAATATTAAAATAAGAGGCTGGTTAACAAAAACAGCTGGTTTTGTTAACCAGCCTCTTATTTTAATATTTATGTATACCATCTTTTATATTATTATCAGTTCTGTAATGTATCCATTTATTGTCACCCTCTAGCATAGGTACTCATATATTTGTTTTCTTTTAGCCCTGATGAAGATCCACAAGCTGGATCGAAACGTTGGCTTACCATAATAAATATCATTGTAAACTGAAAATCCTGACCATTATTTAACCTATCATATATATATATATATATATATATATATATATATATATATATATATATATATGTAGATGATAGCTGTTTTCACGCCGAAACAAACCACCGACCATAGTTAAAAATTTAACTCTATAAAAACAATGAAAATGGGTAGAAGTATGAACCAAAGCAATATGAAAATAATGATTTTTTACTAGTCTGGAGAAAAATCTTACTCCATAACTAATAAAGTACCACTCTTTGAAAAGTATTCTAGCACTTATTTTGCTCTTGAAATAATGAAGTTATCCAATAAAATCGACTTATTGCTGAAAGATTTTGTTTAGTGTTAGTGTGTCTATATTCTGTTCACCCCTACTTAATGAATAAATCTTCAAACTATGTAGGGTATTAATTATTCGTATACATAATACCCTCATAAAAATCTAAGTTCGTAGGAAAACAGGCTAGAAATGTGTTAGGGTAGCTAAAACTTAACCTCATTAACTGTCTAGTTTAATTAAAATGTCGAAGAACATGAAGTAAACATTGGATATGCTAGGCTTTAAGCAACACACAGATAGGAAATTGCTTTATAATGCCATTTATTCAGCTAAAACATAATAAATACAATTGGTGAACTAAACTCAGCCTTGTAAATTCAATAAACAAATGTTTCCTCAGCTTAAATATACTTCACGGTATTACTTTCCCTTCCGCCTTTGTCAATTTACTTCTAACAATAACTTAAATTCTATTGTTGGGTTGTTATACTCTTCAAAGATCGTAAAAGAGTAGAGCCCCTAACTTTATTACCTAGTAGAGTTTCTGTTTATTACCTACGAGAGCTATCCTGGGAGGTCTATTTTCATGCTTTTATGTATATATAAGTTCCAAGCGGTTCCAAGCAACCAGATTATATATAGATCATTCTAATCACTTCATTATTACCTTCAACTTCTAAGAGTAGCTTTCCCTGATATCCTATTTTCGGGGAATTGAAGGTTTTGACTTTATTTACCTTTATCTACATAAAAATCTCGTGTTCCAATATTTGTACGGGATTAAATCCGTAACTACTCAAATGATCTTCATAAAAGGTTGGTTCGTAGTTTTTTCCAACTTAAAAAATAATCGAAATATAAACAAACAGTTTATTTCTCGATTATTGACTTCAATATTTTTTATTGCAAATTCTATGTTTATTGTAGTAGGGGAGAGCGGGGTTGGTTGGCATAGGGGTTAGGTTGGCCTTTGGCTTATAGTTTCCGTCACACCTGTTATGAAGGCCCCACCATTGTACTTTATGACCCGCTCGACCTCGGGAGTCTTGTCCTGAGTTTTCAATCCGATGATAACAGTGTAGATAAGAGTGTGGTTTATTGATTGATTTTACAACATTTAAGTAAATTTTTATATTTTCACTAAATTTGGTTTAAATGCATAGCAAAACATTTGACTCCGATTCTGTTCACATAGCCCCAAACTTCTTTGAAAAATCCAACCATTCGACAAACCAGTTTCTTGTTTGATTGTTCTCCCCTGTCCTGGCAGCCATCTTTCATATGATCTCTCCTTTGGGGTTAGTTGGCTCTCTTCAACTGGGGTTTGTTTGCGTAGTAGCAATTCACAAAAGCAAAGTAAACATAAACAAAGGTGAAATCTTATCTATTATCTATCTTCTATCGTCATTCTGTTTTCCCTTAAAAGCTGTTAAAAACTTTATTCAATTCAAAATTATAGTGCAGCTATTAATAACAATAATAAGTGTCAGGCAGTACTTGAATGAGATGGCTAAACAACCCTACCTTCTTGGCCAACCTGCCCCACATAGGGGGTTAATTGGCATACTCTGGATTGACGAATTCTTCAATTTTCCATGATCTTAGTATTAAATATTATGTGTTGAAAAAAATACTTAAAGTACCCTAATACTTAGAGTTTACAGTGGTATCAGCTCTATTGGGATTATACTAACAGGAACGACTCAAGAATCAAAAAAGTGAAAACTGTTACTAACCAACCCTGCTCTCCCCTACAATAAAATGTAATTATTCTTAAGACCTATAAGTTTTCAACAGATGGCTGTGAAAGTAAATTTTTCGACAAAACATTTCATTTTCTTTCGATATTTAGAATGGACAAGCGTCCGTTAGCCAAATCCTATTACGACTTGGACTTGGGAAATACGTGTTTTCCCAAGGGCAGCTACGATTCGCCCGCTCATGGTTAGGGAAACCATCGAATCTATCTGTGTTTGCAGAAGGAAGGTTAACCAAAGTGCACCAATTAGCACTTAAATAAATAGAAATTATGAAATGTAACAGTGTAATTATTAGTGTAAATTATCGTTACCTCTACCTCATTCGTGAAATGCACTCCACCTGTCTTGGTGACTTGATGGGCCAAGTAGCTCATATAAGAGCACATAAAAATAAGTTGGGAATAAGTTAATAAGAATCGAAAGAAAAGTAACTTCACGTGCACCGGATCTTAAGAAACGCAGAAAATGCTGCGCCAGTAAACCAGACACCTCAGAGAGGATCCTACATATGTTACAAATAATATTTTACCAATTTTATCCTACATATTTATTAAACTTTTTATGCTTATCTGCTTTGTAAACATTTTTTTTACTATTAATTGAAATTGACAATTGTATAACAAGAATATAATAAGTAAATGTGATATATGTGTACTATTGGTACAGATAGGCATGCAGAGAAAGTACCCATTGGTAGCACTCAAATACTGCTCTGAATTCAGCAGATCTCGAGGCCTTCTCTTTTGTAAACACGATATTTTATTTTCATATATTTCATTTTTTTGTCTATGAGGAACCTAGCCTGTACGATGTCAGGTACTCGTTAAGGATCCCTATCCTAATTATACCTGGATAGGCAAAATTTAGGACTCCCACTGTAGCATCGTCCGATTAGTCTTAGTGGAATAATTTGACGTTAAACAAACAAACCCTTTAAAATATCCCAGGGCCAACATTTCTTTTAAAAATAATTTATTGAAGTATAAAATGTGTATAGAGACTTACATATGAAATTTACGAACTTACAAAATATCCATATTGTCTTTCCCAGATTCAATTATTAAAGTCGATTCCTTTCCGAATATATTGGGTTGATGCAAAATTAATGCAGGTTTCCTCTATTGCGATATCTTAATTCCAATTGTGTAAACAAATCAAATCCTAACATTGATCATTATTATACCAAAACAAACCTTATCTAATACCCTCTCTTTCACCATGAATTTGATCAGTAAAATCGTTTTGTTCAGTGTGTTCAAAGGTCTTAAATCGAAAATGTCAAAGTACGATTTTCGTCAAATTTATTTTTACGAATTTAAATTAGGGCGCAGCGCTGTGCAAACGGCTCGTAATATTAACGAAGTGTGGGTTCAGGGGGCTATTAACGAGTGCACGGTGCAGCGTTGGTTCCAGAAGTTTCGCAGTGGAGATTTCGACCTCGAAGACAAGGAAGGTCGGGGCCGTCATTTTGCTCTTGACAACGACCAGCTGAGGTCAATAGTGGAAGAAGACCCAACCAAAACCACCCGAGAAATAGCGAAGAAATTGGTAAGGTAAAAAAGTTGTCCAAGTGGGTGCCACACCAATTAAATGACCACCGAAAAAATCGCCGCTTTGAAATCTGCTGTGACACGCAATAAAAATGATCCATTTCTCGATCGCATTGTGACGTGCGATGAAAAATGGATCTTATTCGACAACAGCAGGCGTTGTAGCCAATGGCTGGACAAAGATGAACGACCAAAACCTTTCCCGAAGCCCAAACTGCACCCAAAAAAAATTATGGTCACAGTTTGGTGGTATACTGCTGGTGTTATCCACTACAGCTTTCTCAATCGAGGTGTGACTATAACTGCTGTATAGTTAAAGTAAAGATATGGCCTATTTTCAATGAATATTAAAAACCTGCATTAATTTTGCATCAACCCAATAAAATTTAGTAGCCGACCAACTGCGTACTGCGCCAGACATCGTACCGTTAAGAATTGGTGGTTGAAATCTAAAACCACAATATCGCCGTAAGGAGCAGCCAGAAGCAGATAAACTAGGTATCAAAATAAATAAGAAGAAATGTACTATTTATGGAATGGAAAACCCCGAATATTACGTTTTTTAGAAATTCATCAACAATTTCCAAAGTTTAAAAAATGATAAAAATTTGTTATATAATATTAAACAATAGATCTTGCCCATTTTTTAACTTTTTGTCAAAATAAGTCAACGAACAAGTCACTTAAGACTGAAACTTTAACAGATGAAAAGAATTGAAATGTTTAAGTAATAAGATGGTAATAGCCGAATTAAATGTATAATAACCGCACCACTTTTATTCATTGTATTTTTATCAAAACTTCAAGTTAATTCTCAGCTTTGAGCTTATGTTTTTATATGGAAATATTGATGTTTTATTTCTTTCCTAAGATTCTAAATTTTATATTAGGCCTAAAAAAAACACCTTAATTTTTCCGACTTTTGAACATTGCTCGTCACACCATGTGACAAATTTTACCATTAGGAAATATATAATTTTATTATAATTATTATTAATTATTAAATTATGCAATTATTATTGTTATTAATTAAAATTAGGATTTACAAAACTATTATTCTTCCAGCGGTCCTTTACGGATGGGAAATGGGATACGCGGACCTCGCGGGATGAGCTACGGCTGAGGGATTTTGAAAATAAAGTACTGCGCTTAATATTAGGACCGAAGAGGGATAAAGTAACCGGAGAATTTGACTCTTACACAACTGAGTGAACTCTATCCGGTAAATATAATTGACGTGATAGCAGCGAGGCGAATTGATTGGACGAGCAAAACTGCGAAACTTCGTACTGAACGAATTCGAAAAAGATTAATAAACGCGGTGCATAATGGGAAACTTCCTTCGTGCTCGTTAAGCATCCATTATTATTATTATTAATTTTAATTAGTATTATTATATTAATATCTACTATAAGTATATACTAATATAAGTCTGTGTATATACGATATAATTTTAAAAAAATGGAAAAGTTAGAAAATAATAATAAAAAATAAATAAATAAATGAATAAAGGTAATCGCTAAATAAATCCATAGTTGTACTTATATTCTTATCGATAAGTATAAACATGAGTTAAGCATAGAGAGCAACACTAAATAATTCAGCCTCATAAAATGTAATCCCAATATTAAAGGGCTTAATAACACATAAGTTGATTGCCCTAACAAAATAAAAATATCTATCTATCTATATTATTTATGAATTGAAAGAGAAACAATTGGTGTATGCACCGGATATGCATTCAGTCGATTGAGTACCATGGGGCACCCATAGAAAAAAAAAAAAATTTTAACTGTGTCCACTACTGTTCCATTTGCATGATTTTAAAATAGATTTAACAATAAAAGGGATATTTCATAAAAATCAGAATAGTTAAAATAATATTAATTTTCTGTACTCTTCATGGGAGCGGGAGAGGTCATTGAGCTTTTTGCTCAACGTCCTGAGTTCGAATCTCGCTTGGCAGGAAATATTTAATATTCTGTCACAGATTATCTCGGTGGCCGAGAGACCATCCTGGTGTAAGCCCAGCCTCTATAATGTGGGTACCCTTGATAGAAAAATTAAGGGGGAAAGCCTGGTGGTTGAGCGTGATCACGATCAAATCAACTACTAGCACGACCGCTAACCTATTAACAGTACTGAACCCAATACCCTTCATGGGATGTAGTGGTACAGTTTTTTTTTTTTTTTTTTAAATACTTTTGGTAAAAAAACATTTTAAGTGTCTTACACACGTCCTGATCTGAATGGCCTCCCCTACCAATTTTTTCCTTCATTTAATGATTATTTATAAACGTAGCAAAAGCCTGAGAATGGCTTTTGTATGCGCTAAAAATTCTACGGAAAAATATATTTGTTTATTTTATTCCCTTTATTTCGTTATAGCCTCGTGTCAAATGAATTATTTTATTAAAAATAAAATGAAGAGAGAATTGGTATAAAAATTAATTTGTGAAACCCCGAGAGATCCCATTTATTTTTTTCGTTTTCCTCTCTCAAATAAATGGAACTCCATGGCACAACCTAAAAAAAGAATTATCCGTTAAATCAAGAGTTAAAGAATTTCACCATTGAATCCCAAAATTTTATCACTGTGTGTCAGTGATAAAAATAATGAATTAGTGCTGCCAGTTTGGAAGCCTATAGATATTACTTTACCTTAGATGGATAATGTTATGAATAATATCAAATTTCATAAAGTAATAATATGATTGCACAATTTTATCATAAATTAATATTTTATTTCCAAAGTAATATAATGATTCGATAGGTTAGATAACATGTATAAATTATGAACTTTAGCATAGTACAAATTAAAATCATAATATATATAGAGTTTAAAAGCTCAAGAAAATTTAAGTACATACAAATCTAAAAAATACAAAAACAAAAGATAGCGTTTCTAATTAAATAAAGAAAAACATTCTGATTATGAATTTAACACGATAATTACAAATCGACTGGTACAATATACGACTATAGTTAAAATGAACAACTAGAAATCAACATACAACATGCTGAGATGATAGGCTATTACAGGTTTGTTCCAACAATCAATCGTGGACCAATGACTGCGCATGTCCCTTCTTCCACTCTTTTGGTTTTAAGTTCGATTAGCGTTTGTTCGAAACCAACGAATCGAACTGGACCAGCCACGTGTCCCTCCCTTTCATGAAAAGCTTGCGGGTTCGGAGCCCGGCAGATGACCCTTGGATATTTTAAAAAGGGTATTCTCGTAGGAGGATTCAAATGAAGGTCCCAAGCCTGTGCGATGTCAGGTACTCGTTGAATATTCTTATCCCATTCTAATCATACCTGGATAGGCAAAATTATACTCTCTTTTTACCAGCGTCCGATTAGCCAACAAGTAACAAATAGAAATCAAAATCAAATATGAATAATAGTAAAAATATTAATAATATCAATAAAACTTACACACAACAAATAAAACCAATCGGTTCAAACCACATTAGGCGTTTCCGGTCCTAAACATTATATATTTCACAATTATTCGATGATATTGGTCTACCATTAATATAGTTTTTGCATCATTTCACAGTTTTAAATAATTTCTTTTGCACCCGTGTAGAAATTAAAAAATGAAATCTTGATTTTATCGTTACAGTGAAGTAAGTTCGGAGTTATTTTTATATTTAACGATTTTTAATGTTATCATTATCAATTTGATATATTTTTGTGTAATTTTAAGTATGATTTGGAATTGAATAGAAATTGTTTATAAACATCTATACATAGAAGATGTTGCTTTTGAATAATTTTTTTTTTTTTTTTTTTAGAAATGTCATCGTCAAAAAGAGTCGAAACGGATATCTTGGAGTGGGTGAAAATAGTTTTCGAGTTTATTTATGGCTGCTTATTAACTGCAGTTTACATCGTAATTGAAGTAGTGGAATTAATCGTACCTACCAAGAGCAAGTCGCTCGCCGGTCAGCATGTATTGGTGAGTACCATTCACATTATATATTTAATTTAATAAAATCTATTCTTTTGAACATTAAATCATAAACCTACAATTCGAAAATGCCCATGAAAAAAAGCATATAGTCTCTGAGATTCTCAGATGTTAAAATTTCACAAATCCATCACCTGGAAAAGAAACAACCTGCACTTATCAGCTGTGCTAAACAGAAACCAGAATTGTATCGTTAGAAAACTGCCCATTATATAGCTATTGACAGTAATGAAAAAAACAAAACAATGTTAATATGTTCGAATCCATTATCAGGCATGTATTCTGTACATATCGCCATTTTATATGATCTTCAACAAATCAGTAAGCTTTATATGAGTGTCACCGCATACAGTAATTCCAGGTAATGATAAATCAGTAAAGGAAGCAGCAATTATGACTGGCCCAGCTCTGCAAATATATGAAGTGAAATACATGAAAACAAGGTTCAAGAAGAGAATCAGGAGCTACTTGGAATCCTGGATATATATATCATTGGAATATATGGTCTTAAATCCCTCTCTCTAATAAGCTTAGATCCATTGAGCATACAACGAACGAATAGAATAGCGTCCTAAGAGGGAACCGAGGAGAAGAGGCTTCGGATAGATCATACGAACCTCACCCATGTTCACCTCATTGTCAAAGAACCCCAACCAGAATGTGGAACTTGCGAAATCCCTATTACGATTAAACATATCATAGAAGATTGCAGAAGATATGAAAGAGAATTCACAAAACGGAACATTCTAGGAAGCACTTCGGAGGAATTAAAGGATTGACCCGAAGCTGTTGATAGCATGTTAAAAATCTTAAAAGAGATTTTCATTGTTACAAAAATATAATAATAAATAAAAAAATATAATTTTTTTTTTCGGTTGACCCATTAGGCCTAATGAGACCTTTGGCCGCGCAGTGTGGTCTTACAGAAGTGTAGCTTGTGGGAGCACCGACAGCCTGGAGGGGGTAGCCTAAACCTCACGTTGCTGCAAGCCATGGTTACCATGGTGCAGCGGCAGGCTGCCCATAGCTCCATATCCAATCCCATTGGGGCCAATTTGGCTGTGTCCTTCCCACCGAAGGCGTCAGCTTTCTCGGGTTCAAGGACAGTGACAAACTGGTCTAGGTCCAAGGATTATGGCAGCCCACAGTCAGCAGGCCCCGAGGACCTATATTTCTTTTCCCGAAGCATACCGTCCTTGTACCAAACCTCCGGGTGGTTACTGATATCCTGGAAAACCATACCACGAAAATAAAAAAATATAAAAGTATAAATTTAAATATTTATTAATAGTTTTCTTGTTATTATTAATACAATAAAAATGTGTCAGTGTGATTTGCACTCTGCAAACTAGCAAAAAGCAAATTGGTTGAATTCCCACTGGATGAATTGCTAACTCTAGACTAAAGTTATCATATCTCTCGGCCACCACCTCAAAAGTCGTCGGGGTGGAATGTAAGGGTTTATGTTTGATGTTAGTGTCTGTGCTAAGGGGTTCGTTTTAAAAGTTAGTCTTTGGTGGAAGTTTTGTAGTATTGTGTGGCTGTATCGATAACTGTTGGGATATTCAGGTCCTTGTGCAGTAAGTCATGTGTCATATAGTATGGTGCATCTGCAATTTTCCTCAATACCTTGGACTGGAATGACTAAATTATTTGGATGTTTGAGGGTTTTGCAGAACCCCATAGTTCTATCCCGTATGTCCATAATGGTCTTATTAGTATTTTTTAAATAGTAAGTTTGTTAGTTATTGATAATTTCGAACGTCTGTCGAGTAACTTACAATTAGATAATATTCTAAATCGTTGAAATATTATCGTTCGATTAGATTATCATTATAGGTTACTGTGGGCATGAGCCATGGTTGAGGGTGAAGGTAATAAATTCACTTTTCATACCATTCATTTTACCCTTCTTGCTGGTAGCCCAACTAAATATATCATCCAAGTGATTTTGAAGGATGAAATATGTTATATCGGGGTTTCTGTGTGATGTAAGTAGTGCGGTATCGTCATCAAATGTAATATTAATTAATTCATGTAACAAATTAAGTAATTAATTAATATTCAGTATTACAAAATCGTACATATTGCAATAATATCATAAACAATTCCATAGAACAAAGGAAGGGCGTAATGGCCGCGCAGTTGATCGCCCATACCAAACTAATTAACTAGCCTCTCTTTTCGTTTTCGCTCTTTTATATTAATATTTTGTATACATTTTTGTATTTAAAATTTAAACATATTCCCTCTAGAAAATGAAACATTTTTCTAAACATCTGATAGTCTTGTTGCAGCATTCCCGAGCAAAACTGAGTCGATTCCTGATATTGGTCTGACCTATATAATTTAAGAACATTCCTTTTAGTTTTCCTGCTTACTCACACCCAGAAGTTGATGTGACCGAATGGACGATGACTGGTTGGGAGGTTGCGATACCACGGAAATCTTTCGAACGATAATTTTGCAAGAGTATCAATAATTTAACATTTATGTGGATTTAAATAATTTTTATTGAAGAAAAATAATAATTACAATGCCACACAAACAATATAAGCTCAAATAATAAAAAATGTTTTGTAACGTTAAACAAAAAAAACAAAAAACATACGGTTAAAAGTCCGTTAAGTATCGTTGAAATGAATTAAGAGTTGGAACAAACTGTCATAGCACGTGTTTGTGACTATGATTTTCGAGTACAAACTACGCCGTTCCACGAGGTTCTAGACTCTTCTACTTACGACTATATATATGGAGTGATGGACTGGACACTTATTCTTTGTTAAAGAGAAGCTGAAGTCATTCGGTGTGTTACAAAGTGATAACTTTTGTAACCTGTTCAAATATTTGTGTTGCTATAATTCGTCACATAAGTTACATTACAGTAGGAGAGAGCGGGATTGGTTGGCATAGGGGGTAGGTTGGCCATCGGCTTATAGTTTCCGTCACACCTGTTGTGAAGCCCCCATTGTACCATGTGACCCGCTCGACCTCGGGAGTCTTGTCCTGAGTATTCAATTCGATGCTAACAGTGTAGAGAAGAGTTTGCTTCATTGATTAATTTTACAACATGTAAGTAAATTTTTATATTTTCAGTAAATTTGGTTTAAAGACATGGTAAAACATTTGATCCCGATTCTGTACACATTGCCCCAAACTCCTTTGAACAACCCAACCTTTCTACTAACCAGTTCCTTGTTTGATTGTTCTCCTCTGTCCTGGCAGCCATCTTTCATATGATCTCTCCTGTGGGGTTAGTTGGCTGTCTTCAACTGGGGTTTGTTGGCGCAGTAGCAATTCACAAAAGCAAGGTAAATATTAACAAAGGTGAAAATACCAATCGTCTTTAGTTCCAGCAAGGAGGATGAAAGAAATTTTTCTTATGCAGAAAGTGACGACAGTCAAAACTTCTATCTTCTTCTATTGTCATTCTATTTTCCCTTAAAAGCTGTTAAAAACCAATTCAAAATTATTATACCATTATAGTGCAGCTTTTAATAAGAATAATATGTATCAGGCAGTACTTGAATGAGATGGCTAAAAAACCCCACCTTCTAGGCCAACCTGCCCCGCATAGGGGGTTAATTGGCATACTCTGGATTGACGAATTCTTCAATTATCTATGATCTTAGTATTATATATTATGTGGTGAAAAAAATACTTGAAGTACTCTAATACTCGGAGTTTACAGTGGTATCAGCCCGATTAGGATTATATTAACAGGGACGACTCAACAATCTAAAAAGTGAAAACTGTTGCCAACCAACCCCGCTCTCCCCTATCAACGACAATTTAACACAAACGTAACCATACGATCGATCTTCAGAGCAAGACCAACTCTCCAGTCCATCGTTCCTTATATTTAGTTTGAATAAGAACAGTCTCGAAGGTTCCAGGCAAGCTTAGATTATTCTAGAACGAATCAAGTAGCTTGTTTCAACAAGTCTAGAATTATTTTTTATCATATGTTTTTTTTTTTTTCATCTTATAAAAATAGAAAATTTTAGTGTATTATTGACCAGGTTCAGTAACAACTCGATCCTTGGGCCGCATTACTCTTTCAATTTCTATAGTCAAGTACCGCATTGGTCCCCATAAATAGCACAATAGTCTTGATCCAAGGATTTTTTATTCACATTGCTTTAATTTAATTGGTGATTTATTTTATTAGGAAAGGAGGAATAAAGGGTTGTTATAGGTAAGAGAGGGTTTCAAGAAATCCTTATTTTTTTAACTTGAAGGACAGGCCACTCATGGTCATTTTATGGAAATACCCGCTACTGGAGCTATAGAAAATACATAAAATGCTTAAGTTATAATCCGACAGCCTGAACACAAGTGTTTTTTTCAATTCCTCTTGTAAAAGTTTTATTTTTACGAATTGAAAAAAACCAAAAAAAAAAACAACATTTTACAGCCAAACGGGAAAAAGTGTAACCACAAAAAAAAAAAAAAAAAAGAAGAAGAAATTTATAAATTAAAGTAATAGTTGATTGTTTAAATTAATTTTAGGGTACCTAAAGGTGAAGTAAAAACGGGTAACCTGTGGTGTTGTGGTTAGCATGGCAACCTACAATACTAAAGATCGCGAGTTCAATTCCAGCGGTGGCCCTAGGATTTTTAAATGGGAGTAAAAAATCCTTAGCTATGCCGTCCCTCGGATAGGACGTAAAATGGAGGTCCCGAGCCTGTACGATGTCAGGTACTCGTTAAAGATCCCTATCCTAATTATACCTGAATAGGCAAAATTTAGGACTCCCACTGTAGCATCGTCCGATTAGCCTCATTAGCATAAAAATGGACGTTAAACAAACAAACACAAACGCAAGGTGAAGTAAATAATATATATGAGGGAAAAAGACTTGTCTAAAGGTTTTAATTATTGATCGTACAACCACCTCATCGCTCCACGACAAAATTCAACCTTCGTCGTTTCGAATAGTCGGAGTTAATAGTTCGAGTTCTCGAAAACTTATTCATTATATCCTTGCACGTGTTAAGAAGTTTCAGACCAGTTCTAAACTTTTTATGTTTTTATCTTTACAGTATCAATTTTGTATTTTTTTTTTCTTTGAATTAAATCTGTAAATGGGGTTACCTGTGGTGTTGTGGTTAGCATGGCAACCTACAACACTAAAGGTCGCGGGGTCGCGCCTCGCGGTGGCCCTAGGATTTTTTAATGGGAGTAAAAAATCCTTGGCTATGCCTTCCCTCGGATAGGACTTAAAATGGAAGTCCCAAGCCTGTACGATGTCAGGTACTCGTTAATGATACCTATCCTAATTATACCTGGATAGGCAAAATTTAGGACTCCCACTATCCTAACCCACTCCGATTAGCCTTAGTAGCATAAAGAGACGTTAAAAAATATGAGTCAGGATGTATAAATACAATTCATTAGCAGCTCTATAAGGATTCTATAGAGCGTAAAGCAGGACAGCAATGAGCAGTCCTTGCGTTAGTTTAAAGGTTTTCGCATTTTATTCCTATTTTTAATTTTATTATAAAACAAATCATATTGAATCCCCTGGAACGAGATAATATTTCCCTTCAAGAATGCATTCTGCCCAGGAAAATTGTTATTAAAAACGGGATTAGTTCCCTGATGCATGTAAATGGTGAATTATTTTTAGAATTTAAATCTTCATAAGTAACTGTTGATTTAATTTATTGCGTTTCTTAAGTAACGCAAAAGAAATGAGAAAAAAAGAGCCATATTTCTAACAAAAGTTTCCTCTGAACAATAATTTTGGTTTTATTGTATATTTCGTTATGAAAACAGGATTAGAATGTGTTAGGAGCAAATATTGTCTTTTTTTTTATTTATTATTTTTTTTTATTTAATAAAATCGTAATCTATATAGATATTTCATCAAGGATAATCAGGTATTTGGCGTTGGGTACCACAAAGTAGACACTGGAGTGTTGATCTATATTTATTAATTATTATCTTGTGTGAATGTATCTTTTGAGCACTAATATTATATACCCTTAAGTGTGGCAGATTTAATTATTTCTTTATCAATAAAAAAAAATATATATTTATTAATTAAAAAAAAAAATTATATTCAAACTCTAATGTTTTTCTCCAAAAAATAGAAATATACGGAAAGATTCAATAGCCATTTTGGCGTGAAAGTAAGCTTGAAACGCTTCAATAGATAAATTTATCTCCAAATCAGACAGATTCCAAATGAAATATCGATTATAAGCAGATTTAGGGGATTGAGGATGATCTGATAAAATGTTGCCCAAGGAAATCTCGAATCTCACACCTGAGCCTGCCACAAATTTCATTTTGTTGCTGAGAGAGACCCAAATATGTTTTCCTTTAAAGTTAGTTAAACCTCATAACTTACAGAGGTTTCCGATAGTGATTTGTGTTGCTAGTGAACTTACTATGGGTAGTAGCAGGAGGCTAAACAATCAGTGTTACTTCAAAATTATAATTTTTTTTAATCATAAATTCAAATAGTTTGGATTTGTTATTCCGAATTCATGTTAGACGATGATGATAAATAATAAAAAAAAAAAAAGAAGAAGAAATAAGCGGGAATATTCTATTTGAAATTATAAGAACGAAGGGACATTTAATAATTTTTTAAGTAAGTATTGAAATAAAAATTAAGGTATACAAGTTAAAAAAAAAAAAAAAACGAACTGGAGGGGGAATTTTAAGGGAAAATTTGAATCCTTTTCTAATTTTCTTTCAATTATGTATATATTCTAATTTAATTATGGTTATGGGAAGATTAATAAGTCCCACATAGTTTCTTTAACAACGCATATATTTCAGCTAGCCATCTTCAGTGCTAAAAATTGGTAATTATTCGTCACATTTAATGTGTTCGTCATCATGCTATGATGACCCAAACAACATTATTTGTAATTGTATTAAGAGGGCTATGATGTATATTATGTATGGGATATACTAATAAGAATAGTGATATTTGATTGTAATAATTATTTTAATTAAGTGCTCAAATAGAGAATTGAATATGTTGTATATATATAAATATCGCCCCACTCCAAAGACTCTAGCAAATACTTTTGCCCCAAAAACAGTCTCTAAGAGAATTTTGATTGATACAGTCGTATTTGCTGCCTCTGCCCTGGCCACCTCACTCACTTCATTTATTCAGGCCTGTATAGTTATAATATTAGTTATATTTCTTTATAAGTATATATTATTACCAATAATAATTTACTTTCACTGCGTATTCTGTTTATTTTTGCATATGTTTCAATTATTTGATATAATAGAGATCTACGGATCTTTATTAACAATCACTACTATCATTTATTAAAACAAGGAACATAGCAAACTGGTAGGAGAGCGTGGTTTTTTGATTTTGAATAAAATCAAAAATTGTTTGCAGAGCGCGTTTTTCTGAGTTTTAAATAAAATCAAAACTGATAGTCACAGCGCAATGTTTCACGAATAATAAAAATATTATGTTTACTTTTTAGTGGAAGTAAATTATTATTGGTAATAATATATACATATAAAGAAATACAACTATAGCAAAAGTCTTTGCTAGAGTCTTTTGGAGTAAGGGGCGATAAGGAGGGCTAAGGGTATAAAGGTTGGCCTTATGTTATTATTCAGCGTATTTATACAACTAAAATATTCAATTATCTATTTGGACACCTAAATACAATAATTATTACAATCAAATATCATTATTCTTATTAATATAACCGATACATAATATACATCATAGCCCTCTTAATATTATCACAAATAATGATGTGCGGATCATCACAATGGTTCGTGATATCAATCTCTAACTCTGAATTAAAAAATATGACTACGATTCAACGCTCATTCTACAAAATGTTACGATGATTAGGTTATCCCTAGCTATATGTTGATGACGAACACATTAAATGTGACAAATAATTGTCAATTTTTCAGCACTGAAGATAGTTCGCTGGAATATATGCGTCGTTAAAGGAACTATGTGAGACTTTTAATCATAATTCTGTATATAAACAAATATATATATTCATACTGTGGACAATGCTTGAAAAGGTTATACCAAAAAAAAAAACCTATTGGAAAAAATAGATAATCACGCAATAACCTTATAATTTTCTGCATATATAAAATCGATTTAAATGGTTAACAGATCTCGACCAGAAAAATTATGCATTTATTGCTGATAAAAAAAAAAAAAAAAAATCATAATAAGTTCACAGATTGCCCTCTTGAGATCCTCATTAAAATATTTTAATGAAAATGATAAATAATAACACCTTTTAGTCTCTTTAATCAATTATTTAATCCATTTAATATTAGTTACATGTAATCAACGATGATATTCTTCCCATTATTAGCATCGTGATACTTACAATATGACACAAATAAAACATGGTAAAAATAAAACAAACACGTGCCTATACGCAACAACCAATATAGAAGCTCTTACATAAACAGGGGTTTCTATTAATAGTGGTTACTCAGTACCGGATGTATTTCATCTAAATATAACTGTAATCATAATATTTGCCATAAATAAAAGAATACAAAAATATTTAATTTAATATATTTAATATTTAATTTTTAAATATTTTAAATAGTTACAAGATCCTTAATTTTAGCCTGAATTATTTATATTTCCGCATTCAAGCCATTATCAAGGTAAGACTTCCTCAAAACAAATTTCAATTCATCTTGACAACATAAATCTAAACTAAAAACATTTAAATAACTAACAATGTGTACACCCACTTCTGAACTTAGAACTTTTACAATTGAACAGGCTAATTAACCTCGTCAAACACAATTAACTAAATATACGGAGCGATGGAATGGAGAGATTGTCTTGCCCCGAAGATCGATCATACGGTTACGTTTGTTTGTGTTAAAAGTGTTGCTATAAGTTGATACTTTTATGTAACTTACTTCACTATTTTTTATATTGTTTGTGTGGCAATTTAAATTTTTTACACTTTTCAACTTGCGCCATGAATCCCCTAAGGCATGCATTCTAAATTATTATTTTCTTCAAATAAATTAGTTGTTTAAGAAAATCGATTAAATATTATTTTAACCCAAATAAGTGTTACAATATTTTGTAAAATTTTCATTGCTTCTAGCATTTTCCTTTTACTATATCTTTTCTTTTATGTCAGGAAATCATAGTGCAGCATGTTGTTGTAAATGTAATATTTCTAATGTATTATTTGATATTGAAACGAAAATTGGGAAAACGATTTGAAATGAATTGTTTACCCTTTTTTTTTAAATTATCATAATTATTTTTATTTATTATTGTTTCGTCTCCACCCTAAGGTCATTGATGTCTAATGTTTGTACTATATTTGGTGCATTCAATTAGGTTGCGCTTAACAGACTGTTGGACATGGTTACATTCTTCGCAAGTGGGCACTTCCAGGCCTCTTAAATGATATCCGTTTCTGAATCGGCAGTGTCCAATTCTCACTCGGCATAGCATTATCTCCTCCTTCCTTGACTTTCTGCAGCTTTTGGTCCATTTTCGGCTGTTAGATTTTTTTCTATTTCGAGTTTAGTCTCGTCCAATCGGTCTCTCATTCTGCAAATCAATTGGATAGGGCAGCGTAGCTCTAGCGAGATATCCCGCTCAGAATAGTCTAGAATAGATACCTGACTTAGATTTCATCCTTCAATTATGAAGGTATTTTAGGAAGAAAGGCACAAAAGTATAGCAACCATCATCTAATTCTCAGGGAAGAGAAATTAAGAAATATTACAATAAAATATTCTTTCTTCCAGTACAACTCCGAATTTTGTTAAGTATTTGACATAAAATGTTTTTTTAATGGTGTTATTAATTTTTTTTTGCTACGGGATGATGCGTTTTGTATCCTAACCGACGATCATCCTCTATTCTCCCTTATATCTAACATATTCTACTCAAATCGTATGAATATAAATATAAATAAATGAATTTACGTTAAATTTTTATTATTTTAATTTTCAGCAATATAGATATAATTTCTACTTTCTAAATACTTTGGCTGCCTTGTCACCTTAAATCGAACAGCTATTCTCTTATCAGAGAATTAATATTAATTTTTTGTCGAAACGAGAGCGTGGCTCTCAGGTATTCTTTTTCGGCAGTCAAAGTGTTAAAGATCTAATTATTTGGCAGAAGCGGCATCCTAGAGTGAGCCATCGGTGGTACACGCCGGCGTGATCGTGTTAATCATAGGAACAAATAAAAAAAAAAAAAAAAAACAAGTAAAGCGCCTGTATTAACAGCATTATATTAAATAAAGTATACAGATAAATTCATTTGTCTCTGGGGTAAGTCCCGATACACATCGATATTAAACAAAATATACGGTTAATTTTCTAATTTCAAACCTTCCATTTGACTTATGTTATCATATACCATACTTGATGCAATATTTAAATTTATTATCCTGCAAGCGATGGCCAGTTCTATGATGTAACTCGCCGGGGAGTATGACCTTTTCGCCAATTGTGAGCTTATGTAAACTGCGGTAATAATTCTTTCAGTGAAATTGTAACTATTTCTTACCTGTTCATTCGCAATCATGTAACTTAAGACCAAGATTTTTTACAATTGCGAAAACGTGTTATTTATATTAGAGTAAGTAATGGTTTTAATAATACTAATTATTTCAACATGTATACTGTAGCAATTATGTGGGTTTAAATAATTTTTATTAAACGAAATTATTAATTAGCAATGTCAGACTCAACAATAACACTCCAATAATTAACAAGGTTACATAAATAACCCTATGGTACATGCTTCAGCATCCTTTTGGGCCATCGGTCATCTGCCATTCTCATTACGTGGCCAAACCACTGCAGTTTTCTTGTCTCTACAGAGTGTAGGATATTTAGGGGTCCTTCAACTTTTGCCCTAATCAAGTTATTTGTGACATGCTTCAATCTGGATATTCTGCAGCTACGCCTCCAAAAATCCATTTCCATGGCGAGAAGTTTTCTTGCTGAGTCGGTTGAGATAGTCCAGGTTTCAGAGGCTGAATTTATCAGTATTCATAATCATGAATAACTGAATACCAGTTAGTCATTATTCACTTCAAATGAATACCATAAACACTCAATAATCATTAAAAATACTCTGTACTGATTATGAATAATGATTATTCATTATTCATTTATTTTATGATTACCTATTATTCATATTCATTAATCATTATTCAGATTACAATTTGCCCAACTCTGTCCTATACCGATATAGGATGGAATAATACTTCGTTAATAATGCGATCCTCTGGCAGCGTTTGGGGATCGACTCTCTGGGAATACGTGATATACACCCCAAACATCTGATTTGATTGTCCCTCATTATTGGGGCCTAATCCAGTTTTGCTCATAGCTGGTTAGGGATAGCTCTTTTCTGGATTCATCGATTCATTAATTTTCATTATCTATTTGACTCGCATAAGATCAGAGTATAACAATATTTATCTTGACTAAATGAAAATTAATTTGTAGAATTTTTATATTCAACATATCAATTTTACACAATATTACTATACCATATACCATACCTTATTATGATCATTAAATATACATATCATACAATGAATAATAAAAAATAGTTGAAATATTTACAAGTAGGCAACTGTCTTATTTTCAGACGAGATACTATAGTCTAGTAAGCCTATATCATAGAAGTTGTCATTAAGGTCTGGCCACACATGTCCGCACCGGATCCGCACCGTAGCAATAATATAGGTTATGTTCAGAATATTTTTAATTTAACTTACATATTCCCTTTAATTTTGCCTTCAGTGGCCTGTGTCTGACATGTGTGGCCTGAACTTTAGGCATAACTAAAGGTAATATGTAAGTTAAATTAAAAATATTCTGAACATAACCTATATTAATGCTACGGTGCGGATCCGGTGCGGACATGTGTGGCCAGACCCTTATTCGTTTTCCCCAATATTCCCAAGTACCAAAACAGAGAAACCTTGAGTTAATTAATGAAGGAATAACTGTTGTTGTTTTGTTTGTGTGTGTTTTTTTTACAGAACATAACATACTTAGTATTAAATCAACACAATATATATTAATAGAACTATAGTTTATTAGACCGTCAGTCCAGGGTCGACCTATCTAATTCTATAGATACATAATTTAACATCTCTAAAAATATAATAGTAATAAATAAAGACAACAAGAAAACAAATAGAAAAAACTACATAAAAATCGCTTCAATCATACTCACATTTGATAAACAATTACATGTAATAATCTACTTAGGTACACCTAATAATTTACATTTAATATTTAATAACAGAATTTAATGTAACAATGAGACATAACTCACAAGACATATACTTAAGTATTATTACATTTCATTTGTATCGGCGTCATCTGTGGGGTAGTGGTTAGCATAGAAACATACTATGCTACATAAACATACAGTTCGCGTCCCGAGTTGGCCCTAGGATTTTTTAATGGGAGTAAAAAATCCTTGTCCATGCCGTCCCTCGGATAGGACGTAAAATGGAGGTCCCGAGCCTTTACGATGTCAGGCACTCGTTAAAGATCCCTATCCTAATTATATCTGGATAGGCAAAATTTAGGACTCCCACTGTAGCATCGTCCAATTAGCCTTAGTGGCATAAAGTGAGGTTAAAAAAAAAAAAAAATCATTTGTTTTTAAATTATTTTTTAAAAACTTGAATTAATACTATATATTAAGTAACAAACAGTTTTAGCCTTAAAGAACTTTAATTAGAACAACAGCTTATTTACTTAAAATTGAATGTAATTTTATCTTTACATATCTAATTAGGTCTCAACACTCTTTCCACACTCACTGGTGTGAGTTTATAACTAATCGGTTTTTCATTAATTCATCAGGGACATCTTCCATATTTAGTAGTAATAATTTATTGTTTTCCAAGGGTTTATCTGGAATTATATTCTTGAATATTCTACAACCATATACTTTGTTAAACCTTTTTTATGTTATGAACATATGTTGTAGTAGGTTTGTTTCATTGTCACTTTGAAAACATTTTTTCCTCCACAATTTCTGATTCCGTAATGATAGCTTGATTGAAGGTTTTTTTTAGAAATTTCTATTGAGGCACTCGGACTTAACACAGGCACCAAGTTTCTCAAGGGACACAGAGTCCGGTTGAAACTTGTGACTTCGTCCGAAACCGTCATGGGTTAAAATTTCGCTATATCAAATAATTACCTCCGCCAACCTCCATTATTCAAATCAGGCACCGTGAATATCAGACGGCGAGTCTAAACTCTTTGAGGAATAACAAAGCAGAATAAATTATTATGCATTTACATTTTTCATTAGTGCATTAACACTTGCTTTAGATTGAATACTTAAAAAAGTATTTAATTTAAAATGAGGAAAGAGGGTGGGACATAGCGATGACATGTTTAAATAAAACATGTTTATATTTATTTATAAATAATGCTAATCTTGAATAGTTTTTGTGACAATAACATGTAAAACATTGCAGAAATACGAGTATCTTTTATATAAAAATGCAAGGGCGGTATGTTTGTCACATTAAAAGTCAAAAAATAGCGGATTCTTGAAACTTTTAAGCGATGTTGCAATTTACCTAAGCAGCCTTATCTTCGGTTTATGTATTAATATTCAATGGAAAAAATGTGATCAAAAATAGAATATTTTTTTCAGTTTTTGTCCATTATTTTTGTGCAAATAATAGTTTTCCTTCTTCCCAACAAAATAAATCACGCAAATAGGAAATTTCTCATTAGGGTAACTTTTTGGATAACATTTTTTCGTGTTTATCTAATTTATGAAAATGCAAGCACCAGCTGTTTGTTGTCGAAATTTTGCATCTTGTTTATGTATATGTAATTCAAGATTCATTTTTACGAATAATTAGTCTTCATACTTATTAATTGTGACAAGAATTAAATGCGAGTATATTGTAAATATTGCATGTAAAAATAGATTGATAGATGAATAATGTTTGCAAAATATTCCTGAAAAAGACTTAATAATAACATATACAGGAATTTATTATTCATTCACTTTACAATATTAAAATAAACCAAATAATAAAACTTCCATAATTTCAAAAGAAAAGAACGTTCTATTAATAAACAATAATTTAATACTACTATATAGATTTGCGACTCACTAAAATCATTTTATTTTCAAACCAAATTTCAGTGAATGTTATTTATAAATAAGTTTTTTATCTATTCTATCATTCATATTCCTTGAAATACCATAAATCATTTCATACCTGCACACAGTGGACAAAATCGTAAATTTAGCTCGACAAAAGTTATAGCTAACTCATTTAGAAATTATTTAAATTTTGCAATGCAATGGATTCCTCCATTATTTTTGCATTATAATATTAATTTGAAGTTGATTTTGGTGTAAAATCTTTTTATCTTAACAAATCTTATTAAAAAGTTTTCTACATTCTCCGCCCATGCTCGATTAAATGCATGCCAATTTATCAGAAGAAATTTCGAACATGGGTCGATGACTTACCTTAATATTTGAGTACACAAATATTGTTTACTGGATGAGAAAACGTTATTCCTTCGAAATGTAAAAAAAAAAAAAAAAAAAAAGCCTATCATTTTCACATTATTACCGGTAGGGAAGGAGTGGTTATCATTTGCTCCTTTGTGAAGAGTATATTTTCCTGGGATAGCTTTTGGAGGGCTTTCAGAAGTTGCTGTCCGCCATATTTCAAACACTCTGGTGGTATAGCATCTCTTCCAGCTTCCTTCCTACCACGCATCTACCCCTAAATTTTCCGGGAATAAAAAAAATAAAAGAAATTATAAATCACGCCCGCATATTTTCATTCACTTTAAGCTTTTCTTTGTGTTGCGAAATTTCCGTCACTGCATTAATTCCTCTCAGATGAGTCTTTTTTGAATCTCATTCACGTTGGCGTCTTCACGGTTAGGTACCTTTATTATAAGATTCCCTCATACGTCCAAAAATTAAGCAACTTGGATATGAATTTTGGAATTCTGGGAAAGAATTTTTTTTTTTTTTTTTATACTATTCAAACATGAAAAGTCCCTTTAGCAGTAACGGCGACTTGTTAGGTTTCAAAATCAACATTAATATAATGTTTAAGATTGCTATGAAATAACCTTTTTTTTTTTTAAAGGACCCATATTTATTATATTTATTTATGTGTTGGAAATAGTGAGGATGCTATGTCTGCTATATCTTCTCATCACTTATGTATATTATAATTAACGAAAACTTGTTTTCAAATATGGAAAACGATGTTGTCCATATTGAGTAATAAATTTTTTTTAAACAAAATTGCTAAAAAATTAGTAATAATGCAAATGAATAACAGTATAATATATCAAACTTGAAAACTTACTGTTAAGGTGGTTCAACATTGTGTTATACCTTTATTTATTATAGCTAACTACTAATTTTTTTTTTACAATATTATTTCTTGAGATGGATTTTTTTTAAAAGTTTAATTGGGGAAATTTCCCTAAAACAGATATTATATGTATATAGTTAGGAAAAGAAATATCGAAACTAGAAACAATTGTCCATATTGAGAAATAAATTATTCGTAAACAAACTTAGGTGTTTATACAGATATTAATGGAAATAAATAAAGGTAGAATAAAGAAAATTTTAAATATTACTAATTGTGTCGATAAAGTAGGTAGTGAATATGATTTTTAAAAGCTTGATTGATAGAAATAATGAATGATGGTATATATAATATTTTACAAGCTAATAAAATAGTTTCAAATGAAAATAAAAATCTGGTGCGATGAACGCAACACACAACTTTCAATTACCAGTTGACTTAGATTAGAAATTGGCGAGTATTGACGAATATGTAAACACCATTCCTCAAATTCACACATTCATTTACTTTTTGTTTTTTTTGTTTTAGCTCTCTAAACTAAGCTAATTTTTTAACATAAAATTTTTTATGGTTAATTAAAGCTTTTTACTTGAAACAATTTGGCAATGCAAGCATAATACTACGCGTCTGATTCCACTATGCACTATTTAGTTACTGAAAACTTAATTTAGTTACCGTGGAAACAGATAATTTCCATTAAATATGTATGTTTCAATACACGTTGACAACACTTTTCCATGAACAGAACGTCTTTAATTATAAAAAATGGTCTGTCATTAAAGGTGTACTGCGTATACATAAGTGGGCTCAAAGTGTTTTATGAGTTCTCGGAATATCTTTATTTTCTTCTCCTGTATATGTTTACTCATATTTCATATTTAGCCATTTCTTATTTTTAGGCATAATGAGATACAGTTAATTTCTCCATACAAACAAAAAAAATCTGGTGCGATGCGCGCAACACACAACTTTCACTAACGAACTTACTTGAATTAGAAATCGACGAGTTTCGATAATATGTAAACGCCATTCCTCAACTTCACACATTTAAGTATATACTTATATTAGTAGATCTCCATAACTTATAGAGTATCTGTATAGCGATATTTGATAATTCTCAGCACTTTTCGATTAATTATTGCTAATTTATATATGAAGTGACTAATTTCATCAACAGTCGAGTTTTTTTACTGCTTGCTTGTTTTTTACTACGAGTTGTTTTTTGCAAATACATCGTGAAGGTGAATCGATAAGTGTAGTTTAAGCCGTTTTTGAGTAAACAAAAAAAAAAAAAAACACGTGATAATGAGACAACAGTTATTAAGTAAAGTGCCCCCTCCGTTTAACCAATTTCGATGAAATTTCAGCTGTCGCATCACGGCCATATACATACATCAAATACCAAGTTTGATCAAAATCGTTAAATCCGTTTTTGAGTAAATAAAAGAAAAACACGTGAAAATGGGAGAACATTTATTAAGTAAAGTGCCCCCTCCAATTAATCAATTTTGATGAAATTTTTACTGTCGCATCGCGGGCATATAGATACACCAAATACTGAGTTTAATCAAAATCGTTAGAGCCGTTTTTGAGAAAATCGAAAAAACCCTAAAAATTAGACAAAATTCTCTAAATAAAGTACCCCCTCCGTTTGACCAATTTTGATGAAATTTTTGCTGTCACATCGCGGGCATATCCATACGCTAAATACAAAATTTCAGGTCTGTGCGGTTTATAGTTTTTGAGCTAGTCTGTTCACATACACACACACAGACCATTTCGCGGGACTTAGTTAATTGGACTCAGGGGACCCCAAAACGTGTATTTCCGGAAGTCAAAATTTTTCACGATCGCAATACTTTCCTTACTATATATTTCATATATACGTAAGTGAAAGTAAAAAAGGCACTATATTGGAAAACAAGAAAGTCCCCTTTCCCATTCAAGCCTCATCGTAACATTCTTATGATTATTTGGACTCAGGGGATCCCAAAACGTGATTTTTCTGTTCAAAACCGCAAGTCAAATCACACGATCACAATCCTTTCCCTTCTTTCATAAATAAATAAGTGAAAGTAAAAAATTAAAATGCTTTCATTAGGCATATAAAGCCTTTCTTGGCATCATAAATTTTACAGAACTTTTCTAATGGTCATGAACACAAAAATATCATTAATTTCTGCATATTATGATATAAGTTATGCCGATTTACCTTTTGAGGCTATTTCGTAAATTTCGGGCTTAAATTAGGCGTGTTGCTTCAGACCCATTATTGCATTATAATTATTTCTTTACATACGTAATAATGTTTTTGATAATATTTAATTATCAATATATACAATTTTTTCAGGCTCTTATATTCGTTTCCTGAAGATGATAATATCCATACGAGATAACTTTTTTTTTTTACTCTTTAATTCAACACATAAATGTGTGTGCCCTAAAATAACGTATGTAATATTTTATAGCCGTAGTAGGAATTCTCATATTGAAGAAAGCCTCTATTTCTAAAAGCCGCTTCCTTTTTTGAATATGTGTGAAAAAAGTATGTATATTCTTGGCAGTTGGAATTTTTTATGACCTATGAATTATTATTTATTATGCATTGAAACATTTCATTTTATATGTAGAATATTTTTTTAAAGTTTTATGAATAGTTTGTGTGAAAGAAAAACATTATTTAGGTAGCTATGAAGCCGCGAATGTGAATTAGATCCCAAAAGGACTCATCTGAGTGCAAATAATGCAGTGAAAGGAATTTCGCAACACAAAGTAATGCTTGAATTGAATGAGAAAATGCGAGTGTAATTTATGCTTCTTTTTTTTTTTTTTTTTTATCTTGCTCGCCTACATTTTATACCATGTTTTTCTTTTTCAAGAAGAAATTGTATAACCTTTACTTAATAAATGTCTCATTTTCACGTGTTTTTTTTTTTTTTTATTTACTTATGTTGAATGTTAAATTCGGTATTTGATGTATTTATATGCCCGCCACGTGGCAGTCGAAATTTCATCGAAATTGATCAAACGAAGGGGGCCCTTTACTACGAGACGTAAATACACCTACTATCGATTCACCTTCACGAAATATTTACCTAAAGCGAGCCGCAGTAAAAAAAAAAAACTAGACTGATGATGAAATTAGGTCCCTTAAAAAAATAAATTAGGAGTAATTAATCGAAAAATACTGAGAACTTTCAAGTTTTGCAATACACTCATACTTTAACTTATGGAGAAATATAAGCATATAAATGTGGGAATGGCGTTTATCAAAACGCGTCTATTTCTGACCTATGTAAGTTCGTAAGTGAAAGTTGTGTGTTGCGCGCATCGCACCAGAATTTTTTTTTTCGATATAGGTAAATACTTCCCATTATTATTAAGAACCGATATGATTTATTTCTGGCCAACTTATATTTAAAAAAAAATGTACATTTATTTTACATCAGCCTTGCTCTTAATGTTCATTTAAGAATAAATTTGTTTTTTACTGTTCGCTATTTATAGTCGTTTAAAGCCCCGTAACGAAACACGCTTTGCCCAAGACATCACTTGAAAAACTTTGAAAGTTTATTTGGTCATGAGGCTTTTAAAAACTCTGCACGTATCACCTCCAACCCTCCCCCCCCCACATTCGGTTGGGAAAGAATAAAGAAAATTTTAAATATTAGGGGAGAGCGGGGTTGGTTGGCAACAGTTTTCACTTTTTTGATTGTTGAGTCGTTCCTGTTAATATAATCCCAATGGGGCTGATACCACTGTAAACTCCAAGTATTAGAGTACTTCAAGTATTTTTTTCACAGCATAATATTTAATACTAAGATGATAGAAAATTGTAGAATTCGTCAATTCGGAGTATATCAACTAACCCCCTATGTGGGGCAGGTTGGCCTTGAAGGTGGGGTTGTTTAGCCATCTCATTCAAGTACTGCCTGACATATATTATTGTTATTAAAAGCTGCACTATAATAGTATAATAATTTTGAATCGGTTTTTAACAGCTTTTAAGGGAAAATAGAATGACAATAGAAGAAGATAGAAGTTTAGACAGTCGTCACTTTTTGCATAAGAAAAATTGCTCTCATCTTCCTCGCTGGAACTAAAGACAATTGGTAGTTTCACCTTTGATTATGTTTACCTTGCTTTTGTGAATTGCTACTGCGCCAAAAAAAAAGTTGAAGAGAGCCAACTAACCCCACAGGAGAGATCATATGAAAGATGACTGCCAGGACAGGGGAGAACAATCAAACAAGAAACTGGTTAGTCGAAAGGTTAGGTTTTTCAAAGGAGTTTGGAGCTATGTGAACAGAATCGGAGTCAAATGTTTTTCCATGTCTTTAAAGTTTATTTGGTCATGGTTTAAAATGTATCACCTCCAACCCCCCCCCCCACATTCGGTTGGGAAAAACCACCGTATAGTCTAAAAAGGCGAGGATGTGCAGAAAAGGAAAAATAAATTTATTCAGTCTAATGTTTATAATCACCAGCACCAAATTGTACGGCTCAATATCCTACATATAGTAAGTAGAAATTCGAGAGGATTAAAGTTGAAATAATAACGCCTAAAAAAACTGCTGAGACATTTAATTTATCCTCTAACGATTTCTATTAAACGTATTTATAGTCTATTAAGACTTGTCAATTCAAGTCTCAGTTACAATATAGGTAGTTGCAAAAGGCTCCATGTTTTAAGATGTGGGTCGAAATTTCTTGATTAAATTTTATCCAAGTTCTCCTCCAGATCCCAATGATTTCATTGCTTTCGACTTCTATAAGCTTCATCGGGTTTGATGGAAGGTAGGGCCAAGCTGCTTGGTTTAAATAAGTAATGAAGACCACTTCCGGAGATTCCAACTTTGTTACAGATTTCAAAAACCAACCAATACAGGTCAAGCTGAAATAAAACCTGACGATTCTTTTAAAAAAGAGACACGGCTCCAATTTTTGAAAATCAAGAATAAAATGGATAAATTAGGTACAATCAATCAATAAAGAATGCTGTAATTAACTAATATTTTATTATATCTGATTGGTTAAACTCGGCCTACTTCGAAAAATCTGATTCTTATTTAAGACGTGAGAGATAGTCAACTGTTAATCTTTACGATAGGTTAAATGATAATCAGGATTTTCAGTTGGAAATTTTTTTTTTATTATCGAAAGCCAACGTTTCGATCCAACTTGTGGATCTTCATCAGGGCTAAAATAAAACAATTATATGCTCAACAAATCTATGCTAGAAGATGACATATGAATTAATACTGTAACGTTAAATCCATAAGCAAATAAAAAAAATCTGGTGCGTGCGCGCAACACACAACTTTCACTTACCAACTTACTTAGATTAGAAATTGACGTGTTTTGCTAAATATCATTTCCCTAATTCACACATTTTTCTACATTCATATCTTATTTTTGTTAATCGTTAAAGCCGTTTTTGAGTAAATAAAAAAACCCGTGAAAATGATACAAAATTTATTAAGTAAAGTCCCCCTTCCGGTTAATCAATTTTGATGAAATTTTAACAATCATATCTCGGGCATATAAATATATCAAATACCCAGTTTGATCAAAATATTTAAAGTCGTTTTTGAGTAAATAAAAAAAACATGTGAAAATGATACAAAATGTATTAAGTAAAGTCCCCCCTCCGGTTGATCAATTTTGATGAAATTTTTACAGTCATATCTCGGGCATATTATTACATCAAATACTCAGTTTAATCAAAATCGTTAGAGCCGTTTTTGAGAAAATCGAAAAAAACCTAAAAAGTTATTAAGTAAAGTACCCCCTCCCTTTAAGTAATTTTGATGAAATTTATGCTGTCACATCGCGGGCATATACCTACACTAAGTACGCAATTTCAGGATCGCACGGTTTATAGTTTTTGAGCTAGTCTGTTCACACACACACACAGACCATTTCGCGGGACTTGGTCATTTGGACTCAGGGGACCCCAAAACGTGTATTTCCGTTGAAAACCGGAAGTTGAAATTTTTCACGATCGCAATACTTCCACTTACTATATATTTCATATATATGGTAAGTGAAAGTAAAAAACATATGGCGTAAGCTCCCAGGCCGTTTGTTGGAACAATATAAGCGGTTGGAACGAACTGTTCCACGGGTCTAGATCTTTCCGTGGCCTAGTCCACGAAGGCGTAGAACTGTCCACATTGTTCTGGAACATTCCAGACCTGACCATTTACGATCGTATATAAGGAGCGAGTGAGTATAAGTCTAAGTATAAGTCTGTGCCTTGACTGTGAAGCTCAAGTCATATGATTGTGGGGGTTTCGATCCAACTTGTGGATCTTCATCTGGGCTAAAAGAAAACAAATATATGAGTATCTATGCTAGAGGATGACAATAAATGAATATTTTACAGAACTGACAATAATATAAAAAATGGTAAGCATCATACATGAATGTATAAATAAGTAGCTGGTTAGCAAGATAAAATAGAACTGATATTTACCTTCTGAGTCAAGGTGGATACAAAAACTGAAGGTAAAATAAGGTAAGAGGTAGTGGTAGGGGATAGTTTGCCGACTTCAAAGGTTTATGACGGGGAAACCCAACGCTTTTGAAGAGAAAGGTTACATGACAACTGAGTGAAAATAAAATATTAAAAACTAACAAAATAGATGGTACTGTATACAAATTTTTATGTCTGGACTCAATAATAACACAAAAATGAGATAATACATAAGGTAACAATGCATAAAAAATTGAAAAATATACAGAAGGAAGTTATACAATACTAAAGATAATAATAATACAAGAGGTACATCGATAATTGCGGATGCCTATGAAATCAAAACTAGGATTTGAGGATGCCGAAGTTGTTAGAATAAGTGGATGAAATTATCTCTTTATCTGTTTTATGATTTACAGAGAATTTTTTTCCAGATGGATAAAAATGGATTCTGAGAGGAGTCGTTTATCGTGGTTTGGTACAGTAGCTAATATGGAGGGGTTCTCAAAGTCAAAGGAATGGTTGTGGGCGATGGCATGTTCTGCTAATTTTGACATAGACGAATTAAGATTCTTATTCAATTTTATACATTAGGGGGACAGTCCCCTCCTGCCAAAATATTGGGGGAATGCGCCCCCCCCCCTAATACCCCCCCACCGGGGATGACGCCCGTGTTCATAGTCCACGGTGGCTCGATAGTTTGATTTACACTTGACTCAAACATTCGACAAGAACAAACAAGATTGGGCGAGCGTTATTACATTGCAAACAATAGCCTTTTATTTGCTGTATGTATTTCTAGCTGCACCCACTCGCCTTTTTATATATTAGGTTACTATCTCTATTTCATTATAAATAAAATATTTAATTTCCACTGATATACCGTTCTCACTCCTCTTATCAAGATTATAACATTCAATTTTCATTTCATAACGATAATGTAGGTAAAATGGTTGTTTGATTTCTAAATATAATTTCTCTTCAAGGATAACATTATTTTCCGATTATCTGAGGCCGTTTTCATCTCCCTCTTTTATCCTTTACAAGAGAGATTTCAGCAAAGCCGGTTTAATCCAGATAAGATGTGTAGCATATCAGATCCTGTAATGTAGAAGCAGAGGACGATTTTTAAGAGAAATAATTCTAATTTATCATAAAAATAAGCATTAAGCAGTTTAAACTATTATTGAATGTTTGGAACCTGAAAAAAGTTACAATTATCAGATAAAAAAGTTCTTCAAAAGAGAAAAGGTATCTTCCTTTCTAAGTTCTTTTACATTTAATAAGATACTCACAAATCATTATTGATGAATATTTATTTTCTGCTTTCCTGCTTATGATATCAGATTAATTTGATCATAACGGATTAAAGTTTGCAGTTGATATGCATGTCAAACGACAAGCATATAAGAGACCGAAGTTTTCATGTCCTAAACATAAAATGCATGAACAGGTTATCAGAAGGGGACCAAATTAGTCTCAACAATAAAGTTTTTTATTTAAATGACTGTATTACAAATATTTATTATTTATTAATTGTATTGTTAAATGTTTTAGAACTGAAGATGGCTCAAAAGAGCCGAAACGTCTTTTAAATAAAAAACTTTATTGTTGAGACTAATTTGGTCCCCTTCTGATAACCTGTTGAAAAATACAGTCTCAAGAACTTAATATCTTATAAGTGATAAAATGCATGTTGAATTTTTATGTTCGTACATAAATTTATTCAACTATCTGTCATATACGGAAATTTTTTGTCTTTATCAGTGATGAATCAGTAACAATAAGTTCTTGAGACTGTATTTTTCAACAGGTTATCAGAAGGGGACCAAATTAGTCTCAACAATAAAGTTTTTTATTTAAATGACTGTATTACAAATATTTATTATTTATTAATTGTATTGTTAAATGTTTTAGAACTGAAGATGGCTCAAAAGAGCCGAAACGTCTTTTAAATAAAAAACTTTATTGTTGAGACTAATTTGGTCCCCTTCTGATAACCTGTTGAAAAATACAGTCTCAAGAACTTAATATCTTATAAGTGATAAAATGCATGTTGAATTTTTATGTTCGTACATAAATTTATTCAACTATCTGTCATATACGGAAATTTTTTGTCTTTATCAGTGATGAATCAGAGGCCGTACCTAATAAATAAATAAAATAAGAATAACCTGTGCAAAAATGAAACGTGTAACACGCAACTATCACATACCAAATTACTTAGATTAGAAATATAAGTTTTTTTTTTTTTTTTTTTTTAAGACATGGATAATAAGTCATTGAGAGAGAGTCATTGAGTTACAATCGCATTGACCTCCTGATTGTATGCGATCTCGACTAAAAATCTTTAATGTTCAGCTTTAAAGGTGATAGGGTGATAAATTATCAGAATTTTCAGTTTTTTCTTTCCAAGATTTTTATTTGGAGAGCCTACACTTCGATCCAAACATGTGCATCTTCATCAGGGCTAAAATGAACACAAATATATCAGCAGCATGTAGAGTATCATTGCTATAAGATGATATTAATTACAGATACTAACAATAAGCAGTAACAAAATCCAGCTGATGGCATGTGTACTTATAAAATCAAAAAAAAAAAGTAAAAATAAATATGAAAATTTGAATAAATAGCTAGTTATCGTGTTAACTTAGCTGGACTTTGTTACTTCTTATTGTTACTATCTGTAATTAATCTCATCTTCTAGTAATAAGAATTGGCTTTATATAAAATACAAAAGATTTTCATACTCAAATGTCAGTAGTTAAAAAAAAAAAAAAATAGTTTTAATTTTGTTTTTGTTTCGTTTTTCATACTGCTATTAATTCCTTAAATAAACAAAAACTAAAATAAAAACTTAGAGAACTTAACTTCAATTAAATAAAATGATATCAGCACAAGTCATTTACGCTTGTATAATTTACTCCAATAGAAAATTATAACTTCATGAATAAATTTCAATGATAATTTCCTCAGTGGTATTTCCAGTATCATTTTCTGCTATTGGTAGGAGTTTATTTTGTTGTTTTTGTAGTGAAAAAGTTTCTTTTGGCTATCTCTGAATATATTTTATGTATATTTTACTAGCATTCCCCGTCGCGGCTTTGCCTTTAAAATCAGTTCTGTGATTATTATCTTGGTATAGATTTAATATAATATGTTAACTGATGTTAAGGAGATTTAGTAGAATTGGAGCTTCCGGTAGGTAGAATGTTGGAGGGGGAAGCTGTCGGCTCGGTAGAAGAGAGAGAGAGGCGCAATGGAGAGAGTTCACTAAAACTGCCGAAACGAAAAATTGATTACGTCGTGGACGCTTCATTTTTCTGCTTTAAAACATGGTTTTCGACGCCCCGAGTCCAATTAGATATTTTTTCTCGAAGTGCAAAAATTGGTGTCCATTAGAGTTAAACGACAATTTCGCCATTTAAACCCCTTAGGGGTTACATTTTTGAAATTCCTTTCTTAGTGGCTAACTACATCGCCTTTGAAATCTAAATTCAAATATTCAAGTTTCTATCATTAGTAGTTTTTCCTCTGCGTTGATTCTGTCAGTCAGGACAAAGCCTCTCATATATTTAGAGAGATTAATTTATCATGATTGTAATTAAAAGTATTTTGAGTTTTATTCAACCATTTTCGTGTTAAATTTTAATATTTGAGGTCAATTTGTGGCTCTAAATTATGCACAAGGTCCTTTAATTTCGTAGTTATCTGAAGTATATTATAACGCATTGAATTACAACGAATATTTGCATAGATGGCATAGATTATCTTATAAAGATCTGTAAAATTATTTTAAAAGCGTGGAATTAGATCATATCCCCATGACAGATTTCAGGTGAATAGCGCATATGGCCGTTGCGTGTTTTGAATATGAAATAAGCTCGAGCTAAAAGTGCTTTCCTTCGCTCGACAGCATACAAATATCGTATGACGTTGGGAAAATATATATTTTTTAGGATCTTATCACAGATATACTCGTACCTTTCGTCTACACTGATATAAAATTTGTTATCATAACTGATGAAATTTCGATTTTTTTTTTATAACAATCAATAGAAAGTAAATACCATATTTCCCAAAACGAACGTCTGTTGAAATTTCATATCTTTTAATTTTGTGATTTAACAATGTACGATGTCTATGTACTAAAATGAGGACACTGATGAGGACTGAGTTAAAAAAAAAATTGAAAAACATTTGGCATCAAAATGAATTGTTTTTTTTTTAACGACTACACAGTGCCAGCTTGTTATTTTCTTAAAACAGTTTTACCTAATGTGATCTCTTTTTGTTTATTTTAACGTCACTTTATGCCACTAAGGCTAATCGGATACTACAGTACGCAATACGATGCTACAGTACGTAATACGATGCTACAGTGGGAGTCCTAAATATAGCCTATCCAGGTATAATTAGGATAGGGATCATAAACGAGTAGCTGACATCATACAGGCTCGGGACCTACATTTTAAGTCCTATCCGAGGGACGGCATAGACAAGGATTTTTTAAAAAAATCCCAGGGCCACTTCGGGACGCGAACTCGCGACCTTTAGTATTGTAGGTTTCTATGCTAACTACTAATGTGTGTGGTCTTGGAAAAAAATTAAAAAACAGCTTAATCTATTTTTTATTTAATTTTTACTGTGAAAGTCGGTTGAAAAAGATTAAGCTGTTATATATAAAATGTCACTATCTATAATTAAAAAAAAAAAAAGAAGCAATAATTTCACATTTAGCTTCCACAGTCCTCACAACATGCCCCTTACCAAAGGCCAACATGCCCCTTACCTTACATATCAAAGGGTTTCGTACATCCAGCCCTTTTAATATCTATATATATATATAAATACATACATATATATATATATATATATATATATATATATATATATATATATATATATATATATATGTATTTATTTATTTTTTGAAGAGAAAAGATTTGGCTCCGCCGGGTGTCGAACCCGGGTCCCCCGCGTGACATGCGCGGATGCTAACCATTACACCACAGAGCTCGGCTCCAAGTAGAGCCAATCCTTCCTCTTCACTGATACCTACTACCCAATCACGCAAATTTTGCGAGTAGCGGGAGGTGGACAACGTTTGTCCAATTTATGGTATTTATTGACGTACGTCAATTTTAAATTATTTTATATTAATCTAATCTTAATCTGTGGGTGACCACCTTTTTTTAAATTATTTTTAAAGAATATATATTTTCAAGAGAAAAGATTTGGCTCCGCCGGGGATATATATATATATTTGTGTGTGTTGGACAAAATGAAGCTGTCCTTCAGGTCCATCCTCAAGATCTGGAGGAAATGGAAACCTGTAATTGAGCCAGTGGTGACTCAAGTGGTGTTGGCCCAGAACTGGCCCGACTGGTGGATATTACATAAATACCTTTGTATCATGTGCACTTGACAGTTTGGACGAACAACTTAATTCTTATTTATTTCTTGCCAATAGTTTAAAAATTAATTATCAGACTAGGATTGATACAGTTCGAAGTATAATACCAAATTAAACGCTATTTTAATTTAATCTAAAAAGTATCGAGCGGACAGTCAAGAGGAGTTTCTCTTTCGGCAATGCGGCACATAGTCCTTATGAAAAGCACTAGCCCATGTGCTGGGAAAATGCCCCAACAGCTCCCTCCTCATAACATCTAATAATATCCCACTTATCATGTTATCTCTGTAATTTTTAAATTATCTTCCATTATTCAGCTTGTCGTGATAGCTGTATTATTTATTCCACGTGTAAGTTCATCTTTTCACCACCGTGTGGAATTACCTTTCATTAACCACTTGCTTTTAATTTAATTTAACCTAATTTGCATTTGATTGCCGATTAGCAATCAATCAAATCGATTATCAGACCGATTCCTGGTAAATAACTCCATGTGAATTATCTACAATTAACAACACATGTCCCACCAGCAATGGTATAGACATGTCAGGATTGAGGAAGGATGGCATTAAGCAGAACCTCTTTACCGGCTTGTTTCGGTTATTCTTATATGTTAAATAATGAGATCTCTCATCCAACGCCTTTTTGATCTCCTCCTCACATTTATTGGTATTTCGCTTGTAGTCATATCTCGTGTAAGGAGGTCTATATGTTCTTGTGAGTGTGAAAACGTCTAATGTAATGTTTGCTATAGGGCTTTTGAAATGAGTCGTAATATTTTTACTGAAATAGATATTTAAAAGTTAAAATATTTCTTTATATAATGCTTAATAATTAAAGTAAATGGATACGAATTTATTTGTTTTTTAGTTAATTTTTCTTAAAATTTCCAAGGGGGGTAACCGTCCTCGAAAATACGGCGGCCGAAGCCCGTGTCTTGGAATAACCCTTGACATGGGGCCCGTACGTTAAGGAAAAGGATAAACTACTTCTTCCCATTTAAAACTTCAATAATTAACAACCTTTTAAGATTACGATACTGAGAAAATATTTTGTCTGTATCTTATTCATTTAATCTTAAAAAAGCATTGGTTATATATTTTTTTTTACATTAGTGTGTCGAAACGTAGGCACGTATGTTAAAAGTTTCTTACTATTTGTAGATCATTTGACCACTTCTATTTCTACGGTTTTAGGGTTGTGTGCAACACATTTAGGGCCATAGCAATCTCTCGCGCTGATTTCTGGAATTTCGGTCAACAATAGCCTTAACATTGCTCGTTTCAATTTCATGTAGGCATTCATGTCATTGAAGTGTTTTTCGAATTGAAAGTTGACATACCAAATTTGACATTTGTTTAGAGTTGGGCAAATTGTAATCTGAATAATGTGAATGAATAATTGGTAATCATAAAACAAATAAATAATGAATAACCATTATTCATAATCAGTACGGAGTATTTTTAATGATTATTGAGTGTTCATGATATTCATTTGAAATGAATAATGAATAACTGGTATTCAGTTAATCATGACCAACGAATACTGATAAATTAATTCAGTTAGTCATTATTCATGAATGAAATATATTCATGAGCTGGAATTAATATAATATTCATCAATCATGAATATCTAATATTCATCAATCCTGAATATGATATATTCATAACCATTATTCATTTAAATTTAAAAGACGATAATGTATTTCTGAATTAAAAGTTAAAAGTTTTCATAATGAGCAAGGACAAGTCCTAAGCAGGGATTGTAATCTATTGAACAAGCATTTGAAGTCACAAGAAAAGAATTAGACCCTAATTCAAAAGGGTATTAGTAAAGGTCTATTGACAGTCGAAAGAGCAAAAACATTTTCTATCATCATTTATGATTAGTAAGACTCAGAATTGTGATTTTTTTTTTTTTATAATCATGATTAATGAATTTATATTATTCATGATTAATGAATGATCTATAATCATGAGTAGTGAATCCCATTTGTCATAATTAATGAGTAATCTTATCATGAATAATGAATTCTTCTTAATCATGATTACTGACTAACATTTAATATTGAATAATGGTCATTCATGATTGTTGAATACATTATACTCCACGAACAGCGATTAATACAATTCATGATTAATGATTCCGCGCTAAAGAATGATTTGTGAATGATGATTACAATCGTTATTCACATTTTTGATTATTAGTCATAATCATTATTACATTTTTATTTAAATATGTCCAACTCTGGTTCGGTTAAGGAATCACCCCCATAAACATTGCAAAATTTTCTACGAAATAGCGCAGTAGACTTACACTTCTCAAAATAATACAACAAAATATGGCGATAATGAATGATATTTTCTTCCGAATTCACAGTGCAATAGCAAACACAATACCTAGCTAGTTTCAACAAGAGTTAACTGGTATAGTCGTTGACATATTACAAACAGGAAAACCATCCATCTTAGGGATTGATTCATCAGATCAGAAGTTTAACATAGTAACATTAAAATAAACTGAAAGACTTATTTCCAATCCCATAGAACAGTAATTTTATTTTCCCTTATTTACCTCCAGAAACCAATTAACACTATACCATTGTACACTTTCTCCTTCCTTATTTCAAATGTCATGTTCATTTTTCCAAGGATGATTGCTTGAAGGATGATTGCTCAAGTAAAATAACTTAATTGCTGTAATAAATTGTTATTATAGCCATTGACTGCTAGAAGTAAACGCAAAAGTATATTCATGCACGCTCTATAGAAGTAAACTATAATACTAAGTCAGTTTTATAGTTCCTTATCGGATTCCGCGATAAAAGCCAAGAGCCCTTCACAATATGACGACAGGATACTTTATAGGCACATAACGTTGTATGAAGTCGAGGACTTCTTTTATAACCAAGTCCTTCGACATCGCCAAAGGACAAAACATTTTAGTGGTAGTCTATTACAATATTGGTCGTGCTTCCGAACTCATCTTACACTGCCTCAATAAACTGCCATAACCTATCCCAGCCTTTAGATAACTCTACATCGCTGCATAAAACAAAGATAAATCCCGAAACCAATTACCCCATTCGTTCTCTTGAAAATCAATATCACAGATTTTATAGTTTATATGCTCTCTAAGAATAAATTGACGAAGCCAAACGAGGGGAGATTGTTGTTAAAAAATAATATAAAACATCTTTTTCGGTGCTTTATAATTCGATGAGTAAAAAAAACTTTAATCTAAGAAATGCTATCCACAAAATATAGTCTACTTCTGACGAGTTAGTACTCAAGAATAGAATATTAGTTTAAAATAGAAACCTGTTTGAAGATACTTATAAAATATAAACTTGAGATACGTTTAAAGATATTCTCATCACTATAAATTTTTAAATAAATAAATAGTAAATAAACTATAATTTACAAAACAAAAAAAAAAATTTGACTCATCATGAAATCGACCAAAAAACAAAACAAAACAGAACCCATCATTTGAATTATTACTTACTCTTAAAGCCTGCCAAACGTAATTTTATTTGCATTATTCATAATTTACTTTGCGCCCGCGACTGAATTAAAATGGCAGGCACTGTAATTTACTTTTCAATTAAAGAGAATTTCAGATGGGAAATATCGAAAGGGGTTTAAAATAAAATTTATTTAGGAAAAATATTAATTTACAATGTCTGACTAACATTAAAAATTCAAATAACTAGGTCACAAAAGTATCAAGAACCAAATATGGTTAAGAAAATACCACTGACTCAAAATGAACTTGAACACTACGCTAATTAATCTAAGTTATTTAGAATTTGACGAGATTTTTGGCGAGGATGGCAACGAAAGTAGCGATTATGAACCTTCCTATTAGCGTTATTTTTGTCCAACCTGTGAAGAGAAGATTGTTTTAAAAAGTTTCATAAACCATAAAAAAAAATTCTTTTAATTCTTTATTTTGAATACATGTTTTATATATTTTCAGTTCATGTAGACCATCATTGATTTTTCTTTCTCTTCCAAGAAGCGATCCATCCTTATTAGCACTGATATACTACGAGTTTAATCGCAGTTGCACGAATATGGCAAATAAACACAGCACGAGATAACTCGTAGTCGGCGTCCTAGCAAAAAACGCAATCTGAGAGCTATCTCGTAGTTGGCAGTCAACGTGTTAAACCCCGATCTGGTCCGTTGCATTTAGTTCCTCAAGGTACTGTCTTTAGTTTAGATAACTGCACTTAAATTATCATTAGACAAAGCAAGGTTTTCTCTTATACATTGTGCATTTGGTGTGAAGTGACCGAAAAACTTCAAGATAGGTCAGGGTCACCTGTGGTATAGTGGTTAACATGGCAACCTACAATACTAACGGTCGCTGGTTCGCGCCCAGCGGTAGCTCTAGGATTTTTTAATGGGAGTAAAAAATCCTTAGCCATGCCGTCCCTCGGATAGAGCGTAAAATGGAGATCCCGAGCTTGAAAGATGTCAGGTATTTGTTAAAGATTCCTATCCTAATTATACCTGGATAGGCAAAATTTACGACTCCCACTATAGCGTCTGATTAGCCTTAGTAGCATAAAGTGACGTTAAACAAACAAACAAACTTCAAGATAGGTGTGATGACAAAATGTGGTAGTGCCAAACAGGATGTGACATGTGAACTACTTCTTTGTATTTATTTATGTACTATTGCATTCTTTCAATTCTTTGCATGTAAAGAATGCATCCTTTACGTTGAGTGTTTAGATAACTAATATAGTCTTTCATCCACTTGTACAGAAGAATCTGTGATAAATGTATCGAGAGCTGATTCAAAGAGGATACATCCGTCATAGTACCCTTCACTGTGGTGAACTCTTCAATCTTCCTCCTTTATTCAGTTTTCAGAACCCCGAAACTAATATTAGCAACAAGATTTTCTACAAAAATTTGATGTTTTTAACCCGAATTGAAAGTTTCAGAAATGTCAAATATTCAAATAATTTAGTATCAAGTATCAATTTAGTTTAAGTATGACCCATTTACGATTTTGATATAAACTCTGATCAACTGTGGAGTAGTGGCTAGCATAGCAACCTACGTTAAAAGGGGGTTAAAATTTTATAAAGTGTTTGATTATACGAAGATATCGTAATATCTTATTAAACTGATTAGGTCGTTCTGAATTGAAATATGATTTTCCCAGATCCGTCTCTAGCCTTGCAAAACCACTTACATAAATTAAATGTCTGGTTAAAATTATGGAAATTAACGCTTAACTCCGAAGAAATACATACTCTCCATTTAATATCGAAAACGTTCCATTTTCTAAAACAGACAGAGTACAGTATCACGGACTAACCCTTGATAGAATGATGACATGGGGCCCGCATGTTACAGTGACAAGGAAAAGTCTTAACAAACATATGTATAATAATATATATATATATATATATACATATTAAAAAGGCTGGATGTACGAAACCCTTTGATATGTAAGGTAAGGGGCATGTTGGCCTTTAGTAAGGGGCATGTTGTGAGGACTGTGGAAGCTAAATGTGAAATCATTGCTTCTTTTTTTTTTTAATTATATATAGTTATAGTTATAGTTTTTTTATATATAACAGCTTAACCGACTTTCAAAGTAAAAATTAAATAAAAAATAGATTCTGCTTTAATTTTTTTCCAAGACCACACACCTTAGTAGTTGGCATAAAAACCTACAATACTAAAGGTCACGGGTTCGTCTTCAGCGGTGGTCCTAGAATTTTTTAATGTAAAGTAAAAAATCCTTGCCTACGCCATCCTTCGGTTAGGACGTAAAATGGAGTTCTGGAGTAATTTGAGTAGTAAAAATACTCTTTGCAACTGCCGTTACCTGAACATTTTGAAACATTATAACTCATTTCGGTCAATACAGTCGAGCCCGAACAGAACTTTCTAAAACATAAATTGAAAACAAATGATTTGCAGAATAAAATGACTTCTAAATCGCCGGAGCTTTGCCTGGAGAAGTAGCGATTACGGTCGTTTGTGAAAGTTTGGATCGTTTGTGAAGCAATCCACACACACTCGAGGATTAGGCACACTCAATCCTTCTTCACCCCTTGTAACCAGATAGTATTATCAACGATTACAATTATTTTAATATGAAATGAATGAATGGAAAAGTACTGAGAACTTTCAAGTTTTGCGATACAGATACTCTATAAATTGTGTAGATCTAGGTAGGCATATAAATGTGCTGAAGGAATGGCGTTTACGTATTATCAAAACACGACGATTTCTAATCTAAGTTCGTAAGTGAAAGTTTTGTGTTGCGCGAATCGCACCAGATTTTTTTTTCTTCCTTCTTTTTTTTTACATTTTTTCTCTATAAGCCTATAACTGGCTGGTCATTAAGAACTTAATAATATAGATTTGTAATAATAACAATTTAGAAAATCTGGTATGATGTTTCGATAATATGTGAACGCCCCACTTTGCCACATGTATATGCTTATATTTGTATACCTCCATAAGTTATAACGTATCTGTAATAAAAAACTAGAATATTCCCAGTAATTTTCGATTCATTATTGCTTATTTCATTCTTTAATAGAACTGATTTCATTAACAGTCGAGTTTTTTTACACCTTGGCTGTTTTTTTATAGCAATTTGCTTTTTGTAAATATATCGTGAAAGTGAAACAACAGGAGGTGTATTTGCGACTCGTAGTAAACTGTGTTATGCCTTTGTGGAAATCGAGAACGATTACTGTTCCTCTACAATCACTTCGTATTGCCTTCAGAAATTTATTATAGAATTAAAGTTTCTAAATTAAAATATAATTAATTAAGGATTATCTTATACAATATTTTTTCACACCCCACATGCTTTAAATAATTTGAACATCGCGGGCATATACTTACTTCAAATACCCACTCAACATCGTTAATGCCATTTTTGAGTAAATAAAAAACGTGAAAATGAGACAAAATTTGTTAAGTAAAGGGCCCCCTCTAATTGACTTATTCTGATGAAATTTTTGCTGTCACATCGCGGGCATATACATACACCAAATACTCAATTTCAGTTTCGTACTTTTTATAGTTTTTATAGTTTAAGACAGTTAATATCTCCATATAAAGTACCTTTGCTTTAAGGGAACAAAAAGGCCCCCTGCCCATAAGCCCCCTCAGAACATATTAATAATGAAAAAGCCTTCCTGATATTACAGAACACCTAATTTTCATTAAACATGACGATTTGATGAAAATCATTAAAGCCGTTTTTGAGATAATCGAAAGAAAGATAAAAATTGGAAAAAAAGTTATAAAATAAAGTGTCCCCTCCGATTGACCAATTTTGATGAAATGGCTATCACATCTTTGGCATGTATGTATATCAAATACCCAGTTTGATCAAAATCGTTAAAGCCGTTTTTGAGAAAATCGAAAAAAAACGTAAAAATTAGACAAAATTTTTCAAATAAAGTACCCCCTCCGTTTGACCAATTTTGATGAAATTTTTGCTGTCACATCGCGGGCATATACATACACTAAATACTCAATTTCAGGTTCGCACGGTTTATAGTTTTTGAGCTGTCTGTTCACACACACACATACAGACCACTTTGCGGGGCTTGGTTATTTGGACTCAGGGGACCGCAAAGCGTGTATTTCCGTTGAAAACCGGAAGTCGAAATTTTTCACGATCGCAATACTTTCCCTTACTATTTATTTCATATATAGGTCAGTGAAAGTAACTAGGTAAAATATTAACAACAGCAGCATAACAATAATAATCTCAAACAACAAGATCAAATTTACATATAAAAATATTTGATAAAACAAAAACAACAAAAGAACAATATATAAACAAAAGAAGCTTAATAGCGATACTACATTTCTTTATATCTATGTTTTACAAAGGTTTGCTCTAACAACTATAACTTCTTATAAAATACTATCAACTTCACAGGATATTTTTTACTTTCACTTACCTTTCCACGATATATATGAATATTATTACATAATGCTCCTCGTCCGTATTCAATTTACTCTCAGGTAAATTTCACAATATGCAAATACTTGTTCCTCCCATCCTGGTTGAATTATGGTCTTGGCCACCGCCTCAAAAGACGTCGAGGATTGAGACTATGTGGATTTGTGGTGGATTAAAGCTTATGCCATTGGAGTCATGTTGAAAGCCTGTCTTTGGTGGAAGGGTTTGTACATTGTATTGAAAAGATTGGATCCTTTCGATATTTGAAGGTTTCGCAGAGCCCCATAGTTCTATCCCGTATGTCCATATAGATCTAATTAGTACTTTCCTTATTGCAGCTATCTTAGTTAATGTACTACCTCTGTCGAATAAGCTTCCACGATTAAGTCCAAATCGTTTATTTAAGTGCTTTCTATCAACTTGATGTGGGTTTTGTCAAATGTACTTCCTGAGTAATATGGTGTTGGATTACCATTAAAATAGACTTGAGGACAAAACTCGTAATTCAGAGTGAAAACTATGAACACACTCATCAATTCATTCCGTTTTATAATTACTAATTATTGAGTATTTTTTAATTTGAGATAGGAACGATCTGATGGGACTTAAGCGACATGGAAAACATTTTTCTTAAATTTAATTTAAATTGTTTTGTTTCTTGGAGTAAATTATAAATTAATTATTTAAAAGGCCTTGGTCGAATCTTTTCTCTTCTAATAACATTGTTTAAAAATTATAAATTATTTTTTTAGAAATAAAAAATTATTAAATTTCCACATATTATTTTTTATATAGTGGTAGTTCATTACTGTTTAATAATTACTTTAAAAAATAGATATTTTAATTGAATTATTCGAAGTTATCTTAGATACGCGACCATAAATTTAAATTCATAAGTTATTTCATCTTTGAAAACACTTTGTAGATTTTTTACATTTGTATGAATGGTACTTTGTTGATTTAAATTAGTAGTTATATGTAAGGAATAATCTTATTTTAGTTCATGAACTTATCTGATTATATTATGGGTGCGTACCGATTCGAAATAAATGTATACCGTAATATATCCGTTTAAGAATGCATTAGCTGACTCCATTGACAGTTTGAGCGACAGGTATATTGAATAGACGGATATGAATGAAGGGGAATCGATAGCTGTCATCGAGGAGAGGCTTATAGAGCTCAACAAATACCGACTACCTAGAATGCCATCTTGATTGATCGATATCAAAAATATCGATATATGCTGTTGTCATATCCTTAGGTCTACTACCACTAAAAAGGTCACTTTAATCATCACATATATTATGAATGTGACCCATTGCTCTATTCCGAGCTTTTTTAGGAACCTTTTTAGGAATAATTAACAACGAAAAAGAAAACTATACACACATATATATATATATATATATATATATATATATATATATATATATATATATATATATATATATATATATATATATAAAACGGTTCTATATACTTAAATATTTTTAGCTGTTATAATGTCTGAATAAGGAAAAAGTTAGCATTATTTTCATTTATCAATGCAATCTAATGATCTTCACATAGTTTCCGAAGTAGGTAATAGAGGAATCATATCACAAAACCAATATTAGTGTAGTAGAACTTTTAAAATGTATGTATAAATCACTTAATCAATTTATGTTAATTTCTCGTTTTGTTGCAGGTATGTTTCTTGATTTGACCCAACACAATTATCCTTTAAAGTAAGTCTAGAATTAATTATTATTTACTATAAAGCATGCCCTGTAAAAGCAATGCTTTTTTTTTTTTTTTTTTTTTTTTTTTCGGTACCCCTACCTGGCCATGTGTGGCATACGGGGGGTTACTCTAGAGGTGTAACCAACCTATTCTAACCATGGTGGGAGGGTCGAGATTTATTCCGTGGGGCCTCCACGAAATAAAATTCAACCCTCCCAGGGCGGATTCGAACCGCCGCCGTTCGGCTCGAGCGTGCAACAGCGGGTCGCGTTCCTACACGCTCGGCTATCCCGGCCCCAAAAGCAATGCTATGCTAAGCACCACACCACAGGTGACCCCACTTGGAAAATTTACATTCATTAATTATATGCGTAATTTTCAAGTCATCCTCATCCCCTCGCTTTTATGCTTCTCATCTTTTTTTTTTTTTTTTTTATAATAATGATACTATCAGCGGACTAAGTTGACAACAAAAAAATTACTTAATTATATAGATTAAAGAAAAAGGGCCTAGGGCATCCCCGACCTTTAGCATTGTAGGCTGCTATGCTAGCCATTACATCGCGAAAATTTGTTAAACAAAACTGGCAGAAAACAAAGTAAGTCATCCTATTAATTTTAATTTTTACTCGGACATTTCATTATCATTAAATTCAGGCTCCTGGTTAATTCCTGATAAAAAACCTGGTTACACCACTGGATGAGATGGATGACAAATGTCCTAAGAACATTGAGCAGGCTTTACCATGGAACCCAGAAGGAATTAAAACATCTCTACAGAGAAAGAAAAATTGTACAAATGACGAATTAAAACTGAGAACTTACATTGTATAAGGATTCGTTGAGGAATTAGATTCTAAAAGGAAATCGTTTTTATTGGTCACTTAACAGTTCATTTGTCGTCACTAATGAATAATTGAAACCGAGACTGGCCTTTCAATATAAATATCCTTTCATCCTAAAGGTACCGACACTTGCATGTATCGTGTGTCGAATATAAACGTGCTTTAATGAAATATTTAAAAGAGGTCCTTTCTCCTCGCTTGTAAGTTTATATTCAAGATCCAATTTCCTATTTTCTATTCTCTATTCTTAGATGTCAATATAGATCGCCGGTCGGCAAGAATAATTCGATTTATGCACCTATAAAACTGAAATTTTATAATTTTTAAGCAAGGGAAAAGTCCTAATTATAATATTATTCACTACCCACTTAATTTTTACTATTTATTAATAAATATTGTAAAAATTAAATTATTCTTTTGATAAATTATGTCAATGAAATGTTTACAATTTTGGCTTGTGTAACTATTCATGCATACTGGAAATATTGTAACTTTAAATCGACAAGTAAATAAAAGAAACATACGGTGTAAACTCCCAAACCGTTTGTTGGAACAAAATAAGCGGTTGGAACGAACTGTTTGGGTCTAGATCTTTCCATGGTCTAGTCCACGAAGGCGTAGAACTGTCCACATTTTTCTGGAACATTCAGGACCTGACCATTTACGATTATATATAAGGAGCGAGTGACTGAACGAGTTAGCCTAAAGTATAAGCCTGTGTCTTGGCTGTGTAGCTCGAGTCAAATGATTGTGTGTTATAACGTTATCATTTTTGTAACCTTCTCTACTATTTGAGTTGTATTAATTCGTTGGCATTGATAACTGTATATTTTGTTGAATAAATATTTCTTAACCCACATAAGCTATAAAATATGTTAAGAAATAATGTAAGGTTATTTCAATAGAATAAATAATAAAAAATAAATCTCAACACAAAGCCTGGGATCTGTAAGCTATGTCTTCAGAATAACCTAAAAAAAAAAGGCCCCTTAGGCCAGGTGGGGAGGTAGTAAAGCTGTGGAAATCTAATAAAACTCATTTTAAGGAGTTGTAAAAACAAATTTCACAAACAAGGCACCATTAAACCTACAGTCAAACTGCACTTTGGTTAACCTAGTTTAGGAAAAGCTAGAGGGCAAATATCCATAAAATGTAAATGTACCTAGAGAAAATACACACTGAAAAGTTCTCCTCCACAGAATTTGATTTTTAAATTTTTTGTCATTTTATACCTATAAATACTTGAAGGTTTACAGTGGAAAACATTAAAACGATTAGATATCTCCATGTCTATTAAAATCTCGTGTCCCGATGTTTGTCAGAGGTAAACTCAGAAACTACTCAATCGATTTTAATAAAATTTGGCTCAACTTGCATAGTTTAATCCAACTTAAAAGATAGGATAGTTTATATCTTGATTATTGACCACAATATTTCTTTTATTGCGAATTATTGTAAATACAGTAGGTCGTTTTTCGATTTATTAACAAGGCGTAATATGTCGATTTCATAACATTTTTCTTTTTTGAAATTGTGAATTCTAATAATAAAATACCTGCCCCCCCCCTGTTTATATTGACTACAACCAAATTTCGATGGATACAGTACACTATCTGGGACTCACTTTCGATAGAAGCATGACATGGGGCCCACATGTAAAATGAAAAAAAGGACTCTTGACAAAAGACTCAAACTTCTCTACCCGCTACTTTCTAAATCATCAAAACTGAAACTGAATTAAAAATTAAATACGTACACTTAGTTACTCAAGCCCTTTTGTACATATTACTCACAGATATTCGGCATCGCTAAAAAGACTCACTTACAAAAACTTCACACTTTTCAATCAAAATTGCTACGACTTATTACAAAATCACCCTGGTACGTGACTAACAAAACTTTACATGCAGACCTCCATATACCAACAGTCGACCAGCACATAACGACCCTATACTAACGATTTTTTACTCAATTAAACGGAAACCCTAATAATTTAATCAGTAATATGGCTGACGTACGCATGGATGCGAGAAGACTAAAAAGGCGCTGGATGAGAGATCTGCTCTCTTAGACCAAGGTAGTTTAAGCAAGCCAGGAAGGGGGTGCTGCTGAGTGCTTTCCCTCCTCATGCCTGACGTCATTATTTCCTACTACCGTCATCTCATTCGCTGATTGTCAGCACCTTGCTAACAGGTGCGAATCAATTATTAAGTTTTTTTTTTTTTTTTTTTTTTTTTTTTTTTTGAGTGTGTTGAGGGTTGAGGTTGCTCGGTTTTTATAACCAGTTTCTGGTAGAACCTCAGTAAAAAGTAGACGATATCTCATTTCACCATGTGTTATATTCTGTATTTAATTAATATGTATTAGAACAAAAGATTGATTTGGTGTATTTAACTTACTGTCTATTGTCTTTGTACTAAACCCAATTCCAATTATATTCTTTATTAATTCCTTTTACACGCGTTAATTATATTTAATCTCGCCTCTCTCTGCCGAAAAACATCCAGTAAGTGCTAAATGAAGGGATCATTAATACTTACTATAGTCAAATATGAGATGTAAAAAATAAAAACTTTAACCCTTCTAAATTCTTTACCAAACAATTTTAAATTTGGCGTATTTCTATTTTACAGAACGATTTGCAGTTAGACTAGCTAACCTGTTGCACTAATGATTGCAGGCGATGATGACCCTAGTGGTCAGTCAGGTTGCAATTTATTTGAGGGAATAGAGAAGTGAATTCACTTGATGTGGAGTAAGTCTTTGCGGAAATATTTCTGATGGCGGTGATATAAAGAAGTGGGGCAAGGTTGTGATGGAACATGAGACTTTTGCCAAAACGCTTTGAAGGTTAAGTGAGCGGAAGTAGGTCGCTAATATCAGCCAGAATCATTCGTTTTTTCTCACCTCGTTTAGTTATAATTTTTTTTTCCTAAAGTCGAGCTAACTCTATGCCTAAACTTAATGAGTCCTTAACACGTTAGCTGCGAAGCAAATAAACAGGGATTTTCGTTAACTGCGACGAGGGGTCAAATGACCCCATGCTACCATACCGCTAAACTGCGTCAAGGGGCTGATTGACCCCTTGTCCCTTAGACATTAAAATTAACTCTCTGTAAACATTGATGAATGTTTTAAAGTGAAATCCATTTTTTTTACAAATACCTGACGTACTAGAATTCGTAACAGAAGCAGGGTTGAATTCTGTTGCTTCTGAATATATTTTTTTATTACTTATTTTTTCCACTACATCTGTGTTATACTAACAGTAATTTTTTTCTTTCCTTTTACGTTCAATCATAAAATGTTTACTATATGGTTTTAATTTACTTAATTGTCAGCATATATAATTCATGAAAGGAAGAATTCAGATATCAAAAATAAAACCAAACCTATGTTTTTATTATAAATAAATGAACATTATTACAAATTAAATTATTTAAAAAATAACACGTGAAAACTACATTTTATAATGTTTATCATTGAAGCACTGCAAGCAAAGAGACGGTTGTCGGCACAGTCGTCATAGTATGTCCGGACCTTCTTCACCTTTTTTTGGGCTTCTGCACTGCTCATAGCTGTTCTTAGATTTTCATAACAGCCCGAACATTTCTTCCTTATATGAATCATAACTATCTTCAAAACTTGAACTAGTTCCTTCATCTTTGCTTAATGTTGAACTCCGCTATGTCAAAAATACTAAGTAGAATCAGTCGAAGAACAAGAAAGGAAGGTGAATCTGTGATTCACCCTTAGATAAATGTGATTCACGGAAAATTACTGTCGCTTTCACCGCTTCCAAACATTTACGGAAATAGAAAAAATATTTTTTATTTACATATTCATTAATATTTGATATAATATGCTAAAACAATAGTAAGATGAAGTGTAATGAGCATTAAAAGACCAAGGGGTCATTTGACCCCTTACATTTTTTTTCGATATATAAGTAGTATTAAGTAGTGCATTATAAAAAAAAAATAAAAAATATTAAAACAGGATGCGTGACAAGCATCGCAGTTAACGACAAATACACGTTTAATGGCTCGCAGTAAAGGAAGCCACCGCAAGGGGTCAAATGACCCCTCGTCGCAGTTAACGTGTTAATTCACTGGCGTTTGGTCAAAAGGGGTTGTCATGAAATGTGAAGCCTTTTTTTTTTTTTTTCTTTTTGAGGCTTAAACAACGATTTACCAAGCTATTAAAATGATTATAAATTCTTTCAGATTAAATTCCTTTAACCCAGATTAATAAATTAAACTAAATTCTTTCAACAGAAACTGTAATAAATTATGAATAACGAATAAATTGTAGTCACTTATGAATCTTAAGAAGACGAGACAAAAAATTTTTTTATGACTTGACCCCTTTTGCCCAAACATGAATGAATTATCTGCAATCCTGTTCTTCTTTTGTTTTCGCTTAGACTGCTTCTACCGAAACGTCTTGATGCTTATGTCTAACTTGACTTGCTCTGTTAGTTTTTTATTTTATCCAATTTAAATTTACATCGATTCCGACCCGATATTATTGAAATGGTAGGATTATCCCTGATTTTGAATTTAGACGGCTTAATGTCATAATCAGTATTTCTGTTTACATATGCGAGACTATATTCTCCTAAATTGTTTTTCGTTTGTTCTTTTTTATCAACTTGTCATTTTTTTCATTGATTTAATCTCCATTTTTTAAGTATGTTGTTCATGTTCTTTGATTTTCATTATAATTGCTCTCTGAAGATTAAAAATAATCTTAATCATTTAATTAAATAATCCACAGTTTTAATTGAACCTGGGATGGATAGGTCTTTGTCAAGGAGTTCCTTGTAGGCGTCCCAATCTATTTTGCCGTTAATGAGCCTTGGGGTTCGTTCAACATTGTTGGGCTCATCAAGTATAACCAAGCGTATCAGGGAATGATCAGAGCAAAGATCGGAGCTCGTATTTATGTTGTGAGCTATGGTCCGGAGTCCTTTTGTTATAAAAAAGTCTAAAAGGTCGGGAGTTTTCCGTTGCGAAGTCGGCCAATATGTCGGTGTGTCAGGTGATATTGTGTCTAATGAAAGTTCCTGGATAGCAGCTTTCAAATTTCTTCCTCTAGGTGTGCATAGTCGTGAGCCACATTTAAAATTAAATAACCACGCCCATGGGTGTAAAAAAAAATCTTAATCATTAAGAAGAAGTCATCTCTGATTTTATAGGATAATTTTCGATTTACGTATTCTATATTCAATAAATGAATTAGGAAGTATCATTTCTTACATGATAGCTTTTTTAATTTACCATTATCATAATTACAAACTCCAAAAACAATCGGAATATGATTTCAGTAAAAGAAGAGATAGATAGTTGAGAAAAATTATAAATCGAAGTATGGAAAATTGCAAACAACGAAATGCTTTGTAAGCCACATCTGTTCTTGTGAAATCAATCTCATGCATTTGAGATGAGCAAGATTCGAACGGAAATGAATAAAATGTTTTCCTAAAAGAGCATTATAAATTATTAACGAACAAAACACAAAGTGTAAGACAGCAAAGGAAAAGAACAGTTAATTTATTCTCCTTGTTTAATTAGGGCGAGGGGAATGCATTAAAATAAAACTACGCAGCTGCACAATGCTTTGGCCTGTGGACAAAAATAAAATTCATGCTTATATTTTTTGTTGTATCTGTATTTCAAATACTCCTAGATACTTCAATGGTCGTTAATTTTGTATGGTTTTGTTGTTGTTTGTTTAGCCACTTTATGCCATTATGGTTAATTGGACAATGCTACAGTGGGACTCCTAAATTTTGCCTAAGGCATAATCAGATGTAATTAGGAGTCTCAATTTTACGTCCTACCCGTGGGACGGCATAACCAAGGGTTTTGTACTGCCTTTAAAAATTCTACTACGGTAGGCGTATCCGCGAACTTTAGTATTGAAGGTTGCTATGCTAACCACTACACCACAGGTGGCAATTGTATGGTTTTTATACATATTTGTAAATGTTTTTGTCATTAAATGTTAAAAAACAAAATCAATGTTGTGACCTCTTATTAGTTCCTGTTAGTCAAGTCAAGGCTCTTAAGATTGAAGCTAAATGTAAATTTAGCTTTGTCTCTTTTTTGATTACTACTTTTCATTTACGGAAGATTCATCTGAAGATTTTTCTATTTTTTTTACGTTAAAGATTATATTTTTTAGAGATATTTTTAAAAAATATGAACAAAAAGAAGAATAAAAATTTTGGAACCCTCGATATACATTCAATTATTAAAACCAAATATTCCCCTAAAAAATCTTATCAGTTGTACATGATTTGCAATACAAAAAAAACTACAATAAAGATATTTTGCAATCAAATGCGGGTATAATTTTTTTTTACGATGAGTAATAAAAGATACTCCAATTCTTAACCAGTATTAGGGCATCTATTGTATTTGATTAGCCATACTGAGATTAATTTTCACATTCAATAATTCCCTAAAATATTAGATTTTACTTCAACTATATGAACAATATTAATAAATTTATGCAATTTATGAAGTAAGGCCCTGCTTTAGAAACATACATACATGTATATAAATATAAATCATTGTAGGCGCTGTTTACCTTTATTCTTTGTTTATCATAATCGTATCTAACGTATTGTAACGTAACATACAAACAAAAAGTTTCATTCTACTTTGAAATAGTAAATAATAACCAGAATCGTGAGTGAGCAATATGGTTTAGTGATGATTGTAAAAAACATTGAAATTTCCGCTACTGAAATGGCAGACTGACAGACGCCCCTCAGACAGACAGATATTTAACCGACTGAACAATCAACTAAAAAGAGAAATTCAAAAATTCAAAAGAACAAACTATGACGCTTACATTACTGGCCTCTCGACTGACGATGGAAGCTTGTGGAAGCATACCAGAAAGTTGTTAAGGCATCGAGAGGTGTCAGCACCCCTTTGAAGAGATGATGGTTCCTGGGCTGTGTCGGACAAGGAAAAATCTGAGCTCTTTGCCAACCACCTTTCTTCTGTATTTCAACCATTTACTGACTTTACAAGCACAGATCATGACACTTGTTCTTAACACCCTTGACATTCCACTCCAACTAACACTACCACCTCCTTCATTCACCCCTTCTCAGGTCGCATCACAGATCAAACAGTTACCAAAAAGAAAAGCCCCTGGTTATGACTTAATTACAGCCCAAGCTCTCCAGCAAATGCCTAGAAAAGCTTTAGTGTTTCTAACAACAATTTACAACTGTATACTAAGAACATCAAAATTCCCGCTACAATGGAAATACTCAATCGTTAGAATGATCCACAAACCAAATAAAGACATATACAACCCATCATCATATAGACCATTCAGCCTCCTTCCTATATGCTCAAAAGTATTTTAAAAATTGATGTACAGAAGACTTGTTGAGATTTTGACTGAACAAAAGTTAATACCTGATCATCAATTCGGTTTCCGCTCATTCCATTCTACAACACAACAACTACACAGAGTTACTGACTACATTGCTGAAGCACTAGAGCAAAAACTATATGCATCTGGTGTATTTTTGGATGTAACTCAGGCGTTCGACAAGGTCTGGCACCAGGGTCTTCTCTTTAAACTCAAGACCATATTACCACACACTTACTATCTCATCCTTCAATCATATCTTTTCGACAGATTTTTCTCGGTTCGTCAAGGGTCGGAGATCTCCTCAATTCGTCCAGTCTTGGCGGGTGTACCTCAAGGTTCAATACTGGCTCCTCTTCTCTACATTATATACACTCATGACATACCGGAAAGCATTGATACACTGACCGCTACATATGCTGATGATACAGCGATTCTCACTAAACACACGGATCCTACACATGCCTCACAAATTTTACAACAACATTTACATATAATAAACGTCTGGTGTAAACTATGGAAGATTCGACTTAATCATGACAAATCCAAACACATAACGTTCACTCTTCGAAAAAATACCTGCCCTCCAATTTATATAGAAAATTTCCAAATTTCACAAGCTGACACTGTACAGTACCTCGGTCTTACCTTTGACAGAAGGATGACCTGGGGCCCGCATGTTAAGATGAAACGTAAGACCCTTAACAACCGACTCAACCAACTCTACTCACTTTTTTCTAAAACTACAAAACTGGGACTAAGACAAAAATTAAATACATATTTATACTTGATAAAACCAATATGGACATACTCTTCACAGATATACGGAACAGCTAAAAAGACCCACTTACACCGACTTCAAACCTTTCAATCAAAAATGTTAAGACTCATAGTTAAAGCACCGTGGTGCATCACTAACAAAACACTACATACTGACTTACAAATAGAAACAGTAGACCAACATATAAAGACACTTTATAAACGTTTTCACACTCACTTACAAGGCCACTTCAACCGACTGATTAGAGACATGGCAACAGGTGATATACCAATAAATAGGAGATTAAAAAGGCGTTGGATGAGGGATCTCCTTCGTTAACAAACCAGATTAACTGACACAAGCCAGGGAAGAGGTACCGCTGGGTGCCATTCTTCTCCATGCCTAACATGCCCTTATTTAAATTAGCGTAGCTCTCAAATTTGCTGATTGTCGAAGTTGTTGACAGGCGCAAATCAAGATTTGAAGACATAAAAAAAAAAAAAAAACTGAAAGGAAATTCAGTTAATTTGTTGTTTTTAATTTATTTTTTTGGCTCTAGTTCTGTCAAATATTATTCCTGATTTCCTACATGAAGTATGCAAGTAATAAGCACAGCAGCAGTTCCTTCAAAATTCCATAGTCAAAATATATTATTCTAAGTACTCAAATTACACCTGGGTCGTCCCGTAACAAATGAAAACAGATACTTACTACACTTCACCGAATGCAGTTCAACAAAAAGACTACTTAGTAACGATATCAATGGCTTTTCTTAAGCCCTCTCAAGATATTCAAAGTTCAAACCAAAATTCAAATTACTGGTGGCGGGAGAATGAAACGAGTTCTGGAAAACTTTGCATTGGACACGTTTTATTAGCTTCATTCCGTTTTACAACTAATATCTTCAAAACGCCACAATGAAAAATGTTGGCATCTTCTAACTTTCCCTTATCAGTTTTGAAAATATTGAGATAAAAATTACCCATTTAGATAATTAATATATATCAGTATTTTTACTTTTTTTTAATATTCAAAACGTGGATTTGGACAGAGTGAGAGAATGTAATATTTGGTTTTCAATATTTTTTTCTAACCTAAATAATTAAGTATATTTTTCTTGTTAACTTACTCTACTAATGACATCTTTATTTAAAAGAAAAAAAAAAAAGCAGAGAAGCCATGAGAGTGACGGGATGAAGATAATTTGAAAATGACGACAACGCCTTCATAGAGAACGCATGCCTGATCAGCGTTGCGGGTTTAGTTTCCAAACGCTTAAAGGAATTCACGTTAATTTCAGAGCTGTAGAAATTTAGTAATATTTACTTAATTTTTTGTTTTCACTGTATATTTTTATTTGCACCTGTCGCAAATAAAAAGCGACAATCAGCAAATGAGATGAAAAACTGATGTAATTTGGCATTTTAAGGCATGAGGGAAGATAGTGCCCAGCAGCACATCATCTCTGTCTAGATTCAGGAGAGGAGGTCTCTCGTCCAACTTCTTTTGAGTCGCCTCATTAAAGGCATTTCAGTCGTGGCCATGTCATTAATAAGTCTATTGTTATTTGACATGGAAGCCAGAATAGAGAGTTTTTATTTGTTCGTCGATAGTTGGTAGTTGTAAGTCGGTATGTAGCGATATTGGTTTGGAAGGTTTGTATTTTTTGTAAGTGTGACTTTTTTGCTTGTTGTGACTTGTGAATTTTTGAGGCTTATGTCCAAATGGGTTTCAGTAAGTATGTGTTTGTATTGAGCTTCTGTCTGATTTTCAATTTTGATGATTTGGAAAATAGTGAGTACAGTATTTTCTGTCTTTTCATTTTGACATGAGGGCCCCAAGTCATCCTTCTGTCAAATATTAATCCAAGGTACCGTACTTTGTCTGTTTGAGGAATTTTGTGTTCGCCGATAGGTCGAGGACGTGTATCTCGTCGGAGTGTGAATGTTATGTGTTGTCATGGTTCCATTTCATTTTCCAAAGTGAGTAATATTTTTTCAGGTGTAGTAAATGGTTTTGTAAGTTTAATAAGGCCAGTCTAGGGTCATGGTGTTTTGTTAAAATTGTTGTATCGTTTGCGTACGTTGCAGTTAATGTTTCGGGGTGTGTAAGAATGTCATGTTTGTATATAATGTAAAGTAAGAGAGCGAGTATTGACCCCTGCGGAACTCCTAAGATTGACCGGACTGAAGAAATCTCTGAGCCCTGCCGGATAGAGAAAAATCGGTCGGAGAGGTAAGATTGGAGTATGAGATAGTACGTGTGGGGTAGTACGTTTTTGAGTTTGAGGAGAAGCCCCTGGTGCCAGACTTTATCAAATGCTTGGCCGACATCCAAAATACACCAGTAGCGTGCTCCAGCAATGAAGTCTGTAACTCGGAGTAAGTGTTGTGTTGTTGAGTGTGAAGTACGAAAACCGAATTGATGGTCAGGTATTATGTTTTGGTCAGTCAGTATATCTATAAGCCTTTTGTAAATTAATTTTTCGAAAAGTTTTGAGCAAATTGGAAGTAGGCTGATAGGTCTGTAAGAGGAGCGATTGTATGCACTTTTGTCTGTTTATTGTATCATTTTGATGTATGAATATTTCCATTAAATATGGAATTTATTTGTCCTAAGTATACAGTTATATATTGTCGTAAGAAACACTACAGCTTTTCTAGGCTTTTGCTGGAGCGCCTCGGCTGTTATTAAGTCATAACCTGGGGCTTTTCTTTTAGGTAATTGTTCGATGTGTTATGCGACTTGTGTAGGAGTAAATGAAAGAGGGGGTAGAGTCAATTGTAGTGGTATGTTCAGAGTATTAAGTACTAAGTATTCGTGTTCTCTGTGCGTTAAGTCTGTGAGTGGTGTGAATACTGACATCATTTTTCGTTCGACTTCACGTTCTTGTGGTACGTCGGTAAGGCAAGACTCGGGGGATCAAGGGGAATACTGTTCGAGGGAGAGGTTTGCATCATGTAAAGGCACTTTTACATAAATATATTGTCACGAAATAGTACATGAATTAATCAGTTCCAATGAAAGCATAGAACTCTTTTCCAATGAAACAGAATTAATCATATGATTTTTTCACGTCGCAGAACGTTTCTTACCATAAAGTAAAGATGAAACATATTGGAAAATCATTTCTACAGATTTTTCTGAAAATAACTTTTAAAACTTTACGAGTAGTTTTTATTTTAATTTTTGCATTTAGCCAGAGAAGTAAAAGATGTATCGGAAAACTGTCATCCACAGAATTCAATTTTTTTTTTTTTAAACGTATTTGAAAACATCTATCAAGTTTCAAAGGGAACCCCAACCTTTGAATCGTACTTTTCATCGTAATTTAACCTTAGCTACTGCTGGCAAAACATCATCAGAGTTGGAAAATATGAAGGATTTCCCATTAACATTCCTTTCCATCCTTTGAAGATTTCTTCGGGTTATGATTCTTATCATCTTTGTGAGGAGAGCTTGTAGAGTTTCTTAATGAGTTATGTTAAAGTAGGCCGCTGGTAGTGATAAATTAAAAAACCCTGCGTAAACGTTAATGATATATATTTTCTCTTTATCCTATAATTTAGTAGGAAGATTATATTATTATTGAAATACTAAAAGATTTGTATTATATACATATTCATTAAAGTAATGAATACTGAAAAATGTCCGAAAATTCCTCCATTCTGAATGCAATAAAATATTACATAGAGACCAAAGACACATCCAACATTTAAAAAATATATTTTTAAATTATTTTATTAGAAGATAAAAGATTCGACCACGGCCGGAAATCGAACCCAGGTCCTCCACATCTACGTTGCGGCGCTCTTACCACTGAGCTAACCGTGGAGCCGTCCTAGACGTGATCGAATCTTTTACTTCTGCGATCCCTCCCACCAGGTCTCGCCACAATGTAGCGAAGTACCGGGGGACTGAACAATTGTCCAGACGAACGGGATCTGATTGACATACGTCAAAGATATTCATTTAATGATGTTATTTATTTATAGTCTTTGGTTGAATAATTTTTAAATTATTTTATTAGAAGATAAAAGAAGTAAAAGTTTCGATCACGTCTAGGACGGCCCCACGGTTAGCTCAGTGGTAAGAGCGCCGCAACGTAGATGCGCAGGACCTGGGTTCGATTCCCGGCCGTGGTCGAATCTTTTATCTTCTAATAAAATAATTTAAAAATTATTCAACCAAAGACTATAAATAAATAACATCATTAAAAAGTATATCATTGGAACTTATCTTCCTTTTTATTTTCTTACATCTCTACTTCTTTAACGTTTCGGTGTTGTGTCCCCATTCTCAAAACATTTATTTCTCAATAATATGAATTTCATGTTAACTTGTCTATTCTATAATTAACTGATTCCAAGAAGTTCGGTTAATAATATGACAGGATAATTATGAGTAGTATAAAAGTGAATGCATAAAAGTGAATTTGGAAATATGACATAGTTGTAATTTTAATAATAGTACTTGTATAAAATTACATCCAATCTTATGATTGAGAAATAAATGTTTTGAGAAGTTATTAGAAAATAAAGAAAAATAAAAAGGAAGATAATTAATCGTTGGTCTCTTTGTAATATTTTATTGCTTACAGTATGGTGGAATTTCAATAACATTTAATGAATATATAAGCAAAACAAATATTTTAGTATTTCAATTTCGAAATTTGTCAATTAATTATAGTTGTTTACTGACTATAATGTCATAAGTTTTTATATCTAAAATTTATATTCTATAGTTATAGTTCGTTTCCTTCGAGATGGCAGTATGTGTTTTGCCTAGTGAGGTCTGTCTCTCTCTCTCTCTAACACACGTCGAGCTAGGTCACTCTGTCCTTTTTCCACCGTGCGGTTTATATTATCCTGGCAATATAATGGAACGGCCTATAGTAATATTAACTATCCTCATTTTGTCCTGGCTTATCTGTGGCTTATTTTATGCTAAAAATTAACTTTTATGATGTTATACCTTCCTACAACCATAAAAAAACCTGGTACGATGCGCGCAACACACCACTTTCACTTACCAACCAACTTACTTTGATTAGAAATTGACATGTTTTGTTAAATGCCATTTCTCAAAGTCACACATTTTTCCAAATTAATTTAAGAACACTAAATGTTTTTATTATTAAATAGAAGTTTTTGCTTGTGATAATTCAATGCAAGCAAAAATGCAAGCATTGTACATCAAATCGTCTGATTGTATAATTCTCTATGTAGTTGTTGAAAACTTCACATAGTTACTATTAAACAAATAATTTCCGTTAACTGAACTGAACATCTTTATTTATAAACATCGTCTGTCATTAAAGGCGTACTGCGCATGCGTGGGCTCAAGGTGTTTTATGAGTTGACGAAATATATTTTATTTTTTCCTGTATATGTATATTTAATTTTTTTTCATATTTCAAATTGAGCCATTTCTTATTTAAAGGCGAAACGAGAGACAGATAATTTCTCCATATAAAAAAAACTAAAGGTATTTTATAGGAAAACAAAACAGGCCCATTCCCCTTGAGCCCCCTCAGAGCATTTTTAATAGTAGTAAAACATACCTGATATTAAAGAAAACTTATTCTCATTAAACATAACGATTTTAATCAAAATCATTAAAGCTATTTTTGAGAAAATCGAAAAAAATGTAAAAATGGGAAAAAAAATTATGAAATAAAGTGCCCCTTCGGTATGATCAATTTTGATGTTATTAGTACTGTCATTTCTTGAGCATAGACATAGATCAAATACCCAGTTTCATCAAAACCCTTAAAGCTATTTTTGAGAAAATAGAAAAAAAAGTAAAATGGGAAATAAAGTTATGAAATATAGTGCCCCTCCCCCGTTTGATCAATATTGTAATTAATGCACTAATAAACGGAAATCAAAATTTGTTTCTTCTGGGAACACTTTACTTTATTTCTCTTGTAAATTCTCTTCGTTATTTCGTATTTATCGATTTCTTATTACTGGGTATAATGAGAGACAGTTCATTTCTCCATATAGACAATATCTAAATACTTTATTGCCACTTAGGACCCATCGAAACATTTCTATAATGATAAAATCTATCTGGTGTTAAAGTGTTAATACTTGATTCTCATAACACATGAGGAGTTTAACCAAAATCGTTAGAGCCTTTTTAGAGAAAATCGCAAAAATGTAAAAATTGTATTACATTTATGAAATAAGTGCCTCCTCCGTTTACTTAATTCTGATGAAATGATGAAATTTATGCTGTCACATTACGACCATAAATCCACTTCAAATACCAAATTTAAGTTTCATGCGATTTACCGCTTTATTAGCTGTTCACACACACACAGACTTCTCGGCATTTGGTTATTTGGACTCAAGGGACCCCTAACGGGAACGGATAGTTGACACCCCTGTCGAACATTGGTTAGGATGGAGCTAGATCAGTGTTTTCACTACCGATATTAATCCCAGATATTTTTCAAATCAAGCAAATTATTTTAAACTATCAGTTTCATCAGAGTAAAAAACACCAATAGTTGACATCGATGTCAACTATTGAAATTAAGGATGAATTTTTGTTCCAATAGTTGACAGCCACATTTAAGCCCTAAAACATTATATAAATAAACCGAAAAGCATATCAAATGATTCCCACGAACTTAATGAATATCATGAAAGTAGTTAAAAAATAATTGAACACAAATAGAAGAACTAAAAAGTTTATTTAATGTGATATACCACCTTAATGAAACAGGGAAGCAGAAACCACTTGTTGAGGCCACTAGAAAATTCTTCATTATAACCTCTCGCAAATAAGTTTCAGTTTTCATCACACTAATGCAGATGGCAGCACAGCCAACTAGTAAAACTTGGGAAATTACCACCAAATTTTGAACCAAGAAAATCTACCATGAATCTTATTATTCAGGCTTTTTGTACGAAATGTCAACTATTGGAGCACTGTCAACTTATGGTACAGTTACTCTACTCCAATTACCCAATTTTAGGTTTATAGTTTTTGAACTAGTTTGTTCATACGCACACAAACACACTCACACAGACCATTTCGCGGGAATCGGTTATTTGCTTAGGGTATCCCAAAACGTATTTTTCCGTTGAAATCCCGAAGTCGACATTTTCCCCCGATCGGAATAGTTTTGCTTACTATATATTCCATATATAACCATTTAAAAGTAAGAAAGATAATCCCCCCATCTCCAGCCATTACTTGCGTATAATCATAATATTAGGAATGACTCCACATACTTCTATTTTGCCTATAAACTAGTGTATCAAAATTCGTTGAAATAGATGAACCATTAATTCCTCGTTTTACCCATGACATTATTAGAATAGAATTACTTAATCATTTCTCAAAGCCTTTATTTTGGAGGGGGGGGGGGTACACCATAACTCCCTTAATACTTCATCGAATTTCATGTTTGTGGCATCGTTTTAAAGCTTTCCTCAACCACTACAACGGAAAAATATATCAATCATTTCGCCTTCGATTGCGACTTATAAGTCGAAAACCGCGGTTTTGTTAATAGAGGTTTGGTAGTAGAGGTTTCTAAATGGTGTCAATCTTTTCAAGTTTTCAAAGAGAACATTTTCAGTCATATACATTTTTTCGATTAACCCCTTCGTTGGGAGTTGTAAGCGAATAACTGCAATTCTCAGCGAAAATGGTCGTAGGGCTTCTTCGAAGGTGTCATTATTTCAGTTTCATGTCGAGACGAATATTTTTGGTTATATACATTTTTCAGAATCAGCGCACTCGCTTTCCGCGAAACCGATATGTGTATTTAAGTATGTGGCGTTTTCCAGGGTGCACTCTTTCCGTGACAGCTATGTCTGTGTAAAACAAACCCGTCAACAAACAATCACAGATGAACGTATCGTAACTTCAAACATAGCGTTCAAAGAGGTCCTGTAAACAAGTAAATACCTTAAAATTAAAATGTTTTAAAAAATAAAAAATCTACAATTTAAACCCATCCATCCTTTTTCTAATGATTATAATCTCGATGATTTTAAAGATATTTAATCAAACAACTAATGTAAAACTGTTGATTTCAGTAATTTATACATGGAAATACGAGGGGTGATCAAAAAGTTCAAGGACTGTTGAGATTGCGCGGCAATGGAGTGTCATAGAGCAGTGCGGTTGGCAGCATTGTTTAGCGTGACTCTTCCTGAGCTCAGCTGTTTATTCAGTTTGTTGATAACCTTCTTCATTGCAAAGTTACTGCTGTTTTCGTAAAAAAAAGTTTTTTGTGTTCAGCGATTTTGTGAAATGAATGTAAAGGAAGAGCAACGCGTTTGCGTAAAGTTTTGTGTGAAGTTGGGTAAAATGAAGTTCCATTTCAAGAAGTTCCTGACAAACTTGAACTCTGTGTTCTTTCTGCTGCTCAGTCAACAGTCTCGGAACAATCTTTGCAGCCACCCTTCTCATCTGCAAATTTTCTGTTAAAATCTGTTGACACGAACCAAATGAAATGTTCAATTCTTCAGCCATCTCACGAATGGTTAGTCGACGATTAGAACGCACGAGACTGTTCAATCTTGCAACATGATCGTCGTCAGTCGAAGTTGATGGGCGCCCTGAACGAGAATCATCTTCACACGATGTCCGGCCTTCCTTGAACCTTTTGTACCACTCATGACACCTTGACCGACTCAGACATTCATCACCGAAAGCCACTTGCAACATTTGAAAAGTTTCAGTAAACATTTTACCCAACTTCACACAAAACTTTACGCAAACGCGTTGCTCTTCCTTTACATTCATTTCACAAAATCGCCGAACACAAAAAACTTTTTTTTACGAAAACAGCAGTAACTTTGCAATGAAGAAGGGTATCAACAAACTGAATAAACAGCTGAGCTCAGGAAGAGTCACGCTAAACAATGCTGCCAACCGCACTGCTCTATGACACTCCATGGCCGCGCAATCTCAACAGTCCTGGAACTTTTTGATCACCCTCGTATCGTAACTTCAAACATAGTGTTCAAAGAGGTCCTGTAAACAAGTAAATACCTTAAAATTAAAATGTTTTAAAAAATAAATAATCTACAATTTAAACCCATCCATCCTTTTTCTTCAACCGTCACCTACGCCCAGGACGCATTAAATACGTACTATAAGATAACTAATATACGGTGTGTACTTTATTTAAGTGGGATTTAAGTAGGTTAGAGTGCGAATGCTTCGCAAGGGTCACCTAGTAATTAATTAATATCTTTTAATAGTATTAATAGATTACTAGAACTTAGTTATTACTATTATTAGTAATTAGTAAGTTAGTATAGAAATAGATTTAACAAGGATGTTCTTAAATCACTCAGTGCAAGGCACACACTGGCAGGTTAAGGAGAATGTATGGCGGGTCGGGGGAAGTTGGCCGCTGGCACCGGGCCAGTTCAGGTCATGATCTACTGCCGTGGCCCTTCTTGACAAATAACCCCGCGCGAGCTTAGAGCTCCCCTCCGCTGTTGGGTGAGGGGTGAAGTCATTGCGCTCCCGATTTCATTGTCTCTGACGTAGGGCTATAATCCTTCTCTGGAAATAATTTTCTCTCAGAATTACTTCTTTTTGTGGTGACGTCTTCCTTGCTGTCAAAGATAAAAAAATTAATAGCAGATATTGAATCAATAAACCTGAACTTGTGAACCATGAAATTGTGTCTATGGGGCCAGTGATTCTTTTCTTTGAAAGTATATTAGTGTCGCCGGAATGAAAATCAATCTTTCTTTATCTTCTTCTAGATGACTCAATACACGTCGTTCTATCCATATTACGGAAAGTTTGTGATCTTTTTGGAAAATTCGGTTCAACGTTGTAACACTGATAAAAATTGTTTATTGTAATGTGAAACACAAAACATATGATCGAAAAGAGTACTATACTTTTTGTTGGAACAGTTTCAAACTGTTCTAGTACCTGTTCGTGACTGTTCGAGAATCTTTTACGCTTTTCGGGAACCTTCTAGACTGTGTTAATTCAGACAAAATATAAGGATCGATGTAGTGGAGTCTTAGTCTTTCTCTGAAGATCGAACCATATGAATACATTCGTGTTGCTGTGTCGTTACAAGTTGACACTTAGTGTAACCTTGTTGATTAATTGATTTTTATTGTTTGTATGAAATTACAAATTATTATTTTCGTCTAATAAAAAAAAAAAAATTAAGCTACGATTGTGTTTCAGTATATTTCAGGGTCATTCTCCCAATACATACAAATTTATGTCCCAATGAGATAATATTATTTGTGTGAAATCGCTAATAATTCAATTGCATCCACTGGTTAATAGAAAACCTCAGCTTGTTGTTATAGAATTTTTATCTCAGTAACAATTTGTTTATAGGCCTAAATTTAAACTTAAAATGTCAATATCTATCTCCCTCACCTGTCCCAAAGCTCAAGTTGCTGACTTTGATGGCGGAAAAAAGATATATATTCTTTTATTTATGACCTAGTTTTTTTTTTTCATACTTGTTAGAAGGTCTTAATTATTTGGTTTTACGGTGTATTTCTATTTTCGTATCATAGAAAACAAGTTATGATCCATAATCTTCCTGTCCCTTAGATGCAACCTATCTCCCTCACATTGTTTTGAAATCGGGCCTGAAAACTTTAGAAACCTTTTTTTCATAATAATTCATTGCTGGCAACATTGTAACAGATTCCCGTCTCAACAAGGATAAACTTTTTCACAGAGTTCTGCTCTTGTTTCCTCGTGAGGGTGTTTTTATTGGTTATAACAGTGAGTGTCGATTCACGTTATATTACGGTTAATTTGTAGGTTTACAATGGATTTCAATAACTCATAAATGTTGTTCATAAGAGACTGACATGGAATGGTCTACTTTAATATAACCTCAAAAACCTATCTCCCTCACTCGTGTGGAATGAGGGAGATAGACTTTGAGTTGAATTTAGTAAAACCTGAGCTCTAAACTTATTAAAATATTTAAGGGAAATTGATTTTTAAATAATATTTAGAGATAACAAAGACTTAATTAGTTGACATATATATGTTTTGTTTGTTTGTTTAACGTCCCTTTATGCAACTTAGGCTAGCCGGATGATGCTACAGTAGGAGTCCTAAATTTTGCATATCCAGGTATAATTAGGATAGGGATCTTTAACCTACCGAGTACCGGACATCGCACAGGCCCGGGTCCTATATTTTTCGTCCAATCCGAGGAATGCTTTTCGATTACAACTCGCAAACGAAGGGATTAATCGAAAAAATGTATATGACCGAAAATGTTCTCCTTGAAAACCTGAAAAGATTGACACCATTTAGAAACCTCTACTACCAAATCTCTATTACCGGTTTTGCGCTTATAACTCGCAATCGAAGGCAAAATGAGTGATTTGTATATTTTTCCGGTATAGCGGTTAAGGAAAGCTTTAAAATGATGCCTTATTCATGAAATTTGATAAGTTATTAAGGAAGTTATGGCGTATCGACAAAAAAAAGGCCTTGAGAAATAATATATATATGTATATATGAAGGTATTTTTTGTAACCACCATTAGCCTTTTAACAATTTGTGGAAACAAATCATCGGAAAATGTAATTTTTTCGCATTGAAATTAGAACAATGAAATTTGAATGAAATGGGAGAATGACCCATATGTAAGTAATCTTAGCATATATTAATAATTAGGCACCATATTTTTAAAGTGTGTGGAGAAGCTAATCCTTTAATTCAAAAGTTCTCATCGATACCAACTCAACATTTCACATCGATACCATCCCCCTCATATGGTTTCAATGCAATGCATGCCCCCTCTTTTATGTATTGATGCTCATTATTTATACCTTCACTTTCATATATATGAAATATATAGTAAGGGAAATTATTCCGATCGTGAAAAATTTTGACTTCCAGTTTCCAACGGAAATACACATTTTGGGGTCCCCTGAGTCCAAATAACCCGAAGTCCCGCGAAATGGTCTGTGTGCGTGTGAACAGACTAGCTCAAAAACTATAAAAAATAATAAAAATAACCGTGCGAACCTGAAATTTGGTATTTGGATTATGCATATGCCCGCGATGTGCCAGCAAAAAATTCAGCAAAATTTGTCAAACAGAGGGGGTTCTTATGTCTCATTTTTATGGTTTTTTTTTCGATTTTCTCAAAAACTTCTGCAACGGTTTTGATTAAACTCGCCATGTTTAATGAGAATAAAGTATTCTTTAAAATCAGGTAGGTTTTATCATTATAGAATTATTCTGAGTGGGCCTAAATGGCGAAGGAAAATTTTCTTCCTATAAAGTACCTTTGAATGTTGTTAATGTGAAGAAATTAACTGTTTCTTAGTGTGCGTAAAATACAGTAGGTTGGTAAGTGAAAATTGTGTGTTGCGCAAACGTACTAGATGTTTTATGACATTTTACTATTAAGGTTAATGAAACCTTATGATGATTGCTCTAAAAAATAATACTCTAATTTTTTTTTTTTACAAAGATAATTATTTATTTATTTTAAATATACGCACTCCTAAAACCTCTTCGCACGCAATTCTGAGAATCACAGATTCTGGTTATTATTAAATTAATATATAATATCCAATTATGCGTATCCAATTATTAGTATGCAAATCATTTGCACGGCCCAATTAGTTAGATTATAGTTTTCTCAATAAAGTGTTTATGATTAAAAGCCTATACCTTTTACATTCCGATTAATATTTTTTTTTTTAAATTCTCCAGAATGCTCTAAAATATTTTAAAAATGAATAAACAAAAGATTGGATGACATACTAACAGAAAAAAATCTGGTGCGTGCGCGCAACACACAACTTTCACTTACCAACTTACTTAGATAAGAAATTGACGTGTTTTCTCAAATATAATTTCCCAGTCACACATTTTTCTACATCCATATCTTATTTTTGTTAATCGTTAAAGCCGTTATTGAGTAAATAAAAAAACCCGTGAAAATGATACAAAATTTATTAAGTAAAGTACCCCCTCCGGTTAATCAATTTTAATGAAATTTTAATAGTCATATCTCAGGCATATACATACATCAAATACCCAGTTTGATCAAAATCGTTAGAGCCGGTTTAGAGTAAATAAAAAAAAAAAACGTGAAAATGTTACAAAATTTATTAAGTAAAGTACCCCCTCCGGTTAATCAATTTTAATGAAATTTTAACAGTGATATCTCGGGCATATACATACATCAAATACCCAGTTTGATCAAAATTGTTAGAGCCGATTTAGAGTAAATAAAAAAAAAAACGTGAAAATGTTACAAAATTTATTAAGTAAAGTCCCCCCTCCGGTTAATCAATTTTAATGAAACTTTAACAGTCATATCTCGGGCATATTAATACATCAAATACTCAGTTTAATCAAAATCGTTAGAGCCGTTTTTGAGAAAATCGAAAAAAACCTAAAAAGTTATTAAGTAAAGTACCCCCTCCCTTTAAGTAATTTTGATGAAATTTATGCTGTCACATCGCGGGCATATACCTACACTAAATACCCAATTTCAGGATCGCACGGTTTATAGTTTTTGAGCTAGTGTGTTTACCCACACACACACACAGACCATTTCGCGGGACTTGGTCATTGCGACTCAGGGGACCCCAAAACGTGTATTTCCGTTGAAAACCGGAAGTCGAATTGTTTCACTATCGCAATACTTCCACTTACTATATATTTCATATATAGGTAAGTGAAAGTAAAAAGTAATACGTACCCACCAATTCGGCCTTCACGCTTACTATTCGACGGCACATCCAATACACAGAGTTATTAACTACGTTGCAGAACCTGTAGAACAAAAACTATATAAGATCAGGGTATTTTCGGACGTTGCTCGAGCGTTTGACTAAGTCCGGACTCCAGACCGTATAATCCTTCTATCTTATGTCTTCGATTGATTATTTTCGGACCAGTAGGGTTTGGAAAACTCAACCAATCTTGAATAGAACAAGGTTCATCAAGGTTCAATACTAACTACTACCTACTCTACTCTGTATCATGTACATTTACTACACATACCTGTCTGCGGATATTCCGTTGCAAAAGGTCCTATGCAATATATTTTTATAGGATAATCCTTTGTTGCCTTTCGGTTAATCCGTTGTTTGTGAGGATTTTTTTTCCAATGAATGCGACGAAAAATGTATAGCTTACACATTTTTACTTTCACTTACCTATATATGAAATATATATTAAGTGGAAGTATTGCGATCGTGAAAAATTTCGACTTCCGGTTTTCAACGGAAATACACGTTTTGGGACCCCCTGAGTCGAAATAACCAAGTCCCGCGAAATGGTCTGTGTGTGTGTCTGTGTGTGTGAACAGAGTAGCTCAAAAACTATAAACCGTGGGAACCTGAAATTGGGTATTTAGTGTAGGTATATGCCCGCGATGTGACAGCAAAAATTTCATTAAGATTGCTCAAAGGGAGGGGGTACTTTATTTAATAACTTTTTACGTTTTTTTTCGATTTTCTCAAAAACGGCTCTAACGATTTTTATTAAACTGAGTATTTGATCTATTTCGATGCCCGACATATGACTGTAAAAATTTCATCAAAATTGATTAACCGGAGGGGGACTTCACTTAATAAATTTTGTATCATTTTCACGTTTTTTTTTTATTTACTCAAAAATGGCTTCAACGATTTTGATCAAACTGAGTATATATTGTATGTATATGCCCGAGATACAACTGTAAAAATTGATCAACCGGAGGGAGGACTTTACTTAATAAATTTTGTACCAATTTCACGTGTACATACTTTTTATTTACTCAAAAACAGCTTTAACGATTTTGAAGGACCTGGGTATTTGATGTATGTATATACCAAATATGTAAAAGCCAACATTTCATCAAAATTGGTCTAACTGAGGGGGCACTTTATTTCATGACTTTTTTTCCAATTTTTACCTTTTTTTCGATTATCTCAAAAACGGCTTTAACGATTTTTATCAAATTCGTCATGTTTAATGAAAATTGGGTTTTCTTTAATATCAGGTAAGCTTTATCATTATTTAAATGTTCTGAGGGGGCTTTTTTTGGGGGGGGGCTTCTTTGTTTGTTTGTTTCTTTCTTATAAAGTACCTTTGTTTTTGTTTACATGGAGAAATTAACTGTTTCTTGTTACGCCTAAAAATAAGAAATGGCTAAATATGAGATATGATAAAAATAAAGAAAACATAAAGAGGAGAAAAAAAGAAAAATATTCAGTCAGCTCATAAAACTCGTTGAGCCAACGCATGCGGAGTACGCCTTTAATGACAGGCCATTGTTCATAATTAATTTAAGTTAATTAAAGTTCATTTGAGAAGTGGCAATTAACATAACGCATTAATTTCTAATCTAAGTAAGTTGGTAAGTGAAAGTTGTGTGTTGCGAGCACGCACCAGATTTTTTTTTTTTACTTCTTGGAATCCAGCTTCGGTCTAGGAAAACAAAAGAAGAAATAATCCTGTTAACACATATAATCGTATTCCATTAATCAATTAGGTAGTAATCCCATTTGTTTTTCAATTATTGAACGTGGTATTCATAGAATTTGATTAAATTGCTATGAGAATTGACTTATTTGTTTTTCACTATATAATCAGTTAGTTCGCGAACATTAAACATTTTTTTATGTCTAATTCGTCACGTCCTAACATAAAAGAGAGGATAGATCGTTAATGCGGAAGAGATAATTTTAAGCTAAGCTTAAAAACTACATTAAAATTTGGTATCCTGGTTCAACACTTTCCGATCTACAGTGTAAATTCATATCTTCTTTGAATTTAACCCGATATCTACTTATGACTAATTCAATATGTGGGCCATTTTCCCAGAAAGGGCGAATCTGAACTCGGAATTCTTGAAATTGAAAATGTCCAAGGTTATACAAGAGCGGGGTGTATTTATTATTTACAAAAAAAAAAAAAAAAAAACTCGGAAGAGGGGATAAGAAATTTGCTGCGTGTTCGTTTAAATGTATTTTTTTCTTCTTTCTTTTTTTTTGTAATTTTTGTTTGTTTTAATTTCTTTTTAAAAAAACATAGCTGACAAAAATCATAAGCAATCTAACAGCCATTACACTAAACTTTTCGACCATCCAGTTTTTTCTCATTTACTATTTATATACAGATGCTTTTGAAATAAATGATGGACCATCGGAAACGCCTCCACGGGCGTTTTCGATGGTCCATCATCAATATATATTATAAAGCAAAGTGTAAAATGTGCGTGCCGATAAGGCTCACAAACGACTCCACTTATGATTAAGAGATTTATGTCAGCGTGTAACTGTATGCCCCCTAACGGAGAAGAAGGTTTCCGTTTTTCTCTTAAGGGTGTGAAATTGAAGAGAAAAGGACTGGAATTTTAAGCCTCTTGCACCATTTAGTTAGCATCTCTGAGATTGAGATACGAGTTTATGAATGAAAGATTTAGTTCGAGCTTCAGGCTACCAGGAAGCGCTAGGGTGCGTTTTACTCAATGTTTATTTGTTTATATGTACGAAACTTTACAAAAGATTTTTTATGTTATCTGATTCAGCCATCTCATTAGCTGATTATCATCGTCTCGCTGACTGGAAATAATCATGAAAGAAAAAACATACGTAACAGATAATATATATTTTAAATAAAATAAACATTTTAAATATGTTATTACATTTTGAGTATCTTTTTGGCTAACTCATTTAGAGGCTTAAGGGTTTTTCTCATCATGGTCATATTACCACTACTGTTTACTAAAATAATTATTCGAGAAAGATCTTTTTTTTTGCACCGATTCATAAACTCACAAAAGTTGAGCTTTATTTTCTCTGACATTTCCTTTTAAATTATGGTCAGTAGCCATGGAAACTTCAATTTCCCCCCTTAATTTTCCGTACCCTAAATTAAACACTGTTATATGTGCCTCTCGCCGATAAAGTATTCATTTCAGCTGGAGTGGGGGTTATAAGAGGTATGAGAAAAACGGGAGCAGGTCTTGTTAAAAAATGAAATTTATAGTGCCCCTTTTTAAGTAGTGAAAGAATGAAAAAAAAAAAACCGAACCCGCGGAAAACCTTATTGGAATATCTATACAAACAAGAATTTATAAATTTATTATCAGAATGATGAAGTTCCATATCAAATTTTTATTAATTTTCATAAATATTCATACATATATTAATATTCATACAGAATCAGATGATACCATAAATATTAGACAGATCATTTTTCATCAAGGAAAAAAAAATTCTCAAACATAAAAAATTAAATTTTTCCAAGCTGTAAAACAGTCATCGAAAAATGCCATGTACAAAAATCTCTCTCCAACCAGTCTAATAAACTATATATCAATAGAAAGAGAATAAAATTCTCTATCTAATGGTGAAATAATATGAGTGGGTTATTGACTTACAAGAGTTTTATGTCGATTTGAATCTATTACAGTAAAATTGTATGTAAATGTGGCGCATACAAATTAATGCAGTATATTATTGAAAAGGGCATTTAATTTCCTTTTAAGTGATATAATAATATTGGTGAGCTTTTGAGCTGAAAGTGTTTCATTGCAATGTAAATCTTAAGTGTAATGTAAAGTGTATTAGGCTGTTTGGAGAGAGAGTTTTTCATTTGGCATTTTTCGGTAACTGTTTTACAGCTTGGAAAAATTAAATTTTTTATGTTTAAGAAATTTTTTTCCTTGATAAAAAATTATCTGTCTAATATTTATGGTATCATCTGGTTCTGTATGAAATTCAGAATTAATGAATACCTTTTGAAAGCTCCAGTTCAATTAATACCCATTCTACTGATGCAAGTCTTAAAACGTTCAAGTTGATTTTGAGCTCAAGTCGTCATCGGAACTTCAAAAATTTCAAAAGTTTAAATGACCATTATTCCGAAAGTACTTGTTGGAATTGGGTAAAAATTAGCATTTTTTCTAATTTCTGTAGGTGTACTTAATACCTACATATTTTTTTCAAGATCTTAGGGGGGAGTAAAATTTTGAACTTCGGCTGGATGATTTGACGTGGAATGGCCCACTCTAATTGTTTGAACAAAAAGTCAATATATATCAATAACATTCATCTTTTCATTCATTATTCCCCTCATTAAACACTGATATCTTTTGGAAATGAAATGGACAATCCTTAAAATTCAAACTGAAAAAAAAAAAAAATTGCCTTGACACACCTATTTTTCACACAAATGAGATTCCGCTATTATTACCAATTTTATGTTTTAATTCTAGGTATGTTTAAAACAGAACTTGTTCATATATCTAAAAAAAGATGACAGGTGAAAACAGAGGGATTTTTAAAAAAGATAAAAATCCGGATAGGGTTGAGAATTTCATACCCTTTGGGAAACATTGCGCCTTTATTATAAAAACCTAACTGATCCCAAACCGACGGCCGGCTTTCATAACTGCGAGAGTACTGTAAACCAAGTTATAAAGCTGGCAGTATATGTTTGAAATTGGTTTCATTCATATTATAAAATGTTTCAATGACAAAATATGCCTGATCTCCAGTGCAACAATGCTTTTACAGAGAGAGAGAGAGAGAAAAGTTTTTATTAATTATAAAATTGTACAACATATATATTTACAAGTTTTTACATGATTTCGGATATATTGTCCTTAAAATCAACAATTTATAGTAATTTGATGATTATTTATAATAGTATATATATTATGGTATAATTTATAATACCTAAGCAAACAAAGGTAAAAATTATAAGACAGTAGGAAAAAATAAGAAAAAACCTACACAAAATAAAAATAAACTAAAAATAAAAAGAGTTAACTTAATTTAAATGAACACAATTAACTTCATAAAGTAATAAATAAATACATAAACAAGGAAGAAATAAAGATATCAGCAATGATTAGTTTAATAATATATGTTTGGTTCGTTTGTGAGTGTAGCGTTTGAGTGAGTTTTTGCTATAGTTTCCTATTTTTTGTATTAATTGGTTTGTGGAGACTGTTGTATTTCTGAAATATTTGGAGGTATGTGATAGGACAAATTGTGGTAGGACAAGATTATATATCTATTATATAATCTATATTATTATATTATATATTATATTATATATAATATAATATAATAGACACTATTATAATGATAGTGATAGACAAAGATGCGGCAAAAAAAATTATTTACAAAATGTTCCCTTATTTCAATGCTTTTACATAATTTACAAAAACTAATATGATTTCTTGAATTCGTAAAGTTCTTAATATTTCTGCAGATTAAGTAAAGGAAAACAAAATATTAAATTTATTTAAAGTTTGATGCCCATTTTTTGGAAACTAATATTGGGGCCTAAAAGTTTCCCTTATCATGGTCATTTGGGGCCTAACAGTTTTAGTTAACAGTATTCATAGAAACATAATTTCCCCCTTAATTATCTGTACCTCAAAGTGCGGGAAAGGAAGATTGAATAAAGGCGCTTGGATGGGTTACTGCTCGATTTGGGCGACCCCCGCCGCCCTTACCCCCCTCACCAGGTATTCGAAGCCCCTCAGCCTGCTAGAGCCGATTCACAACAGTTGTAGAAGTGATATAGGTATAGTGATGTAGAAGTGATAACTCTGCCCAGTGTATTCTATCTAGAATGGCGATTTCGTATTCCAGGATGTCATTAGTCACCTGGAGATTTGGTCTATAGTCTATGGTCTATAATCTATGGTCTCCGATAAAAGAAATATAGGTCCTCGGGCCAGCTGACTCTGAGCAGCCATCATCCATGGATCTAGACCGGTTTGTCAGTCTCCTTCAATCTGAAACAGTAGAAAGGACACTGCATAATTGGCTCCCAAGAGATTGTTTATGAACATATGGCAGCCTGCCGCTGCCATGGAGACCGTAGTTTGCAGGAACGCATGGTTTGGGGTACCTCATCCTCCAGGCTATATCCTCACTCAGCTCACTCAACCTAATGTCTATAAGAAGCCAAAATTGCGTTGCCAAATGGTCTCATTAGGCTCACTGCTCCAAAAGTTGCTTTTAGAAACGCATACGGTTGACATAGTGATTGTATGGACCTGTTATTGCGCATATACTTGCGAGAGAGCCGTTGGATGTTCTCATTTAAAATAAAAAAAAGATCTGTTTTGTTCAAACTTTACCTGATACAAATTTATGATATGATACTTATGAAGTGATATCTTTTTTATTTTTTTCATCAAAATTTGTTGACAGGTGACTGGGGCAGGCCGAGGCCTTGGGCGAGAGATATGCCTTCGGTTGATGAAGGAAGGTGTGAAGCTGACCTGTGTGGACGTGATGCTGCCCAGCGCCGAGGAGACGGCAGCGATGTGCAACGCGATGAGGCCTGGCAGCGCGACAGCGGCCTACTGCGACATCGCCAACCGGAAGGAAGTGGCCAAGCTGGTGGAGCAGGTTCCCCCGGTGGACGTCCTCATCAACAACGCGGGGATCGTTTCCTCAGCCAGCATCCTGGAGGTCACCGAGGAGCACATTGAGAGGCTCATGCAAGTCAACGTCCTATCCCAGTTCTGGGTGAGTACTTTTTATCGTATCAATGTTCCTATAATTTAAATCAGTAACTGTCAGGGGATTGTTTATAACCAGAGCCCATATAAATGCAGTAATTTTGCCTAAACCGAAACGAAACGTCGCACAGTGGAGTATTAGCCATGAAATTCTGGCCAAAACTATTTATCTATTTTTTGTAACTATGGAATATTTAAAACTTTCTATTAACAATCTAAAAATATATAAAACGAATAAAATATAAAACATTTCAAGTTTTGACAAAAATTAGGGGGAAAATAAGGGAATTAGAAAAACGTCGGGAAAATGTTCAATACATAAGACATTTGAAAGTTTTATTGCAATTTTATATCTAGCTTTTGCAAATACTAAATACATAATTTGTTTAGTAAATTTTAATTGTGAAAACCTCCATTTAAATAATGTGATGTGACCACATATATAAATTAAACCAGATAACAAAAAATTTAAAAGAATTCACTTTAAGAGGTATTTTCAGGCATTAATTCAAAAAAGGGGAAGGTGTTGGGGTGTGCTTTTTTTTGCGGTATGACAAGTAGGATTCAACTATACATTAATGCAAAAATATCTGCCCTACAAAGCCTGACAATACAAAATTACCAAAAAATATAAAAAAAATTCACTTTAAGAGGTATTTTCAGGCATTAATTAAAAAAAGGGGAAGGTGTTGGGGTGAGTTTTTTTTTCTGGGGTATGGCTAGTAGAAGGATTCATCTTTACATTAATGCAAAAATATCTGCCCTACAATACAACATAAGCTATTTTATTCTTTTAAACAAGTCTATTTTTTTTTCGTTTAAACAACGTAATCAAAAGAACTATAAGTTAACCGTAATGACATAAAAACTTGCCAAAAACTAGTTATCACCGAGAAATACATACCTTTCGAAACTGTTTAGAAAAATTTTAGATCCCTTGTTAAATGGCTTCCACAGGAATCACATCTATAAGCATCTTACAACTTGGAAAAAAGCAACTGTGTAAATGCAGCGTCCTTAACTCTGGATTATGACTTGTTCCTTCGGGCAGGAAGTGGATAACAATGAACGAAATAAATATATCTCGATGCAAACATTCCTAAGCTACTAGGAAATACGTATTGTGATGTTCTAAAGTAGAATTTATTTTTCGGACTTTTGGCCATGATTTGATGGTGAATACTCCACTGTGCTATAAGTATCACTCTAAACTTTAATAATTTTTGTGCCTGCCTTAATAATATTTACCACTCTACACTATTCATAATTTTTATGCCTGCAACTTTTTTTAGCTGCGGTTTTGCGGCAAGGTTTTTTTTTTAGATGTAAATACTAATTAATTTAAATATTTCTTTTGCAATAATCCGAAAATATTTGCCTAAGAATATAGAATTAATTAACTAACCAAAAAAAATTTAATATGATTTTAATGAACCTTGTACCACTTTATTTTGTCGTAAATCGTCTCTTTTTCCATATTAATCAATGTTCGTTTAATTATATCTTGTATAAACCATATATCGTAAAAATTTATAACCACCCAAGGTACATATATCAAACATGGTTGTGTGTTAAAAAAAAAAAAAAGGAATTTGACATATATTTTGATGCCAGGAAGAAGGAAAGTTTATAAGAAAAGTTAGGAGGAGCTAAAAGCTTGGCATGGTAGTTTATTATTTCCAGTGGGCGATGTTTATGGGCCAAGGTGAAACATTCGTTCGGATTTGCTGAGCTCTGGATAAAGGATAGCGATAGTGTTGAGGGTCGTTCAGTTGGTGTGGGTCGTTATTTATCAATGCGGCTTTGCACCTTCAACCTATCTTTTTACCTTCACTAACCTAATTATGAAATAATAATAATAATAATAATATAATAATAATAATAATATACAGAATTAAAGTAGTACTGAAGTCTCACTTAAATGGAAGAAACACCATTAAGGCATTGAATACGTGGGCAATGCCAGCATTAGCCTATTCATTTGGTATACTGAAATGGACCAAAACAGATCTCGAAAGGTTAGATCGTCTTGTTAGAGTTCAGATGGTGGTTTCAAGAAAAAGGCATCCCAAATCCTCGGTTTCAAGGTTATATCTTCCTAGGAAAATGGGAGGCCGTGGTCTGATGAGCCTGTTAAGGTTATGCCGGGAGCAAGAAAATAATCTTCGTACTTATATTAGATGTCAAAACTCTAACATGCTATCAACTATTGCTTCGCTGGATGCAGATTATACCGCTCTAAATCTACTAAATGCTGAAAATCCAAGCAATGACTCAGACTATGCTACCTTAGAAGAGGAATGGAAAAACAAACCACTACATGGACGTTTTTACCATTCATTAACACACAGTGGTATAAGTACTAAATCATCTTTGACATGGCTAAAAAATGGTCACCTATTTCCCGAAACTGAGGGATTCTTGCTGGCCATCCAAGACCAGGTGATAGCTACAAGAGCGTACCAAAAAAATATTTGTGGGGAGAATATCACTGATTTATGTAGACTGTGCAGACAGCGGAGTCATACAGCACGTCACTTCGAGATGTGGAATACTTGAGGGTAAGGAGTACTTGCAGAAGCACAACAACGCAGCCAAGGTTCATCAAGCCATAGCTGAGAAAATGGGGCTCATTGATTACTACTGCCCGTATTATAAGTATTGTCCGGAACCAATCATCTCCAGGCAAAGCGTCAAGATGTTCTGGGATCATCCATGGTCACGGATCACACTATACAAAACAACAGGCCTGATATTTTAATATTAGACAAAGGAAGGAAAATGGTGTCGATAATAGAGATTGGTGTTCCTTCGGACGATAATGTACATAAGGTAGTAACAGAAAAAAAGAGAAAATACGTAGAATTAGCGGAAGAAATGAAGAAGCTTTATGGCTTAAAGCAACGGCTTGATACCAGAAGAAACCCTGTCTTCATTACAAGAGCTGGACCTTCCATCTGGAACGATGGTGAAATTGCAGGAGTCAGTATTGTTGGGCACTGCAAGAGTAGTCAGGAAATTTATGACAATCAAATAGATTAGAAGTTTTTAAATGTATTTACATAATTTTTGGTTGACATACTTTGGTCCCCAATAGTTGTAACACCATGTAACATGAGAAACAAATAAGTAATAATAATACTTTATTGTTAGCTATATACAAAATTTGCAAAAGGATTAAAAAATAAAGTATAGATGGCAATGGCAATAGCCGTCTGCCTGAGTTCACTGAAAGTATAAAGTGTACAAGCTAAGGTAAACAATAATAAAATACAACTATCCAATTACAATAAAACGTAGAAATTAATTAACTTATTAGTTACTTTTAACATATTAAATAACGTACAACAAAGATAGAAAGAAAGTAATTAAAGAGGGATAATTATACTCTGAGGAACAATAAAGAAAAAAAGACAAAGAAAAAAAAATCTTAAATTCAATATACCATAGTAAAAATAAAGTAAAGAATACAACTTATAAAGTTATATCAAATAAAATATCAGACATCCAGGAGTACCTAGCCCTCCAAGCGTGACGAGCAAAACGGATCAAGGGACGAGGATGAGAAAGACCAGCCAGAAAAGAAATTATCTCATCCCTAGTGAGACTGCGCTTGTTAAAATAAACTGAACGAAACTCAACCAATAGAGGACACTCTCCCAAGAGGTGATACAAATCTTCACGAGAACTACAATTGCACAGAGAACATCTTGACTGATCGGGATCATTTTGAAACAAAGGACGATAATTCAAATAAAGAAGCTCTCCCCTCAATTTAAGCAGCCATTTCACCTCCAAAAAATTCAAATCTTTGAAGAGAGATGTAGTAACGCGGTTTTTATAATCCGAGATTAATACTTTGTATAAAAGAAAGTGGTCTGATACAATCGCGCGATAGTAATCCTCTTTTATTTTGGAAAATAAGGCCGAAAATTGTTGACTCCAAAAACCCATGTCATCACTAGAGAATAGTAAAGAAAAGGAGTAGAATAGAGATAGCCAATTGTTAAACCAGAATAATTTCTTGTTTATTATATGTTGGGACACTATCTTTGGGAGCCTATGTTCCGAATGAGAAAGAACTTTCGTAATATACTTCACATGGAGGCGAAGGGTGTAAATCATAAGAGATTCCAAAGAGATTCCAATATGCAATATATAGGAAAGTATTGAGATCGTGAAAATTTTCGACTTCCGGTTTTCGGTGGAAATACACAATTTGGAGTAATTTAAGTCCAAAAACCTAAAACTTCTGTGCGTGTGTGTCTGTAAACAGATTTCCTCAAAAACGTTACTTTCGTATGAAAATAAAATCATGTATTTGAGATAGGTTTAATTCTCTTGATTAGGCAGCAAAAAATTCGTAAAAATCTAGTAATCGTAATAGTAATTTAACTCAACTAAAAAAAAAAAAAAAATCTATAACGATTATGATTACATTTGCCAAGTTTAATCATGATTAGGTAATTGTTTCTCAATATGAGGTAGGTTCTATCATCATATGAATACATGGATTAAATGGTAAAAGAAAAAACTTCCTATGCATTACCTTTGATTTGGTTTTTAAAGTCAATAACAGTCCCTTCTTGCCCTTGGTTACAAGATGATGGCTAAATATAAAATGTGAAAGGATTTCATAATAAATATTATTTTCCCTGAAAATCATATCAATTTCCGGTTGTATGAGTAGTATAATATATCTTTGGAAAGCTTATAATTTGAAAAACAATAATGTTGACCTATATGTATAAATATGGAGGTGGCATATTTTGAGGTAAAACTTAATTTCTACTTTCGGATTATTCAATGAAAACTATTAGTTTCCATGACGACTAATAGCAACTGTTGTTTGTTTAATGTCAGTTTATGCCACTAAGGCTAATCGGACGATGCTACAGTGGGAGTCCTAAATTTTGCCTATGTTTTTCATACTGCTATTAATTCCTTAAATAAAAAATAAAATAAAAACTCTTAGAGAACTAAACTTTAGTTAAATAAATTGATATCAGCACAAGTCATTTACGCTTGTTTAATTTATTCCAATATAAAATTATAACTTCACGAATAAATTTCAATAATAATTTCCTCGATGGTAATTCCAGTTTCATTTTCTGCTATTGGTAGGAGTTTATTTTGTTGTTTATTGGAGTGAAAAAGTTTCGTTTGGCTATCTCAGAATTTTCATCTGTAAATTTTATTAATTTATTATTGATGATGACTAAAAGTATTTTAATTAGTTTGTTTTGCTTAACGTCACTTTATGCCACTAAGGCTAATCGGACGATGCTACAGTGGGAGTCCTAAATTTTTCCTATCCAGTTATAATTAGGATAGGGATCTTTAACGATTACCTGACATCGTACAGGCTCGGGAGCTCCATTTTACGTCCTATCCGATGGCATAGCCAAGGATTTTTTACTCCCATTAACCTCCGTCCACAGGCCACCGCGGGACACGGACTAATAGCAACTGTATTTAAACTAAATCAAGACCTACACCAGTAAAGATGTCGATTTGAAGAAATGGCCGAAGGGATTTGTAGGCCAACATGACCATCTGATTCTATTCATTTTATTAAACAATAAGTTGTAAATCAGCTGGATGGTATATGTACCTCTGTATATCTTATGTAAATATTTTCATAAGATCATTAGGATGAAGTGTTAGTGGCATAGTTCACGACAAACTGCCCATATCCGAGAATTTTCATAGATGAAAAAGTTGTAGCATTAGTGAAAATGAAGCGACTCACGAATTTTCGATGTTATCGGAAAAGCCGGATGCTATTAATTTCAGGAAAGGTAGTCGGGATCATGGACTAGTATGGAAAATGGAAAAAATACCCTGCTAAAAACAAAATAATAATTCATAAAATTATTAATAAAAAACAAACAAATATGTAAAAAAATTGATGTTTTTTTATTGTTTCTTTTTCTATGGAAGGGTAAGCCTGATTTTTTAATAGCAAATTTTCAATGTTTATCTTTAATTTACCTAGGTTTAACCTTAAACCTTATCGATTAGTGTTTTCCAATCTTTTTCCTCTTTTTTTTTTTTTTTTTTTTTTTTTTTTTTTTTTTTTTTTTTTAAGAAGATTGGCAACGGTTCTGAAATCACTTTCCACAAGAAGATGGAAATTCCATTAGAAACTTTTTTTGCGATAGCCCATAATGTAGGATTTCTCGCTAAAGCCAAAATTCCAGATATATTTTTTCTAAACTCGGGGCCGGGATGGCCGAGTGGACAAGGGCGCTTGCAATAGGTAATCAAAGTTAAGCAACGTCCATCGTGGTTAGTACTTGGATGGGTGACCGCTCCATTCGGGTGACCGCCCACCAATGAACGCCACGCAGTCCAAGTTTACCCCCACCCCCGGGTATGTGAGACCCGTCAGCCTACTGGAGGCGACTCACTCCGACCGGGCGTAGAAGTGATGAACCTTCCCCGTGTATCTCATCGAGAATCGTGGTGTGGTTTTCCGGAATATCAGTAACTGCCCGGAGGTTCGGTACAAGGACGGTATGCTTCAGGGGAAGAAATATAGGTCCTCGGGACCTGCTGACTCTGAGCTACCATAATCCTTGGACTTTGGAGTTTATCACTGTCCTTGAACCGGAGAGAGCTGACGCCATCGGTCGGAAGGACACTGCCAAATTGGCCCCAATGGGATTGGTTATGGAGCTATGGGCAGTCTGCCGCTGCAACGTGAGGTTTTGGCTACCCCCTCCAGGCTGTCTGTGCTTCCGCAAGCAAAACAAATGTCTGTAAGAAGACCACACTGCGCGGCCAAAGGTTTCATTAGGCCTAATGCGCCAACCGGAAAAAAAAAAGAAAAAAAAAATATATATATATATTTCTAAACTGTAGGTACTTAAAGTTCTTTACTAGTGAATATTGCAATCAGCCCTTCTTGTAATTCAAATATTAGCTGACATTAAAAACTCTATACTGGACATTGTAAAGTTGGACTAATTTGCCAATAAAATAAAACAAACTTAAAGATAAGACTAACAAAGATGAATGAATAAAAAAGTCTTAAAACTGATTATTTCTACAACAATTAAGAGCGCTATCAAACAAAACGCTCTCGCCCACAGCAATAAACATTTTCCTCATTGCAAGAAAAACTTTTATAAGACAATTATCTACAAGATGGCTTTGTTGCTTACAGTTCAAAGTTTAGCTGTATTGTATATAAAGAACTAACGAACTGGTTTCAAAGTATCTTATATCATTTAAATTTCCATCGCGACCTCTGTCTGCATTGACTGTTCTACCAAATATTCATAGAAGAGATGAGGTATGACCTTGCAGAAGAGCAATCCACTAAAAACAGTGAATCCATTTTTAACAGTTCTAAACATGTTGTTCGAACAATTTATTGTTCATGACTGTTCGGAAGTAATCTACGCTTGCTTAGTACCTTCTAGACAGTTTTAATTCAGACTAAATATAAGGAGCGAAGGACTACAGAGTTAGTCTTGTTCTAAAGCTTAAATCATATTGTTACTTTTTTTGTTACTGTTTCGTTTAAGTTGATACTTTTTGTAACTTTGTTGATTATTTCAGTTTTCATTGTTTTTGCGGTATTGTAAATCATTATTTTCTCCGAATAAAATTACTTAAACCAATGTTCATTAATCCGATTGGTATATTACCAATTGTCTATAATTGAAAAACTACTTTATTATTAATTTATGTGGAAATATATTGGATTGAAGAAGTTTCTTAGTATTACTAATCAATATATTAGAATCAATATATATGAAAAATTCCTCTTCTGAGTCACCCAAGTAAAAACATTTGCTAGAAGTTTTAGATTTAAGGGCGAATTCTTGAACGAAAATTATTTTTTCTTTTCTATTCTTCTTCACTAGTGTCAATGTCGAGGATAAATTACCCTTCGGAACTGGTAACCCAATATTTATTTTGAATATAACCGTCCCTTCAAGGCTTTTTTACACTCCCAATTTAAGCTTAAAAGCCCATATTCTCCGTTCAGCGACCCAGAGGCTTAGCAAAGCCCCCGAATTTTATTACATAATGGCCTTAATAGGAACAAAGACTCAAGAAGCTTCAAAGCTGCTCTTTATTAGCAGGAGTAGGCCAGTGTTGGACTCCCTGAATTTTGCTGATTACGGACTGGTAAGACAGAAAGAGGACATTATGGAAAAAATTAAGAACAAATCTACTTCAATAGATATCAAGGTTAGATTTAAATATTGAGAAATTTATTTACTTAAAATTATTATACAAAAATTTCAAGCAAACAATTCGAACTCGAATTAGTAACAACGTTACAAACAATAACTACTAGAGACACGACCGTGACTCAAAAGTAACTTCGTGCTTCGATGTTAAGACTAGTCCATCGCTTCGTGTATTTAGTCCCGAATAGAACATCCCAGAAAGGTCTAGATCATTCCAAAGCATGTGATCACGTATTAATACATAAATGCATTTACATCACCCTGGACTTACTGACCTTTGATTTTGGAGTATCCTGTTAAATGTGGTCTAATAACTACGTAAGTAGTATTTTGAAAATCTGACACCTAATATGAGTAAAATTTAATAAAATAATCACAAAACCAACAAGAGAGTTAATAGATGTTACAATTTGATGAGCGGGTGTACAATTGATAAAAACTTCAAATATATACCATTCAACGAATAAAGATGATTGCAGAAAAATGATCAATTTGAAATAAATAACCAGATTGTCTGCCCATGGTTTTGTAAAGTAATCTGATTTTTTTTACATAAAAGCAGTTGTAATTTAAGGTGAAATACAGCTATTTGCAGTGATATACAGTTTTCACATCACTGAATCGAATGGAAAATTCACATGGCATTGCAGTCTGCATTATGAAAGTTATGACAGATTATCACTGCAGCATTGGAGGGAGGGGGTTTGAGCCTCAAGTAAGCCCAAGATTTACTCAAATAATCTATTTTTAACAGTTGTATCAGATAACTATAATCTGCTATAACTTATTATTTGGGCCAGGATACCCGAGCGTGTTGCAGTGCGGCACGCTTTAGCACGCTCGAACCGATCGGTGGCGGTTCGAATCCGCCCTGGGAGAGTTGAATTTTATTTCTTGGAGGCCCCACGGAATAAATCCCAACCCTCCCACTGCTAGAATAGGTTGGTCACACCTATAGAGTAACCCCCGTATGCCACACATGGCCAGGTAGGGGTACGGAACAAAAAAAAAAACTTATTATCTGTTGACTGCATCGTTATGGAATGCTCGTGTTGGATTCAGAACATATAAATGCAAGAAACCGATAACTCGACAAATATGCAACAAAATTAATCCTTCAGTTCCCCTTTTCAACCCCTATTAGGGACATTTAGGCCTTATTTAAGCGGACTCTATAGATCTCGAATCTTATAGGTACTAATATCAAGTTAAAATCGAAGTTTCAGGAAGGTACATATTTTGTTCTAATCATGTTTGATTTGTGGTCTATAATGTTATATTTAAAAAAAATCTGTTATTAAAACAACAGTTTTATTTTCTTCTAAAATACCGGGCTCAAGTATAACCAACAATCTGATCTAATGGTGTATATGAAAATTTTTAAAGAATTCTTTTTTCAACCAAAAAAAAAACCATTTATTTTATGTTACATTGTCTACCTTCCCTTAATTTTTTTTTCAGGAAACAGACATTACTCCGGACAACTTTGAAGACGAATAAACAAACTATTTTAAATAATATACTAAGTGTTTTTTTTTTAAATAATACATGCTGCCAGACTCGAAAAAACTTATCAAATATTGAAACCATGTAGAGATAGGCATGCGATACTCGGGCAGTATTTCAAGCCGATATAGTGTTTCCCGGTAGCAGCTCCGCAGGTTCTACCTCTGGCATACTCCAACATCGGAATGTTGTTCACAGGGGATTACAAATGTCAAAATGGAAACATAGCCGGCCAGTTGCCGGTACCTCTCCAAGCCCAATTCCACAACGAAATAACTATCCTCCCTAAAGGTTAAAAGACGATTTCCTAATTTGTATTGTTATTTCCCCCATTCCCTTTGTACCACTCTTTAAAAGTGTTTAGGTCAATCTCTCATGAACCTTCATGAAAAGTTTGTTGAAGATTCATGGTCAAAAAATATTAATCACGTATTTTGTCGTTCGACTCAACAGGCCGTAGAAGCCAATAAAAACAGCAGGTGAACAAATATAACGAAAGAGGGATGAAGGGGGCAGAATAATCTGTAACCCAAAGTCCACAAAGAAGCTATAGTTAGATCACTTACAATGGTATAGTCCAGAGCCATGAGTAATTGTTGATAAAAATGGATCATGTACAATAAAGAAATGACATATATATTTTCATGTATAAAAAAAATTATGTATAATCAAATTGCGATAGAATTTAAAAATTTACAATAGATGATTATAATAATAATCATTTAATATTAAAAACATCATGTATAACATATCAACTCTTGTGATAAATAATAATTCAAATAATGTTAAAATACAGATAACCCCAGCAGATGGGCCAACAGCCCATTGTTGGGATAATAAAATAGATGATAACCCATTGGAAGAGATTCCTTCATTTAAAAAAAAAAAAAAAAAAAACCTCATGCAAACCAAACTCTTCCTCACTAAGGGGAAAGATACAATCAAGTACTGAGAACGTCCAAATTCCCAATACAATGGAAGTACTCCCTCATAAAAATGATCCACAAACCAGGTAAAGACATATACAACCCGTCATCCTACAGACCAATCAGCCTCCTCCCAATATGCTCCAAATTATTTGAAAAATTAATACACAAAAGATTAGTTGACATACTTACAGACCAAAAAGTGTTACCTGACCACCAATTCGGCTTCCGCACTTACCATTCGACGACGCATCAACTACACAGAGTTACTGACTACATTGCAGGAGCTCTAGAACAAAAACTATATGCAACTTGGAGTATTTTTGGACGTTGCTCAAGCGTTTGACAAAGTCTGGCACCAGGGTCTTCTCTTTAAACTAAAGACCATATTACCTTCCACTTATTATCTGATTCTTCAATCTTTCCTTTTCGATAGATTTTTCTCCGTCCGGCAGGGTTCGGAAATTTCTTCAATTTATCCAGTCTTGGCGGGAGTAGCCCAAGGCTCAATACTAGCACCTCTACTCTACATCATTTACACGCACGACATACCTATTAACAACGAGACATTGACTGCAACTTACGCTGATGATACTGCAATTATCACGAAACATCAGGACCCAACACAGGCTTCATTGACATTACAACATCACTTATACAAATTACACGACTGGTTTCAATTATGGAAAATTAAACTCAATCATGACAAATCAAAACACATCACATTCACTCTTAGAAAACAAACCTGCCCCCCTGTTCATATAGACAACCACCAAATTCCACAGACGGACTCAGTACACTATCTCGGACTCCTTTTCGACAGAAGGATGACAGGGGGCCCACATGTCAAAATGAAAAAAAGGACTCTTGACAAAAGACTCAAACTTCTCTACCCGCTACTTTCTAAATCGTCAAAACTGAAACTGAAACAAAAAGTAAATACGTACACTTACTTACTAAAGCCCATATGGACATATTCCTCACAGATATTCGGCATTGCTAAAAAGACTCACTTACAAAAACTTCAAACTTTTCAATCAAAATTGTTACGACTCATCACAAAATCACCCTGGTACGTGACTAACAAAACTTTACATACAGACCTCCATATACCAACAGTCGACCAGCACATAACGACGCTATACAAAAGATTTTTTAATAATTTAAACGGACACCCAAATAGTCTAATCAGTAGTATGGCTGAAGTTCGGATGGATACGAGAAGACTAAAAAGGCGCTGGATGAGAGATCTGCTCTCTTAGACAGCCAAGGTAATTGAATCAAGCCAGGAAGGGGGTGCTGTTGGGTGCTTTCCCTCCTCATGCCTGACATGTCATCATTTCCCACTACCATCATCTCATTCGCTGATTGTCGGCACCTTGCTGACAGGTGCGAATCAATTATTGAAGTCAAAAAAAAAAATAAAAAAAAATAAAGCCGTTGCGTAAAGATTTTTTAGGCCAACGATGTTGTATTAAAATGATTAGATCTTCAAGCAAATTATACTTCATCATATTGGATAAATGATGGTTGACCGGACTTTAAATATGTATGCGAATAGTCCGAGGTGGCGGTCAAAGTAATATTAAACTATTTTATTGCAGCCAACGGTTCGACCCAACAATGTAAGTCTTCGTTAGGGCTAAATAAACAGGACACAGACAAAAAAGACTATGCATACATAGGACAAAGCATATGAACTAATTAGATTAATGTTCTTTACTAGTGAATATTGCAATCAGCCCTTTTTGTAATTAAAATATTAACTGACATTAAAAACATTACACTGGACATTGTAAAGTTGGACTAATTTGCCAATAAAATAATATAAACAAACAGATAATAGACTAACAAAGATGAATTTCCCAACGAAAGGCTTAAGACTGATTATATCTATATCTAAGTATCAAGAGCGCTGTTAAATAAATCCTGAATGCAATTAACGTTTTCCTTATCGCAGGAAGATAAACTTTTACCCAAAAGAAACACCAGCCCACGTGCTGGGAAAATGCCCCAACAACTCCCTCCTCATAACTCGCCGGCACCATAGGGTTAAGCATGAACTTATAAGACTCCTTAAAGAGAGGAACTTCGCCTGCTTTGACGAGGTCTATTGCATTGACGCAGATGGATCCACGAGGTATGCAGACATTGTCGCATTCCCTAAGACCGGGAATAAAGCACTGGTGGTGGATCCGACAATTAGATTTGAAAACAATGACCTTGACCAGGCGGGTGAGGTGGAAAGGGAAAAGAGAGATATCTACGAAAAGTGCATCCCTTTCCTTAAAGAGAAGTTCCGCGAGACCTTTGGAGAGAGAGAGTTCTCCGTGACAGGCCTCTGGTTCGGATCTCGCGGAACGATCCCAAAAAGAACAAGGAGTTTTTTAGAAGACCTAGGTGTCGAGATGAGAGAAATTTCGGTGTTGGCTGAAAATATAATCTTGGACTCCCTGGGCATTATCCACTATCACCTATATGGCCACTAATTATGTGTGGCTGTTCTGTCTGTCAAAGATTTTTTTTTTTTTTTATATATATTTGTGTACATTTTTTATTTATTTATTAATTGTGTATTTATTTATGTCTATTCACTTATTTATTCATATATTTATATATTCGTCTAGTTATTTATCTGTAAGCTATTTTGTTTTTTGCTCTGTATGCGTGCCATGATAGGACGGGGAGAGAAATGAGAGAGAATGTTGAAAGATTTGCTCAAGAGTGATGTAAACTATAACGGGGGAAGAAAAAAGTAAGAAAAATAATGGTTTAAGGGAGAAAAAGAGAAAAAAAAAAAGGAAAAAAAAAAATAAACAAATAAAAAGTAAATAAAATATTGGAAAAGAAAAAAAAAAATGTAAGATTTTGTAACCGTAGGTTTATATGCATGAAAAATTATAATGTAATTTTAGTTTAATTAATGTACGTAATTGTATTGATAAGTATGCTGTGTATTGTAGCAACCCAATGTAATTGGGCAGCACTGTTTTGTTTTGTTTTAAAAAATAAAGCATTTCTCTCTCCAATTACAAGATGGCTTTATTGCCTACAGTTGAGAGTTTAGCTGTATTGTCTCTCAAAGAACTAAGTTCCTAGAGATGAAGTTTCCAGTAAAATAGCTCTAAATACTTCTATGGGATGTATAAATTATGTTATAATGCGCGGAGGGATTTCTTATTTTATATTGAGCCATCGGACAAAAAAATATTTCAAAATCACTTTTATTTAATTATATCATTTGAATTACTTTGTACAGGGAAAAATAAACTTATAATTTTGTATAATAAAAACATAGATATTACTTTTTTTGTTGTTGACGAAGACGACGGATCCATATTTGAGGCGAACATTTATAATTAAAAAAAAATTTTTTAATCTTGTATCTAAAAAAAAACATATCAATGTTTGTTAAATTATTTTTCGCCGAGAAAACTAAACTATATAGGGATAGAACCAATAATTTTTGTAATTTATAGAGAAAAAACCGATTGTTCGAAACGATGCGCCCTTACGCGGTCTGTTTTTAATGACATCTATCGTCCCAACACGACAGTTTTTAATTCTGTCTCCGACAGGTGGCTTGGACCGAACTTGTAAGGGCACTTTTAGTAACAAATTTTTACTTTCACTTATCTATATATGAAATATATAGTAAGTGGAAGTATTGCGATCGTGAAAAATTTCGACTTCCGGTTTTCAACGGAAATACACGTTTTGGGGTCCCCTGAGTCGAAATAACCAAGTCCCGCGAAATGGTCTGTGTGTGTGTGTCTGTGTGTGTGTGTGTGTGTGTGTGTGTGTGTGTTTTTTTTTGTTTTTTTTTTATTCTTTTTATTTTTCCACATGCACCACATAACGTATAACATGTACATTATTAATAATTATAGTTACAATATTTTACAACAATATTTGGCAAGAGAACTGGAAAAGATGGAAGTAATCTTATGAAATTAAATCAGTCTCTTTCGAGGGCCAATGACTCCCTGATGAAATTATGTCTTGAGTAAGTTTTCTTCTGGAAGCTTCAAAATTCTCGCGATCATAAATTATGTGCTCCAATGTCTGCGGCGTATGAGAGTCGTATAAACAGCATGGGTCGTCTAAAATTCTGAAACGATGAAGATATGCCCGGTTTCGGCCGTGACCCGTCAAGCCCTGAGTTAATTTAATTAATTTTGAAGTTTCCGCATTCTGCATTGACTTGATGTTCGGGAAGTATTTTTCATAGTTGAGCCTTTGTTGTTTTGTGCCCAATCTTTCTACCAAGCCGATATCAGTTCTTTTGAAGTCTGTTCGCAAGGTAAGGCTGCTGGAACAAAAGAGTATACTTCTATCGACTCGTCTTCAGATGCAGTGTGTGTGTGTGTGTGTGTGTGTGTGTGTGTGTGTGTGTGTGTATGCGAACCGACTAGCTCAAAAACTATAAACTGTACGAACCTGAAATTGCGTATTTGGTGTATGGATATCCCCGCGATGGGGCAGCAAAAATTTCATCAAAATTGGTCAAAGGGAGGGGGTACTTGTTTGTTTGTTTTGTTTGTTTAACGTCCATTTTTATGCTACTTAGGCTAATCGGACGATGCTACAGTGGGAGTCCTAAATTTTGCCTATCCAGGTATAATTAGGATAGGGATCTTTAACGAGTACCTGACATCGTACAGGCTCGGGACCTCCATTTTACGTCCTATCCGAGGGACGGCATAGCTAAGGATTTTTTACTCCCATTAAAAAATCCTAGGGCCACCGCTGGAATTGAACCCGCGATCTTTAGTATTGTAGGTTGCCATGCTAACCACAACACCACAGGTGACCCCAGGGAGGGGGTACTTTATTTAATAACTTTTTACGTTATTTTCGATTTTCTCAAAAACGGCTCTAACGATTTTGATTAAACTTGATATTTGATGCATGTATGTGCCTGCGATATGAAAGTCAAAATTTCATCAAAATTGATTAATTGGAGTACCCCCTTACTTAATAAATTTTGTCTTACGTTCACGTGTTTTTTTTATATACTCAAAAACGGCTTTCACGATTTTGATCAAACTGGGTATTTGATGTATGTATATGCCCTCGATGCGACAGCCGAAATTTAATCAAAATTGGTGAAACGGAGGGGGTACTTTATTTAAAGAATTTTATCTAATGTTTACGATTTTTTTTATTTACTCAAAAACGGCTTTGATGATTTTGATGAAACTGGGTATTTGATGTATGTATATGCCCGCTATGCGACAGCCGAAATTTCATCAATATTGGTAAAACGGAGGGGGTACTTCATTTTATAAATTTTTTTCTTATGTTCACGTGTTTTTTTTATTTACTCAAGAACGGCTGTAATGATTTTGATCAGACTGGATATTTGGTGTATATATATGCTCACAATGTGACAGACAAAATTTCATCAAAATTGGTCAAATGCAGGGGGCTCTTTATTTCATAACTTTTTTTCCAATTTTTACATTTTTTTGGAATATCTCAAAAACGGCTTTAATGATTTTGATTAAATTAATCATTTTTAATCAAAATCAAGTCATCTTTTTTATATTATTTATAGAAATGGCAATTAAAAAAACATGTCGATTTCTAATGTAAGTAAGTTGGTAAGTGAAAGTTGTGTGTTGCGCGCATCCCACCAGATTTTTTTATTTGCAACCAGTCATTCGCCTTCCCCCACCACTCCACAGACACGCTATTGCGATATGACAGTTGTCCGTTCGTTGATTAAACTGATTAAATATTCACGCAACCTATACTTCATCATATTGGATGAATGAGTATGAGAATAGTCCGGGGTGGCGGTCAAAAAACTACAAAATAGTATTAAACTATGAACTAATTAGATAAAATATTAAAGACCTTTATATTTTATCTAATTAGTTCATATGATTTATCCTATCTATTCATAATTTTTTTGTCTGTGTCATGTTCATTGAGCCGTGACGAAGACCTGCATTTTTGAGTCGAAAAGTGTGTGTTGTGATTTTTCACAAAAGCATTCACCTAAAATATAATATATGGAACGGTAGTATTTTTCTTTGAATCTGCTAGGAAAAATAAAACGTTTGGTGTAAGAATCATGTCGATACCATTGTTTCAATTATACTTCAGAAATAAAATATGTGTCTTGTTTACCTTTTTATTTATTTTATCAAAACTATGGCATTGAGGTGAATGGAAATGAGAAACACATCTGAATAATGATCATATCTAATTTTCATTAACATGTATTATTTTATATGCTCTTTTTCAATAACGGTTATAGATATATTTAAATGACCCAAATGGGAACTCTAACGGATGCTGACTGACATGGGAACCTATATTCATCTAATTTACTGACAGATAGCATTACCACACAATATTACAAGTACTGGATACTAAATTACAACTTATCTGGTGAAAGTGGTACAACGCTGGTGGGACTTCTATGTATCATTCTGCTCAACTCCAGCCCCTACCATCCTGTCAGATCTCCTTCCGCTGCCCTATCCCCTGGACTGCACTGCACTGCCTCCTCTCTAAGGAATCTCCGTGCACTCTGGAATACTCAAACCTCCTCATTCTCTCGACCTTCTAGAAACTCTTCGTCACTTCCTGGCCCTCATTGAACTTTCCTTTTTTCTTAATCAATATCCGTATAAATATCCTTGCCTAGCTCTATCCATATAATTTTATTCTGATTGGCTGAACCATCTTCCAATTCCTCTTCCATTATTCTTACTTAAATTTCTCGGTTCCTTCCAGTGGTACTTTTGCGCAGGTTTATAGCCCCCAATAGCTCCAACGCAGACAACAATCTCTGCAGGTAATTCCTTGTTGGGAGCGTTATCACTTTTCGGCAATTTACTTAATTTTATTTCCAACAATGCCTTCTAATTGAACTTTCCCAAGTCTCTGGCCCCAATAACCTCCAAGGCAGTATTCCCAGGACTTTGCCGCATTTCCAGGTGACCCTGAGTGAGCGTATCCAGTGCTTTATTTAATATATTTAACTTAACAAACACATAAGATTGTAAAAAAAAATTCTACCGCCTTGATAGCATCCATATTTTTTTTTCGGTTGGCGCAATAGGCCTAATAAGACATTTGGCCGCGCAGTGTGGTCTTCTTACAGACATTAATGCTGTGTGCGGGAGCACAGACAGCCTGGTGGGGTTAGCCCAAACCTCGCGTTGCGGCATACTGCCCATTATAACCTATCCCATTAGGGCCAATTTGGCAGTGTCCTTCCCACCGGTGGCGTCAGCTCTCTCTAGTTCAAGAACAGTGACAAACTGGTCTAGGTCCAAGGATTATGGTAGCTCAGAGTCAGCAGGCCCCGAGGACTTATATTTCCTTCCCTGAAGCATACCGTCTTTGACCAAACCTTACTGACATACTGGAAAACCACATCACTGTTCTCCATGAGATAGATGGGGAATGTTCGTCGCTCCTCCGCATGGTAGGTTTAAGTCGCCTCCAGTAGGCTCACGGGCCTCACATACCCGGTAATGGGAGTATGCTCAGAGTGCGTGGCGTTCATGGGCGGGTGGTCACCCGAATGGAGCTGTCACCCATCCAAGAACTAAACACGCTCGAAGTTGCTTAAGTTTTATTACCTATTGCAAGCGTCTTTGTCCACTCGGCCATCCCGGCCCTTGCACACTTATTACATTGACAGCATCCATAAGACATAGCAATATTTAACTGTAAAAATAAAGTGTGATAAAATAAATAAATAGTATGTTTGAAATATTACAAAATTTAATTTTGTTGCAGATGATCCGTGCGTTCCTTCCTGGGATGATCGCCCGCGGGAGAGGCCACGTGGTAGGAATGGCTTCAGCTGCGTCCTTCACCGCAGCGGCCAACATCGCACTCTACGCATCTTCCAAGTACGCGGTTGCTGGTGAGAGACTATATTTTATTATCGAGTTTATAGCGAATTTTTATTGTATTATATTTCATTTTAGATAAATAATGTTTTGTGAATCATACGAAATCGTGTAAGATGAATCACACGTAGTGACTTGGATAACATTTTATTGTAACATGGAACAAAATAAAAAAAGAAAAACACATGATTGATAAGAGTTGAAGACTTTTTGTAGGAACAGTTGGAATAAACGATTCAAGTACATGTTTGTGACTGTTACAATACCTTCTAGACTTGTTTGGAACGTTCTAGAATATTCTGATTCAAACATGTTCAACTATGTGGTTCAAACATGTTCAAATATGTGGTTATTTTCTTCTCTCTTCCCCTTATATCTTTTCCGCCTATTAAACTCAGAGATTATTGTCATGTAGGAATGCACGGCCTTTGTTCCTGTTTTTTTTTTTGTTAAATCTTTTTGTAAATATTTAATATTATTCATGTGCGGCCATTCTAGCTAGGTCTCTGTATTATGTAAGTATAATTTATTCTAAAGGGACATCAGTACCAGGATAATAAACTTATTTTTCACTCATTTTTGTGCTATTGTATCGTACAAGTTGATATTTTTATAACCTTCTATTTATGTTTGTCTGATCTTCGTCTTCTTCTTATGTCCTATGGCTGCCATAGTAGGAGCAAAGGGCCGAAGTAAAAAACCCGCCATCCGTCTCTATCCCCGGTCAGGGCCTTGACCTCTCTCCATGTTTTTCCAGCTCTAATGACCTCTTTCTCAACTGTTCTTCACCAGGTCAGCTTGGGTCTTCCTCGACTTCTTGGGGGTTCCAATCAAAAGCCATTGAGAAGACAATGGCTCCATCCCTTATGCGAAGGGTATGTCCAATCCACTTCCACTTTCTCGTGACAATCTGCTCCCCCAATGGCTTCTGTCTAGACACTTGAGCCAGCCTCTCATTTGAGATTTTGTCGTCCCACCTGATCGAGAGAATCCTCTTAAGGCAGCGATTTGCAAAAACTTGGAACTGGCTCAGAACCTTTTTGGAGATTTTTCAAGTTTCACAGCTATAGAGGAGGACGGACTTTACGTTGGAGCTTTACAGTTTTAACTTAGTATATATATAGTGGATATATTCTTGTTACGCCATATAGGATATAGCTGGACAAAGGCTACATTTGCTTTGCGGATCCGGCAAACTATTTCTTGGTCAGTGCCTCCATCTCTCCCCACAGTGCTTCCCAGGTAAGTGAAAGCATCAACCCGTTCAAGGACCTCATCATTTAGCTGTAGGATCTCCTCATTATCCACATTTAAGCCCATTTTTTTGGTCTAGGAAGCGTTTACCTTTAACCCCGCAACTTTGCAAACGGTTTCTAGTTTCCTCGACTTTGCCTGCATGTCAGAAAACCGTTGTGCTAGAAGGAAAACGTCATCGGCAAAGTCAAGATCCTCCTGCCTTTCATTTCAGTTTGTCTGACCTAGTGAATTATTATTTTCGTTTAATAAAAATTATGTAAACTCACATAAGTCTGTATGTATGTCATACAGACCACACAAGTCTGTATTTAAAAAAAATAGTCTGTTGATGAAATTATGATTTTTTATAAAAAAAGAAAATAAATAAACAATAATGAATCGAAAAGTTCTGAAAACTTGAAAGTTTTGTAGTATTATATATTATTTTAGAGTACTATAATATTTAATCAAAACATAAACAATTGATAAATAAATATTTATCAAAACACATCGATTTCTAAGTTTTGTGTTTTGCGCATCGTACCAGATTTTTTATTTTATGTTCCCAAAGTTGTGCCAGTACAATGCTTAGAAGATTCTCTTTTATCATATAGCTGGTTCCTATATCATGTGACTTTATACCGAACGTCATTCAATAAACTAGATGTACTTGTTGATGCCAAAGAAGGTATATTTTTGAGACTTATAAACATCAAAAACCAAGCCTCCTCTTTGAGAAGCAGCCCTTGTGCTGGTGCCTTGGGTCTAGAATATATTGCCTCTTCCTATCTCGAGTCATTGAATAGACAATGGGGAATATTGAAGTTCCCACCGTAACAATAGTTTTTGTTATTACTTTCGAGGCGATATATATCCTGTGCCTGTAAATAAATATTTAAGTCAAATTTCCTTGCTTTTCAGTACGGGGCTTTTAAAGTTTGGACGGAATTTGTCTAAAGTCGAGATTTCATTGTTGTGTTGTAATTACGTCGAAAATAGAAAATAGCTTTATAAGGATTATGGTCATTAAATTAACTGAAAAGAACTTATCAGTAATGAGATATTTTTTTTTAGAATAATAAATTATTTTATTGAAAAGAAATAATACAATCTCCCACACTCTAGGGCATTTGGTATTAGTGATATAAGAATACATTCATACAAAATAACTAAAGAATAACCAAATATGGAAATACAAAAGGAGAAAATAAAAAATAAATAATACTTAAAAAAGAAAAAGAAAACACATTCACACTAATGAGATATTAGAGTAATAACTACATTTTAAATGAACGACTGAATTATACACATATTCATTAAGAAGAAACCGTCTCTAGGTTTCTTTTTAGCGGCTTAACCCATTTTGGGCAATAGGCGACTTATATATATCAAAGCTTATTTACTGGAATAATTTATATATATATATATATATATATATACATATATATATACAGATTCCATAGATTAATGATTTGTTAATTTATTACATTTAAATTTGTATACTGGTGAACTGTTTTCTTTAAGATAGGATGATACATTATCAGGATTTTCTGTCAACAGTTTTTTATCTGGAGAGCCTAAGTTTCGATCTAAGCACGTGGATCTTCATCAGGGCTAAAATGAAGACAAATGTATAAGTATCATTCCTAGAAGATGAGATTATTACAGATAGTAACAGTAAGAATACAGCAAAATCCAGTTGACGCACAGTGGGAAAATTTTGTAATTTAGCGGCCAAAAATCTATAACTCCTGATCTAATGACGATAATCAAATAATTCTTTTTTCATTTATCAGCTTGGCATTTCTTTTAATGGTGAGAATTTAAAAAAAAAAAAACATAAATATCATCACTTTGGTTATTTCAAATTAATATTAATCTTTACTTTAATTTAAACAAAATAGTTTATTTGGTACATTGTCATACATAGAGAGTGAAACTACCTATTGACCTTTTTGCCTATATACATGTCTTTTTCAGGTATTTGCTCCTTTTAATAAATTTTTAAATAATTATTGTCTGAACACAAAAAAAATCCAAAAAATTAAATAAAAATAATTAATGTTCAAGATTAACATGACTATTACTGGCCCTTCCTCTTTCAAAAAATTATAAATATCCTATTTTTTATAACATTTGAAGGGGTCGGGGAAAAATAGTGCCAAGCAACTTTTTTAACAAAAATAAACTGTAGCTGCAGAGTGCTGTATATTACGTAGGTCTATTTGTCTATGATGAAAATTCCACCTAAATATGAATATATAGAGCCTCTATAGTCATATTTAGGTGGAATTTCCATCATAGACATGTAGTCCTACGTCTGTATAGGATATTTCTAAATGTTCTTTGATTAAATTATTTATCTTGTTCTTTATGCTTGGACGATGATCTGTATCAGATGATTTAATTTCTTTTATAATGCGTTTGATTTTGTTTTCAATTTTATAAATTATCCAGTAAGACTGTTTTATTTCAAGGTCAATTAATTTGTTGCCTAATATTTTAAAATAATTATTGTTGTTAGTGTTAATTAAAAATTGGTTACAAAACATATTATCGAGTTTTTGTATCTTGTGAAAAATATGAGGTGGTAATTTATTTTGTATTTTTTCTTTTGTTTCAAAAAATAAATTTTTGATTTATTGTGTAACAATGAGGTATGCAATGAGTATATTTTCTTACTTGCTACGTTTTCTTGCTGCAGTGTTGTGTTCAGTAAGTAATTCTTTAATTTTCAGCAATTCTCCTACGTCTGTATCTGTAATATTACGTATTACAGACTGCAGCTACAGTTTATTTTTTGTTAAAAATGTTGCTTGGCACTATTTTGCCCCGACCCCTTCATTTATATTAATAATATTATCAAATAATTGTAGTAGAAGTATATTTTAGGATTTAGTCCAATTCGAGACTATGAAGTTGGTGTTAAATCTTTCTTTACGTAGGATTTTTTATAAAATTTTAGAGTAGAGCTAGCATATTAAAGTAAAGAAAGGATTCAGATTAAAATTAATTTGAAATATGTACCCAGAGTGATGATATTTATGTTTTTTTTTATTCTCACTAATAAAAAAAATGCCAGGTTCATTAATGAAAAAAAGAATTATTTGATTATCGTCAGGATCAGCAGTTTGTTTGGAAGAAGATTTTTGGACGCTAAATTATAAAACTTTCCCAGTGTATATATGACGCTATGTTTACATGACATGATTACATAAGAAACCTAATAATTACATATAATAATTACAATAATAATAGATAGTAAAAGTATGTATGAAAATTAGAATAAGTAGCTGGTTAAAATGATAAAAATATTATATTTACCTTGTTGAGTCCAGAATAATTCAGAGACTGAGGGGAAAATATATACACTTACTAACAAAAGTCTCTGCACACCCTCAAGCTTTTTTTTTATTTTACCCAAAGATACCTTATGAGCCAGATATGGGCAACGAAACTCACATATTTTTTACATAATTTAATCTATTTTAATGAGCAACAATTATATTTAATATAATTTATTTAACTTATAAATTATGAGGAAAATTACATAAAATGTTAAAATATTGATATATGCATATATGCGCCAAAAGTCTCTGCACGCAGTGGAATTAGCCAAGATACTGATATGTATAAAGTTTGCTCATTATCCCATTCATCCTCCGGCTAATCCTATCTTTCCAGTATTAATTTGGGCCCAAACAGTTAAGACTGTGATAAAAAATGGAGGTTCCAACACCGATTCCCGACCAAATTGTAAATTTGAGGAATCTCATACAACTCATACAGGTAAATAGGACAAATCGTCAACAGGGGCTATAATACGGTAAGGTATGTCCTAAAACGGTATGAAAAACTGGGTACAATGGAAAGTAGATACCGCTCTGGCCGCCCCCCGTACTCCAAGCCCACCACAAGAGGGCTATCATAAGGACTTTGGCCGAAGAACCCCACACAAGTGCTCTAAATTTAGCAGGTATGGTGTAAGAAAATTACAAGATTGGGGTACCTGCAGAAACGATTAGAAGGACCCTAAAGAAAGCTGGCTATAATGTGCGTAAGCCTAGGTGTAAGCCATTCATTAGTAAACGAACCGGATATTGAAACTGCAGTTCGCAGAGGAACATGTAAACAAGCCCTTATAGTTCGTGTTTTATTTATTGACGAGAGTAAATTTAACATTCATGGATCAGATGGAAGGGGGAAAGTTTTGAGAAAACCTAACAAAGAGCCCCTGGAAAAAAACATAGTTGGAACTGTGAAACATGGTGGAGGGAGTGTTTTGGTTTGGGGGTGTATGTGTGCTGCTGGAGTTGGTAATTTGAAATTTATCGACGGAATAATGGACCAACACGTTTATATAAATATTTTGAGGAGGAATTTACCGGAAAGTTTAATGAAGTTTGATCTCCAGGAGGAATTCATTTTTCAACAAGATAACGACAGCGCGGAAAGTTCAAGAATAGTTGCTCTACAATGCTCCACAGCAACTTAAAACACCTCCCCAATTTCCTAATCTTAATCCAATACAACATCTGTGGGATCAACTAGGCCGTCAGAAAGTAAAAATTAAAATAAAGAACAAAGACCACTTAAAAAGAGTACTAAAGGAATTGTGGGGTAAAATTACTCCAGTAACTACCAAAAACTAGTTCACACCATGCCAAATAGATTATGAGAAGTGATACGAAATAAGGTAGGAACGACTACCTATTAAAGTTGATTTGGCATCAATAATTAAGCTTCAAGTTGAAGAAAAATGTTGTGTGCAGGGACTTTTGGCGCATCAATATTCCGACATTTTATGTAATTTTCCTCATAAATTATAAGTTAAATAAATTTTACTAAATTTGATTATTGTTAATTAAAATAGATTAAATTATTTAAAAAATGTGTAAGTTTCATTGCCAATATCTGGCTCGTAACCTATCTTTAGGTAAAATAAAAAAAAAGCTGGAGGGTGTGCAGAGACTTTTGTTAGTAAGTGTATAAGGGGAGAAGTGTTAGGCGTTAGTTTGCCGACTTCAAAGGGTTTATTTTGTAGAAACCTTTTTCCCTTAGTCTCTGGATTACTCTGGACTCAACAAGGTAAATATCAAATTTTATTTTATCAAGTTAACCAGCTACTAATTCAAATTTTCACCATTTAAAGATACCATCAGCTGGATTTTGTAACTTCACATTGTTACTATCTGTAATTAATCTCATCTTCTAGCAATGAGACTTATATATCTGTCTTCATTTTAGCCCTAACGTGGAATCCTGGCACCGTTTTTTTATAACTCTGGACTCAACAAGCCCTGAAAAAGATCCACCTGTTTTGATTGAAACGTAGAGTCTCCAAATACAAAAAAATTGACTTGAAATTTTGAAATTTATCATCCTATAATTTATAAAAATATTCCCAACTGTATTTATCTTTAAGTCCCTACGACTACAACATACGATCGATAACACGAAGATTCGGAATACGGAGTCAGGGGACATTTAATAATACCCGGTATTTATCCCAGCATAGCCTAAGAGGCGGGAAAGAGCAGGACCAAAATAGAAGTACTTATATTTCAAATTAGCAATTCAAAAAATAAATTTACATTTCCCATGAATATTGTTTGCTATTTTTCCTTAACTATGAGTCGTAGATAATCCTAACGATTGCAAATTCTTTATTCTACTGTCTAATTGTTTCAGGATCAATTTACAAGTGTGAGTACACATTCTTTGGATAATCGAAAGGTCAGTCAGTCTAATAATTCTTGTAGGTTTGCTTCAAGACTGTACATATGCTTCTGTATTAATATACTAGCATTTCCCAGCGCGGCTTCGCCCGCGAGCCTTTAAAATCAATTCTGTGACCATTATCTTGGTATTGATCTAATATAATATGTTTTGGAGATTTAGTAGAATTTGAGCTTCCGGTAGGTGGAATGTTGGAGGGGGAAGCTGCCGGCTCGGTAGAAGAGACGGAGACGCGCAATGGAGAGAGTTCACTAAAACCGCCGAAACAAAAAATGACTTACTCGTCGTGAAAGCTTCATTTTTCGGCTGTAAAACATGGTTTTCGACGCCCAATAGGGCCTTTCGAGTTAAACTCGTCGTATCAAATTCTTTAAAATGAGTCCTAATTAGATATATTTTCTCGAAGTTCGAAAATAGATGTCCGTTGAGTTAAACGACAATTTCGCCATTTACATTTTAGATATTCTTAGGGGTTACATTTTTGATATTCCTTTCTTAGTGGTTACCTACATCGCTTTTAAAATCTAAATTCCGAAGTTTCTAATCATAAGTAGTTTTTGCTCTGCCATGATTCTGTCAGTCAGGACAAAGCCTCTTATACATATGGAGAAGTATATATATATGGAGAAGAGATCGAAATAAACACGCACCATCCCCAATCATCGGAATCACAGTGTGCATAATTTGATTACTAATATTTAAATAATCAGTAGCCATATTTTATGTGAATGTCTATTTTAATACTATTGTAACGTTAAATTGATATTCAAATAAAAACATATGGTTTAAAATCTCAACAATAGATTTCCGTTAGAGTTAAACGACAATTTCGCCATTTAAGCCCCTTAGGGATTACATTTTTGAAATTCCTTTCTTAGTGGTTACCTACATCGCGTTTAAAGTCTAAATTCCGAACTTCAAGTTTCTATCATTAGTAGTTTTTGCCCTGCGTTGATTCTGTCAGTAGGACAAAGCCTCTTATATATATAGAGATTATATAATTTCAAAACATAGCTAACATTTTAAGGTGGGAAGGAATTATATTGTAAATAATTCTCAATTACCTTTTATGAAAAAAAAAATCATTTTATTAAACATTCGGCATAGCTAAAAACTTACAAAAACTTAAAACGGTTCAATCAAAATTGCTACGACTTATTACAGAGGCGCCCAGGTACGTGACTAACAAAACGTTACGTACAGACCTCCATCTACCAACAGTCGACCAGCACATAACGACTCTTTACAAACGATTTTTTATTATCAAGTCCGGACATCCTAACAGTTTAATCAGTAATATAACTGACAAAAGCATGGATACGAGGAGACTAAGCGCTGGATGAGAGATTAAAGGTAATTTAATCAAGCCAGGAAGGGGGTGCTGCTGGGTGCTTTCCCTCCTCAGGTCATCATTTCCTATTGCCACCATCTCATTCGCTGATTGTCAGCGACAGCTGACAGGTGCGAATCAATAATTGAAGTAAAAAAAAAAATACAAAACATGTAGGGGTCACCTGTGGTGTTGTGGTTCTATGCTAACCACTTTCTGTACTAGTGATGTAAATAACTATTAGTACTAAAAAGGAAAGTACGCCGGTTTTTTTTTTTTGCCGCGAGTAGTCTCATTAATTGGTATGTGATAACTAAAGCTCGGAATTCTGTGTAGTAAAAATTTGAAAACGTGCAATAAAAACTTCGAAACGTGCAAAAAACTTGCTTGAAAATCAGGCATTAAATTACTTTTGTGAACAAAAATAGCTACTTTGGAATAAAATAAGTAGCGGAGAGTAAATTGAAATAGAAACTCTTTTATTTTTATAATATTGGTTTTGGTATAATCACTGAATTTTGTATCTTTTTTTATAATGCTATTGATATATTTTTGAAAAAAATTAGAACGTAAAATATTTACTTAAAATTGTAACAGCAAGATATGGATTACAGAGTAAAATGCTTGCAAGTGAGCTGTTATTAAATATATTTCTAATAGGAAGATCTTAAAAAAGGAAAGATACTGCTCAAATTATGGAATCACTAGATGCAATATCCCGTGCGTAGGCTTATTTTTAAATCACTCTGATTACACGCACTACCCCTGTTACCGTTCTAGGGTTAAAAAAAAATTAGGTACTTACTTGTGCTACTGCGGGTATCAATTTGTGATTTCCTCTCACATCCAATTTTTTATCAAAAATTTTACAGAACACTACACAACCATCCCTACTGAGTTCAGGATATTTTTCAATCCATCCCGCAGTTTTCGAAGACACACTTGCTCCATTTTAGGCATTTTTAGTAACAATATACACGACAGAAGCTAGTTTGACAAAACGATGGGAATTGAGAAACAAAATGTAAACATCCAGGAACCACTAAACCCTCATTTCTGGGAAATCGGAGGTTTGTATTGATTTACATCTCCCAAGTTCCCTTTTTTTTTCTATGATATTCTCATTTATTTTTTCACTATTTTTTGATCTGGATTAAAGAAAATTACAATTTTTAATATATTTTTTCTTCAAAATATCAAATGATGCAATTTCGTACAATAAAAATTCAAAACGTGCAATTTCGTGCAGTAAACCCGAAAACGTGCAATTTCGTGCAGTAAACCCCAAAACGTGCAATTTCGTGCAGTATGAAACTTCATTAAAACATCCCATTAGGCTTGATTCGAATAACTAACTTGAATTCGCTTTATTCTGACCTACCAATAAAAAGATGCAATTGCACTGGAATCCGAGCTCTAGTGATAACATACTAACATCATTCTTAGAGATCTTTTTTATTTGTGTAGATTTTGATCTACTACTTAATGTTACTGTTACACACCTATACAAACAATGAAATGAAAATATGACCTACTTAAGTTTTGTGCACTTTTATTATTCAATGAATGATTAAGATCTAAGAAAATTTTTCATTCCTTGATAGTTTTTATAATCACAACCCTTTAAGTTGTACAATTTAATATTTTCTCATTATTATCCCTTTCCCATATTTACTCTTAAAGTCTGTTCGGTTTATGTATTTCTTTTTTATTTTATTCATATTTTTTTTTTACTTTCAAAGTAAAATTGTACATAAAAGTAGTCTCAACTTACTAAAGGGACCCTGTAAGTACGTTTACTTGAGTATTATCACTTATGACAGGGCATAGATCCCGAGAAACTAGAATTCGAAGATAGCTCATTGAAGTTTGAGTTCAATGATAGATTGACCAATTGGTCTGCTGAGATACATGAAATATTTGCCATCCAGTTTGCTGAGCTTGACAGAAAGATAACTAGCCTTAAAACAACTTTGTTGGCTGTGATAAATGACAAGCTGACCAATTTGTCGTTTATGTCAGCAGACAAATCGGTCGACCTTCGAATCTCATGTAAATGTGCAACGCTTTAGTGCAGGTAGTAACCAAATCCAGCTCTTCTAATTCCCTCCTCATTTCCGCTACTTTGTTTGTAAACAGTTGTCCAATCTGGAATTTTTGTTTGTTTAACGTCCATTTTTATGCAACTAAGGCTAATCGGACGATGCTACAGTGGGAGTCCTAAATTTCGCCTATCCAGGTATAATTAGGATAGGGATCTTTAACGAGTACCTGACATCGTACAGGCTCGGGACCTCCATTTTACGTCTTATCCGGGGGCATGGCTAAGGATTTTTCACTCCCATTATAAAATCCTAGGGCCACCCTGGAATCGAACCCTCGAACTTTCACTATTGTATTAAATTATTGTATTAAATTAATATAGTAAATTACTATTGTAGATTGCCATCATGGAATTTTTTATCTTTAAACCCCACACCTGACATCATTTGTAACACTAATGCGGGTTTAAATGTTTTTTTTTTCTCATAAAATTACTTCACAAAAATGTCACATAAAAAATAAAAACGCAAACTAGTAACAACGTTACAAAACCTTGACTACAAGCGATTCAAAAGTAACTTTCAGCTTCGATATTCAATACGCGTCCGGAATGTAAGATCCCCGAATGTAAGTCCTAGATAATTTCAAAATAGTTATGTAAAACTAGTATCGGACATAAAACTATACGATACGATCCATAGTTTGTGGTGATGACGATGGGAGGGGCTAACTATAAAATAACATTTAAAACGCAATCCTCGAATGTGTCTAAGCATTCTGAATTTAGGGGGAATAATTTTCCTTAACAAAAAAAAGTGATGTTTTTTTGACATTTTCGATGACAAAGCTTAATTCGAACCGGGCATATTTCATGTATTCTCAGGTAGTTGATTTAGAGAGGTCGAAAATATTTTGTTACCAAAACTTTGATTTAGCTTCGATGTCATTCTGAAATCAAAGAATCAGGTAATGAGTTTTTTTAATATATTATTCCATCAAGTCCGAAGACATATGTGCAAACTGATCATTTTTCATATAAGGTAAACCATACAGTTATTGGCACTCAGTACAGTTATTGGCACCCCATTTTTAACTTAGAGAGTAGGTAAACTAGTACTATTTTTATTAGAAGATATGCATGAATCTAATGTTTGATGGGTCCTTTAAGTCATCTATGAAGTAAGACTTTAACAAACTAACCATAGCGAAGATTCACAATAAAATCCACCGAGTGCCAATTACTAGATTTGGCACTTTTAACAATAAATATTGCCATATTTTAAAACTATTGAACTTTTGACCCAAAAAAAAAAAAAAAAAAAACCTCTTGAGTCTTTATAAGGGTAGATAAAGTGGTGTTATAAGAAGTTTCAATGGGATCCTTTCATAAGAAGTATTTTTTTTAATGTCACCACTGAAATTTAGTCTTAAGGGTGCCAATTTGGGGGTCACCTGTGGTTTAATGGTTACCATAGAAACATACTATACTAGAGGTCGCGGGTTCGCGTCCTGAGGTGGCCCTAGGATTTATTAATGGGAGTAAAAAATCCTTCTCTAAGCCTTCCCTCGGATAGGACGTAAAATGGAAGTCACGAGCTTGTACGATGTTAAGTACTCGTTAAAGATCCCTATCCTAATTATACCCGGATAGGCAAAATTTAGGACTCCCACTGTAGCATCGTCCGATTAGTCTTAGTGGCATAAAGTGACGTTAAACAAACAAACAATAAAAAAAGTTTTCGATAGTACTATCGATAGTCAAAAACCATCGATAGTCTCGATAGTCTAAAACTGATCCAATGTTTCACTCACTCCATTTGAGAACCTTGCCCTTCTTTACAATAGTTTCAAGACGTTTTGCCACCCTGCTCTGTCTAGGTCTTGTCTCCTCCATCTTCTAACACCCAAGATTTTTCGACTCCATCTATCCATCTGCTTTTTCGTCACCGTCTTTGTCTTCGTTATCCTGACTGGCGTCTTAGTCATCCTTTCGGCGTGTTCTGCCAATTTTAGTTGACTCGTGTCATTGATATACGTCACCAATTCTTAGTCTTGGAACACGCTTCGAAGTTCTTCATTTTCCGTATATTCCATCTCCCTGTCTCACAAACAAGTCTAAATATCCTTCTGAGTACTCTTCGTTCCCAAAAATTCAGTAACATTCCTATTTCCATGGTGAGCGCCCAGGTTTCATAGCCATATGTTGCGACTAGTCTTATACACGCCTTATATATTAGGATCTTAAGTTGCTTCTCAGAGGCCTATCGCGTTTCTTCATGGTTCTCCGACTCTCCCAGGAATCAAAATTGGCTTAGAAACTTAAATACTTATGACCCACGTCATATTCCTAGTTCTACCATTGTCGGTCTTCTTTAGGTCTCCATATATACAGCTTTTTTTCTCATTAACATTCAAAACCGATTGTAATCTCGAAATCTTGAAAAACACCTGAGAGGGCTGCAACTGATCAAGCTGTTAAAACTGCATCTTCAGCATATCCTAAACGCTCATGCTATCGTTTTTAGTGTCATTTGCATTTATTACAATCTCAAGCACTATATTAAAAAGATTCGGCGATAATGGTCTCCCTGTCTTAGCCCATCTTTGACTGGAAATTGGCTGGACAGCATTCCTCGTATTTTGAATCAACAAGGCATTCTGGCTAATCTGATTAACTTTTCATGTAAGTTCAGTCTTTTTTTTTTTTTTAACCTTCATGAAATCTTCCTTGTTGATAAGAATAAATCTGTATCAAATAACAATGCAGTATACACATGTTGCCCGCAGTCTTAAAACTCAGAGCAATATCTGCAGACAGAATTCATTACACCTGATTCAATTAATAAGGGAAACTTAACCACTTCTGCATCGGACATTCTACGAACTAAAAGTTCATAGCATTCATATTTTTACATGAAAATTATACAAACAGACAGGGTAGACAAATTTCAGAATCAACTAACGACCTTTTCGCCCTTTAGGAATTGAACAATGTGTATTCACAGCAACCCGTTACACAACGCTTTCATGAATACTTGATACTGTTAGATAGAATAGACAAAAGAATTCACTTGTCCTGGGCTCCGATACACGTGGGTATTGTCGGCAACGATTCGGCCATCAAAGCAGCTTAAACCCTTACGGTTGGAGGCACTCCTATCCTTTTTGTGCTATTTTTATTTATTTTATCAACCTTTTTCTCTGTTGTGCCCAACTTTAAACTGATACGTCATACTCTCCTAACAAACTATCTACTGATTATTTCTGCATAATTCTAATTTATTTAAATAAATTAGTTTAATACGTATGTAAATCGTTAATTTTGTGTTCATCGTTAGTACCTTCGACTAATGATGAAACTTAGGGTTTTTTACTTTCTTTTCACTCTATTAATAAATAATATACTAATATAAAACTAATAATAATAATAAACTATAATAAATTATACACTATATATTACAGAGATTAAAACATAAGTTCACACACACCTTCTTAGTGTGTAATGTGATAAATCCTTAACTGAAAACATAAAATTGAAACCTAACACCTTCATAGTAAAAGTAATCACTCGATGAGACGTTTCTCATCTCCTTACTCTTTGAAGGGTTTAAATATTTCTTTATTAAAAAACCTCTAAGTGTGTAAAAATATGGAAAAACAAATAAGCTTTAGGTATTAGCTTTTAAGTTGTATAAGACGAAAAACTGGAGGTTTGGTATGTCAGTGTATATCTGGGTATATCATGATTCGCTTCGTTCATAAATTCTACTCCTAACTAAACCTAAAAATATTTGGTGCGATGCGCGCAACACAAAACTTTCACTTACGTACTTAATAAGATTAAATATCGACGTGTTTTGATAATATGTAAACCCCATTCCTCAACTTCACACATTTATATGCTTAATTTGTATGTCTCCATAAGTTATAGAGTATTTGTATGGCAAAAACAAAAAGTTCTCGTTCGATTCATTATTGATTATTTCTTTTTTTTGAGACCTTAAAAAGGCCTTCTTAGAAATTTTTGCTTTCAGCTATTATGTTTGAGCGTATTTTTTATATATTAAAGATGTCCTATTACCACGTTTGCCTATACCAGCAACTGAATCTTACCATCAGAGCTTTGGACGACTAACGCTCTCCTTTTCCCATTTATCTGATATAGCTGGTCCTTGTCCAAATCATCTTCTTCTGCCTAGTTTGCTGGGTTTTACAATATCTGCTTCATTGTCAATATTTTTGAGCACAAATAAAGTTGTAAGAATATAAAACGAAAATGTCAAATGGGTCGACCATTCTCATTAATATTTGTAGTGACTACATTATTTTATATTTTATACTAATGATAAAAAGAATCATAAATCTTTACGACACAATTTTTTTTCCTCAGGTATGATGGCGTCACTCAGAGAGGAATTCCGCCTCTTCCATCCTGAAATAAAGACCACGTCAGTTCACCCCTTCTTCATCACACCACCTGCCTCAAGCGTTGAACATTGGGACAAAACGTAAGTCAAATTTTAAAAATAATTATATGGTGTGGATCATATGGAGTGCAAAGATCAAATTAAACCGAGCATAAAAAACAAGCCATCAACAAGCACATCAAGTTGATGTGTTTTAATCCATTTTAAACCTTCAACTCTCTTATTTTCAGCAGTATAGTTGATTTATTTAAAAAAAAAATAGTGTGTCAAAATATAACAGTAATTTTTCTACATTAAGGCGAGGGATAATGCACCGGGGGATGGCTCATACTATTCAGGTTAGCCCCCTCGGCCAATAAGGACTCGAACAGCGATTTCGGCTATTAGGGTAAGGAAAGATGTATCCGAAAGTCTTCCATGTCTTCCAGGAGTAGTCAAGTATACTGGCTTGACCGGCAGAGTAAATACAGTCGCCGCACAAATACATATGTGCGATTGATTATGCCAACCAGAGAACAGAGTAAGAAGATTGAATGCCCTTAGTTATGCTTAACTAATAATCCACAAGATTTCGAGTTCAAAACTTATATACACCTCATCACTTAAAACCCTCCACCAAAATGTGATTTCAATGTTGTAATACAACAGCAGCATTAAAACTGTCCAAATATTTAAATAATACTCCTGTTATAGGGTAAAACCATACAGTTATTGACACCCCAATTCTAACTTAAAGAAATTAGTAAAAAAGTCCTAATTTTATTTCAAGATATACTTGATCTAATTTTTGAAGGGTCCTCTAAGTCATCTATAAAGTAAGTGTTTAGCAAACTAACCATAGGGAGGATTTCACAATTAAAGCCACAGGTTGTCAATAACTACTTTTTGCTTTTTTAACAATAAATATTGCCATATGGTAAAACTATTGAGCTTTTGACCCAAACAAAACCTCTTGAGTCTTTATAGGGATAGGTAAAGAGGAGCTATAGGAAGTTTCAATTTGATCCCTTCATAAAAAGTATTTTTTTTAATTTCACCACAGAAATGTTGTCTAAAGGGTGTCAATAACTACACTGTTTACCCTACTATAATCTTTATTAAAATAGGAACACCCCAAATTATTTCAATAGCTTCAATAGTATTTACTTAGTACAGCCTATAAATAAGGGTACTACATTTCATATATAAATGTGGTACATGAAATATGATTTTATAAAAACTATAAATAATATATATATATATATATATATGTCATGTATTTTTTATTTATCTTTAATTTTCATTTCAATCGACAACTAATAAAAACAACCTTCAGTCATATAGTTCTCAGCCTGCATTGCCCCTTCTGTGTAAAACCATCCAGACGCATCGGTAATGCGGGCTAGTTTTTAGTCACCATTGAAGGCGCTCACCATAGAAACAAAAAAAAAGGCAAAAAAAAAAGGAACACCTGACATTATTCATCTAGTATCATTAATCATTAAGCAATAAAAATTCGGAAATAGAAACAAGTATAGATCATTTTTTATATTTTACAGCATTTTTTTTTCAAGCTTGCAGATATATAAAGAAATCCGTACGAGTATGTTTAAAATTTATCTTTTAACGAATCAAATTATGAACGCCTTTAACATTTTAAGCGTTAAAGGCGTAATCCCGCTTATTAATTTTTAGAATCTTCCCTTTTCTTTAGAAGCCTACCTTTCCTTGCTAGACACCTTTCTTTTCAAGCTAAAAAAAAAAATATAGGAAAATAATAATAAAATAGGAAAATAATAATCCATTGTTTTTTTTATTTCATTAATCTATAATTATCTGTGATACAAAATATTTCTGTAAATCCCACCTGAATTTGAGATAGATAAGCTTCTATTTCTGTAGATGGGTATTGGAAAAAATTTAGAAGTGTTGGGAAGGACACGATCCTAAGTTTAGCAGAGTTGGAACTAACCACTTCTCACATATAGCAGATGATTGAATATCCATTTTGTCCAGGTCGAGGATTCCAGACGTGAGCGCTGTAACCGTGGCCGACAAGACGGTGGAAGGCATCAAAAAGGACAAAGTTACCGTCACCATCCCCAGCTACCTCTACTTCTTACTTCTCATCTTACAGTGAGTATAAGTATTCTTCCGATTTCAGATTACTATAACTATATTATTATTATTATACTACATGACTAAATATTTATATGAGCATATAAATATATACTGAATACTAGAATCATCTTCTCTTTAAGTTAAGTATTAGTAATAAAAGGGTGTCTTGAGACAAAGTTTCAAACTGTCGGCTTGCACATTTTTTTTTTTAAATTTTAAAGTCTCAATGTTTTCAAAATTTTAATAGTTTAAAGCCTTACATCTAAGGTAAGGCCTACTCTGCTAAGGCCTTACATCTATGCTAAGGCCAACTCTTTTTTGGGGGATTCCCCCGAAAACAAATTTAATATATGAATAAAATAAAAAAATAATTTATTTTCTCTACTCCAAATCGAGAACACAATACTGTCTGGTTGAAGACCATCAGAATTTGTATCAGAGTTAAATGAAACTAAAATTGTTGACTCAATTAGACTCTACTGTTAAAGAATTACACAATATCGAATATCTTTTTATTGGAATGAGTAGTTCTACGAATTTCCTTATTCAGCTTCGTACCACGAAAAGGACCAGAGTCCGAACGTTATTACATTACTACAGTCCGAACGTGCCATTGTTCCACAGGTGGAACAGTGAAATTAAAATTAATTCAGCTTATTCCTAGAATTTTTTATTATTTATTTATCTATATAGAATTATTTTCAGAAATCTATAGGAAGCATTTAAATCCATTTTCAATGTAAATTTCTTAGTCCTAATAATATATTTTTTTTTTCTATGTTCCTCACTACACTCAAAAATCATAAATTTTAACTTTTTTCTTATACCGTAACTTGAAACAAAAGAACATATGATTAAAAAGAGTTCTAGACTTTTTCCTAGAACCGTATTAGGACACTTACAGACTGTTCTAGTACATGTTGTTGATTGTTCGAGAATCTTCTACGCTTCTTGAATATTCGAATTCAGACTAAATATAAAAAGCAACGGAATATAGTTTTAGTCTTGCTCTGAAAATGGAATCATATGTTTACATTTGTATTACTGTGTCGTTATACAGTCTTAAATAAATGTGGGGTTATAAATCAATATTTTTCGTAACGTTGTTTATTATTTGATTATTTGTAGTTAGTCTGACATTGTGTTATTATTTTCGTCTAATAAACATTATTTGAAGCGGCTGGCCTAGGGGATAGCGTCTCCGACTCCCACGCTGGCGGTGCGGGTTCGAATCCCGCCCAAGCCCGCTCGATTCTGTTCGGTGACGGCCTCACAGAACAGACTCAGCGGCTTGCAATGGATTAGAAGAGGTTGTTTACCCGTAGATAACCCGTCCCGATTAGCCCTCGTGGCATTAAGTGGACGTTAAAGGAAAATAAAAACATTATTTGAATCCACAATAGTGTTACAATATTAAAAGTAAAATAATTTTTATTTTAAAAAAGTGAAAAAAGTATTTGAATCTTTCTTTTGATCACCAATTTTTTTTTTCTTTTTCTTTACAAATATATGATGATTTATAATTATAGTGATATAAGATGGACAAACATCTTCTGGAACAATGGCATGTACTTTAGGTTGAATTTTATTAATTAACTACTACCTAATGATTCACTCATATAATATGTTTTTAAATGATTGATCCCTGAAATTATTTGTTTCAGGTTTTTACCTTCAGCTGCTGGGGAGTTTTGGAGGGATACGTTCTATGCTAAGATAGGCCCCCTCAAGAAACGAAAAGCCAAAGCAGCATAAACTTATCATAATTTCTATAGTAGATAAAACGTATTATCTTAAAAAAAAAATATTAAACACCCATGAGTACAAACATGGCTCCACTTAAAATACAAGAATATAGAATAGCATCAATAATTTAAATATTTTATTACTTATTTAATCTTCATGGGTTTCATTCGATAGTGTTCAAAAATATTTTCTAATATAGGGCTTTAAATGTATTTTATAATTATTACAATCAATGATGAATCCGTGTGACAAATGAGCTTACTGAGCAATGAAATCAAATGATCACACTAGTCAAATAAGTTGTCAAACAGAATCAAAAGGATTAAAAGTAATAACTGCCCTGAGATTAAATTTTATATAAATATATATAATGTAAAACATTATAAATATTATAATTTAATAAAAATAAAATATACATATATAATCAGTTTAGGAAGAAATTTAGAAAGGGCTCAGAACATCAATGTGGTGACGTAGATCATTTATTAAAATCATCTACCTCTTGTCTATCTTCTATTTGCATAAAAATTTATTTGTGACTTTTGTTTATCATACAAAGCTCTGCAAATGATTACCGTTAATGCTGTCATTGGGAGCCCAACATTTAGTTGTAGGTTAAATTCATTGGGCATTTTATTTATACGTACTATAATTATATTATTATTATTGTTATTGACATTTTACTCAGAGTATCTGTAATGCTATGAATGAGATGTTTTTGTTATGTACGATGTTAAATATACAGATTGTATTTATGTAGGTATTTTACATAATTTTAAAAGGCTCAATTTTTCTTTTGAAAATTCAAATTATAACGATTTTAGGCCGTTATTATTTGTGAAATTTTTCATTTATTACATGAAGAGCTCCCTTCAAAATGATTCAAAATTAAATTTTTTAAACATTTTACGGATGAATAAGACACATCTTTGGATTATTTTCTTTGATTATGTATTGTTTAGGTTGATCTTTCAACCTAAAGAATACAGCTTCAGTCAAATTTGACCAATTATTTTTTCAGTTGTCATTTTTTAGAGGGAACTCTACAAAAAAAAATTATAAAATTTAAATGAAAAAAAAATATCGAATCTTTATATGAAGCGTCAACTTTCAAAATGTGACCGAATGGATTTTAATATGGATTAATTTTAATATGGACTAAATAAATATTTAAATAACAACGGTACACCCTCTGCAAATTAAAAATCCACAAATAAGGCTGAATGACATTAAAAAAAACAGTATATCAATTAAAACCATTTTTTAGTTTTGCGATTTTTAGGGTTTTTATTTATTTTATTTTTTTATTAAGAATTCTTCCCCTATTGAAAGTTTACGCTTCATATATTTTATTTTAAGCCAATAATAGTCATATCTAAGTGAGTAGTGATTCTTATATGTGTATAATGTTTTTCGTTTTTTTTTTTCCATTTGTACTATGTATTGTACTATTGTACCTTTTTTGTAAATAAATATAGATTATTTAATTAAAAAATAGAAGTTTTTTTTTGCTCTAGCCCCTAATAAAAGATCATGGGACGTTTTGGATTTTTTTTTCACATATTCGTCTAATAATATAAAAAATAATAGATAATGATATAAGCACTACATTTGAAAAAATGAATAACTCCGATTTCAACATTTTATAGATAAAAGGTCATTAATTCTAACGCAATTGAGGGGTCAATTCTTCACATGGGTCAATTCTCATCCCCCCCTCAATCCTAAGACTACAAAATTGTCCTGTCAAACTATTCTATTTCTATATAAATTTCTGAATTTTAAAGGAATACCAGGCATAATAATAGTAACAAAATAAATAATATATCATTTATTAAAATACATAAAAAAATATATATTTATACCATATACAAAAAATATTTACATTTTCAATATAAAAATAATGGCAACATAGTAAAAAATATTTTATTAAACAAACAACAAAACAATTAATAGGCCTAAAATTAAATAATCTACTAAAATACATATTATCAACACACTATTTACATTTGTTAAATTTGAAAAAAATAATTACATTACATTACATTCTTGGTTAAGGTTAAGCAGGGAGTTTTATAGTTTGTCTACAAAAACTTTAAATGAAATCTCACAAAAAATTATTTGTAAATTTTCATGCATGCTTCTGTTTTTAATAAAAATAGTTTTATTTTTTGTTGACGATTTTCATATACCTATTACACTATTATACTTCAGTTATGATTCAAGATTACAGAAGACACACGAACAGCTATTTAAATACATATACCAATTTAGTTAAATGCTTAAAGTGTAGTATAGTTTAAGGATAGGAGTATTTTCATGGGAACATGCAATTTTAAGATAGGTAGAACCAATTTTTTTTTTTTTTAATTTTTTAGCCAAAATTACTTTTTCCTGGTTCATAATGTATATTTGAATCAAAAAATGATTGTTCAGAAGAACCATTGTTTCAGAACTATGAGCTATTAAAATATGTTTCTACCTTACTAAAAGGAACAGATATGGGTAATGAAAGTTTTTCACATAGCAACTGATATTCCTAAGTAACTGAAAGTATTTGTCATAGTAATTAAGACCATACGGTTTAGTTTGATTAAATTTTAAAAAATGGAAAAGGTGTCATATACCTTCAGGGCGCAAATATAAAAAAAAAACTAATGGATCAAATTGTTAGTAACAATTAAAAATAAGAAGTACTCAATTGTTTTTGTTGTTTAACCAAATGAATTATAACCAAAAATAACTAAAAATAAAAAATAAAAAGGGGATCATGAAAAATACAATGAGCTAAGAATGGAGAAATTAAAACAAATGTCTCAGGAAAACTATTTTTTCAAGTTTAAAGGTTAGCTTGAAGTATTTCATGCGCTCCGAAGCTGTTTCAGAATAATTTTAATCAGCAACCCACCGAAAAAATACTCCGCTTGCGGCTTAGGCGTAAAAAATTATCAGGTTTCTTGCTCCTATCAACTTCAGAATACGTATAACCTTCAAGAACGTCAAGTTTTCCAAATAAATTTTGCAGTTGATTATCATTCTCAGTATGGTAATCAAATGCAAAATTTATTTATTTATTACAAAAATTTATTACAAAAATCGCCCTAACAAGCGACTGAGAGTGCAACCGGGGACTTACATCTTAGCTTCAGGATTGACTTAATAAATGGAAAATTGTAATTTACGATCTAATTAGGGTGTATTATTGATTTCGAAAATTTAATTTAGCTAATTAATTATTTTTGAAAGTTAAATCAAGTAAATATTGATTACTTAATTTTCTTTGACCATTTTTCTTTTTATTTAAATATTTCATTCACTATTTTTTTTTTTTTTATTCCCCATATCTCAGGATCATTTTTTATTTTATTTTTTTACCTTATTTTTATTTGTTCTTATGCTGGCAATCTGTCTACTGACAGGATCATATGATTTAATGGAACTCGAAATTTTTAGAGGTTATAAAAAGTAACAGTGTTCCAAGAAAAATAACTGGTTAATAACACGTGGTCGTAAAACAAACAATAACCTTTGCATGATTTAAGGAAATAAAGCATAGTAAATATTTTCTTGAATTTTATGAGTAATATTTTTTGGGGTCCACTTTGAACTTAGAAGGGATGGGCGATTTGCGCCTATGCATCACCAAAGTGAAAAAAATATTAACTATATAGGAAAGTTTCATCTCGAAATCATAAGTGAAAAGAGAAAGAAAAAAAAAGCATAAATGGTAAAAACACTTACCCACCATCAAATAATCTTAAAATTAACTATAACTAAAAAATTACAGACTTGAGCTTCTCGTATTGGTAGAAATAATTTCTTTGTTCAAGATTAGCCTAAGAATCCTTGCATGCATCCCTCAGATCTCCTCAGACTCTTACCCTACTTGGCGAGGGTCCTCCTAGGAACTAGGTAGCGCGAAAGATGGACATGAAGTTCTCGAGTTGGGATCCCGAGTAGCCGCACTGGAAATACGCAGCTTCGCAGCCTCCCCTCCTCCCAAGCAGTCTACCGATCTCCTCGGCTCTGCCCCACTCACCCTCCGTGTCCAGCCACCTGAATGTCCTGCAACGTGGTAAAAAATTTCATAGATAAACATTATAAAGCACGCTCTAAAATGGAATAGCATAGCAAATGGATATCCAAGTTGTTATTGTTGAAGCTCGGACCCCCATTCTATGCCATCTTTTTTACTTTCACTTACCTAAATATGAAATATATAGTAAGGGAAAGTATTGCAATCGTGAAACATTTCGTTAGGAGTCCCCTTAGTTGAAATAACCAAGTTCCTTCAAATGGTGTGTGTGTGTGAACAGACAAGTTTAAAAACGATTCTTTGATTTATGGCTACTTTAATATAGGCACACTTTGCTGTTTCTCGCAGATTCGTGCAGTCAGAACTATAATGGCCTCCACCGCACCTTACGCATTTCGGAGCGTGTAGTAAGTTTTGGTGTGCATGTATTGCTGACAATATAGACACTGCGAAATGATTTTCTTTTTCCAAGGTTCTTCAATTTGTATAACTGTATGATATAAACAAAGAAGACATCCGCATAATCAACGAAAGTGGAAGTTAATTCTCCTCCGGATATAAAAGAGTTTCCACCTCTTTTACAAAACAAGAAACCTAATTCTGGTCCCTCGAAAGAAGAATCGAAACATCACCATCAGCCTCAAAAATCAGTCCCTAAAAAAATACCAGCTCCTAGAAGAGATTCTTCAAAAACGAGTAAAGGCTGTATGCAACCAGTACCACCTACTGTAACTGATTCACCAGCTGATCCCTGACTAAAAGCAAATCACGACAGGAAGAGATGCCGCTGGGTATCACCCTTGCCCAAGCATATCAAGCCATGTTTTTCTACGTGTTTAGTCCTCAGATTCGCTGATTGTCTTTGTCTTTTAAGACAGGTGCAAACATAAAAATGAAGTTGTAAGAAAAAAAAAAAAAGAAAAAAAAAAACGATTCATCTTACGAAATTGGAATTAAGTATTTCAGATAAATATTTGATACATGCACGGTATTTATCCCGTGATGTGTGACAGCAATGATTTCGTTCAAATTGATTAAATGTAAGAGGCACTTTATCCGAGCAACTTTTTTTCACTTTTACACGATTTCTCGGAAATGGCTCTAACAAATTTTATAAAACTTGTCATTTTCAATAAAATACGAAGTAGGTTTTATCATTATAAAAACGATCTGGTGGGACTTAAATAACTAAGGAAAAATCTTCCTATAAAGTACATTAAATTTTGTTTATTTGGAATAAATAACAGTTTTTTACTATCCATAGTCAGAATAAATATAAAGTATGAACTCCAAAAAAAAAATTTTAATTTCAATATATATATATATATATATATATGTGTGTGTGTGTGTATTATATATTTTCTGGTGGGATTAAAGTAATAAATCTGGACCTGGTCTAATGAACTACGCACGCTTCTGAACAATCGAGTTTTTCACTTAAGGATCGATAAGCAATTTGAACAGCACGCACTTCGTCTTCTCTCACAACAACGCTCTCACTTTTGCTCTAATTATCTATCAGTTTTCTTTGTTTTCAATTGTAAATTAAATGAAAGAGATTGTTTGTAATTCTTTAAGATCTTATTTAGTTGCTAATAATTTCTAAGGAAACAAATAGTTTCCGTTAAATAATCTGAAGGTACCTAATAAACATTATGAACACATCGGAAAGAAAATGTGAATGGATCACAAAAACAAATAAATAAGAGGAACTTACGTGATGTAAACAAACGCACATATCTTATTTTCGATTAGTTGTTCTGATATAAAACTAGCTTCTGTTGAGTACGGTAGGGTAGGGTATTGGTTTTAGTGGGCGATCAACTTCAAGGTCATTACGCCCTTTGGACTTCAACACTTGATTGTCTTTTAAGCTATTTGATTGATTGAGTTTGATTTCTTCATGTTCTGTTCTGCATGTTTTTTAAATTTTATGAAATATTTTTATCTCTTTTAATATTTTCATGACGCCATCGATTGTTTCTTTCGAATCACTTAGTGCTAGCTCTCTTCGGCGGGGCACCCTATTTCTTTCAAAAGCACGCTGTAGCGACGGGCATTCTTCTATGATATGCAGTACTGTCAGTGGTCGCTGGCAGGCCTCGCAGTGTGGTTGGTTCTCCCTCGAGATCAGGTGCACGTGAGTCAGGTTGGTATGGCCGATCCTCAGTCGGGTCAAGACCACTTCCTCCCGCCTGTTTTCTCTTACGGCACTTGTCCACTGTTTTGTGGTCCTTTTAACTTGTTTTAATTTATTGGAGCTTGGAATGTCTGTCCACATAGATTCCCAACTTCTACGGACTCGGTCTTTGAGATGCACCCTCATGTCGTGCACCCTCATGTCGTGCACCCTCATGTCTGTTGAGTACGTTTTGATGAAATTATATTGAGCAAGCCATTCTAGACAATAATTAAATAGTGAATATAAACCATTATCAGAAATCTATATCAGAAAACATTATCTAGAGGATTGTTTTAACAAAACCGTCGACGAAAACCTAATTTTTTTTTTTCTTAGGTCTAATGAGAGGCAGTATGGTGTGCGTACAGAAATTTTAGTTGCTTGTGGGAGCACAGACAGCCTGGAGGGGGTAGCCCAAACCTCACGTTGCTGCAAGCTATGGTCACCATGGTGCAGCGGCAGACTGCCCATAGCTTCTTAACCAATCTCATTGTGGCCAACATAACAGTGACCTTCGCACCGTTGGCGTCAGCGTTATCGAGTTCAAGGATAGTGACAAACTGTTCTAGGTCCAACGTTTATGGCAGCTCAGGGTCAGCACACCCTTTATTTCTTTCCCCGAAGAATACCGTGCTTGAGGCAAACCTCCAGGCGGTTACTGATATCCTAAAAAAAACCACATCGTGATTCTCGATAAGATAGACGGTGAAGGTCCTACGCCTAGGCTGAAATGCATCACATACCCGGGTATGGGAGAAGTTTAGATTGCGTAGTTTTCATCGGCTGGCGGCCTCCCGAACAGAGTGGTCACCCATCCAAGTACTAACCACGCTCGAAGATGCTTAACTTTAGTGGCATATTACAAGCTCCTTGTCCACTCGGCCATCCCGGCCCCCTATCAAAAAAACCTAAGATAAATTAGCTAAAATAGACTTAATCTAACCTAATACAGACAAAGTCTAAGATAAATAAGGAAAAAATGTTTAGTGCACATTTTTAAATTTTTATTGTGGGGCATTCCGAGCCTCAGTTATGATATTCATATTTTAAAGCGAAATTATGTTCACAAAAAAAAAAAGAAAAAAAAAAAAGTTCGGGGTCAAAAAACAATGCAACATGGGGTCACCTGTGGTGTAGTGGTTAGCATGGCAACCTACAATACTAAAGGTCGCAGGTTCGCGCCCGCGGTGGCCCTAGGATTGTTTAATGGGAGAAAAAAATCCTTAGCAATTCCGTCCCTCGGATAGGACGTAAAATGGAGGTCCCGAGCCTGTACGAAGTAAGGTACTCGTTAAAGATCCCTATCCTAATTATACCTGGATAGGCAAAATTTAGGACTCCCACTGTAACATCGTCCTATTAGTACCTTATTCTCCTTTCTTGAATCTTCTTCGATCATATATTTCTTTTCTTCCACGTCCAAGGCAAGAAGTTCTCTAACTTAGTAGTATTCCAGAAGGATGACTAGCTAAGTGTAGATGCCCCCTTACTCAGGAAATCTGACCCCCAGAATACTTCTGTCCCTTCAAGAAGATACCCAGGGTGGCCTGGCTGTATCCCCCAGCACTAGCTACCTGTTGAACTTTATTCAGTGCAAATAGACCAGCCTCCTAGGAGGGATTTCTCATCTGTCCCCGGGGGAGCTCTCTCTCTAGCGGGTAGTGTCCCCCTAGGAATTAAATGTTGATGATTCTCCCTATTGTAATTCAAATAAAACCTTACATCCCAGTATTCCTAATATAAATTCTACAAGAATACTTAAGATACCTAATTTAATAATCGGTTTTCAACTACTCTTAACTCTGCTCAATGTGTCTCAAAGACCTAGGAATATGATAGAATGGCCATTCTAGAAGTAAAAATACCGTGGAACATTTCAAAACTGGCTTGATAAGCATTGAATAACAACAAAAGGGTAGATTTTGTTTATACACTTAAGCCAATTCACTAAAATGTAGGAAATGCATTTTTGATCCAACAAGCCTTAGTGGCATTAAACAAACAAACAAACAATGCAACATGGCATGTTTTATAAGAAAACAGGTGAGTTTGGGGCAAAGCTGGACATTTACGGTTTATTTCTTACCAAGACACAATATGTTGAGAAAGCAAAGCTAAACAGCATTAATATCTGCCTTACCTCAATATGGCTATGACCTTTCTTTGGTATTCTGTCTGCTTCTTCACCGGCCTGGCCGAGATGTGGCAGACGTACTTCCTCGCACACCCGAGGCTGTCGTAATGGAGAAGGTTTGACATGGTAGCTGTGTCATTTGGAAACTTCTCCATGAGCCAGTCCTGCAAGACATACATTATAGGTATTAATTCTATATTTATTTGCAAATAATTATATGATTCTAAAGCAATATGATTTTTTTTTTTTTTAAATGTTACTATGGTTATCAATTCTATTAACTTTACATAGAAGGATGACATGGGGCCCGCAGGTTAAAATTAAAAGAAAAACTGCTTTACCCAATTTTTTTTCCAAATCCTTATAACTAAAACTATAACTAAAACTAGACAAAACTAAATACATACATATATTTACTTAAGCCTTTATGGACGTACTGCGCCCAAATCTACGGGATTGCCAAAAAAACGTGGATTTACAAAAACTCAAGACCTTTCAATAAAAAATATTACGACTTATCTCAAAAGCACCTAGGTCGTGACAAATCAAACCTTACTGACTACTACTGATACTGAAATACTGACTTTCACATGCCCACAGTCGACCAACACATAAAGACTTTTTACAAACGTTTCCACACTAACTTAAACAGACATATTAACCTCCTTATACGAAATATGGCTACAGATGACATGCCCATAAATATTAAGAGGAGATTAAAAAGGCGTTACATGAGATATCTCCTTATTTAACAGGCCAGAATAACTGAAACAAGCCAGACAAGAGGTACAGCAGTGAGCCAACCATGACATGTCAGTATATGTCTACTTAAAACAGCTGATTGTCAACATGTTGTTGAGAAAGGCAGATTCACAAACGAAGTAAACAGAAAAACAACAACAAAAAAACAGAAAAAACAAAACATAAATAGTTTCACTCAACGAATTCTTTTTATGCGTTTCAAAACATGTATCCTCTCAACCTAAATCATAGTGTAAAAATAAGAAAAATACGAATTTACATTATAAACGCCACAAATCTCTGTTATATATTGATCTAGCAAATCATTGAGCGAACCATTGAGGATACTAAAACTGTAATTTGATGTTATTTAAGTATTAACCTCTTATACAATTAACTTTAGCAGGAAATCATAATAATTTTCAAAGTAAGCACCAATCTTTTTTTTCGATTTTTAAGATTCGAAAGCTTCAAAATTATATTAGCATTACTGCAATATCTACATATGTTTTTTGTTGGATCAAAAATGCATTTCCTACATTTTAGTGAATTGGTTTAAGTGTATAAACAAAATCTACCCTTTTGTTGTTATTCAATGCTTATCAAGCCAGTTTTTAAATGTTCCACGGTATTTTTACTTCTAGAATGGCCATACTATCATATTCCTAGGTTTTTGAGACACATTGAGCAGAGTTAAGAGTTGTTGAAAACCTATTATTAAATTAGGTATCTTTAGTATTCTTGTAGAATTTATATTAGGAATACTGGGATGTAAGGTTTTATTTGAATTACAATAGGGAGAATCATCAACATTTAATTCCTAGGGGGATACTACCCGCTAGAGAGAGATCGTTCCCCGGGGACAGATGAGAAATCCCTCCTAGTAGGCTGGTCTATTTACACTGAATAAAGTTCAACAGGTAGCTAGTGCTGGGGGATACAGCCAGGCCACCCTGGGTGTGCTCTTGAAGGGACAGAAGTATTCTGGGGGTCAGATTTCCTGAGTAAGGGGGCATCTACACTTAGCTAGTCATCCTTCTGGAATACTACTAAGTTAGAGAACTTCTAGCCTTGGACGTGGAAGAAAAGAAATATATGATCAAAGAAGATTCACGAAAGGAGAATCAGGTACTGCGTGGATATGTTGTCGAAAATTGGTGAGGAAAGTATAGGAGCGCATCCGGAAAATCCATAGCTTAAATCCACTTTGGAGAACCAACAGCTCTAGAGGGGTCTGTTCATGTCAGCTGTATGAATGAGGACATATAAAGCTATTGTGAGCTTGATTCAGAGGGGAAGACCACAAGAGCGTACCAGAGTTTTATATTTTATAAAAGAGACAAATCCCTAAATCAAATGAAGCGGTTGAGCAGTGACCGGTAAAACTGGCAGAGGATGTAAGAGATGAAAAGGAACTGAAAAATTTTACTAACTGAATAAACGTTTCCATGCAAACTGGAAGTGAGATAGAAATTTAATAATATTAGCTTATAATATATTTTATAGTTTATGATTAATAATATGGATAGACTATAATAATTATTTGGTAAAGAAATGTAGGGGAGAACGGGGTTGGTTGGCAACAGTTTACACTTTTTTGATTATTGAGTCGTTTCTGTTAAGTATTAGAGTACTTCAAGCGTTTTTTCCACCACATAATATTTAGTACTAAGATCATAGAAAATTGAAGAATTCGTCAATCCAGAGTATGCTAATTAACCCCCTATTTGGGGCAGGTTGGCCAATAAGGTGGGGTTGTTTAGCCATCTCAGTCAAGTACTGCCTGACAGATATTATTGTTATTAAAAGCTGCACTATAATGGTATTGTACTTATGAATTGGTTTTTACCAGCTTTTAAGGGAAAATAGAATGACAATAAAAGAAGATAAAAGTTTAGACTGTCGTCGCTTTTTGCATAAGAAAAATTGCTCTCATCTTCCTCGCTGGAACTAAAGACAATTGGTAGTTTCACCTTTGATTATGTTTACCTTGCTTTTGTGAATTGCTACTGCCCAAACAAACCCCAGTAGAAGAGAGCCAACTAACCCCACAGGAGAGATCATATGAAAGATGGCTGCCAGGAGAGGGGAGAACCATCAAACAAGAAGCTGGTTAGTCGAAAGGTTAGGTTTTTCAAAGGAGTTTGGTGCTATATGAACAGAATCGGAGTCAAATGTTTTGTCATGCCTTTAAACCAAATTTACTGAAAATATAAAAATTTACTTACATGTTGTAAAATCAATCAATGAAGCACACTCTTATCTACACTGTTAGCATCGGATTGAAAACTCCCGAGGTCGAGCGGGTCACGTGGTACAATGGTGGGGCCTTGACAATAGGTGTGACGGAAACTATAAGCCAATGGCCAACCTACCCCCTATGCCAAACAACCACGCTCTCCCCTACTGTTAAGTGGAACAAAAAAAAACACAAAACACATTATTTAAAAGAGTTCTAAACTTGTTGTCAAACCAGAATAGAATTGCAGCGGTCGTGCAGGGAGGTGATTTGGGCGTGATTACGCTCGACCGCTAGGTTTTTTCTTAGCATTTAAGAGTACCCACATTTTAGAGGCTCGGTTTATTGACCCCAGGAGGGTCTCTTGACCACCTAGAAGATGTGTGACAGGATATTAAAGATATACTGCGCCCTGCCAGATTCGAAATCAGGACGCTGAGCATTGTAACTCCCTTTCCAATGAGTTCCCTAAAAAAAAAAGAAATAATATATTTATTCACAAGATTACCTCCTGCGCAGACCTCTTATTCCTGTTGGACACCCCCGAGAGCCCGTTGATGATGGTAGTGAGATGCTGGTTGAGATGAGCTCCAGTGCCCTTGTTCCAGGAGTTCTGGATCTTGTTGAAGTCGGTGGCGAGGTTGTGCATCATGTACATCCCGCCGAGGCCGACCATCCCGAGCAGGAGCAGCTTGATGATGTGAAGGTGGGCTTTGACCACGAGCAGGCCCATCAGCGGCACCAGCCACTTCAACCCAGCCATCTTGTCCTCTAACCAATAATTCGAAATTAATTTTTATAATTATACATTGAAAAATATATATATATTTTTTAAATATTTACGCGAGAGGTTGTATAAATCTCTCTATATATAAGAGGCTTTGTCCTGACTGACAGAATCAACGCAGAGCAAAAACTACTAATGATAGAAACTTGAAGTTCGGAATGTAGATTTTTAAACGCGATGTAGGTAACCACTAAGAAAGATATTTCAAAAATGTAACCCCTAAGGGGCTTAAATGGCGAAATTGTCGTTTAACTCTAACAGAAATCTATTTTTGAAATTTTAAATTTGAATATCGATTTAACGTTACAATATTAAAATAGACATTCACATAAAATATGGCTACTGATTATTTAAATATTAGTGGTAATCAAATTATGCACACTGTGATTCCCATGATTGGGGATGGTGCGTGTTTATTTCGATCTCTTCTCCATATATATAAAAGGCTTTGTCCTGACTGATAGAATCAATGCAGAGCAAAAACTACTAATGATAGAAACTTGAAGTTCGGAATTTAGGTTTTAAACGCGATGTAGGTAACCAGTAAGAAAGGAATTTCAAAAATCTAACCCTTAAGGGGTTTAATTGGCGATATTGTCGTTTAACTCTAACGCACACCTATTTTTGCACTTCGAGAAAAAATATCTAATTTGGACTCATTTAAAGATCTTGATATGACGAGGTTAACTCGAAAGCTCCTACGGGGCGTCGAAAACCATGTTTTAAAGCCGAAAAATTAAGCTTTCACGACGAGTAAGTTGTTAAGTGAACTCTCTCCATTGCGCGCCTCCCTCTCTTCTACCGAGCCGGCAGCTTCCCCCTGAAACCTTCCACCTACCGGAAGTTCCGATTCTAATAAATCTCCTTAACACCAGTTAACATATTCTATTAAATTAATAAGAAGATAATGATCCCAAAATTGATTTTAAAGGCTCGCGGGCAAAGCCGCGACGGGGGATGCTAGTAATCTATATAAACAAAGATGAAATTCTGTTTGTTTATTTGTTTATCTGTTATTTAGAGGAATCCATACCGCTTGTCCTAAATTCTCCAAATTTCGCTCAGTGGTTCTTTCATACAAGGTGCGAACATCTGTCCATAGTAGAATTGCAAAACTTCACCCGATCTTCAACTGATATTCTTTATTGTTATAAAAATCGCAATGATCTCGCTTTACAATAGTTTTTTGCGAAATCGACCGTTTCATTAGAAAAAGGAAATTCCCCGGCTGAAACCGGGATATACAGCTATTCTCTATGTAAATAAAGATGAAATTCTGTTTGTTCTTTATAGAAATCCATACCGCTTGTACTAAATTCTCCAAATTTCGCTCAATGGTTCTTTTATACCAGGTGCGAACACCTGTCCACATTAAAATTGCATAACTTCAGCTAATCTCAGGGTATATTCTTTATATAAGCCCCAGAGGGTAAAATTAATAATATAGTATATCCTAAAGCTTTAGAATAATAATCTATTAGTGCCATTTTTGTTGTATTGTTCACGTTTATTAGAAAAATGAAATTTCCCGGATGAAACCGGGATATACAGCTATTAATCTATACAAATAAAGATGGAATTCTGTATGTTTGTTCTTTATTCTCCGAATTTCGCTCAGTAGTTCTTTGATACCAGATGCCAATACCTGTCCACATTAAAATTGCATAACTTCAGCCAATCTCTGGGTATATTCATTAATGTTATGAAAATCGTTTCGATCTCGCTTTACATTGGTGGTTACGAAATCGACCGTTTGAGCCGATAAAAGTCTCACTTTATAGATTTTATAGATTTAAAATATGAAATTCTCGGGGTGAAACCGGTATTTACAGCTAGTATAATATAATCTATATAAATATTTATTTATATATATATATATATATATATATATATATATATATATAAGTTACGATTAGACTGACACTAACATTGAAAAAAGGTGGGTGTGGGGGAAATGAACATCACGACTTCCAGAATAGAACTAACTTTATTATAATAAGCTCCAGGTATATATATAGTTACAGAAGTTGTTGATAAAACAGAGTTAGTTATCCTATAACAATACTGAACTTAATACGAAAAATAATACTTCTTATCCAACTAACTCCCTCCCTCCAGTTCCTTCGTATGGAGGAACTCCTAATAAACAAAAAATAAAATATCCTTAACAGAGATAACACAAACTACAAATACACTTAATAGAAATACAATTAATGGAAAAGAAATAAAAATATACACTTGATAGAAATACAATTAATGGAAAAGAAATAAAAATATACACTTAATAGAAATATATTCACTTAACAGAATGAACAGTCCATCTGGAACTTAAACCTAAAAATTGATAGTCAATCCTTAAACTAAAAGTGTTTAAAACCCAATGAGTACTACAATTATGATATAAACACATAAAAAAAAAAAATAAAATAAAATAAGAATTCCTATCGTCTTGGGGTTTCCATCTGAGCGCCGCTGCCCGGCTCGGGATCTGTCAGTAGCTGGGGCACGCGAAGTTCTTCCAAATGTACAGTTCGCGAACGGAATGGGTGGTTCACATCCCTGATGGTATACAGATTATTCTCCCGTATCGTTGTGATTTTATAGGGTCCTTCGTAACGGGCAGCCGATTTTTTTCTCGCAGTCCGCAATCGCCTGTACACTATTGTCCCCAGCGCTAAGGGTTCCTTTTTATAAACTCCCGGCCTTCTGTTTTCCCTATCTACTCGGGTCTGTTTTTCCCGAACCAATTTTTCTCTAAGTCGCGCCCACATACTTTGGCGTTCGGTTCGTGCCCTACATAGCGTTGCCATCAGCGCGTTGTTATTTGCCGTTATAAGGTCCCCTCTGTCCCGTCGTTTTTGTCCAAAGACGATTTCCACTGGTGTTAATCCCCTGGCTGCGTGAATAGTATTGTTGTACGCTATCACTGCCCGCGGCATCGCCTCATACGGATCGAGATCACGGCCCAACTTGAGTAGTCGAAGGTGTTCCCCTAATGTATTGTGGAGCCTTTCCACCGCGCCTCTGCCCTTGATGTGGTGGGGGGTATTGAGCCTCCAAATAATATCTAATTTTTTACTTTCTTCCCGGATGTGAGAATTATCGAATTCCCTTCCGCAGTCTGAGACGATTTCTTCCGGTACGCCGTAGACTGCACACCACTGCAAAATTCCCTCCCATACCGCCCTTGGTGTTTTCGCTTCTATGGGATAGGCCATCGCGATTTTACTGAACGTGTCAACGGCTGTGACCCACGATTGACCTTCGTTGGAATAGATGTCCACCTGTACAGATCGTAAGGGTTCCGACGCCGTGCGTGTTACTACTTGTTCCGCTATTGGTGGTTGACGGTCATATTTCGCTTTCTGGCATATTTCGCAACGCGCAATACGATCTCTAACCGTACGTGTCATATTCCGCCAGTAATAAAGTAATTTTAGGGCCCGTAATGTTTCCTCTACCCCTCGATGATTCGTTTTACCGGTATGGTGATCATCTACGAGTCTTTTCTGAACTGATGGTTCCGTAACTGTCTCCACCTGGCGGAGGCACCTAGTCAGACGATAGCCTACTCCTATCCTTTCCTGTCTCCATAACCTCTTTAACTTATCCACTATCACTCGATTCCCTACGTATACATGGCAGTCCCGACTCGGATTACTATATTCGGTGAATATTCTCTCCAATTCGCTTTCGTCTACCGAAGCGGGTGTACGGACCAAGATAGTTAATAATCCCTCGTACGTGCTCGCCCGAGTTTCCGTACCCGGATCTTGTTTAGATCTTAAAATTATTTGTAATTTTTTATTGTTAATAATTTCGTCGATTTCCGGTAGTTCCGCAGGTCTATCCGGCGGTGTGTTTTGTCCCTCCGGGTCGATCTGTCTCTCGGACGGTGTATCGTTACCCTCTGGATCGTTCTGGACTAATGGGATTTCCGGTCCGCTTTCCGCCCACTCGCGTAAGTACCTTAATGCAAACGGCTCCGACTGTTCTCCTTCTTCCTCCAGGGCGTTTACAACGAGATCTCTCGACAACCAATCTGCGACCGCGTTTTCGACTCCTTTCTTATATATAACCTGAAAATTATAAGGTGCAAGCCGCTCTTTCCATCTTGATACCCGCGCTGAGGATTCCTTTAGCGTTCCTAGGTAGATAAGCGGTTTGTGGTCCGTTACTAGTTCGAACCGTCTCCCGTAAACGTAGGGGCGAAAATGTTCGACCGCCCAAACGACCGCTAACAGCTCCCGTTCTATCGCGCTGTATCGCCGTTCGGCATCATTCAGTTTACGCCCCGCGTACGCGATCGGTTTCTCGCCTTCCTCGAAGTTCTGTGAGAGCACAGCCCCGATAGCAACCTCGCTCGCGTCCGTAGTAATTCTAAACGTTCTGTGAAATTCGGGAAAAGCCAGTAGTGGACGGGTGGTCAAAATCTCTCGACACTTTTTAATACTCGCTATCTGATCGGGTCCGAGTTGAAACCGTTTCCCTTTTCGAAGTATTTCCGTTAACGGATGAGTCAATTCTGCGATGCCAGGAATGAACCTCCGATAGTAATTAATCATACCGAGGAATCGCCGAATTCCGCGTGCATTTCGAGGTAAAGGCGCGTCGAGGATGGCTTTTACCCGTTCCTGGTCCGGTTGTATCCCGTTCCGCGAAACGACGTACCCCAAAAATTTTATTTCATGCAAGCCGAACTTAGACTTCTCGCGCGATAACTTAAGTCCAAAATCGCGGATCCTATCGAAGACCATACTTAGGTGATTAATATGTTCCTCCTCCGACTTACTAAAAACGATAAGATCGTCTATATATACTTGGGAAAATTCCTCTCCCAGACCCCTTTGCAATTCGCCCATTAAGCGTTGAAATGTAAGCGGAGCCCCTTTCAACCCAAAAGGCATTCGCGCAAACTCGAAGTGACCCCGTTCCCAAGAAAACGCCGTTTTCCGAACATCCTCTTCTGCCATCTTAACTTGGTGATACCCGCTCTTGAGGTCTAGGGTACTGAAAACTCTTGCACCGGCTAGGCGATCTAATATGTCTTCGACTCGAGGTAGGGGATATCGTTCGTCCTTCGTTGCCTCGTTTAGATTCCGGTAATCTACCACTACTCGGTAACGTTTCGTGTTCCCGTCATGCTCGCCCTGTCTTTTTTCCACTACCCATAACGGGCTGTTAAATGGGGAGTTACTATGCCTGATTATGCCTTGCTTGAGGAGTTCTTCTAATTGTACTTTAATGATGTCTCGCATAGCCTGGGGGTAGCGCCTATTTTTGACATACACGGGTGTCTCGGTTTTCAGATTAATCCTATGTACTGTCCTCCCCGTGGTGGGCAAAAATTCGCCGTCTTTGTAAAATAATCCCTTGTTTTTCTCGACTAAGCTTTCTATTGCTTGCTTCGAGCACTCTACGGCCCCGATTTCGATATTCTTATACTTCCCACTCGTTGTGGTCGATTAATTCCGATTCCCTATATCATAACGCCAGTTTCTGTGCTTGACCCTCATGCTCAATCCCGCGCTTTGAAGAATATCGCACCCCACAATCAAGTCGTACCCCGGCATGAGTTCTTCCATAATATGTATTTTTATAAATTCTTCACGCCCTGATAGCTCGAAGAGGTTTAATACCACTTCCCCTAACGTTTGACATCTCCCACTGACTGTAGAGACCATGCATCTACACCGTGCGTGTTTGCCCCAAATGCCTAACCTCTCCGCCCCCTTCCTACTAATTAAAGAGTTCGTACTTCCAGTATCAAGTAAAAACCTCAACCCCGAAACCCCTAATCTCGCCACGGGCAACCTAAGTTTCTGTCTCAATTCCACGTTATTGTTAATTACTAATTCCCTCGATTGGTTGCCCCTCCCCTTTCCGTGTCCTCAATCCGCCCGCGAACGGCCCGCCAAAACCTCCGCCCCGGAAGGGCCCCCTCTCCAAGAGTTGCTACCACTTACCTCATGTATCCTGGTAGCCGGGCCGCTGCGCTCAGAAGGGGTACTGTCTTCTCCCGATGACTCTCCACTGGTGTAACGCCTCCCGTTCCTCCTGCCTGATCGCCTGACTTCCCAGTCCTGGTTGTTTACCTCCATAGGTTCCGGCTGTTGAAGGTCTCTCCTGCCTGGTCGAGTGTTCCGTCTTGGGCATTCTCTCGCTACGTGGCCACGTCTGCCGCACTCGAAACATCTCGTGAGGCTGCACTGAGCTGCTACGTGGCCGGTCCTATTACATTCATAACAACGGCGGTCTGGTTTCTTTCTCCTTTCGTCTATGCGCTTAGCTGGCCGCTTTTCAAAACTTCTGTTGTAGTCGACTTGTTTCCTTCTTGGCGGTCGCACCTCCACCCACTGCATTTCGGGTTTTTCAAAGCGAGTTTCGTTTCTTTCCTTGGCGTCTATCAGGTCGTGCGCACACTCGAGGAAGTTCCTGTCCCTCGGAAGTGAGCCCGGGCGGTCAATATAGTGGTTCAGCTGCACCTTCATTACACCTCTTAAAAATTCCATCTTCTGGCTCCCCTCTGCTTGGCCAAAAGTTTCCACCATTTTTTCCGTCAGGCGATTATACAAGACGAGAAGTTTTTCGGCGAACTCGCCCTCAGACTGGCCTTGGGCTCTGCGCTCCTTAAATAGGTAAAACACATCTTCCTCCGGAGTCCATCTTCCTCCGCCATATAATTTTTTTAGTCTTACCTTAAGCGTTTCCCACGTGTGAGTTAGGTCACCCTGGATGGCTTTAATACTCGCCTCGAGATACGGCCGACAAGAGAGGCTTCCAGGAGTTTTACATCTGATTCCATCAAGGTGCCTGCTTCTTCTCGAGTTACAATCAAATTTTTAATCTGATCACCTCCCTTGATGAAGTGCTCAAGGTCCCCCACTATACCCGTGAACGGTTCTAATTGACTTATCACCTCGTGGATAAATGCGGAGTTCTGAGTCCTTATCTTCAGTAATTCAATCTGCTGAGTTTCGGATGCCTTAGATAGCTGGGCCTCCAGCTTTGAGCGTTCTACTGTCGCCTGGGCCAGCTGGTATTCCAGTTTCGCCACTTGTTCTTCTGACATCGCGATATTAATTCACGTAACGTGAAGTAGCGAATTCCACTTGTGAAAATTTTTAAACTTGATATCTGCTCACGTCACGTGACCGCGCTTCCGGACGTCCCGGGTTTCGGCACCAGTTACGATTAGACTGACACTAACACTGAAAAAAGGTGGGTGTGGGGGAAATGAACATCACGACTTCCAGAATAGAACTAACTTTATTATAATAAGCTCCAGGTATATATATAGTTACAGAAGTTGTTGATAAACAGAGTTAGTTATCCTATAACAATACTGAACTTAATACGAAAAATAATACTTCTTATCCAACTAACTTATATATATATATATATATATATATATATATATATATATATATATATATATATATATATATAACTTAAGATGAAATTCTGTTTGTTTGTTCTTTATAGAAATCCATACCGTTTGTCCTAAATTCTCCGAATTTTGCTCAGAGGTTCTTTCATTCCAGGTGCGAACACCTGTCCACATTAAAATTGCATAACTTCAGCTAATCTCAGGGTATATTCTTTATATAAGCCCCAGAGGGTAAAATTAATAATATAGTATATCCTAAAGCTTTAGAATAATAATCTATTAGTGCCATTTTTGTTGTATTGTTCATGTTTATTAGAAAAATGAAATTTCCCGGATGAAACCGGGATATACAGCTATTAATCTATACAAATAAAGATGGAATTCTGTATGTTTGTTCTTTATTCTCCGAATTTCGCTCAGTAGTTCTTTGATACCAGATGCCAATACCTGTCCACATTAAAATTGCATAACTTCAGCCAATCTCTGGGTATATTCTTTAATGTTATGAAAATCGTTTCGATCTCGCTTTACATTTGTTTTTACTAAATCGACCGGTGGAGTCGATAAAACTCTCACTTTATAGATTTAAATAATGAAATTCTCCGGGTGAAACCGGCATATACAGCTAGTAAATAAATAAACCTAATAACATAAAAAATAAAACAACGAATGTCCATATATGGCCTATTTTTTATTGGTTAGGTCAGGTAAGGAGACGCTGTTGCTATTTTAATCATATTTTGCTAAAACAATAAATGACTATATAATACGTCTATATTTATAAATGTCTATAATTTATAATATAAATGTCAATAAATGTAAATTTCTATACTAAACCATGACCCGAGAGAAGACACTCTCTACCTGTGCCCGAGATGAGTGGCCTAAATAACGAATTTTTGTTCTACCAATAATTAATAATTCTTACACTAATTTAATCATTGTTGTGGGTAACCACCTTGTTTTTAAATTATTTTAAATAATTTATTTTTGAAGAGAAAAGATCTGGCTCTTCCTAGAATCGAACCCGGGTCTTCCGCGTGACATGCGCGGTATGCTAACCATGTAGGAGAGGTGTCAGTGAAGAGGAAGGATTTGGCACCGTTTGGAAGCGGACTCCGTGGTGCAATGGTTAGCATACCGCGCATGTCATGCGGAAGACCCGGGTTCGATTCCCGGCGGAGCCAGATCTTTTCTCTTCGAAAATAAATTATTTAAAATAATAAATCTTACGTTACGTTTGGTAGAACTCTTACGTTACGTACCTATAACTCTTTATTACGTATGTTTTTTGTAAAATTTTAATAATGTTCAAATAGGTATTATTTTCACGACATTAATTGAAGCGTGGAAATGCATAAGGGTATAAGGGCCTAAGGAAATTTTTACAGAAATGATGTGACTTATACCCTCTAGGGTGAACTACGTTCACTGCTTACACCCATGCAATCACAGGCGTTGATGACCTCAAGGGTTTTACGCCTTAAAGCCTTAGCAAAAACAACCCATGCAATCTTTCATACTCTCAATGAACTCTTTTCTAACAAAAAAACATTACTTATACTCATTTCTGAAGAATGGCTTTGGCACATATAACAATTTAGCAACGCTAAAATATGGTTCAAGGATTCTTTCTAAAAAAAATGTTTTTGTTATTACATGTTATTAAAAGTAGATAGATTGGTCTAGCTGAGGACGAAATTCCATCCAAATCGATTGGATAGCTTCCTATATTTTAAATAACAGGGGTGTGTGTGCGCACACAGAAATAAATTGAAATTGTATCTTTAATTAATTAAGACCTCATTAAGGTCATTTAATAGGTTTTTTAAACAATAATTCCGAATTTAACATCAGAATACTATTTTATTTCTATTTTATCGTCAGAAAGCCTGTCTAAGCCTCTGTTGTTCAATCCTATTTTGATGTTCGTCAAGAGTTTCAGCTGCTCGTATTTGACGTTGTTTTTTAGCTTTTGAGCTCATTACTCCTATTGAAGCTCGCTTCTTAGGAGGCATTTTTAAAAAATAAATTCACCATACGTGTAAATAAACGTATTGTAATATTTTAAAAAAACAAAAAAACATATGGTTTAAAAATCCCAGAACTCGGCGCCTGCCAAGGGACGGTCTTACCGGGCCTTGTTGGCCTCTTCAAAATCGAAAAAAAAACCATTGTAAAGCGAGATCATGACGCATTTTATAACAATAAAGAATACCCCCCGAGATTGGCTGAAGTTATGCAATTTTAATATGGACAGGTGTTCGCACCAGGTATCAAAGAACCACTGAGCGAAATTTGGAGAATTTAGGACAAACGGTATGGTTTTCTATAAAGAACAAATAAACAAACAAACAAACAGAATTTCATCTTTATTTATATAGATAAAGAAAACTTTGTTGTTTTCCTTATAATTATAGTGAAAATCTTTTTCTTTATTTTTCTGTTTGAAAATTTAAGCACCCAGAGGCAGATATAGTAAGCTCTCTTTTCTATTTATTATATAAATAGATTATAAAAGACAAAAGATAAGAATTTAACATCAGAATACTATATTATTTCTGTTTTATCGTCAGAAATTTGAATAAAAACATTAATAAACAATAATATTCAGGAATTTATCCAAGCCTGAAAATAGTCACAATGACTTGGAATAGTTTACAATTGATTTGGAAATGGTTACAGTTGACTTATAAATGGTTACAATTGACTTGTGAAAGAATAAAATAGACATGAGAATGCTATGTAATACATAGTTAATACTTTCAGTCCCATCATATTTAACTTATCATTAAAATAATTAACATTGAGTATAGAGCTGTGATGCATTCTTTTGTCAGAGAAGAGTAAAATTAATAAAAGAGATGACAATTGTACAGGGTTTGAAGATTCCATGCATTTCATTGATTTTCTCAAACAGTGGCTGACAAATAACCATCATATTATTTGCCGTTCCGTGCATTATCTCAAAATCAAACCCAGGACATAAATACTACTGGCCAACAAAACGTCTCTTTTTTTTTTTTTTTATCTTTTTGAGCTATCTCTGAATACGAATATACAGTTTAAATTTCAAAGACAGCTCTTGTTAAGAAAACACACGATTTTGTTCACAATGATTCAAGGATAAAGCTCACTAGCTATAAATTCTTAAAATAAGAAACCTGTCATCCAGCCAGACTCAGACTTTCAAAAACCACCCCCAGATGGAACACTAATTGCTAATTCTCGCGGTAGTTGACATCGATGTCATCTATTATAATTATGGATTAATTTTTGATCTAATAGTTGACATCTACATTTCAGCCATAAAACGTATAAATATATTAAAAATGATATCAATGATTCTCATGAACTTAATGAATACCACAAAAGTAATTAAAACATAATTGAACTCAAATAGCAGGGTAGCAGAAACCAAATTTTCAGGCCACTAAAAAATTCGCCAGTACAACCTCTCACAAATAAGCTTGAGTTTTCATCAAACTATTGGAGTGATATTGGAGCACTGTAACTTATGATACAGTTACCCTAGTTCATTTAAAAATATTTATTTTTGTTTTTATTTTTAATGCAGATTTTTTCTGCACTATCTTGTCTCATATCTGCATAAAAATGTTTGTTTTTTTTAGTTTGGAAACAGCTTAATCTATTTATTGTAGGTTAAAGTAAGTAAAATTATTCCTGGAAAATTCCCTTGGTTAGTAATATTTCGATAGTTTAGTAATATCCCACTCTGGTGATATGCAAGACTGGAACACTTGTCCAACCCCTCCATAATCTTTTAGAAGGAGAAAATCCCCAAAAACAGCCAAAAGGCTGGAAGCAGAGAATCTGGATTGAAGGAATTATTTTACGAAGTCGCAAGCGGGAAAAAGTCAAGATACTCCATGTATATTTAAGTAGGAGAGATGTGAGTTTGGGGTCCTTGCTTGTAACTGCCTCCTCACTCAACATCAACTATTGATTTTGATGATAAAATGATTTATTTATTTAAACATAAGTACATATTTGGTTATTACGGATACTGGGCAATTCCGTGTCAAATCAACACAAAATATATTATTTTGAACCTCACCATCAAAGATTTTCTTGGAAATTGGTACATGTGTACTACATTTATTTACTTATAAGATATTAAGTTCTTGAGACTATATTGTTCAACAGGTTATCAAGAAGGGGACTAAATTAGTCTCAACAATACAGTTTTTTATTTATAAGAGGTTCCGGCTCTTTTGAGCCATCTTCAGTTCTAAAAACATTTAACAATACAATTAATAAATCAAAAATATGAATACAGTCATTTAGTCATCTGTATTTAATATATACAGACCAGCAAAACAAGCAGACAAATCATTTGAAGTCACACAGGGCAGATACAACTCTCAACCAATGTTCACTAACCCCAAGACACCCAAAACACTCAGGGTGAGCAAAGTCCAATTCATTATAATACAACCCCCAGCAAAGGCCTATTATTTAGAAAACCCAAAATTATATCATGTACATCAGCTGTATACTTCCAAATTAAAATTAATGACCCATGCAATCCATATAAACTTAAGTATTAATTTTTCTTAATATTTCCCCATATTGCATATTGGGACCTTTAGTGTCTGTTTTAAAATTGACAGACTTGTCAATATTTTCTGCAATATACATTGCTTCTAATAACTTCCTCTTTTTGTTATTACTTTCTTTATGTAAAATGTGGGCTCCCTCAAGATGGCTCAAAAGAGCCGAAACGTCTTATAAATAAAAAACTGTATTGTTGAGACTAATTTGGTCCCCTTCTTGATAACCTGTTGTACATTTATTTATTTTTTATTATTGGTCCTCCCCTTCCTCGCATTTTAGGCTATACGGGGTTTCCCGGGTCAGGGGAGAGGGTGGGGGATTTATGCCGAGTATTATTAAATTTCCCCTGGCTTCGGGTTTTGAAATTGCTATCTTTCGGTTCTCAATCATACGTTGCCATGGGCAACTCGTATTTTCTGACGCGTTTGCCCACGCGGCCATCCCGCCACCTAATCCCAATCCCAATCCACAACATGTGTACTACTTGTATCTACTAGAAAAATTGTGAAATATTACTGAGATATGTCAACCTGTATTTGAATTATTGGTCTCTAAGCCCTCAAAAGTAGGTCCAGAAACGGAAAAAATCTTGATTAAATATAGCTGTAGATGTTTTCCAAATTTGACTATTTTGAGTATTTTGCAAATATATTGTAGGGGAGAGCGGATAGGGGGTAGGTTGGCCATCGGCTAATAGTTTCCACCACACCTGTTGTGAAGGCCCCACCATTGTACCATGTGACCCGCTCGACCTCATGAGTCTTGTCTTGAGTTTTCAATCCGATGCTAAGAGTGTAGAGAAGAGTGTGCTTCATTGATTGATTTTACAACATGTAAGTATTAAATATAAAATAAATATATAAAATAAATTAAAAATATAATAAAATTTTTATATTTTCAGTAAATTGGGTTAAAGGTATGGTAAAACATTTGACTCCGATTCTGTTCACATAGCCCCAAACTCCTTTGAAAAACCTAACCTTTCGACCAACCAGTTTCTTGTTTGATTGTTCTCCTCTGTGCTGGCAGCCATCTTTCATATAATCTGTCCTGTGGGGTTAGTTGGCTTTCTTCAACTGGCGTACGTTGGCGCAGTAGCAATTCAAAAAAGCAAGGTAAACATAAACAAAGTTGAAATTACCAATTGTCTTTAGTTCCAGCGAGGAGGATGAGAGCAATTTTTCTTATGCAGAAAGTGACGACAGTCTAAACTTCTACCATATTGTCATTCTATTTTCCCTTAAAAGCTGTTAAAAACCAATTCAAAATTATTTTACCATTATAGTGCAGCTTTTAATAACAATAATATGTGTCAGGCAGTACTTGAATAAGATGGCTAAGCAACCCCACTTTCTAGGCCAACCTGCCCCACACAGGGGGTTAATTGGCTTACTCTGGATTGACGAATTCTTCAATTTTCTATGATCTTAGTATTAAATATTATGTGGTGAAAAAAATACTTGAAGTACTCTAATATTTGGAGTTTACAGTGGTATCAGCCCTATTGGGATTATATTAACAGAAATGACTCAACAATCAAAAAAGTGAAAACTGTTGCCAACCAACCCCGCTCTCCCCTATTATATTTGATATAATACTGCCAATTTTTCAAAAAAGTTTATAAAAATTTAAAAGTGCCCTTTTTGAGAAAATTGAAATTAAAATTTTAAACTAGGTTTTAAGAAAATTTCATTAGTACCAACCTATATATTTTGTATATCATATGGAATGGCATGGAATGCGCTGTGGTACGATACCAATCTCATAGTCCTAGTCAAATTTGGAAAACATCTACAGCTATTTTTACTTTCACTTACCTATATATGAAATATATAGTAAGTGGAAGTATTGCGATCGTGAAAATTTTCGACTTCCGGTTTTCAACGGAAATACAAGTTTTGGGACCCCCTGAGTCGAAATAACCAAGTCCCGCGAAATGGTCTGTGTGTGTGTGTGTGTGTGTGTGTGTGTGTGTGTGTGTGTGTGTGTGTGTGTGTGTGTGTGTGTGTGTGTGTGTGTGTGTGTGTATGTGAACAGACTAGCTCAAAAACTATAAACCGTGGGAACCTGAAATTGGGTATTTAGTGTAAGTATATGCCCGCGATGTGACAGAAAAAATTTCATCAAAATTGCTCAAAGGAAGGGGGTACTTTATTTAATAACTTTTTACGTTTTTTTCGATTTTCTCAAAAACGGCTCTAACGATTTTGATTAAACTGAGTATTTTATCTATTTATATGCCCGAAATATGACTGTAAAAATTTCATCAAAATTGATTAACCGGAGGGGGGACTTTACTTAATAAATTTTGTATCATTTTCACGTGTTTTTTTTATTTACTCAAAAACGGTTTTAACGATTTTGATCAAACTTGGTATTTAATGTATTTATATGCCCGAGATGTGACTGTAAAAATTTCATCAAAATTGATCTACGGGAGGGGGGGACTTTACTTAATAAATTTTGTATCATTTTCACGGGGTTTTTTATTTACTCAAAAACGGCTTTAACGATTAACAAAAATAAGATAAGAAGTCCCGCGAAATGGTCTGTGTGTGTGTGTGTGTGTGTGTGTGTGTGTGTGTGTGTGTGTGTGTGTGTGTGTGTGTGTGTGTATGTGAACAGACTAGCTCAAAAACTATAAACCGTGGGAACCTGAAATTGGTTATTTAGTGTAGGTATATGCCCGCGATGTGACAGAAAAAATTTCATCAAAATTGATTAACCGGAGGGGGGACTTTACTTAATAAATTTTGTATCATTTTCACGTGTTTTTTTTATTTACTCAAAAACGGTTTTAACGATTTTGATCAAACTTGGTATTTGATGTATTTATATGCCCGAGATGTGACTGTAAAAATTTCATCAAAATTGATCTACGGGAGGGGAGACTTTACTTAATAAATTTCGTACCATTTTCACATGTTTTTTTTATTTACTCAAAAACGGTTTTAACGATTTTGATCAAACTTGGTATTTGATGTATTTATATGCCCGAGATATGACTGTAAAAATTTCATCAAAATTGATCTACGTGAGGGGGGACTTTACTTGATAAATTTTGTGTCATTTTCATGGGTTTTTTTATTTACTCAAAAACGGTTTTAACGATTTTGATCAAACTTGGTATTTGATGTATTTATATGCCCGAGATATGACTGTAAAAATTTCATCAAAATTGATTAACCAGAGGGGGGACTTTACTTAATAAATTTTGTAACATTTTCACGTGTTTTTTTTATTTACTCAAAAACGGTTTTAACGATTTTGATCAAACTTGGTATTTGATGTATTTATATGCCCGAGATATGACTGTAAAAATTTCATCAAAATTGATTAACCGGAGGGGGGACTTTACTTAATAAATTTTGTAACATTTTCACGTGTTTTTTTTATTTACTCAAAAACGGTTTTAACGATTTTGATCAAACTTGGTATTTGATGTATTTATATGCCCGAGATGTGACTGTAAAAATTTCATCAAAATTGATCTACGGGAGGGGGGACTTTACTTAATAGTTTTGTATCATTTTCACGTGTTTTTTTTATTTACTCAAAAAAGGCTTTAACGATTTTGATCAAACTGGGTATTTGATGTATTTATATGCCCGAGATATGACTGTAAAAATTTCATCAAAATTGAACTACGGGAGGGGGGGACTTTACTTAATAAATTTTGTATCATTTTCACGGGTTTTTTTATTTACTTAAAAACGGCTTTAACGATTAACAAAAATAAGATATGAATGTAGAAAAATGTGTGACTTTGGGAAATGATAATTAGCAAAACACGTCAATTTCTAATCTAAGTTAGTTGGTAAGTGAAAGTTGTGTGTTGCGCACACGCACCAGATTTTTAATCATGATTTTATTGTTTCTGGGCCTATTTTAGAAGGCTTTAGAGACCAATAATTCAAAAACTGGTTGACATATCTCAGTAATATTTCACAATTTTTCTAGTAGATACAAGAAGTACCCATGTACCAAAATTGAAGAAAATCTGAGATGGTGAGGCTCAAGCCTGTGTTGAATTGACATGGAATGACCCTACTTTGTTTTGAAGTGATACCACATCTAGTGTTTTTTAGTTTCCTTGGAACCATTTATCATTTAAATCATTAAACATTTAAATCGCGATTACGGAGTGAAAGCTTATGGACAGGTCAGCTGAGCTGAAACAGACAATCTTCACCACTTTCGACTCCAGAATTTAATACCGTTCCAGAAACTAATGTGGAAATTAAAAAAAAAAAAAAAAAATTACATAACAGAAGGGCGGAACCCGTTTTGATCCTAACAATCTTCTGGGAACGCCGAACGGAAATCCAGGGTTGCATAACGGCTGGAACAGCATCCCGAAAGCGTGAGAAAAAAATAAACGTAAGATAAAAGACTTGTTACATTATCGAGGAGGGAATAATAGGTCTTATATTATCGTGGAAGGAATAATTAAATTAAAAGATAATTAACAATTAACAATTAACTCAGATCTCATATAATTATGATTCAGTCCCGTAATCGTATGCAAAGCATGTTTTTTTTTGTTTTTGTTTTTTTTTAATAATTTCACCAAAAATAAGGTTACTAGTGACGTAAAACTATCGATAGTCTTCGCTATATCGATAGTTTCGATATTATCTTTCATAAAAATATCGATACTATCTATAGTGGCGAGGGGGGGGGGGGGGGGGGGCTATAAAATAACATTTAAAACGCGATCTTCGAATGTGTCAAAGGACTTTGCTTTGAATGTAGAGGGAATAATCTTCCTTAACAAAAAAAAAAATAAAAAAGGATGTTTTTGTGACATTTTCTATGACAATGCCTTACATTCCCTTCTTAACAGCCGATTTTCACATGAAAATGTCCGAAAGGCCGAACACTTCAAATACACTTTTAGTCAATTTTTAATGAGATTATTGCATTTTAGTGCAGAACATGTTGCTAATAGCTGAAATTCCGTTGTTTTTTAGAATCGGTTTTCGAGGTCCGATTTTCGATAAAAAATAGCGTAATTCCTGTATCGGCCTGTTCTGCGCCTATTATGTCTAGTTCAAATTCTTACTAAGAGATAATGCCCTTGAGACGCTCATTTAATTCCCTTTTAATGAAAAGATAACGCTTTCGTCAAAGTATTCCCATCGAACCCAAACGTCCGATATCGTCTGTGGCTCATTCTAGCAGTTCTAGCCGCCGCACAGTGGGAAATATGGCGGATTTAGGTGGACAAAATTCTGAAATTAGTCCATATTTAGCATTTGGGGTCCCAGATTATGGAAAAAATAATAAAAAAAATTTAATTAATTTTTTGACACATTTGGCGAGCGCACAGTGGTCAAAGATCAAATTTATTTGCTAAAATCTAAAACTTTCCTACATTTAACGTTTGGAGTCCCAGAATACGGGAAAAGTAATACAACAAATCCAATAATCGACTCCTAGTGGAGTAAACCTGCTACTAGACATATTTTAAATCATTTAGGAAACTCTATAAATCATAGATTGTAAAACGTTTTTTTTTTATTATTATTTTTTAAATAATCAATCTACATTGAATAGAATTTAAATCAACTACAGAAATAAAATTAGGCTTAATTTATAATTAATTAATAAACTTAACTAGGCACAGGTAGATAAATATAAAACAAAATTATGAATATTAAACAACAAATTATTTTCTTCACTATATGATATGAATGATCCAGATTGATCTGATAAATCTGGCTCTTAAATGTCGTCATTTGGTTTCTCAAGATTTGACTTTTATGAGGATAATTGTTCGTTCGAACAATTATCAGTAAATATAGTACATCTGAATCTAACGTTATTTTTTTTTACAGGTTTTCCCAGTGAAGCAAGAATAGGGTCCAATGAACCTAATAGCATTTTCAACAAATCACTATTTGTCGCTATTCATGAATTTTTTCTTGTATTCCGTTTCCTGAAAATTCGAAAATCTTTGTTTCTGGCTTCCTAAGCCTCTTCAGTCAATTGTCCGATTGTAACACATTGATTTTCAATAATCTGAATGCTCGAATGCTGAATGGTCGAAGATTTTATGAATCGTTGGAGCCACCCCGTCCAGGAATACAAATCTAAGTAGAGCCGTTTAGTTTCAGACGTGTATTCGGTGAACTTTTCAACATCGAGTTCGTATCCTGATGAAAGACATTGGAGGATAACCCTGGATCGCTTTCTGAGGGCTCCCTCTAAATCAACTATAGAAGCAGTTATTTCCGCATTTTTGAAAAATCGTTTAGCCATGTTACCATCATTGTCGTCGATGAATCCTTTGTTTTGGTTGGTCTATATTAAGACATAACTAGACTTTTGATTCTTTTTGGATCTTTGCCTTATTCAAAGTAAATGCTTGTCGATCTTCCTAGGTTTTCAAAGTTTTTTTTCGTTCTTTCAAAGCTAGTCTATATGCAATGTTTAGGAAGATTTCAGAAGTCCGAATCCACCCATGTAAAGTAGCCAAACCAAAACTATAATTTTCTTCTGAGTGTAGTGGGAGTGAGCAACTCGGATCTTGAAATACTTTTGGGGCTGCTTTGCATTCGACAAAGTGAGCCAAAGCTTCTTTAGGGGAAAAGCGTCGAATGTTGGTAGAGGTCGAATTTCTTGTAGAAGATGGTTGAGAGGTAGATGCACCTTTCACAACTTTGGAAGTACTACGCTTATAAGAAACATAAAGCGCGTGCTGTGCAACGAAAGTCAATTTTTCACAGTCTACCTTCAATAACTCGCTGACTTTTCTTTTTTTTTTTTTCTCATTAGAATATTCGAAACATTTTTCAGGGCGTCCTGAGCGTTGACAAGCAGGTTGAATAACTGAAATACTAAAATCCAAGTCAAGTGAATCAAGCCAACTGGAGTATTTATTGAAAAAATCTTCCAGTTTTCATTTGTCCGACCTTTCCGAAATTTTGTCGGAAAGACGGGGAAATTATAATTTTCAGAGGCTTATAATCTCTATATTGATTATTAATATGAGCTGAATTAAGAATTAATTTCATCAAGTGGTCTTGGCGTTTTTTTTTTTGGAAACTTAACCCACTCTTAAAAAAATTTCTTCCTCGTGATTCGGAGTGATTTATCTGAAAAAAAATTATGTATCACCCAAAACGCAAAAAATCGCAAAAATTCTTTGCAACATTTAAAAACTAGAAGGATTAATGTAACAAATCCTACAAAAAATTCCTTGGGGTAACTTGGGGGTTATATAGTTTTTCGTTGTTCAATAATGGCATAAATTTAAAAATTGCAAAATTAACTCTACAGGTAGATTGGATTGTATATTCAATATCAAATGTGGAAATATACTGTCTTACCTGTCTCAGCAATGTCCATTGTTAAATAAAAGCAAAAAGACTTTGCACTGCACACATCTTCAACATAATTAATTACAGTGGAATAAAGATAATCCCACGGCCGGTTTTTGGCACATGTGTAAAAAGGAATGATTCACTCATTCACTATATGTCTGTAAACACGCTATGGCGGGAAATATTAGTATTGAGCGTCTTACCAACTAATGATAAAAAGATCGAGCACTCAGAAATTCAAAAATTTTGACTTGACTTTTGTCCACCTAAATTGGTGATTTTGCCCACTGTGCGCCGCACCTAACGTGTTAATTCGAACCGGGCATATTTCATGTAGTAGATTAAAGAGAGGTTGAAAATATTTTGCTATGAAAACTTTGATTTAGCTTCGATGTCATTCTGAAGTCAAAGAACTAACAGGTAATCACTTTTTTACTTTCACTTACCGATATATGAAATATATAGTAAGGGAAAGTATTGCGATCGTGAAAAATTTCGACTTCTGGTTTTCAACGGAAATACACGTTTCGGATGGAATATGGAATGTGGAAATAACCAAGTCCCGAGAAATGGTCTGTGTGTGTGTGTGTGTGTCTGTCTGTGTGTCTGTGAACAGACTAGCTCAAAAACTATAAGCCGTACAAAACTGAAATTGGGTATTTGGTGTATGCATACGCCCGCGGTGTGACAGCAAAAATTTAACCAAAATTAGTCAAACAGCGGGGGTACTTTATTTAAAGAATTTTGTCTACTCTTTACGTTTTTCTCGATTTTCTCAAAAACGGCTCTAAAAATTTTGATTAAACTCGATATTTGGTGTACGTATATTCCCGCGATGTAACAGTAAAAATTTCATCAAAGTTTATCAATTAGAGGGGGCACTTTACTTAATAAATGTTGCCCCATTTTCACGTGTTATTTGGTGTCATGTCGGAAGACATATGAGCAAACTATTCACTTTTTAATATACTTAGGCAAGGGGAATTCATATGCCTTTAGCCTACCAATGGGTTTTCTTTAGATTATTGAATTCAGAGTCGCATAGCGCGGCTTACTTATGAAATTCAATCAGTATAGTGCAAGGATGACTTTCGTCAGTAGATTTGAGTTAATATTTTTTCTATTGAAATTACAATATCTTTAAAGAGTTGATGAAAAACTTTGAATTAGTTTCTATGTCATTTTAAAGTCAATGAACTGGACATGTACCTAATCAGTTCTTTTTGTTTTTGTTTTCAAATATATTAACTTAGAGGCTATGACTCTCTAGCGTTAAGCATAGGATTTATAAATCTAGAATTTTTCCCAAATAAAGTTAATTCATTTGAAGTGTTTTAGAAGAAAGGAGAAGGAAATTGTTCGTGTTGGTAAAAACTTTTTCCTAATTTGGTTATATTATAGTAGAAAAAACTATTTTGTTTTTTTGTTTTCCCAACTATGCTTCAGATTATATTAAATAAAGAAAACATTGTTGTTTTCCTCAAAGTTATAGTGAAAATCTTTTTCTTTTTTTTTTCTGTTTCAAAATTTAAGCCCCCAGAGACAGATATAGTAAGCTATTTTTTCTATTTATTATATAAATGTATTATAAAAGACAAAAGATGACACGGTTGACAATAACGACGATATCAGTACTGTTGATAATTGATTTAAAAATATTTCCCCCTCCGTTTAGAATAATTAAAATATTTTAAAATTTATAATTTTAATGTTTATGTTTCAAATATGATAAAACAATTTTTAAACAATACAAAAATCCTAAATATTATATGATTTAGTTTAAAGCTAAGTAGTTGTGAAAAAATAATCAAATAAGAAAAGATGTAGACAATTAAACCTAAATCGCACATTAATGGAACTTTAATTGTCTTCAAACTAGATAATCTTATCACTTAAATCTTACATAAGATCATTCCTTTAAATAAGAGTAGGTGAGGTGCAAAACTCGTTCGTTCCATTTTTTTGATAAATTGGGATGGCAGTGGATTCCAAAAGATATTTTAATGCTCTTTCAACATATCTTATCAGATGGGAGCAAAACTTGTTATTTCATATGGATTTATGCTTTACAAAATAGGGGGTTTGTTGCAGAACTGATTCGTTCCATAGCCCCTTGTGTTTCGAAACTGGTTCGTTACTTGTTATGAAGCAAAACTATTTGGTTCCTACAATAACTTCTCACTGAGCAGCCATCCCATTCGTTCACTTCAGCAGTTTCTGTTACTCTTTCTCAACAAAATATCAAAAGCTCCTTAAACTCGCGTATTTTATGTCAGTTTATGCTCGATTCTTCTTACTTAGCTATATTAATAATTGATTTTCCCATGACTCCAACAAGCTGAAAGACGTCGATAACCTGCTAAAAAAGGATTATGGTGACGAGTGGAGGGCAGAGTTGGGCAAATTGTAATCTGAATGATGATTAATGAATATGAATAATTGTAATCATAAAACAAATGAATAATGAATAACTATTATTCATAATCAGTGCAGAGTATTTTTAATGATTATTGAGTGTTTATGGTATTCATTTGAAATGAATAATGAATAACTGGTATTCAGTTATTCAAGATTAATGAATACTGATAAATTCAGTTAGTCATTATTCATGAATAATTCATATTCATGAGCTAGGATTAATATAATATTCATCAATCATGAATAAATAATATTCATCAATCATGAATTACAAATATTCACCAATCATCACTCATGAATATGATATATTCATAATCATTATTAATTAATTTTTTTTTTTTTTTTTGGGACTTTAAGGCTTCCAGTGAAGCCCTATACTGCCCATACTAACACCCATGGCACTGGGTGATACTTCTCCTACGAAAGAAAAGCACCACCCAGGGCGGGACTCGAACCCGCAACTCCGGCATGGGAGTACGGCGCTTTACCGCACAGCCACACCGGGCCCCTCATTAAAATTTAAAAGACGAGGATGCATTTCTGAATTAAAAGTTGTCCTAATGAGCAAGGTCAAGTCCTAAGTGTGGGTACAGTCAACTGAACAGCATTTGAAGTCACAAGTATAGAATTAGACCCTAATTCCAATGGGTATTAGTAAAGGTCTATTGACAAGAATAGATAGAGCAAACAAATTTTCAATCATCATTCACGACTAGTAAGACTCAGAATTGTGATTTTTTTTTGTAATCATGATTAATGAATTTATATTATTCATGATTAATGAATGATCTGTAATCATGAGTAGTGAATTCCCATTAGTCATGATTAATGAGTAATGAGTAATCATGAATAATGAATTCTTCTTAATCATGATTACTGACTAACATTTAATAATGAATAATGGTCATTTATGATTGTTGAATACATTATATTCATGAATAATCCACAACCAGTGATTAATAAAATTCATGAATGATTTGTGAATGATGATTACAATCATTATTCACATTTTTGATTATTAGTCATAATCATGAATACATTTTTATTTAAATATGCCCAACTCTGGTGGAGGGCCAATGATTCATTGTATTACACACGAGTTTTCAAAATATCTGCTAATGACTAGGAAAATAACGAAAAACAAGATGATGAAGTCGCTATTATTGAAAAAGACGTGGCCTAAGGATCTAGTCTTTTTGAAACTTCTTTGTAGTCAGATGTTTTATATCAGTAAGCTGATATTTTTAAAAATTCATCAACAAACAAAATGTTTAGTCAAATGTTTTAACCCGGTGGGTGATATTATTTTGTAAAATGATACTGAATTTATTAATAAAATGGTTATGAACCTAAATAAATGTTTATAATAATTCTGTATTTGTCTTGAGGCTAAGCAGATAGTAGTCAATTTTTTTTTTAATTTTTAACCTTTATTAACCTCCCTTTGCAATATTCGGTTCTACGCACTAAGCCATTTTCAAGAAGAACACCTGAATTTAGAATTTCAATACTTTTGAACTTAACAATTTAATTACAAAATTAAATTAAAACAATTAAGTGATGAAATATGTTTTTATCCACCTGTGGCCATAATTTTTCAAATAAAATAGGCCGAGTACCCTTGTCAAAAATTAAAAATCTTTTTACTAGTCAAAAACTACGATAGTCTCTTTAGGTAAGAATGGATTATTTTACCAGTCCCCTTATCCCCTCCAACATGTAACTTCACTGTTACTTAAATAAACAATTTGAAAATATTAATTAAAATCATGATTAAAAGTCTTACATTTTTGTATTTTACTATTTATTGATCTTCTAAAATTTTAAAATTTATAATAACATTTTTTATATAAATATCCAAACATATAACTTCTTTTAATATTAGGAAAATCAATTATTAATTTTACTTAGAATTTCCGCACACTATTTGTTTAAATTTTTGGAGTCATTTTTAAAATTTACTGTCTTATCAATTTTCTGAAATTGACATGGCTTCAAGCATTCTTCTCTCAGATACGCTTGATTCCCTATGCATTACCTCAACTCCATCAAAAACAAACCTATGCTGTGTTTTATTTACATGCTCCACTATACCTCTTGTTTTGTCATTTTTTTCTATATTTTTCACATCATTTTTATGTTGGTACAAAAAAAACTTGACTTAATGAATGTTATTTATTAAAATAAAAATTAGCTTTTGTTTTCTTCAGCTCGTATTATTATACTCGTTTGATGATCAACTTACACTGTGTGAATTAAAATTCGTTCGTTCCAACTTGATGTGCAGAAAGTCTTTCCTTTAAACATTTTGTTCCAAAACTTTTTCATTACGTACATTGTTACTTTTTACTTTCACTTACCTATATATGAAATATATAGTAAGTGGAAGTATTGCGATCGTGAAAATTTTCGACTTCCGGTTTTCAACGGAAATACACGTTTTGGGGTCCCCTGAGTCCAAATGACCAAGTCCCGCGAAATGGTCTGTGTGTGTGTGAACAGACTAGCTCAAAAACTATAAACCGTGCGAACCTGAAATTGGGTATTTATTGTATGTATATGCCCGCGATGTGACAGCAAAAATTTCATCAATGTTGCTCTAAGGGAGAGGGTACTTTATTTAAAAATTTTTATGTTTTTTTCGATTTTCTCAAAAACGGCTCTAACGATTTTGATTAAACTGAGTATTTGATCTATTTATATGCCTGAAATATGACTGTAAAAATTTCATCAAAATTGATCAACCGGAGGGGGGACTTTACTTAATATATTTTGTATCATTTTCACGTGTTTTTTTTTATTTACTCAATAACGGTTTTAACGATTTTGATCAAACTTGGTATTTGATGTATTTATATGCCAAAGATGTGATAACCAACATTTCATCACAATTGATCAACCGGAGGGGGGACTTTACCTTATAAATTTTGTATCATTTTCACGTGTTTTTTTTATTTACTCAAAAACGGTTTTAACGATTTTGATCAAACTTGGTATTTGATGTATTTATATTCCCGAGATATGACTGTAAAAATTTCATCAAAATTGATCTAGGGGAGGGGGGACTTTACTTAATAAATTTTGTATCATTTTCACGGGTTTTTTTTTATTTACTCAAAAACGGCTTTAACGATTAACAAAAATAAGATATTAATGTAGAAAAATGTGTGACTTTGGGAAATGATGTTTAGCAAAACACGTCAATTTCTATTCTAAGTAAGTTGGTAAGTGAAAGTTGTGTGTTGCACGCACGCACCAGATTTTTTTTTTTGTTACCTTTAAATCAGTAAATGTTTTTATTCCAAGCTCACTTACCATTTAGACAGTGTAGCTGTACTTTTCGAAGAAAAAACAATACTTCCACTTACTATATATTTCATATATAGGTAAGTGAAAGTAAAAAACTGGCCTCTATACATGACGGTTAAGTTTTTTTGAGTTTCCTGAAAAACGTGTTCATATGGAACGAACGAGTTTTGCACCTCACCTCCTGAAATATAAGTCCTAGTGTCTTCAGTAACATCATTACCCTATTTAATACAGTGGTTACATTTTTATAAATTTCCTTCCGTACCACCTATCTCTATTATTCCTTAGATCTCTCCTCGAATTTCCGCTGTTTTAATTATCTAAAACTTTACAACGGGGCCTAACGAGGAAGTGCTCTAAGTTAGCAGAGCACAGAGTACAGGAAGGAATGCGAAGAATGAAGTCATACCGCCTTGACAGGGCTGAGATCAGATCTTACTGTCCCGCATTACGTAATTCAACTAACGCGCTTGTTCTTCGTTCCCCTAGAGACAACGAATGTTCAGAATATAGAGTGACTGGGGGGAAACTGCGGCATTATTATACAACGGGGTCTACGAGAGAGTTGACCTCTTCCCTCGACATACTGGAAGGCAGCGCCACTGAATCTCGGGCCTCTCTCTTCGGTGACCAATGAACATTATGAATAGGGATGGGATTTTCATGTGTTTACATATTTTCTTTTGAGGCTTAAAAATGCACTTTCATGGGTTCTAAATGGTTTTTACCATGATATAAACCATTTTTATTTACCCTATTTTTTACAAAGTTAAGGGTTTTCAACTCCACTATAATGGCTCCCTTTGTTATGGAAGTCAGATATGGGGCTACTATAAGTTTGAGGAAATTGAAAGGGTGTTGAAATACTTTATTAAAAAGATATTTTCGCTTCCCAACAATACACCAAACTATCAAATTTACTTAGAGACGCAATTAGACCCCATTTTAATCACTACTCTTAAAATGCATTTTAAAAATATTTTTTTTGCCAGACTATAGATTTCCTAAAATAATTGCAAATGGAATAGTAAATAAAAAGTAAATGTTCGTGGTTTGCTGAGTGGATTGCACTAGCTGATCGCCTTGCTACTTATTTAGACCCCTGTTTTATTTCCGGGAATAAACCTGTGAAACCGGGATAAACAGATAGTATTTCTATACATACATATTTTTGTCCATATCTTACAACTTTTAGGGAATTTACTATAAAATTATTGTTACATAATAATATATGTTTATATTTTACGTATATTCAATCGATACCTGTAATAAATAAAGTGTAAAGCAGAGAATAACGATTTCTTGGAAAATCAAAAGATAATATCGACAGTGCTCAGAAATTTTGATCCCCTTCTTTTGTTATATAGATGCCTCGTCCTTATCTACATGTACAGTACATATCTAATGTGTGAAATGTCAAAAAAGGAAAGAAAACCACCAAAAAAATACAGGTTAACCAAAATCATTCTGCACCTATTAGTAACACCTCCTGATACGATATCTCATATCATCATGTTCTGAATTTAAGTAATATGTATTATGGGAAAAAATTAATTTGGTAAATATTTGCTAAATGTCTATTGTGATTGTACTGAATCCTGTTCCAATTAAATCTTTATTAGTTCCATTTACATGTGTCATTCTTTAACACACTATGGTCAAATATAAAATGTAAAAAAATAAAACCTTAAACCCATCTAAATTCTTTGCCAAACAATTTTAAATTTGTAACAAAGTTCTATTTTAAATCCCGTTGGTTTTTACATTAGCTGGAACGTTTTTATCTTAATCGGTGAATATTTGATTTGACTATAAAAAACAATAGGATATAACAAAACTAATCCAACGCGTTATAGCTACTGAGTCACAGAAAAGTGTGGCAGGGTCTGCTAGTATTTTAAGAAAAGAGCAGCGTATTTATTAAATATACCTTTTAATTTAATGAGTGAAAATTTGTCCAAGATAAAGATAATGGGTTCAAAATCCATCCCGTGGATACCTTAACATCATTAGGGCCTTATCATCGCAAGGTATCTCACCGGAACTTCAAACTAAGTTGGGTAACTTTGGATAAGGAAATCGCATTATCGGTTTGGCTAGGTGGCCTGCCGACAGGATAGGGCGCAGATTGGATATTAACTGCCAATCTTTGGGTGTCTATAACGACTTTAAAATTTCAATACATACAAGAAAAATAACGAGACATATTCACCTAAAAGATTTTTTCCTGAATACCTCCTTCCATTCCTCTAAACTTCATTTACAATTATTGATCAATTTTTTTTTGCTTTGATTTTTACTGGGAAACGATTTAAACTATCTATATAAATCAAGATGAAATTCTGTTTGTTTGCTTGTTCTTTATAGAAATTCATACAAATGTCCTAAATTCTCCAAATTTCGCTCAGTGGTTCTTTGATACCAGTTGCGAACACCTGTCCATATTAAAATTGCATAACCTTAGCCAATCTTCAGCTGATATTCTTTATTGTTTTAATAATCGTTTTGATCTCGCTTTACATTGGTTTTTACGAAATCGACCGTTTGATTCGATAAAAGTCTCACTTTATAGATTTTATAGATTTAAAAAATGAAATTCTCCGGGTGAAAGCGGTGTATAAAGCTAGTAACTAATATACCTACTTAACTTAAATAATAAAATATAAAATTAAATATGGACCAAATATCGTGCTCCCTTTTATTATCTTTAACACGTTCACGCCAGCGTGTACCCCCGGTGGCTTACACTTGACTGCCTCATCGGGCGGCGTGTACCACCGGTGGCTCACACGATACTCGTAATGCCGCCTCTGCCAAAATTTATGTCGAAATTCAAAGGAACATTACAAAGAAGTGAACAATCTGACAGAAATGGTTCAAATTTAAGAGAAGGAATTCGCCTAATTTTTATTTTATTTTTTTACAATTTTATGTGCCGGAGGAATACGAAAAATTCAAAACTGAAACATTGAATAAACCACAGCCGTTTTCAGTGAGGTCGACATATTTTAGGATAAGAATGCAGTTCGCGATTGTTATGCAGATAGCAAGTCCAAAACCCGGAGCCATAGGACATTTATTCTAGGAATTATAGGGATAATTTTCGGCCCCATAATCCCCCACCCACTCCCCTGGCGCGGTAAACCCCGTATAGCCTAAAAGACAAGGAAAGGGAAGAACGAAAAAAATATATATTTATAAAAAGTTCATGATTGTTATTGCTTGGGAGGAAAAAGTAATTCTTGACACATTCTCTTTAAAAATAATTCCAATTTTACAAAAATCTACCTGACGGAGGCTAGATCTCTGCTGACATCAAAGAGCTTTTAATTTTTTTGAGGGATCAGATTTTAATTCCTTGTGGTTATTTTTTATTTGAAGTACTAACTTTCCTCTTTCATTCTAATTTTAACTTTTTATTTTTGGAATGGAATCCATATACATACATACCCTCTGACTGCCTGCGTTTTTCTACCAATATAGATTCGTTAGGTTATCTTCGTGATTAAACCTGTTAGTCCAGAAACGACATATTATTAAAAAAAACACATATAACGATAGGTCGCAGAACAATGCAAAAGAACTTTATATAGAATAGAGAATAGGGTAAACCGTACAGTTATTGGCACCCTTAAGACTACATTTCTGTGATTAAATTTTAAAAAATACTTTTTATAAAGGGATCAAATAGAAACTTCCTATAGCTCCTCATTATCTATCCTCATAAAGGCTCAAGAGGTTTTTTTTGGGTCAAAAGTTGAATAGTTTTACAATATGGCAGTATTTATGTTATGTTAAAAGTGCCAAATCTAGTCATTGGCACCCTGTGGATTTAATTGTGAAATCTTCCCTATGGTTAGTTTGTTAAAGTCTTACTTCATAGATGACGTAGAGGACCCTTCAAACATTAGACTCATGTATTTCTTGTAATAAAATTAGGACTTGTTTACCTATTTCTTTAAGTTAAAGTTGGGGTGTCAATAACTGTACTGAGTGCCAATAACTGTATAATTTGCCATATTATATTAAAATTTTAAAAGATGAAAAACCGCATGAATTCATGTTTTAAACAGCCAATCCTATAAAAAAAAAACACTTTTATATAAATTTTCCTTTATATAACAAACAAGAAATATGGATTTGAAAAAGAAGAGGGAAGAACAAGAAGCATGGTAATTGAAATTTTGTTTTTTCAACGGAAATGACCCAAAGTCTTAGGAGGATTATGAATTATGATTATGAAACCTGACCCTCAAAACATACCGTACGAATTTTCGAACAAAAATTGCTGAGATGGACAATAAAGGCAAAAAAATTAGTATATCAGAAGTAACAACGAAATAGTTAAACTAGCATAGAGTAAGAGGATATAGATGGTTTTAAAAAAATACCGAGTAGAATAAGCCGGAACAAGTGCAGAGGCTTACGGTTGAACGGAAGCCTAAGATAATTTCGTGCGAGATATTTTACAGGAGGTAACAGGAAAAAAGGTCCACAAAGATATTGTTGACTTAAGGACCAGGTGGAGGGTTAGTGAAAAAAAAAAAAAAAAATAGAGGATCTAACGAACTGGCGACAGAAGGCATTGGACCGTGAAGATAGAGAGGAATTGTACGGGAGGCAGTGGTGCACCATAACGACATTACGCCTATACCGGAAAACAACAATATTGAGAGGATAGCTTTCTTAAAATATATTTTCATCTAATAATTTGTAAGTAAGCCCTTTTACCAGTAGTTTTGAAACTTTATATTCCAAAAATATAAATAAAATATATCCTGTTGTGCAACGGAATAACCCTCATGTGATTTAAAAATCTCTTTCTTTCTGTTCAGGGGAACCAATTTGTCATTTTATATAATTGTTTAGTTTAATTTTTAGTTCATCATTTTTAAACCAATTCTAAATTCAATAATTATTATGTTGTCGTTAATGTATAATTAATTTATCAAGTTTATTATAATTTAATATCATACCAATCAATATTAAGTAACCAATTAACATTCATTTAGTGTTATGTGCGTGGGCGTTTGTGATTGGTCGAAGACGCTTGGAGCCAAAGCTCTGAGAAAAACAAAAGACGCTTCATCGTGAGTCAGCTGTTGAACCTCGCCAGCCGAGTTCACATTACTCTCTCACGCTTCAACATTCTTTAAAAACATTTTCTGACATTATCGTTCACCCAGGGTGTTCATTTGTGTATTGTGATAACATTGCAGACATTATTTTAGAAGACGGATGAAGATTAGGTTCCCAGCTGGATGGACATTTAAAGTAAAATAGTTCCAATAGTATTTTTTTTAAATAATGTATGAACATTAAATTTTGTTTGATCTTCAAATTGAAATAACATTTTATAAAAATTTGACTTTACCTTCTAACATTAAAATTAAATTGCTGAACTCAGTTATCTATCTATATATTATAGTTATTAAACGTTTGTTTATTATTTTATTCTATACTTCAACAATGGCCATTCAATTAAACCATATTTTTGTGTATAATAGTTTATAAGTTGTATTTCATTTTCATTTAATCATTTAAGTTTCATTCGTATTTAATAAATTATTTGTATTTAATAAATTTTTGTTTAAGCTTGAAATATCAGAGGATTTTCTTTATTTCCTTTCATTCATATTATTTTGTTCTTCTTGTTAATTATGCTAATATTTTCTACATTTCAAATGTAAATTTTATGTTAAATACCTCTAAGTTATTATTTTATTATTTATATCTGTTTATTACATTGATCAAAAAACCTAGGAGCATTGAGCACCGGCCATACTTTCTTCATCAGGGAAGCGAAAGGTTTTTATTATTAAAAGCTAACTTGCCTGAACACTTTATATTATATAAAAAGATTTCAGTGCACTCTGACCGTGAGACATGCAGCGTTTGCATCTGAAGATACAAAAATCTTCAAGATAGGCGCTAACTTTTGATTCTATAACGTTTGCGATAGTATTCACTTAATTTTCAAATTTATTTTTCTTTTTCTCGATTTTTGGCACTCAATTACTTTTCCAGTAACATTTCTCAATTAATATGTTTAATTAATCAATAATAATATTTACATTTCAGATTTATTAAATTTTCTTTTGTTTTCTCTATAAGTTCTGTTCTTCAAAAAACCTCACCGTGTAGAACTAGAGGTCAGAAAATTCGGTACCAACAGTTCGAGTCCGGCCATCCATTATAATCGGCTGATTGCCCACAGTGAGGATTCCTCGACAATCTTCTGTCACGCCCCAGTGGCTCTATAGATCACCACCCTCCCCTATCTAAGACCAGCATAACTTAAGTCTGGTCCTAACCATTGGATCGAAGGACCACTTGTTGTCAATTCTATAATTAGCTAGCGATCAATTTATACAATTTCGGATTTCAGTTAGAATGTAACATAAGTGTCAAGATGTTGTGAAGATATGAAGATATTGTGCATCCTGCCGTAGTAAGAGAATATTTCATAATTTTAACAAGTAAGATAATATTAGACAATTTACAGGACCTAGATATGGCTCACACCATGTCTGTGTTAGGGGCCACGAAGCGATGAGGTCCAATCAGTGATAGGATCTGATAAACACTACCTTTGAACCCAGGGGGGGTCAGAAAGACATAATGCTCAGCTGACACACACCAGGTCAGCATTTAGGGGTATACCAGGAGAGACTGTGTTTCCTGGGGGAGTGATGAGAGAGTTCTTGAGGAGGCTATTCGTAGATGGAGAAGCGGGAGGAGATTTAGAGAATGAAAATTTACAGAAAACTTATCCCACATTTATCAGATAAGTGATAAATAAGGTATTCGTTCATTCATGTTCTCAATATCGAGAGATTGAATGGGAGTTTATTTAATTAACCTCACTTTACGTCACTAAGGCTAATCGGACGATGCTACAGTGGAAGTCCTAAATTTCTACCATTCGGGTATAATTAGAATAGGGATGTTTAACGAGTACCTGACATCGTATAGGCTCGGGACCTCCATTTTACGTTATATCGGAGGGACGGCATAGTCAAGGATCTTTTACCCGCGGGACCTTAAGTACTGTAGACTGATATCCAAGCCACCACACCACAGGTCACCCCCGAGGCGGAACTGAGGTATGTTGAGGTTGTGGAGGTGGGAGTCATTATTAGAAAGCAGCTTCGTAAAACAGAGCAGGTTAGCGGGAGCTCAGCAAGAGGGTAAAGACTCACTCAGGATCGTATAGCCATTAGGACAGAGAGCTAGGGACAGTGGGCGTTTTGCCGAACGGGCTAAACTTTGAAAGATCCGTTCCTACGGTGAGCTCAATCCTGAGTGCCGGAAATCTTTTCAGAACTTGGTATTAATCCCGAGTCTTAGTGCCGTATTTATAAACGTTAGGTATTCATTAGGATCCCTAAAGAATACCTTAACTAATTCCTATGTCATCTTTATGCCATTTTTAAGATTAAGAATTCCTTCAGTGAATTCTCATATCATAGGCACTCATCAACATTTTCTTTCCATAACAAAGTATACCTTGATATATAAAGTGCCCCCTCCAATTGATCAATTGTGATGAAATTTTGACTGTCACAACGCGGGCATATGCATACTCGTACACCAAATACCGAGTTTAATCAAAATCGTTAGAGCCGTTTTTGAGAAAATCTAGAAAAATGTAAAAAAATAGACGAAATTCTTTAAATAAAGTACCCCCTCCGTTTGACAAATATTGATGAATTTTTTGCTGTCACATCGCGGACATATACATGCACCAAATACCCAATTTCAGTTCTGTATGGCTAATAGTTTTTGAGCTAGTCTGTTCACACACACACTGTCACGGACCATTTCGCGGGACTTGGTTATTTCGACTCAGGGGACCCCAAAACGTGTATTTCCGTTGAAAACCAGAAGTCGAAATTTTTCAAGATCGCAATCCTTTCCCTTGCTATATATTTCATATATAGCTAAGTGAAAGTAAAAAGAATTTTTATGGACGTCATGAGTGGATTTCATATACCGTTGTACATTCAATGTGCACGTTTCATTGATCTGAATAAATGTACGAATTGTTATAAAAGCATCATCTCCGAGGCCCAGTTTTAATTCTTCATTCCAAGCTAGCCGGTCCTTAAAGAGGCTTACCTCTCGAAGCCTACCCAAAATAGAACGACCACTTTCATCGCTGACTTTCTTCTCTCAAGTTGCGTAACAGCCAAAGCGACACGGATTACCGGAATCAGTTAATGACATCTTATAAGCGCCTCGATCAAACTCGACTCTTTATTATACCTGTCATTAACTGCTTTGAGTTATACTTATAGTACCATTTGTTTATTACAGGAGCAATTGCAACTAATCCTAATCGTCAAATCGATTTCAGGGTTAAGAACTTTTTGTGCAATAAAAAGATATTTTATTACAAATTTTATACTGTTATTAGAATTTGGTTAAGGAAGAAGTTTCACATTTCTTAAAACCATGCATTAAGTCGTATGCATTAAGCGGACCTTACACTATGAATAATATTGACAATATAGTATGGTATTGACAATAATATTGATCGTGTAAGGTGAAAATTTGAGTATTGATGGGGATATTGAGACGATATTGATGAAAATCTAGATATTCTGACTTCGGAGTGTCAATATCCAAAAGTGGAGGAGATATTCATGTTGGGAGGGAGCGCATCTAGACTTCTCGCAATCGGGCGCACCATAAAGTCGGGGCAGCCTGCTTACAACTTTTATTATATCTAAAGAAGAGGTTCTGTACTATGCCATACTGATATAATATTTGGAAAATTATTTAAAACACTTATTTTCATGTTGTCCCGTTTGATGTAAGCAAAATTTTCACACAATTCAATTATAGCATCGCTCTTAGTTTCAGGTGACATAATTTAAAAACTTCAAAATTTCTACCTGTAGCTAAGTACCTTAGGGTTAATCTCTCTTTAACAGGGGAGCATTCCCTCATATGTGTGTTCAGCCTTCTCAAGAATGGTTCCTGCACTTTTAATAATTTTATGAAGGTCGTTCTTTCATTCTGAAATAATTGTGAAAATCTACATCTGTCAATCTGATTTCCTTCAGCAGTCTCATATGAGAATATTCTTTACGGTTTTTCAACCATTCTTTCATCCATCGATTTCTTTGAGCTCGTCGAATACTTCCGATAGCCATAATTATGGCTATACAAGTTTTTTTTCGATTATCCATGTTCAAACACTAAATGTGACGAAAAATCACTTCGCAAGAGCTTATCTGAATGGTGGAAACAAACGCCCTGAGATAATTTATTGATATAATTTGTGTCAATAATATTGACTGTCTAAGGTGTGGTGATATTGACGGTGGGCCCTCTAGGCTAAACGACAGTATTTAGAATTCTTATATTAACAATATTATTGATCGTGTAAGGTCCGCTTTAAGGTAGTTTAGAAACCCTTTCCGGTTCACAAGAGTAATGGATTTCGATAAATGATTTAAGGTAATTTCAAGAAGTGGTGTATGTGTGTGTGTCCTTCAATGTTAATCTGGGAACTGAGTGGAAAAAAGTGTGTCATTAGAATTTCCTTATAGGCAGAAAAAATGTGCATTTCGTAGACCACAACAAATATAAACCCCTGCCACCTCAGTTCGGTTGCTATTTAATTTTACATGCAAACAAAATCAAAATTTACGAACCATATTCAACGTTTTTCGCTTATTACTCAAAAACGACACATCGCACTAATTATTTAGAAATTAGTATTATCTTTAAAATGGATAAGCATAATCGTGTAAGTGGAAAATGGATTGTACTTTGTTCCAACGTCTGCTGTTCGAAATGGGCTAGTAATACTTTCACGTTTTGATTAGTTCTCTGAACAGGAGTGAGCTAATATGAAGATTAAGGAGCTCTATTTATACAAAATTAGATGATCTACATAATAGACCTTTTCGAGTCGCAGGCGTTGGAACGTGAGCGTAATTCATTTCAGTAAATTAGAGAGTACAAATTACTGTGCGATGTGTCTTTTTTTGGGTAATAAGAGAAAGAACTTTATGGGACCAGCTGGCCAGATGTATCCAGCTTAACATTAATCCTTTCATTATCATTAACAAAATGGGTTAGTTTTAAGCTAAGGCCCTGAAATTTCTGCGCCCAAATATATTATAACAAAAAAAAAAATGGGCGTGATCCCAAATTTTCACACAGTCAAATAATTTATTTTTTCAATACCAAACAAAAATATAGGATCCGATATAGAAGTATATGACCCTCAATCGAATTGCATCATAAAGTTCCGCGAACTTTCTCCTGGTCAGAGAGAGGTAAGAATATACCAAGCAACATGTACTACCCACCATAAGTTAACTGGATTTGTTTATTTTTAATGAGGGAGCGAGGAAGGTCATTGGTAAGGCATTTGGTTGCTATGCTGAAGGCAAAGTCTTAGCGCAGGTTACTTTAATATGTCACAGATCGCCTAGGTAAAATTGATAATTTAAGGGGAAAAAGCCTGGTGGTTAGGCGTGGTCACGGTCGCACGACCGCTGACCAAGAAACAGTACTTCCTTACACAGTACTGCACCCAAGACCCTTCATCGGTTGTAGTGGTGCGGTTTTATTTTTACTGGCAGTTTTACTGAAAATTATATACGCTGATTATCATTCGGCGGCGTATTCCATGTTTCTATCTATTTAGCATGGAAAATAATCTAGAGGGTAAAACGATTTTTTTTTTTTTTTTTTTTTTGGCGAATAAACCCTTTTTTTACTTTCACTTAACTATATATGAAATATATAGTAAGGGAAAGTATTGCGATCGTGAAATATTTCGACTTCCGGTTCTCAACCGAATTACACGTTTTAGGGTCCCCTGAGCCCAATTAAACAAGTCCCGCGAAAAAGGTCTGTGTGTGTGTGAACAGACTAGCTCTAAAACTATTAACCGTACGAACCTGAAATTGTGTATTCGGTATATGTATATGCCCGTGATGTGACAGCAAAACTTTCATCAAAATTGGTCAAAAGGAGGGAGTACTTTATTTCATAACTCTTTACGTTTTTTTTAGATTTTCTCAAAAACTGCTCTAACGATTTCGATAAAACTCATCATGTTTAATGTTCATGTTAAATGTTCTGAAGGGACCTTTTTTGTTTTCCTATGAAGTACCTATGTTTTTGTTTATATGGAGAAATTATCTGTCTCTAAGAATAAGGAATGGCTAAATATGAAATATGAAAAGAATCAAGTAAACATATCCAGGAGAAAAAAAGAAAAATATTCGTCAGTATGCCTTCAATGACCGACCATTGTTTATAATGAAATATGTTCTGTTTATTTAATGGAAATTATTTGTTTCATGGTAACTATAAATAGTTTTCACCAACTACATAGAGAGTTATAAAATTAGACGACTTAAAGTATCCAAATTATCATCTATTTCATAATAAACAAAATTAGTGTACTTTAGAGTACAAATACAAACAAAAAGTAAGTAAATGAATGTGAAAAAATATGTGACTTTGAGAAATGGCATTAAATAAAAAACGTAAATTTCTATTCAAAGTAAGTTGGTAAGTGAAAATTGTGTGTAGTGCGCATCACACCTGATTTTTTTTTTCATTATTATTTTAACTCTATTACTGTTATCATTCTGATACATACAAAAAACCATTACAGAGAATTGATTACATATTGGGGTAATTAGAAAAGTAAAGAACTACAACTAATTACTTAGCCTCTTGAATGGCCGAAAACGAGTTTACAGAGGCGATGAACCTTGATAATATTTAACTCTATTAACTTCATATCAAACCTAAATCAACAAGTGTGACTATGAAGCGTCCCAGCGAGGTCACATCTGGGAATAGAAGATAAACTTCAAAGGTATGGAGTGCGAAAGTTATACCACAGAAGGCATAATTGATGTAATAAAGCACATAATAAAAAATAATTGACTATTGCATTTGGCTCAAAAACACATTTGCCGAACTTCACGTTATGTCCCGTTATATTTTCAGGAGGGGGATCCATGATTAATGCAAAGTTAGGTTATGTATCTATCTTGTATTATTATGTGTCTATTTTGTAAAACGTTGTTTAAGACGGAGTTGTGCATATTATATGTTTAGATTAATATTATTTTCAAAATCTAGCCTTAATGTTTTTTATAGTTTTAATCGATATAATGGACGATAATTATGTTATAGGATAGTGGTCAGCAATTAACTTTCATGAAGGTCCGTTTCAAAGTCTTCCCGAGCTTCCGCGGTCCATTCAGGGGAAATCATCGGGGGCACTCCTCCGGAAAATTTTTGAAAAATTAACAGTTTAACTACCTTCATTTGAATCATTATTCAAATATTTGGGATAGTTATAACTCTTTTTCTATTCTGTCTATTGTGTTTTTTGTTTAAGATTTATTGAACTAGTTAAAAAAATATATTGTTACGATTGTTCTACAAGTATCTTAGTATTCGAAAACTAAAAAAAAAATTAGGTTTGGGCCACGTTCATTATGGGTTTTTTTCCCTGGTTGGACCACTGTGCGCTGTGGTTGATATTTTTTTTTTTTCTACAATATAAGATTTTTTTCTATAATTTGGGTTTCTCTATTTCCGTTTCTTAGGCGTTTAAATGGGCTAATAGTATTAACCTGTAAATAAGTTACTATAACATCCCAAGACGTAATCTTTCAGTGAGAATTTTTGCTTATATTGTGACGCTAAGGGAACTGGTTAGACAGATTTTTTTAGCAGCGAAACACAGTAGCTTTAGTTTATTCAGAGCTTGTTTTTATTTTTCCGTGGAGCCAGCGTATCCTGAAATACAGTCCATTTTTTGCACACTGTATATCAGATTTTTCTATACTGTACTTACTTTCGCAGTAGAATGTATTCCTTGGAATGTTACAAAAAAAAATTTTTAATTAATCAACAATAAAAATCATAGGTTTTCGAACCTCACACTCAACAATTACACCGAGTTACAGGCTACATTGCTGGAGCACTACCGGAGAAAAAATACGCTACTGGTGTACTGGCATGGACGCGATGACATGCCTCTTTCATGAGGCGACTGAAAAGGTGTTGGATGAGAGACCTCCTCTGCTGTAACAAAACCGGGATGATGTGCTCCTGGGCACTATCTTCCCTCATTCCTTACTTAAAATGCCTTTTTAGACCTTTTTGCTGACAACATAACAGCAGTTTATAACTCATTCGCTGATTGGGTGGCGGGATGGCCGAGTGGGCAAACGCGTTCGAAAATGCGCGTTGCCCATGGCAACATATGATTGGGAACCTGAAAGTTGCAAGTTCAAAGCCCGGAGCCAGGGGAAATTTAATAATACTCGGCATCAATCCCCCACCCTCTCTCCTGGCCCGGGAAACCCCGTATAGCCTATAAGGCGAGGAAGGGGAGGAACAAGAACAAGGACAACTCATTCGCTGATTGTCCCTTAGTTGCGACAGATGCAAACCCTAGAAACCCTTTCAGGCTCACAAGAGTAATGAATTTCGATAAATAATTTAAGATAAATTCAAGAAGTGGTGTAGAATCTTAATTGTATGTCCTTCAATGTTAATCTGGGAACTGAGTTGGAAAAAAAAGTGTCGTTAGAATTTTCTTTTTCTTATAGGCAGAAAATTGCGCATTTCTTTGAGCACAATATAAACATCTAAAACCTCAGTTCGGTTGCTATTTAATTTTATGTGCAAACGAAATCAAAATTTTCGAACTTTTTTCAACGTTTGCTTATTACTCAAAAACGACACATCGCACTCAAATTAGTATTATCTTTAAAATGGATAGGCATACATAAAATTTCGCGTCGAACGAGTTAAATTAAATTAAAAAAATCTGGTGCGTGCTCGCAACACACAACTTTCACTTACCAACTTAGTTAGATAAGAAATTAATGCGTTTTGTTAATGCCCCTTCTCAAAGTTACACATTTTCCACATTCATTTCTTATTTTTGTTTTCATTTGCTCTATAAACCCCTCAGAACATTTAATAATGATAAGGCTTACCTGATATTAAATAACACTCAATTTTCATTAAACATGACGAATATGAAGAAAATCGTTAAAGCCGTTTTTGAGATAATCTAAAAATTGGAAATAAAGTTATAAAATAAAGTGCCCCTTCCCTTTGATCAGTTTTGATGAAATGTCTGATATCACATCTTTGGCATATACATACATCAAATACCAAGTTTGATCAAAATTGTGAAAACCGTTTTTGAGTAAATAAAAAAAACACGTGAAAATGATACAAAATTTATTAAGTAAAGTCCCCCTCCGGTTGATCAATTTTTATGAAATGTTGGCTATCACATCTTTGGCATATACATACATCAAATACCCAGTTTGATCAAAATCGTGAAAACCGTTTCCGAGTAAATAAAAAAAAAACACGTGAAAATGATACAAAATTTATTAAGTAAAGTCCCCCCTCCGGTAGATCAATTTTGATGAAATGTAGGCCATCACATCTTTGGCATATACATACATCAAATACCCAGTTTGATCAGAATCGTGAAAACCGTTTTTGAGTAAATAAAAAAAAACACGTGAAAATGATACAAAATTTATTAAGTAAAGTCCCCCCTCCGGTTGATCAATTTTGATGAAATGTTGGCTATCACATCTTTGGCATATACATACATCAAATACCCAGTTTGATCAAAATCGTGAAAACCGTTTTCGAGTAAAAAAAAAAAAACACGTGAAAATGATTCAAAATTTATAAAGTAAAGTCCCCCCTCTGGTTGATCAATTTTTATGAAATTTTTACAGTCATATCTCGGGTATATAAATAGATCAAATACTCAGTTTAATCTAAATCGTTAGAGCCGTTTTTGAGAAAATCGAAAAAAACTTAAAAAGTTACTAAATAAAGTACCCCCTCTCTTTGAGCAATTTTGATGACATTCATGCTGTCACATCGCGGGCATATACATACACTAAATACCCAATCTCAGGTTCGCACGGTTTATAGTTTTTGAGCTAGTCTGTTCACACACACACACACACACACACACACACACACACAGACACACACACACACACACAGACCATTTTGCGGGACTTGGTTAATTGGACTCAGGGGACCCCAAAACGTGTATTTCCGTTGAAAACCGGAAGTCAAAATTTTTCACGATCGCAATACTTCCACTTACTATATATTTCATATATAGGTAAGTGAAAGTAATAAATAAACTAATACATTAATTATTTTAGAAGCGAAACACAATATATTTAGTTTAGTCAGAGCTTGTTTTTAATTTTTCGTGTAGTCAGTATTAATAACTATTAAATTATTTTAAATTAATTAAAATAAGCAGATGATATCTCCTTTGCTGATCGACACTTAGTTCCGACAGGTGCAAATAAAAGTCTGAAGATTAAAAAAAAAAAAAATCTGATATCCTCATAATAAAGTAATAAATTCCAGTTATTCAATATGTTGATAACATCTCAAGCTCCATTAGAGATGAATGAAAGTCATTCAAAACAACCATAAAGTCAGGGTTTATAGATTAGAGTGTTACCTGTTCTGAATGTGTTAACAGAAGCAGGTTTCATCTTGTTAACATAATCCAAACTCTAGCCTACCTTACGTAAGGTTAGGTTAGAAGAAAGCAGTATCACTATTTCGGGCTAGATAACCTAGGCAATGACCAAGGAACTCTCTCTCGTCAGAGGTGGAATCTGATATTCAACGCCGCACGGTGGGAGCCTACAGGTTCCTTCGGCACCGGCACCTGGTCAGTCAGATGTTTCCGCGTGTGGCTCAAACAATTTCAGCTGTTCTTAACTGAGTAGAATTTTAATTCAAGCGTATTTTTCGGCAATATGAATCCTTAGTTTCGAAAAAAACGGAAATGAAAGATATTAAAATTTCATAACGAACAAATGAACCATATTTACGAATTACAATGAAATTCCAGGCGGTATCAGCAGAGATACGGAGTTATTCATTTTGTTTTGTTTATTTTTAGTCATTTTTTTTTCTTTCTGAAATACAGAACATGCTATTGCAATTTATTGGAAATCATCAGCGATGGTCGGTGTTAATACTTTTTTTAATAATTATTTCTATTGTTAATTTAAAATGATTTTTTCATTAATATTATCTTGATTGTTATATGTATTATTCTTCAGAACTCAGCGTTACCGCAGCCAGGGTAATAGTTTAGGGAAGGCTAATCAAAGTTACAATATTGCTATCCTTACGTGTCCTAATACAAGAGTATAGAATATGTTATTCTATACTCTATGGTCCTAACTGGTTAGGGTGCAATTTCTATCCGCTCTAGAACTCCTGGAATACGATTTTGCCCCTTTTTTGCCTTCCTTATCGGAATCCCCCCCCCCCCCCCTCGCGAAATTAGTATAATAAAGAAAAGAATTAAGTAACGTATACAGAATTAAATCAACGAATCATTAGGTACGGAATTCTTAAAGCTCGGTAATATTCTTGTCCAATGGCAGCAAACATTAACTAACTTTTCATTAATCTTGGTTCCCCCTCCCGAAAATATATTCTATATTCGCCACTGCCATATTTAAGGGACGTAACGTGAAGTGGGGCTAATTTTTTTTTGGAGGCAGAAGCAATAGTGAATTATTTCTAATTATGTGCTTTATTACACTAAATTTTTATAAAACTTTGTCATAAGAATAAAAAATATTTTTTTTTATCGGCTACACTCAAAAATCATAAACTTCAACTTTATTATGATACGGTAACGTGAAACAAAAACATATGATTGAAAAGAGATTGAGAAGACTTTTTGTTGGAAAAGTTACAAACTGTTTAGTACATGTTCGTGACTGTTCGATTATCTTCTTCACTTGTTAGAAACATTCGATTGTCGAAGGAACGATGGACTGAAGAGTTAGTCTTGCTCAGAAGGTTGAATCATATGGTTATTTGTGCGTTTCTGTATCGTTTACAAGTTGATAATTTTTGTTAATTATTTGTGACTCTATGTTTGTCTGACATTGTGTTATTTTCTACTAGCTAGGGTGCCCGGCTTCGCTCCGGTATTTCTGTGATAGTTTTAATAACAGAAAAACTTTCAAATTAATGGAAATATAAAACAAAATTAGCATCTTCTTGAAACTTCAGGTTTAACTTGGTATTAATAGTAAGATCGAGATCTGCAGGGTCCCCCCAAATAAGGAACCCTATAAACTTTATGGGGTTTGAAAATGGTAAATGAAAAATTGGCTGCAAATTCGTCGAGATATGCATCGTTTTTTATGATTTCTGTGATCCTGAATCATATTAGCCCATTCCATGCGGTAATTTATAATTTAATAACAATAATCATAACAACAATAATCAGTAAATAATTTATTAGATTATAGTTGAAAAATCTGATTTATCGACATGTACTGGTATATATCTGTATATCCCACGTCGGATTGTTAAAACTCTAAAAATATCAATTTTAAGTTAAAAAAAACTGTTTGAATCAGAATTAAAAAACCTCCATATTAGTCACAATAGTATTAATAATTTCGTTGGCTTCAGGCGTAATTTAACATATTCTTTTGCGGTGAGGATGATCGTGTTAACGCAAGTAAAGGGCTACTTTTGAGTTACAGTTAGCTCTAAACGCCCCGATCGTAGACTATTTATCATTAAAGACGATTAAATATACTAAGAACACTTAAAACTTTTTGTTTTGATTTATATTCAGTCAAGTAACCTCTTTTTTTTATGTTTGTTTTTATTCGCTCTCTGTACTACTAAGAAATTTTCACTCATATTGCATTAAATATACTTATATATTATATATTGATTAAGCGTAATGTGTTGATAAATTAGCCTTCTTATGCTAAAATTACTTTTTTAAGGAATCCAGTTGATTTTTTTTTTCATTGATTTTCTAATTCATTGATTGATTGATTTTCAGAGATATGAAATAATTATTTTATTTTAAAACGCAAAGGAGAAACTAATTATATTAGCTTAATTTTGAGTACTTAATTTCAAAATAACAACTGAAGATATATATCCTAACCATTACGAACTGATGAATGAAGAATAAATATTAAGTGAAACGCACCCCAACGCTTCCTGGTAGTCTGCAGCTCGAACTAAATTTTTCATTCGTTAACCCGAACAGGTAGGCTAATTACATTGTGCGAGAGGCCTAAAATTCCGTTCCTTTTCTCTTCAATTTTACAGGCTAAAAATAAAAACTGACACCTTCTTCATCGTTAGGGGCTATAGAGCTATACGATGACATAACATTCTAGGTCGTAAGTTGAGTCGTTTTTGAGTCTTTTCGGCACGCACATTGTACACCTTGCTTTATAATGTATATATTGATTTGAGTTTGTGTTGTTTGGCAGACATTGTGTATTATTATTCTTGTTTAATAAAATGTATCTAAAACCCACATTATTTTTTTATTTTTTTTTATACTGTTTTTATTTAGTTTCATTCACATACCAGGTACATACCAATCACTAAGTAAATAAAAACATTCACAGAACTGTAGTCTATTAGACCGTCAGTCCGGAGCTGGCCTTATATATTTTAATACATAACTATGATATACCAACATAACTAATATTACAAGCAAAGGTAAACAACCCACAAAATAACAAAAAACAATTAATTAAAATAAACATATAAATAAACAATATAACTTAATGTACCGCCCTGACACTTCTTATTTATTACTACTAATATTTTTTTTTTTTTTTTTTAAAACAAATAGTACAACAATAACAATAAAACAATTTTTTGTTTTTGTTTTAATTATAATTAAATTCTTGGTTAAGGTTGTATCTATATTGCCATGCCTTTTTACAATATTTATATAGCGCCAGCCAATCTTTACCGTTTAGGTAGTATATAACATCTTCCCTATTTAAATAACTCCTATCAAAACAACCTCTTCTGATTTCCGCTAAAATAGGACATATTGCTAGGAAGTGCAAGGTGTTTTCAGTTTCTTTTTTATTACATAATGAGCATATTATATTACTGTTTTGTTAAAATCTGTTATAATTTAAATATAATAACTCACATCTAACTTTGAAAATCCATTTAGCGGCACTGAAATTGATTTTAGGGTCGTGTAGGTAATTTGTTCCGTAATCATGGTTTAATTGTTTGTATAGCATCATTTTATCAGATTTGTAAGCCTTTTGTATAAATTTTAATTTATAAATTTCTGTTAAGGAATCTCTAAATTCCTGTAGTATTAAGGCACAGTTATTTTGAATATTTATTTGAATGTTATATTTTTCTGCCAGTTCATTTAGATCTTTTAGCCAATAGACCTTTTCTTTTATTACTTCATTATTCAGAAAACTTGGTAGTCTATTATTTGAATACGATAAAAGTTTTAGAATGTAATTGTGATGTATTTTTAAGATGTCAATAAATATGGGAACTATTTTGGTTTCTATGTGAATGAGATATGATGGCGTGGGTTGTGGTAAGTTAAATAATTTCTTAATGAAAAAATAAAAAAGTTTTTCGGTTTCTGCATATTCTTTACTTCCCCAATCCTGAGCCTCATATCCCATGAAAGACTTGAAAACACTATTAAATACTTGAATTTTTGATTTAAAAGGTATTCTATTGTTTGTTAGAAAGTTTTTCCATAAAGAGTTTATGGCGATTTTAGCTTTTGATAGTTTTTTTTGTAAGTGTTTTTTTAAGGACAGTGTAGGTGTAAGGTGAATTCCCAAATACTTGTATTCATTCACAACATCCACTGTTTGCTTATTGAAAACCCATTTTTCATTTCGACCTCGTTTACCTCCTCCATTTCTGAAAATTACTATTTTAGACTTATTTAAATTTACTTCTAAATTCCACATTTGGCAGTAGTTCTCTAAATCATTGATCATTAATTGTAGAATTTTAGTGTCCGATGCTATCATTATGATGTCATCCGCATAGGCTAGTAATTTTATTTTCCTTCCGTTAACTTCCGTAATTATTAATGAAAAGGCCCGTTATGTCTCCAATATTATTAATTTTTCATCCATGAAGACAAAATACGACGCTTTTTCACTGATGTGAAAACCACAAGAGGATTAAAATTGGACACATACTACAGAGTGATAATAACCGACACTAAACCTGGATCAGATAAAAACCAAAAAATGTAGGATCAATTATCGAGGGAGGAAAAAATGAGCAATATGGGAATTCCCTAAAATGAAAAACAACAAGATAAATGCCGAACAAAATACCCAAGAAAACACTAACCTTTTTTTTTTTTTTTTGAAGAGAGCTTTAAGGATACCATCTTTAAAAGCAGTTCAAGCAGAGCTATCACAGGGATTTCCACCTTGGTAACGCGTGAAGGCAAATCATAGAGGATACACACCAATTGAAAAAAAAAAATATCGATCTTAATTTGAATTCACAATTTATTTTAAATAAATTTCAGTTGTAGCTTTTTTTAATTATCTTTGGTATTTAGAGAATCAAAACAACTTTTGCACTGTTTTGTTTTTCAAACGCTCATGAACCAGGAAGAATTTTCAAAGCCAAAAAATAAGAATACAAATTGGATAATGGGAAATTGGATAAAAATAAAGATTGATCGAATAGGAAAAGCACTGTGAACAGGCACTGGAATAAATAATAAAAATTCAGAAAGATCCCGATTAAGGCACTAGTGAACAAAGATGCCACAGAAATTACAGGAAATAAAAAACGTTAAGAGAGAATCATGGAATATTATGAAGAGCTTTGCGGCGGGAAAGTGGGGGAAGAAGGTAATTAAAATTTTCTCAGGAAACAGCTATACTTAAAATGAGGTAAAATATATTATATAATAAGATTATACAATAAAAATCTTCAATAAATGTAATGTAGAAGCTCCAAGCCCAGGCCAAATAACAATGAGCCAATTAAAGTCTAAAAGCCCTAATTAATATTCTTACAAACCTCTCTACAGCTTTACAGTACTGTATGAGGGCAGAAATACCAGAAGAACGGACGGAAGTTAAGAAGATAATATCATTCAAGAAAGGAAATAAGAAAAGACTAAAATTTTAATCCAAAGATTTGGATCCAATCATATATATTATTTCTCAAAGCCTTTTTTTTTTTGTCGGTACGCCATACCTTCCTTAATACTTCATCAAATTTCATGAATGAGACATCATTTTAAAGCTTTCCTTGACCGCTACACCGTTAAAATTACAAATCACTCATTTCCCCTTCGATTTATAAAATAATAAACGGTTATAAAACCGTTGTTTTGGTAATAGATGTTTCTAAAAGGCGTCAATCTTTTCAGGTTTTCAAGGAAAACATTTTCGTTCGTATACATTTTTTTCGATTAACCCCTTCGTTTATGAGTTGTAAGCGAAAAACTACAATTCCGGGCTTTTTATAAGGTGTCATTTTTTTTCAATATGTGGAGACAAACTTTTTTGGTTTTATACACTTTTCCGATACTCACCGTTTGCGAGTTACAAGCAAAAACATGCGGTTTCAGTCAATAGAATTTTATTTTTTTACTCGCTTTCCGCGAAACTGATATGTTTGACATTTATGACGATGTAAAACAAACCCACCAACAAGCAATCACAGATGACCATATCATTACTTCAAACATAGCGTTCAAAGATTGTGTAAACCCGTAAAAAATACGTAAATACCTTAAACTTATGTTTCAAAAATAAATAATCCACGATTTAAACATATCTATTCTTTACTTCAACCCTCACCTATGCCGATGAAACACTAAATACGCTCTATACGATACTAAATAGAAGGTGTGTACATCAATTAAGTGGGATTTAAGTAGATTAGAGTGCAAATACTTCGCAAGGGTCACCTAGTGATAAATAAATATCCAGAACGGTTTAAAACAAGTTATTCAACTCTAGTAAACCTTCTGGCCATAAATGAATTAATAACCAAATTCAAGGGAGATGGTTTTAGACTGTGCCGAGGATAAAAAATATATAAAATAAAAACCACTAAGAGCTCTAAAGAACGAGACCTGGAAGCAATATACACTGAATAAAACGTAAGGACAAAAAAAGGCTTTCGTTGATTTAAAAAAATAAAAATAAAAAAAAAACGTGCAATGGAAAAGTAAAGGAATATCTTGGGGAAAATTCGGACTGGAAAGTCATAAAAAAAAAAAAAGTCGACCGCACAATGCATCGAATGCAGGCTAATAGTGGGCGAAAATAATAATTAAAAAAAAAAAATTGCATCTTAATCAAACTTTGATATGAATGATATTGATATGAAGCATAGATGATTACGAAGTCGGTGAAGAAATTGAAAGTTCTGTTGTAAATATGTTGTGAATACACTTTTTGATAACATTAAAGCGGCACTGACCCGTGCGAAGCATTCGAGCTATAACCTACTTAAATCTCACATAACTAAAGTACCGTAATTTAATTGCATTTTTTTTGCTTGTAACTCGCAAACGGTGACAATCGGAAAAGTTTATATAACCAAAAATGTTCGTCTCGACTAACTCAAAAAAATGACACCTTCGACAAAGCCCAGCGACCAAATTTCACTGTGCATTGCAGTTTTTCGATTACAACTCGCATAGGATGGGGTCGATCAAAAAAATGTATATGACCGAAAATATTCTCCTTGAAAACCTGAAAATATTGACACCATTTAGAAATCCCTACGACCACTTTTTTCACAAAAACCGCGGTTTTGCGCTTATAACTCGCTATCGAAGGGGAAATGATTTATTTGTATACTAGCTAAAAATATAATATTTTTAAATAATTTATTTTTTGAAGAGAAAAGATTTGGCTCCGCCGGGAGTCGAACCCGGGTCTCCTGCGTTACATGCGAGGATGCTAACCGCTACACCACAGAGCTCGGCTCAAGGCAGAGCAAATCCTTCCTCTTCACTGATACCTACTCCCCCTATCTCACAAGTTATGTGAGTAGTAGCGGGAGGTGGACAATTTTTGTCCAATTTATGATATTTTATTGACGTAAGTCAATTTTTTAAAATTAATCCAATCTTAAATTGTGGCTCACCACCAATTTTAAATTATTTTTAAATAATTTATTTTTTGAAGAGAAAAGATTTGGCTCCGCCGGGAGTCGAACCCGGGTCTCCTGCGTTACATGCGAGGATGCTAACCGCTACACCACAGGGCTCGGCTCAAGGCAGAGCAAATCAAAAAATAAATTATTTAAAAATAATTTAAAATTGGTGGTGAGCCACAATTTAAGATTGGATTAATTAAAATAATTTTAAAAATTGACTTACGTCAATAAAATATCATAAATTGGACAAAAATTGTCCACCTCCCGCTACTACTCACATAACTTGTGAGATAGGGGGAGTAGGTATCAGTGAAGAGGAAGGATTTGCTCTGCCTTGAGCCGAGCTCTGTGGTGTAGCGGTTAGCATCCTCGCATGTAACGCAGGAGACCCGGGTTCGACTCCCGGCGGAGCCAAATCTTTTCTCTTCAAAAAATAAATTATTTAAAAATAATTTAAAATTGGTGGTGAGCCACAATTTAAGATTGGATTAATTAAAATAATTTTTAAAAAATTGACTTACGTCAATAAAATATCATAAATTGGACAAAAATTGTCCACCTCCCGCTACTACTCACATAACTTGTGAGATAGGGGGAGTAGGTATCAGTGAAGAGGAAGGATTTGCTCTGCCTTGAGCCGAGCTCTGTGGTGTAGCGGTTAGCATCCTCGCATGTAACGCAGGAGACCCGGGTTCGACTCCCGGCGGAGCCAAATCTTTTCTCTTCAAAAAATAAATTATTTAAAAATAATTTAAAATTGGTGGTGAGCCACAATTTAAGATTGGATTAATTAAAAATATAATAGTACAGAAAAATAGACCAAAATTAATCATGATTAAAACAAAATTTGTACCATCCTGAAACCTCAGTTTAGTATTAGTGGTAAGTTTAGAAACCTCAGATTCCGCCCATATATGGTTGGGGTATAAGAGATCCTATTAATGCGGTTCTCTTAATGCGTTTTCTTCCTTTTTCTTGATTAAGAAAAATTATTTTCAAATATGTCGCAGCAAATATGTCCTGGTTGCTTTTCTTATGGTTTCTATGTTCTGATTCCATTGAGACCATTCTCATGACGATACCGAATCCTTATCAAGTAACTTCTCCTTTTTCGAATTCGATTGAAAATTTAAGAACAGAACAGAATTACTAAACAGAAATATTATATGAACACTTTATTTTCGATATTCCATTAGGTTATATCTTTTATTCATATTATCTATGGGTTATCTATTTTATTCAGTGTTAGTTTTTATTCGCTCACTACACTAATAAGCAATTTTTCATTTGTTGTAAATTTACTCTTATATTGTATATTGATTAAAGGCAATGTTTCGACCAATTCTTTCCTCTTCTGTAAAACTTAATGCGCTTAGGAATCCAGTTGGTTTTGTTTTTAATTTCAATTCATTGCAAAGATGTAATGACCTAATTTAAAAATAAAAAGGAAAATATAATTATTTATACTTAATCTCGTGTAATTTAAAGAAAACAGCTGAAGCTAAAACCATAACAAAGAGAACTAATGAACGATAACCTTATGAATTGAGCTTAGCTAGCGCTCCTGGCTTCCAAATGTCGAACTACTTTTTTTCATTCATTAACTCGCCTTGGCTTATTAGAGGGGCTAATTACATGTAGCGAGAGGCTTAAAATTACAGCCCTTGTCTCTTCAACATTACTCACTTAAAATGAAAACTGAAACCTTCTTCATCGTTAGGGGCAATAGGGCAATACGACGATATAACATTCCATATAGTAGGTGTAGTCGTTTTTGAGTCTTTTCGGCAGGCACATTGTACACTTTGCTTTATAATATATATTGATTTTTCCGGTGAAGCGGATAAGGAAAGCTCGACAATGATGCCTCATTCATGAAATTTGATGAAGTATTGAGGAAGTTATGGCGTACCGACAAAAAAAAAAGGCCTTGAAAAATAATATATACCGGTTTCACCCGGAGAATTTCATTTTTTAAATCTATAAATTGAGACTTTTAACGACTCAAACGCTCGATTTCGTTAAAACCAATGTAAAGCGAGATCAAATGATTTTTATAGTAATAAAGAATACTAGGTGGACCCGTGCGAAGCACTTCGCAGGAAGATTTGTATCACATTTTATTTCTAGGTTTAACATAACTATGAAATGAACTTTTTTTTTTTTGCCTGTTCGTACCCCCCCCCCCTCTCCCCCAACCATTCGGGCCTTAAGGTGAAACTTTTTTTCTACAGCAAGGAAGAATAAATTATTTTTCTGTTTAATAGTTAAGGAAGAACTTCTTTTTCTGACGTTTTTCTCTACAAAAGTTTCCTGTAATCTTCCTGGAATATATGAAATCACTAAGAATGTTGCATAGTCTTGGAAATTAATTTTTCTACATTCTGATTTTAAATTCCCTACTGATTTTGTTTTTTCAAAAACAGTTCATAAGATGCTTTTTACGCTTATTTTTCTGACAATGGAGAGGAAGATAGTCTTCTAAGTGGTAAGAACGACATCAAATAGGTTTCTATCCATGGAGAGGCAACAAAACAATAAGTTGCCTCGTGAAGCTGAGGGGCCTAACCCACGAAAACCAAAGTTTTAGAGGTGTAAGACGCCTGGCCCAAAAACGTGGAACGTGTATGTGTCATAAAGCCCGCGTAGAAACCATTGAAATTAATTTTTCTTATTTCGATACTTCAGTTTTCTGAAATTCCCGTTATAAAAAAGATAAGTTGATAAAACCAAAGTTCTAATGAATCACTATGTTACCATGAATCACCATAAATAGATTTTATATATATTTTGGATTACAGTCATGGGCGGATCCAGCCGATTGTAAAGGGGGGGACTGCATCCTAATGGGGGGAGGCTGCAGCCCCACAGCCCTTCATTTGGATCTGCCGATCAGCTTTTTCACCTTATCACAACTGAAATTCTACCTGTTCTGCGCATTTTTGTTCTTTAACTTGCTTCCTTACTTTAAGGAAAATCAATTTTCTATCTTTAAATGACGAAAATTTTTCCAAATGGAGGGGCTCCAGCCCCCATAGCACCCCCCTCCCCTCAGATCCGCGAATGACTAAAGTAGACTCCTGGTTATCCCTCCTCGTCGGAACGGATACATTGCCGTTTAAGTGAATGAGCCGGTCAATCCGGAAAAGTGTATAAAAAACCAGCAAAATATATTATTATAACTTCTATATTTTGATAAAACCCAAATGCAACACACAACCTATTGTACAAAGGCTATATAGTTATTAATTAAAGAAACCTTTTTTGGGCCAATTTTATTTAACAATTTAAGAAAATTTACACTATCAATCTATTCAGTTTTCACAAATCTTTTATTTTTTTTCGTTTATACGCACCTTAATGTCAACTGACGAAATTTCTTGTCAAAATATAGGAAGCTATTTCTTTTTTAATGAAATGAATGGAGGATACGGATTTTGTTTCAAGATCAATTTTACTTCGAAGAGATTTTTTTTACTGGAGTTCGGTAAAAAATAAAAAAATTTGGTGCGTACGCGCAACACACAACTTTCACTTACCAACTTACTTAGAATAGAAATTAATGCGTTTTTTTAATGCCACTTCTCAAAGTTACACATTTTTCCACATTCATTTCTTATTTTTGTTTTCATTTGCTCTATAAAAAAACACTAATTTATTTTATTAATAAATAAAAGTTTATACTTGTGATAAATTCGGCAATGCAAGCATGATACTCCAAGTCGTCTGATTTTATAATTCTCAATGTACTTGATGAAAATTTCATTTAGTTACCATGAAACAAATAATTTCCATGAAATGAACAGAACGGCTTTGATTATGAACGATGATCTGTCATTAAAGGCGTACTACGCATGCATGGGCTCAACGTGTTTGAGTTGACTCACACAAGTTCACTGAATATTTTTCTTTTTTTCTCCTCTAAAATGTTGGCTATCACGTCTTTGGCATTTATATAATTCAAATACCCAGTTTGATTAAAATCGTTGAAGCCGTTTTTGAGTAAATAAAAAAAACACGTGAAAATGATACAAAATTTATTAAGTAAAGTCCCCCCTCCGTTCGACCAATTTTGATGAAATGTTGGCTATCACATCTCTGGCATATATATACATCAAATACCCAGTTTTATTAAAATCGTTGAAGCCGTTTTTGAGTAAATAAAAATAACAGGTGAAAATGATACAAAATTTATTAAGTAAAGTCCCCCCTCCGGTTGATCAATTTTGATGAAATTTTTAGTCATATCTCGGGCATATCAATGCATCAAATACTCAGTTTAATCAAAATTGTTGGAGCCGTTTTTGAGAAAACCAAAAAAATGTAAAAAGTTATTAAATAAAGTACCCCTCTGGGCAATTTTGATGAAATTTTTGCTGTCACATCGCGGGCATATACATATAATAAATACCTAATTTCAGGTTCGCACGGATTATAGTTTTTGAGCTAGTCTGTTCACACACACACACACACACAACGCACACGCACGCGCACGCGCACGCACACCCACACACAGTCCATTTCGCGGGACTTGGTTATTTGGACTCAGGGGACCCCAAAACGTGTATTTCCGTTGAAATCCGAAAGTGGAAATTTTTCACGATCGCAATACTTCCCCTTACTATATATTTCATATGTAAGTAAGTGAAAGTATAAAACAAAAGACTTTTTGCCTACATTTTAATTTATTTAAGATCTATCGAACCGCAACATAATACAAATTTTAACAAAATTTTTTATTGAGAATATGACAAAATTATAAATGTTTTTAAGGATTTTAAAAAGAATTTTTATCTTTTACAGCGTCCATCGGTTTATCTGAAGAGTCGGTTAAACGGGAACCGGTAAAGTGGGAGTATACTGTAATTGCTAAATGTGAGAGTGCAATTTTCCAACGCTACAATTAAGTCTAAATCAGACGAAACAACATTTTTAGAACCTAAACACGACAGGTCCTAGCATTTGCTGTAACGTAATACAATAAGTAGTTGACCACGTGCGGCGGAGGAGCCTAACCCAGGCGTTATCTCAGAAATGATAGGTTTTAGGGCTTTAAAACGCAAACTCCAGTTTAGTTCTAAAGAACTAAACTGGGTCTTAATGCTCGTATCGCAATCCCTAAAACCCAATTTTATTCGTTTCGATCCGTTGAGTCAGTACGTTTAGGTCGATATTTTATTTTGGACCAAGAAATAAACACTGAGAATGCAATTCGCAAAAGCTCCGTGAAATTCTGAATCCAACGATACCACATTCGTGGCATTTGAGCACGGTAGGACCTTATAATTGATGAAAAACCGATTTTTACGCTTTGTGAAATAATATATGTGGGATACCCAGAGATTGGCTGAAGTTGTGGAATTTTAACATGGACAGGTGTTCGCATCTGGTATCAAAGTACCACTGAGCGAAATTTGGAGAATTAAGGACAAACGATATGGATGTCTATAAAGAACGAACAAACAAACAGAATTTCATCTTTATTTATATAGATGATTCTAAAAATAAATTAAACTGAAAGCTGGCATTTATATCACACGAGATATTGAACTAAAGATACAATCTTCTTCTTCACTATGTTGCCCTTCTCCTCTATGCCCTACTTCACTATCGGAAAGGTTCCAATTTTAAGCGAGAACAAGTTTTCGTTTTCGTCTTTACGTAAATAATTAAGTATAAATAAGTATTGTTGATTCATCCGTATCCTTGAGATCTTTAGACGGGAATTTCCGTTTACCAGACAGAAATGGGTTCGAACTTACCAAAAAGTAATTCTTATTACCTTTCTTACAGTTTTATATCTCTCCACCATGCAAAACAGTGCCCCCTGGTAGCCATGTGAGCAATTAATTAGTAGTAAGACAGATACAGTGAAGTGAGCATCTCCGTCAGCCCTTACAAGTGGGCCTTAGGCCACCATTTATCACATGGTTCTTCAGAAAAACACAGAAGCAATGTCCAGCTAAGAAAGTAAGCTGAAGTAGCCAGGAGAAAGGCAGGGGGCAGGGACATAAAAATGGACCTTCATTTACGCTTGGGCCCAGTACATTGCCAGAATCAGGAAGTTAATCTATAAATAAATGTATTTAGCATGCTTTTAATTGCGGAGGGCACACTCCCCTCTACTAGTGAATGGGGATTGCCCGACGTTAACACTTTAATGTGAGTAGTGTAGGAACGAGTAGGATTGTTTACAATGAAAAATCATCTCGAAGACCATTTTTGAAAAATGTCCATCCAAAGATAAAAATATAGGGTAAACCGTGCAGTTATTGACACCCTTAAGACTACATTTCAGTGGTGAACTTAAAAAAAAAAACTTTTTATGAAGGGATCAAATTGAAACTTCCTGTAGCTCCTCTTTATCTATCCTTACAAAGACTCAAGAGGTTTTTTTGGGTCAAAAGTTTAAAAGTTTTAACATATGGCAATATTTATTGTAAAAAGTGCAAAAACTAGTTATTGACACCCTGTGAATTTAATTGTGAAATCTTCCCCATGGTTAGTTTGTTTAAGTCTTACTTCATAGATGACTTAGAGGACCCTTTATTCATTAGATTCATGTATATCTTGTAATAAAATTAGGACTTGTTTACCTATTTCTTTAAGTTAAAGTTGGGGTGTCTATAACTGTACTGAGTGACAATAACTGTATATTTTACCCTAGTTCAGATTTTTTTTTTTTTTTTTCCACCCTAACAAATGGTCTTTATAATAAAAAAAAAAGGCTGATTCACTTCGTAGAGGAGACTTTTTTAGGAAAATAAAAAAGTGTTTTTACTCAATTTAAATATTTCTTGAAAACAAACAACATGCGACTGATAGCTCACTAATGGCTTCAGAGGAACCGACCGTTCTCTCAAACTTCAATCCCTCCCAATTCCCCATATATTATGTACTTCAAATCCCCATATACTTCCCCATATACTATAAAATCCTTTTTTTAGAGAAGCATCCTTTGGATATGAAAGCATACTATAGTCATATACCAATTGATATACATTTGATATTTCGTTTGATATATATATATTCAATTTTGTTCAAACTCGATGGTCTATGGACCATACTAAATGTCTTGAAGATAAATAAAACAAACCAGACAGGAACTTGTTGGGGTCGAAAATGAATCAGAAACAGAATTTGAGGTTGAAGATAGCGAAGAAGATTATGAAGAATAAGGATCAAGAATGAAAGAGGATCACACACCTCTCACCGTAACATCCAGTGAAATGTTGATAAGCCCACTAAGATAACAAGAATATTAAAAAGGTCGTTTGCGGTATTTTAATGAATATGGCACAGAGACAATGCCTTGGAAAGTAGACGAGAATTTGTAACGACAGCAGGATGGCCCACACAGATCATGTCAGCTGATAAAATTGTATAGTGTACACTTCCTCGACGATTATTAACTTAACAAAAAACTGTAAAAAGCAATTGTAGTGTAAAACCATTTAGTGAAATGGAACATAATAATCAAACAAGAACGAATGCTAACGATAACATTATCTTTTAGTGTTTAAATACAGCAAAATAAGAGCTATATCTTATTTTTCTTTTAATAAGTAGATATTCAAAACAATTTTAATCTCAAAGATGCCATTCACATTTTTATTTTAAAAAATCTGGTGCATGCGCGTAACACACAACTTTCATTTACCAACTTACTTAGATTAGAAATTGATATGTTTTGTTAATTGCCATTTCTCAAAGCACTGTGAACAGGCACTGGAATAAATAATAAAAATTCAGAAAGATCCCGATTAAGGCACTAGTGAACAAAGATGCCACAGAAATTACAGGAAATAAAAAACGTTAAGAGAGAATCATGGAATATTATGAAGAGCTTTGCGGCGGGAAAGTGGGGGAAGAAGGTAATTAAAATTTTCTCAGGAAACAGCTATACTTAAAATGAGGTAAAATATATTATATAATAAGATTATACAATAAAAATCTTCAATAAATGTAATGTAGAAGCTCCAAGCCCAGGCCAAATAACAATGAGCCAATTAAAGTCTAAAAGCCCTAATTAATATTCTTACAAACCTCTCTACAGCTTTACAGTACTGTATGAGGGCAGAAATACCAGAAGAACGGACGGAAGTTAAGAAGATAATATCATTCAAGAAAGGAAATAAGAAAAGACTAAAATTTTAATCCAAAGATTTGGATCCAATCATATATATTATTTCTCAAAGCCTTTTTTTTTTTGTCGGTACGCCATACCTTCCTTAATACTTCATCAAATTTCATGAATGAGACATCATTTTAAAGCTTTCCTTGACCGCTACACCGTTAAAATTACAAATCACTCATTTCCCCTTCGATTTATAAAATAATAAACGGTTATAAAACCGTTGTTTTGGTAATAGATGTTTCTAAAAGGCGTCAATCTTTTCAGGTTTTCAAGGAAAACATTTTCGTTCGTATACATTTTTTTCGATTAACCCCTTCGTTTATGAGTTGTAAGCGAAAAACTACAATTCCGGGCTTTTTATAAGGTGTCATTTTTTTTCAATATGTGGAGACAAACTTTTTTGGTTTTATACACTTTTCCGATACTCACCGTTTGCGAGTTACAAGCAAAAACATGCGGTTTCAGTCAATAGAATTTTATTTTTTTACTCGCTTTCCGCGAAACTGATATGTTTGACATTTATGACGATGTAAAACAAACCCACCAACAAGCAATCACAGATGACCATATCATTACTTCAAACATAGCGTTCAAAGATTGTGTAAACCCGTAAAAAATACGTAAATACCTTAAACTTATGTTTCAAAAATAAATAATCCACGATTTAAACATATCTATTCTTTACTTCAACCCTCACCTATGCCGATGAAACACTAAATACGCTCTATACGATACTAAATAGAAGGTGTGTACATCAATTAAGTGGGATTTAAGTAGATTAGAGTGCAAATACTTCGCAAGGGTCACCTAGTGATAAATAAATATCCAGAACGGTTTAAAACAAGTTATTCAACTCTAGTAAACCTTCTGGCCATAAATGAATTAATAACCAAATTCAAGGGAGATGGTTTTAGACTGTGCCGAGGATAAAAAATATATAAAATAAAAACCACTAAGAGCTCTAAAGAACGAGACCTGGAAGCAATATACACTGAATAAAACGTAAGGACAAAAAAAGGCTTTCGTTGATTTAAAAAAATAAAAATAAAAAAAAAACGTGCAATGGAAAAGTAAAGGAATATCTTGGGGAAAATTCGGACTGGAAAGTCATAAAAAAAAAAAAAGTCGACCGCACAATGCATCGAATGCAGGCTAATAGTGGGCGAAAATAATAATTAAAAAAAAAAAATTGCATCTTAATCAAACTTTGATATGAATGATATTGATATGAAGCATAGATGATTACGAAGTCGGTGAAGAAATTGAAAGTTCTGTTGTAAATATGTTGTGAATACACTTTTTGATAACATTAAAGCGGCACTGACCCGTGCGAAGCATTCGAGCTATAACCTACTTAAATCTCACATAACTAAAGTACCGTAATTTAATTGCATTTTTTTTGCTTGTAACTCGCAAACGGTGACAATCGGAAAAGTTTATATAACCAAAAATGTTCGTCTCGACTAACTCAAAAAAATGACACCTTCGACAAAGCCCAGCGACCAAATTTCACTGTGCATTGCAGTTTTTCGATTACAACTCGCATAGGATGGGGTCGATCAAAAAAATGTATATGACCGAAAATATTCTCCTTGAAAACCTGAAAATATTGACACCATTTAGAAATCCCTACGACCACTTTTTTCACAAAAACCGCGGTTTTGCGCTTATAACTCGCTATCGAAGGGGAAATGATTTATTTGTATACTAGCTAAAAATATAATATTTTTAAATAATTTATTTTTTGAAGAGAAAAGATTTGGCTCCGCCGGGAGTCGAACCCGGGTCTCCTGCGTTACATGCGAGGATGCTAACCGCTACACCACAGAGCTCGGCTCAAGGCAGAGCAAATCCTTCCTCTTCACTGATACCTACTCCCCCTATCTCACAAGTTATGTGAGTAGTAGCGGGAGGTGGACAATTTTTGTCCAATTTATGATATTTTATTGACGTAAGTCAATTTTTTAAAATTAATCCAATCTTAAATTGTGGCTCACCACCAATTTTAAATTATTTTTAAATAATTTATTTTTTGAAGAGAAAAGATTTGGCTCCGCCGGGAGTCGAACCCGGGTCTCCTGCGTTACATGCGAGGATGCTAACCGCTACACCACAGGGCTCGGCTCAAGGCAGAGCAAATCAAAAAATAAATTATTTAAAAATAATTTAAAATTGGTGGTGAGCCACAATTTAAGATTGGATTAATTAAAATAATTTTAAAAATTGACTTACGTCAATAAAATATCATAAATTGGACAAAAATTGTCCACCTCCCGCTACTACTCACATAACTTGTGAGATAGGGGGAGTAGGTATCAGTGAAGAGGAAGGATTTGCTCTGCCTTGAGCCGAGCTCTGTGGTGTAGCGGTTAGCATCCTCGCATGTAACGCAGGAGACCCGGGTTCGACTCCCGGCGGAGCCAAATCTTTTCTCTTCAAAAAATAAATTATTTAAAAATAATTTAAAATTGGTGGTGAGCCACAATTTAAGATTGGATTAATTAAAATAATTTTTAAAAAATTGACTTACGTCAATAAAATATCATAAATTGGACAAAAATTGTCCACCTCCCGCTACTACTCACATAACTTGTGAGATAGGGGGAGTAGGTATCAGTGAAGAGGAAGGATTTGCTCTGCCTTGAGCCGAGCTCTGTGGTGTAGCGGTTAGCATCCTCGCATGTAACGCAGGAGACCCGGGTTCGACTCCCGGCGGAGCCAAATCTTTTCTCTTCAAAAAATAAATTATTTAAAAATAATTTAAAATTGGTGGTGAGCCACAATTTAAGATTGGATTAATTAAAAATATAATAGTACAGAAAAATAGACCAAAATTAATCATGATTAAAACAAAATTTGTACCATCCTGAAACCTCAGTTTAGTATTAGTGGTAAGTTTAGAAACCTCAGATTCCGCCCATATATGGTTGGGGTATAAGAGATCCTATTAATGCGGTTCTCTTAATGCGTTTTCTTCCTTTTTCTTGATTAAGAAAAATTATTTTCAAATATGTCGCAGCAAATATGTCCTGGTTGCTTTTCTTATGGTTTCTATGTTCTGATTCCATTGAGACCATTCTCATGACGATACCGAATCCTTATCAAGTAACTTCTCCTTTTTCGAATTCGATTGAAAATTTAAGAACAGAACAGAATTACTAAACAGAAATATTATATGAACACTTTATTTTCGATATTCCATTAGGTTATATCTTTTATTCATATTATCTATGGGTTATCTATTTTATTCAGTGTTAGTTTTTATTCGCTCACTACACTAATAAGCAATTTTTCATTTGTTGTAAATTTACTCTTATATTGTATATTGATTAAAGGCAATGTTTCGACCAATTCTTTCCTCTTCTGTAAAACTTAATGCGCTTAGGAATCCAGTTGGTTTTGTTTTTAATTTCAATTCATTGCAAAGATGTAATGACCTAATTTAAAAATAAAAAGGAAAATATAATTATTTATACTTAATCTCGTGTAATTTAAAGAAAACAGCTGAAGCTAAAACCATAACAAAGAGAACTAATGAACGATAACCTTATGAATTGAGCTTAGCTAGCGCTCCTGGCTTCCAAATGTCGAACTACTTTTTTTCATTCATTAACTCGCCTTGGCTTATTAGAGGGGCTAATTACATGTAGCGAGAGGCTTAAAATTACAGCCCTTGTCTCTTCAACATTACTCACTTAAAATGAAAACTGAAACCTTCTTCATCGTTAGGGGCAATAGGGCAATACGACGATATAACATTCCATATAGTAGGTGTAGTCGTTTTTGAGTCTTTTCGGCAGGCACATTGTACACTTTGCTTTATAATATATATTGATTTTTCCGGTGAAGCGGATAAGGAAAGCTCGACAATGATGCCTCATTCATGAAATTTGATGAAGTATTGAGGAAGTTATGGCGTACCGACAAAAAAAAAAGGCCTTGAAAAATAATATATACCGGTTTCACCCGGAGAATTTCATTTTTTAAATCTATAAATTGAGACTTTTAACGACTCAAACGCTCGATTTCGTTAAAACCAATGTAAAGCGAGATCAAATGATTTTTATAGTAATAAAGAATACTAGGTGGACCCGTGCGAAGCACTTCGCAGGAAGATTTGTATCACATTTTATTTCTAGGTTTAACATAACTATGAAATGAACTTTTTTTTTTTTGCCTGTTCGTCCCCCCCCCCCCTCTCCCCCAACCATTCGGGCCTTAAGGTGAAACTTTTTTTCTACAGCAAGGAAGAATAAATTATTTTTCTGTTTAATAGTTAAGGAAGAACTTCTTTTTCTGACGTTTTTCTCTACAAAAGTTTCCTGTAATCTTCCTGGAATATATGAAATCACTAAGAATGTTGCATAGTCTTGGAAATTAATTTTTCTACATTCTGATTTTAAATTCCCTACTGATTTTGTTTTTTCAAAAACAGTTCATAAGATGCTTTTTACGCTTATTTTTCTGACAATGGAGAGGAAGATAGTCTTCTAAGTGGTAAGAACGACATCAAATAGGTTTCTATCCATGGAGAGGCAACAAAACAATAAGTTGCCTCGTGAAGCTGAGGGGCCTAACCCACGAAAACCAAAGTTTTAGAGGTGTAAGACGCCTGGCCCAAAAACGTGGAACGTGTATGTGTCATAAAGCCCGCGTAGAAACCATTGAAATTAATTTTTCTTATTTCGATACTTCAGTTTTCTGAAATTCCCGTTATAAAAAAGATAAGTTGATAAAACCAAAGTTCTAATGAATCACTATGTTACCATGAATCACCATAAATAGATTTTATATATATTTTGGATTACAGTCATGGGCGGATCCAGCCGATTGTAAAGGGGGGGACTGCATCCTAATGGGGGGAGGCTGCAGCCCCACAGCCCTTCATTTGGATCTGCCGATCAGCTTTTTCACCTTATCACAACTGAAATTCTACCTGTTCTGCGCATTTTTGTTCTTTAACTTGCTTCCTTACTTTAAGGAAAATCAATTTTCTATCTTTAAATGACGAAAATTTTTCCAAATGGAGGGGCTCCAGCCCCCATAGCACCCCCCTCCCCTCAGATCCGCGAATGACTAAAGTAGACTCCTGGTTATCCCTCCTCGTCGGAACGGATACATTGCCGTTTAAGTGAATGAGCCGGTCAATCCGGAAAAGTGTATAAAAAACCAGCAAAATATATTATTATAACTTCTATATTTTGATAAAACCCAAATGCAACACACAACCTATTGTACAAAGGCTATATAGTTATTAATTAAAGAAACCTTTTTTGGGCCAATTTTATTTAACAATTTAAGAAAATTTACACTATCAATCTATTCAGTTTTCACAAATCTTTTATTTTTTTTCGTTTATACGCACCTTAATGTCAACTGACGAAATTTCTTGTCAAAATATAGGAAGCTATTTCTTTTTTAATGAAATGAATGGAGGATACGGATTTTGTTTCAAGATCAATTTTACTTCGAAGAGATTTTTTTTACTGGAGTTCGGTAAAAAATAAAAAAATTTGGTGCGTACGCGCAACACACAACTTTCACTTACCAACTTACTTAGAATAGAAATTAATGCGTTTTTTTAATGCCACTTCTCAAAGTTACACATTTTTCCACATTCATTTCTTATTTTTGTTTTCATTTGCTCTATAAAAAAACACTAATTTATTTTATTAATAAATAAAAGTTTATACTTGTGATAAATTCGGCAATGCAAGCATGATACTCCAAGTCGTCTGATTTTATAATTCTCAATGTACTTGATGAAAATTTCATTTAGTTACCATGAAACAAATAATTTCCATGAAATGAACAGAACGGCTTTGATTATGAACGATGATCTGTCATTAAAGGCGTACTACGCATGCATGGGCTCAACGTGTTTGAGTTGACTCACACAAGTTCACTGAATATTTTTCTTTTTTTCTCCTCTAAAATGTTGGCTATCACGTCTTTGGCATTTATATAATTCAAATACCCAGTTTGATTAAAATCGTTGAAGCCGTTTTTGAGTAAATAAAAAAAACACGTGAAAATGATACAAAATTTATTAAGTAAAGTCCCCCCTCCGTTCGACCAATTTTGATGAAATGTTGGCTATCACATCTCTGGCATATATATACATCAAATACCCAGTTTTATTAAAATCGTTGAAGCCGTTTTTGAGTAAATAAAAATAACAGGTGAAAATGATACAAAATTTATTAAGTAAAGTCCCCCCTCCGGTTGATCAATTTTGATGAAATTTTTAGTCATATCTCGGGCATATCAATGCATCAAATACTCAGTTTAATCAAAATTGTTGGAGCCGTTTTTGAGAAAACCAAAAAAATGTAAAAAGTTATTAAATAAAGTACCCCTCTGGGCAATTTTGATGAAATTTTTGCTGTCACATCGCGGGCATATACATATAATAAATACCTAATTTCAGGTTCGCACGGATTATAGTTTTTGAGCTAGTCTGTTCACACACACACACACACACAACGCACACGCACGCGCACGCGCACGCACACCCACACACAGTCCATTTCGCGGGACTTGGTTATTTGGACTCAGGGGACCCCAAAACGTGTATTTCCGTTGAAATCCGAAAGTGGAAATTTTTCACGATCGCAATACTTCCCCTTACTATATATTTCATATGTAAGTAAGTGAAAGTATAAAACAAAAGACTTTTTGCCTACATTTTAATTTATTTAAGATCTATCGAACCGCAACATAATACAAATTTTAACAAAATTTTTTATTGAGAATATGACAAAATTATAAATGTTTTTAAGGATTTTAAAAAGAATTTTTATCTTTTACAGCGTCCATCGGTTTATCTGAAGAGTCGGTTAAACGGGAACCGGTAAAGTGGGAGTATACTGTAATTGCTAAATGTGAGAGTGCAATTTTCCAACGCTACAATTAAGTCTAAATCAGACGAAACAACATTTTTAGAACCTAAACACGACAGGTCCTAGCATTTGCTGTAACGTAATACAATAAGTAGTTGACCACGTGCGGCGGAGGAGCCTAACCCAGGCGTTATCTCAGAAATGATAGGTTTTAGGGCTTTAAAACGCAAACTCCAGTTTAGTTCTAAAGAACTAAACTGGGTCTTAATGCTCGTATCGCAATCCCTAAAACCCAATTTTATTCGTTTCGATCCGTTGAGTCAGTACGTTTAGGTCGATATTTTATTTTGGACCAAGAAATAAACACTGAGAATGCAATTCGCAAAAGCTCCGTGAAATTCTGAATCCAACGATACCACATTCGTGGCATTTGAGCACGGTAGGACCTTATAATTGATGAAAAACCGATTTTTACGCTTTGTGAAATAATATATGTGGGATACCCAGAGATTGGCTGAAGTTGTGGAATTTTAACATGGACAGGTGTTCGCATCTGGTATCAAAGTACCACTGAGCGAAATTTGGAGAATTAAGGACAAACGATATGGATGTCTATAAAGAACGAACAAACAAACAGAATTTCATCTTTATTTATATAGATGATTCTAAAAATAAATTAAACTGAAAGCTGGCATTTATATCACACGAGATATTGAACTAAAGATACAATCTTCTTCTTCACTATGTTGCCCTTCTCCTCTATGCCCTACTTCACTATCGGAAAGGTTCCAATTTTAAGCGAGAACAAGTTTTCGTTTTCGTCTTTACGTAAATAATTAAGTATAAATAAGTATTGTTGATTCATCCGTATCCTTGAGATCTTTAGACGGGAATTTCCGTTTACCAGACAGAAATGGGTTCGAACTTACCAAAAAGTAATTCTTATTACCTTTCTTACAGTTTTATATCTCTCCACCATGCAAAACAGTGCCCCCTGGTAGCCATGTGAGCAATTAATTAGTAGTAAGACAGATACAGTGAAGTGAGCATCTCCGTCAGCCCTTACAAGTGGGCCTTAGGCCACCATTTATCACATGGTTCTTCAGAAAAACACAGAAGCAATGTCCAGCTAAGAAAGTAAGCTGAAGTAGCCAGGAGAAAGGCAGGGGGCAGGGACATAAAAATGGACCTTCATTTACGCTTGGGCCCAGTACATTGCCAGAATCAGGAAGTTAATCTATAAATAAATGTATTTAGCATGCTTTTAATTGCGGAGGGCACACTCCCCTCTACTAGTGAATGGGGATTGCCCGACGTTAACACTTTAATGTGAGTAGTGTAGGAACGAGTAGGATTGTTTACAATGAAAAATCATCTCGAAGACCATTTTTGAAAAATGTCCATCCAAAGATAAAAATATAGGGTAAACCGTGCAGTTATTGACACCCTTAAGACTACATTTCAGTGGTGAACTTAAAAAAAAAAACTTTTTATGAAGGGATCAAATTGAAACTTCCTGTAGCTCCTCTTTATCTATCCTTACAAAGACTCAAGAGGTTTTTTTGGGTCAAAAGTTTAAAAGTTTTAACATATGGCAATATTTATTGTAAAAAGTGCAAAAACTAGTTATTGACACCCTGTGAATTTAATTGTGAAATCTTCCCCATGGTTAGTTTGTTTAAGTCTTACTTCATAGATGACTTAGAGGACCCTTTATTCATTAGATTCATGTATATCTTGTAATAAAATTAGGACTTGTTTACCTATTTCTTTAAGTTAAAGTTGGGGTGTCTATAACTGTACTGAGTGACAATAACTGTATATTTTACCCTAGTTCAGATTTTTTTTTTTTTTTTTCCACCCTAACAAATGGTCTTTATAATAAAAAAAAAAGGCTGATTCACTTCGTAGAGGAGACTTTTTTAGGAAAATAAAAAAGTGTTTTTACTCAATTTAAATATTTCTTGAAAACAAACAACATGCGACTGATAGCTCACTAATGGCTTCAGAGGAACCGACCGTTCTCTCAAACTTCAATCCCTCCCAATTCCCCATATATTATGTACTTCAAATCCCCATATACTTCCCCATATACTATAAAATCCTTTTTTTAGAGAAGCATCCTTTGGATATGAAAGCATACTATAGTCATATACCAATTGATATACATTTGATATTTCGTTTGATATATATATATTCAATTTTGTTCAAACTCGATGGTCTATGGACCATACTAACTGTCTTGAAGATAAATAAAACAAACCAGACAGGAACTTGTTGGGGTCGAAAATGAATCAGAAACAGAATTTGAGGTTGAAGATAGCGAAGAAGATTATGAAGAATAAGGATCAAGAATGAAAGAGGATCACACACCTCTCACCGTAACATCCAGTGAAATGTTGATAAGCCCACTAAGATAACAAGAATATTAAAAAGGTCGTTTGCGGTATTTTAATGAATATGGCACAGAGACAATGCCTTGGAAAGTAGACGAGAATTTGTAACGACAGCAGGATGGCCCACACAGATCATGTCAGCTGATAAAATTGTATAGTGTACACTTCCTCGACGATTATTAACTTAACAAAAAACTGTAAAAAGCAATTGTAGTGTAAAACCATTTAGTGAAATGGAACATAATAATCAAACAAGAACGAATGCTAACGATAACATTATCTTTTAGTGTTTAAATACAGCAAAATAAGAGCTATATCTTATTTTTCTTTTAATAAGTAGATATTCAAAACAATTTTAATCTCAAAGATGCCATTCACATTTTTATTTTAAAAAATCTGGTGCATGCGCGTAACACACAACTTTCATTTACCAACTTACTTAGATTAGAAATTGATATGTTTTGTTAATTGCCATTTCTCAAAGTCAGACATTTTTCCACATTAATTTCTTATTTTTTGTTTTTATTTGCTCTATAAAAAACACTAATTTTTTTTTATTGTTCAATAAAAGTTTTTACTTGTGATGATTCGGCAATGCAAGCATAATACTCCATCGCGTCTGATTTTATAATTCTATATTTAGTCGTTGAAAACTTCATTTAGTTGCCATAAAACAAATAATTTCCTTTAAATAAACAGAACGGCTTTAATTATGAACAATGGTCGGTTATTTAAGCCGTACTTGGGCTTAACGTGTTTTATGAGCTGCTGGAATATTTCTATTTTTTTCTCCTCTATACGTTTACTTGATTTTTTCATATTTAGCCATTTCTTATTTTTAGGCCTAACGAGAGGCAGTTAATTTCTCCACATAAACAAAAACAAAGGTGCTTTATAGGAAAACAAAAAATGGCCCTTCCCCATTTAAGCCCCCTCAGAAAATTTTAATAATGATAAAGCTTACCTGATACTAAAGAACACCTAATTTTCATTAAACATGACGAATATGACCAAAATCATTAAAGCCGTTTTTGAGATAATCGAAAAAAAGGTAAAAAAACAAATTGGAAAATTGGAAAACAAGTTGGTTGTCACATATTTGGCATATATATACACCAAATAACCAGTTTAAACAAAATCGTTAAAGCCGTTTTTGAGTAAATCAAAAAAACTCGAGAAAATGATACAAAATTTATTAAGTAAAGTACCCCCTTCAATGGATCAATTTTGATGAAATTTTTGCAGTCATATCTCGGGCATATTTTTAGATTAAATACTCAGTTTAATCAAAATCGTTAGAGCTGTTTTTGAGAAAATCGAAAAAAACCCGAAAAAAGTTATTAAATAAAGTATCCCCTCCGTTGGACCAATTTCGATGAAATTTTTGCTGTCACATCGCGGGCATATACATACACACATACTAAATACCGAATTTCAGGTTCTCACGGTATATAGTTTTTGAGCTAGTCTGTTCACACACAGACCATTTCGCGGGACTTGATTATTTTTATAAATGAAATTCGAATCACTCATCCCATTACTACTCTACTTCTATCTCTATTACTACTTCATTTATGACTAAAATTTACATATTATATCTACCGAATTGGTATTCTTGTGGTGTGTTTTTTATTCAACGGATGTGTCGGTACAAAGAAAAAAAAACGTAAAGGAAGGGCGAATATTGTACATGCAGAACAGGAACAAGTAAAAGGAAACTCTGGCTGAAATGAAATGAATAGAATGTGTTAGGGACTGGGCAACTTCGTTATCTTTAGGTCCCCTTTTTCCGTTTAGGGATTTTTGGGACAAAGCTTCTGAAATTGAACCTTTTTTACTTTCACTTACCTATATGAAATATATAGTAAGTGGAAGTATTGCGATCGTGAAAATTTTCGACTTCCGGTTTTCAACGGAAATACACGTTTTGGGGTCCCCTGAGTCAAAATAACCAAGTCCCGCGAAATGGTCTGTGTGTGTGTGTGTGTGTGTGTGTGTGTGTGTGAACAGACTAGCTCAAAAACTATAAACCGTGCGAACCTGAAATTGGGTATTTAGAGTATGTATAAGCCCGCGATGTGACAGCAAAAATTTCATCAAATTTGCTCAAAGGGGGGGGGTACTTTATTGAATAACTTTTTACGTTTTTTTCGATTTTCTCAAAAACGGCTCTAACGATTTTGATTAAACTGAGTATTTGATCTATTTATATGCCTGAAATATGACTGTAAAAATTTCATCAAAATTGATCAACCGGAGGGGGGACTTTACTTATTAAATTTTGTATCATTTTCACATGTTTTTTTTATTTACTCAAAAACGGTTTTAACGATTTTGATCAAACTTGGTATTTGATGTATTTATATGCCAAAGATGTGATAACCAACATTTCATCACAATTGATCTACCGGAGGGGGGACTTTACTTAATAAATTTTGTATCATTTTCACGGGTTTTTTTTTATTTACTCAAAAACGGCTTTAACGATTTTGATCAAACTTGGTATTTGATGTATTTATATGCCAAAGATGTGATAACCAACATTTCATCACAATTGATCTACCGGAGAGGGGACTTTACTTAATAAATTTTGTATCATTTTCACATGTTTTTTTTATTTACTCAAAAACGGTTTTAACGATTTTGATCAAACTTGGTATTTGATGTATTTATATGCCAAAGATGTGATAACCAAAATTTCATCACAATTGATCTACCGGAGAGGAGACTTTACTTAATAACTTTTTACGTTTTTTTCGATTTTCTCAAAAACGGCTCTAACGATTTTGATTAAACTGAGTATTTGATCTATTTATATGCCTGAAATATGACTGTAAAAATTTCATCAAAATTGATCAACCGGAGGGAGGACTTTACTTATTAAATTTTGTATCATTTTCACATGTTTTTTTTATTTACTCAAAAACGGCTTTAACGATTAACAAAAATAAGATATGAATGTAGAAAAATGTGTGACTTTGGGAAATGATATTTAGCAAAACACGTCAATTTCTAATCTAAGTAAGTTGGTAAGTGAAAGTTGTGTGTTGCGCGCACGCACCAGATTTTTATGTAAATTATCGTCACACAACCCCCTCTCCCCTCTATTTTTATGTGAATAATTATTATAATATACAGTTGTTCAGCTAACATCAAATATGCTCCCTATAAGAATAAAAAACAAAAACAATAAATTATATATCGCTCTTTTGAAATTTAGTCATGTAGCAACGGCTATATAATATATTCTACGAATAACGTAGTGTTTTTGAGAAACATGTCAAATTATCTGTCATATGCCGGCTCCAGCTGATTAAATCGTTCCTCATTTGCATGTTATCGTTGCTTTCCAATCGATCAGATCGGTTGTGTTACCAGTACTCCAGGTTAACGCGCACATGTTGCACATCTGGTATAAACAGCCCAAGTTTTACGCTCGGTTATGCTGGCCGGAACCGAACTATGTTTTATTCACCAGTGTGAAACGGATTCAATCGATACAAGTGTTCTCAAGGAAAGAGAAGGCTCGTATATTCGGCGAGTCTGTTCCATATAACATTTCTTCCATTAGGAACCTCCTTCATAACTGTTACCGTACCACTCCAGAGAGAGAGGTCAGGGGATTTCTGTTACTGCGGAGCTCACAAACTTGGGGCGTGAAGGCAAATAGCAAGGGAACGATAGACCAATTAGGAAAGTATCTTAAATATAATTTTAATAAACTTGCCTAACTTTACTTTATTTAATCGTCTTCTTCAGGTTTGGTGATTTATTTAATATGATGAAAAAATAAAATAGGCCTTTTTTTCACCAAATAAGTTTATTTAACTAGGCATCGTTTCGGCCTATTATACAACAAAGAGTATACGCGAACTGCGCCATTTGCTCGGAGTTAGTAGTGGGAGATATGACCAACTGGTAAATATAATTTATCTAATCAATTATTAATTTAACACTCCTATTCCGGAGATTCTTCAATTGATTTAAGCTGAGGATCAGGGTTACCATTAAATCTCAACACTCTTATTTCAAAACTTTATTTCAGCAGACGTTTCGGCCGTTCGGCCATCATCAGTGCTGTAAGGCAACATCAAGGTTATACCTTATTTACAGGATATAATTATTTTCTGTAAATAATGTATATAATATAATTTTTTATCTCTATATAAATAAGAGGCTTTGTCCTGACTGACAGAATCAACGCAGAGCAAAAACTACTAATGATAGAAACTTGAAGTTCGGAATTTAGATTTTAAACGGGATGTAGATAACCACTAAGAAAGGAATTTCAAAAATGTAACCCCTAAGGGGCTTAAATGGCGAAATTGTCGTTTAACTCTAACGGAAATCTATTGTTGAGATATTAAACCATATGTTTTTTATTTGAATCTCGATTTAACGTTACAATATTATTAAAATAGACATTCACATAAAATATGGCTACTGATTATTTAAATATTAGTGGTAATAAAATTATGCCCACTGTGATTCCCATGATTGGGGATGGTGCGTGTTTATTTCGATCTCTATCATATATTATCGAGAATTCTCAATAAAAATGTTGTCCTTTTCGGCAAATTGTAGTACAACATGTCATCCGAATTGGGACAAATTTTCTGCGTTTACTCAAAATGATTACGGTAACAATTATTCTGATTTCAGTAGTTATTACACTCATATGTCTCAGCATTCAACCCATGCCGGATTTGTGGAACTAACGGCAGCTGGGGAATTGTTTCCTTACGTTTTTGAAGTATATCGCAATGATGAGCTTTATGCGGTATTTGGCAGTTATACTAATCCCACGAAAAGACTACGTTTTACTGGTACGCTATGTTATGGCCATTTTGACGTGTGTGAAGCTCTACTACTGCAACTTTCTTCTTTTGGAGAAGAAGCAAGTTAAAAGCCGACATGTCAGGACAGCAATGCAACACGGAAAGACCAATTCAAATCAGCTAAAAAAAGTTCGGAATTTAGATTTTAAACGCGATGTAGGTAAACACTAAGAAAGGAATTTCAAAAATGTGGCCCCTAAGGGATTTAAATGTCGAAATTGTCGTTTAACTCTGACGGACACCTATTTTTGCGCTTCGAGAGAAAATATCTAATCTGGACTCATTTTAAAGATACGACAAGTTTAACTCGAAAGCTCTTACGGGGCGTCGAAAACCATGTTTTAAAGCCGAAAAATGAAGCTTTCATGAGGAGTAAGCAGTTTTTTGTTTCGGCTGTTTTAGTGAACTCTCCATTGCGCGCCTCCTTCTCTTCTACCGAGACGGCAGCTTTCCCCTCCAACATTCCACCTCCCGGAAGCTCCGATTCTACTAAATCTCCTTATCATCAGTTAACATATTATATTGAATCAATACCAGGAATGATCACAGAAGTGATTTTAAAGGCTCGCGGGCGAAGCCGCGACGGGGAATGCTAGTATATTATAATTATATAATATAATTTAATATATAAAATAATTGCTAAATTTTCATTAAATTAACATACTTGTATAAAATTCATCATAGAATCCAACAAAAAATGTATTCAAACCACAACAAAATTAACTATTTCAGGTATTTTTAATATTTTTAGTACTTATGTTATATTTAGATTATCTAAATCATTGAGCATAGGATTAATTTATTGATGTTAAGTGGGAAATGGTTAATTTTGTTGTGGTTTCAATAAATTTGTTGATGGCCTAACGGCCGAAACGTCTGCTGAAATAGAGTTTTGAAATAAAAGTTTTGAGATTTAATAGTCGCCCTCCTCATTTAATCGCCATCCTCAATTTAAAATAATTTTTCTATTAAACATTTGCAAATAACAAATTCGAAATTTGTACTGCACTTCTATTTACCATTTTATAGATTACATCAAAATGACGCCTTCAGCAATCAGTTATTCAATTGTAACATTAGCTTTTTACAATGGCATACTTTTATTTATTTATTACACCCTTCCTTGCCTTGAAGGCCAAACGGGTTTGGCAGTGGTGACATAATCTAATGAGTACGTCACTCCTGCAAGTAAACTTAAATGTCATTTCAACTGTTCATATTATATTTCCTGTCTTCCTTCTTCAGGGTTGCCTTCCTAGTCCTACCCTTCGGGATAAATTGAAATGATCATATCGAACAGCAGCTTTCCACCCGTACACAAAGGCCTTGTAGTACGGGTAGTTGGCTGATGTTACGAGCTCAGGAAATTCTCTTTCAGTTAGGACGTACAGTCCAGTTTCTCTTCGGAGTTTGGTTCTTAGTGCCTCATAGGCGGTGCAGGAAGTGATTATATGTTCGGCGGTTTCAGGAACGCCGCAACTAGGGCACAAGGGGTCAATGTCAAGGCCATGCATGTGGAGCTTGGCACGAAATCCGCCATGCCCTGTGAGGAATTGGGATATCCAGTAGTCCGGGAGGACCCAATTGGCTTCTAGACGTGACCGGACGGTGGGGAAATACTTTCGAAGAGTAGCTCCTTTAGGACTTGTCACCCACCGCCGGTTCCACTCTTCTATAGTGTCCTCCCGGATAATCTTTCTCCAATGCCGCGGATCCTCATCCGGATATTTGCTGGAAGAGCCGCTGAGCCTTCTCTCTTCGCCTCGAATTTCAAAACGTCTTCTCGCAGGAGGAGATCGAGAGGTATCGAGAGGTATCCTCCTGCTAATACTTGCACCGCCTCATGGGACACTGATTTGTAGGCCCTGGTGACTCGTAGCAGAGCTAAGCGCTGAATTGTCGCCAGCTTGTTCTTCTATCGGTGTGAGAGATTCCTATACCAAGCAGGAGAGGCGTATCTCAGTATACCTAATATGACGCCCTGATAAATTGTCATGGTAGCTGGGTATCTGAGGCCCCATAAAGCACCTGCTACGCGGTTAAGTCCGTTTAACGTTAGGGTTACCCTATTTCTCAAATTATCCAAATGAGGTGTCATGTCGAAGTTTCTTCGTATCTTCACTCCTAGATAAGTGACTACCTCACTCAGATGGATTCTTTCATCTTGCACGTTTAAGATAATAGGGTTCGCCCTACACGTCTTACCACGCAGCAGGATAGCCTGGGTCTTTGCTGCAGCCATCCTCATCTTCTTTCTCTCACACCATTCTCCAACCAGATTGGCGCAACGTTCGGCTTCTTGTTTTTAGCATAGCTCTGCTATCGGCCGCCACCACGACTGCTAAGTCATCGACGTACGCAATTGCGGGGAACCGCTGTTCTTCGAGAACTCCTAGAATGTCATCGAAGACAAGCTTCCATAGAGCAGGTCCCAGAACAGAGCCCTGTGGACAGCCCCTCTCAATGATGTCCTCATATTCGTAGAAGCAACCCCTTATCTTCACGTGGCGTTCATGGAGGTAGCTTCTCATCAGGGCATATAGGTTACTAGGAGCCTCGTACAATGGCATACAATAATCATGCATGTTTGATACATATTATAATTCCAATAGCAAAATGTTATATGAAAATATTTATGTAATATTTATAAATTAATACTTTCTGAAATTTAATTATAGGCTTGAGAAAGATTCCAGGAGCCGAATCATTGCCTAGTTATATAAAATTATGACTTTTTTTGGAGAAAAAAAAACCTATTTTATTTTATTTAATCCCACCGTTTTATTTAATTGTTTTATTTCTAGGCAAACACACGAAATAAATCTCGAACTTCCCACCATGGTTAGAATATGTTAGTTACCCCTCTATTATAACACTTCCCCTCCGTATACCTCACATGGCCACCAGTAAGGGTACCGAATAAGAATTATATAACCCTGAGTCACAGAGACACTATATTTTTTATCTACAACTTTTAGGCACCCTAAGGTGATCACGTCTACTTAAATTATTTTAAACTTAAGACCCATTTCTGAGAAGTTAAAGAAAATATTATACTTTCGAAAATAAGATGGATTTATTAAGCCACGCCACCGATATCATTACAATTAATTTAATTACGTAAACTTTTTGATAAGGATTATCTATTGGCGAACTTCGAAAAAAATTATATCAAACCCTCTTCATTGATTTTCTTAGGACCGTCTCAACAATATTTAAAACATGCAGCAAACTGCCAGGCGCATGCGCGATGCAATTTTTCCGTTACAACATGCGTTTTTTATTAGAGGTTAGAAAATTTTACTGATATGTACATTAACTTCGCTATTTGTTTGGATTCTAATTTAATAAAGTTTTAATGGGGTCACCTGTGGTGTAGTGGTTGGCATAGCAACCTACAATACTAAAGAAAGCGGAATCGCGTCCCACGGTGGCCCTAGGATTTTTAGCGTTAGTAGCATAAAGTGGCGTTAAAAAAACAAACAACATCGCTTTACTGGTCTATTATGTTTCAAGAAAATTTTCAAAACTAATCGTTGAGTAAGTTAGTAGATTGTTTAACGTCACTTAATGCTACTAAAGCTAATCGGACGATGCTACTGATGGGAGTTCAAAATGTTGTCTATCCAGGTATAAATAGGGTAGGGATCTTTAACAAGCACCTGACATCGTACAGGCTCGGGCCCTCCATTTTACGTCCTATCCGATGGACGGCATAAACAAGGATTCATAACTCCCTTTAAAAAATCCTAGGCCACCTAGGGATGCTAGTTTTGTAGGTTGCAATGCTAACCACTGCACCACAGTTGACCCCCACTTGTCGCTGATAGATCAAATTAATTAGAGTATATGCAGATTAATTCCTCGATAATATTATTACTGCTAATAATTAGGTGGATGCTATTAACATTTCACCGGTTTATCCGATTTCAATACAAGTTTGAACAATTTATACAAATAAGGTAATTTAGGAGTATAACATTAATTTCTCATAAATTTTAATATGGATAGTTAGTGAGTGGGAGATTAAATATTAGCTTGTTACAGATTAATTCGATTTTAAAAAAATTTAAAACATGTCGTTCATAAGTCAAATAGAAGTATAAGAAGGTTCGCTACTAATAAATATCATTAATAAAAGCTAAGAGAGGGTTTGTTTGTTCAACTTCCCTTTATGCTACTAAGGCTATTCGGACTATGCTACAGTGGGAGGCCTAAATTTTGCCTATCAAATTATAATAAATATAGGGATCTGACATCGTACGGCTCGGGACCTACATTCTATATCCTATCCGAGGGACTGCATAGCCAAGGATTTTTTACTACCTTTAAAAAAATCCTAGGGCCAACGCGAGTAGGGAACCTGCGACCTTTAATATCGTAGTTTGCTATACTATGTAGCTACGTATGTATGTAAGCACAGGATAGGTTTGCTATTAAATTTTTTATAGATTTACTGATTTAAATAAACACATAGATTTATTAGGATACCTATTGAGGGTGGGGGGAGTTGTTCATCATTAATTTTTTATTAGTTATCGACTAAATTTGAATCATTAGTACATATGTCAAAGTAAAAGAATATGAAGAGGTGAGAGATAGTCAACTGTTTATCTTTACGATAGGTTAAATGATGTTCAGGATTTTCAGTTTGAAAAAAATGTTCATTTTCAAAAGCCAACGTTTCGATTCAACTAGTGGATCTTCATCAGGGCTAAAGGAAAATAAATTTATGAGTATCTATGCTAGAGGATAACAATAAATGATTATTTTACAGAACTGATAAATATAAAAGTTGGTAAGCATATGAAGACCACACGCTAAGAACGTGTTCAGTCACATTTTGCAAATTTTACAGGAGAGCAAAAAGAGAGGTTAAATCTTGTATAGAACACAACCTAGTAACTCTAAGTCAATGGGGAAAAATAGTCTATGCCCAATATATTTTCAAATAATGGTAATGTTAATAAAAATACAAAACATTCTTAGTTAGTCCAAAAAGAATCAATGACCGAAAAAGAATTGTAATCGCGTGTGCCCCCAAAAAAGGATTGTAAATATCTCAAGGACTCAAGGACCTGCTGTTTTCGTGTAAAGTACACAGATTTGTAGTACTCGAAATGGCTTGCTATAATGCGCTATAAAACAATATTCACAAAAAATGGACTGAACACGTTCTTGGCGTGGGGTCTTCATATTACAGGAATATTTAAATAAATAACTGGTTAGCAAGATGAAATAGAATCTGATATTTACCTTCTGAGTCAAGGTAGATACAAAGACTGAAGGTAAAATAAGGTAAGAGGTAGTGGTAGGGGATAGTTTGCCGACTTCAATTTGGATCAAAACGTTGGCTTTCGAAAATAAACATTTTTTCAAACTGAAAATCCTGATCATCATTTAACCTATCTTGAAAGAATATAAATTTCTTATAAATGTTATCAAGAGTTGGTAATGTATGACAGGAGGGTAAATTCGTAACTTTTTACTTTCACTCACCTATATATGAAATCTATAGAAAGGGAAAGCATTGCGATCGCGAAAAATTTATACTTCCAGTTTTCTATGTAAATACACATGTGTAAACTGACTAGCTCATAAACGTTAAACCGTAGGAACCTGAAATGATGTATACATACGCCCGGGATGTGACAGCAAAAATTTCATCAAAATCGGTGAAACGGAGGGGGCACTTTATTTTATCAATTTTGTCTCATTTTTACTTATTTTTTTCTGCTAAGGATCTTTTTCCTCACTTAGAGGGAAAGAGTGGTGTAAATTGTAAGATTTTCTTTAATGAAGGAGCTCTTCCGTGTTTAATATTTATTTATTTATTATTTTTTTCCCGACGTTTCGAGCTTGTGGCTCATCTTCTGGGGTTATCTACATTACATACATTACATTAATCTACTACACTTAAATATAATATCCATGTATGTTTTTTACTATTTTTTTATATATTGGCATTACATTACCTTATCTTTAGTTGCTACATTTCATTCAAGCCATTTGTCAAAATTCTCTTTTTAACACCATAACATAAAACTGGGTATGTACAATAGAAACAAATTACAAAACCACATAAGCAATATGAAAGACAAAATAGAAAAACTCGAAAAACAAAACGCAATATATGAAATAGAATGCAAAAACTGCAACAAAAAATACATAGGTGAAACATCTAAAAAACTGAAAACAAATTCTTCTTCTTCATTAAAGAAAATCTTATTTTTTTCGATTTTCTCAAAAACGGCTAAAACGATTTTGATTAAACCTGTCGTGTTTATTGAGGATAAAGTATACTTTAATATCAGGTAGGTTTTATCATCGTAGAAATGTTCAGAGGGTGCTTAAATGACGAAGGTAACTTTTTTGTTTTCCTATTGAAAACCTTTGATTGTTTTTTATATGGAGAAATCAACAATCTCATTTTTACCATTTATTAGATTCTGACCGAATTCTAAACACTTTTCGTTCAAAGGCCAAACTTTAATTATTAATATTCTTATCATAATAATACGAAAAATACATCGATTGTTAAATCGAGCGTCACGTGACGGCCGACTTTTTTTATCGAAATCTTATTAAACCTTTTGAGTGTTTGGGCCTCTGAAGAAAATTGCTGCTCGTTCAGGGGAAGATAACAAGCCAGTTCCTCTATAGGCTTTTTATCAGTGACAGTAGACAATTTTTATCTGTGAGTTATCCAGATCACGTTTACCTGTCAGGTAATAGCTCTCCTGTTCACCGAGGATTTAGCTCCAATCGCTGATCCCTACATTGACGTAAATCTCGAATTGAAAGCACTACTTTCTTACTCTCTCAACCTTATTTGGGTGTTCTTATCTCCGATTTCGGCCTGTTTTCAAAAACAGAAAAATATGCCGGATCGGAAACCATTAAATACGCTTTTCGAAAAATAAAGAAAACTAAAATCAACCTGAAAAATAAATTAATCAATTGGACTCGGCATTTTATTCTTATCAATTCAGATTTAAGATATTCTATAATAATGGATCACCTAAATTAAAAAAAAAAATCTGGCGCGAGCGCGCAACAAACATACTTCACTTACCAACTTACTTAGATTAGAAATTGATGTGTTTTGTTTATTGCCACGTCTCAAAGTCACACATTTTTCCACATTCATTTCTTATTTTTGTTTTTATTTCCTCTGTAAAAAGCACTAATTTTTTTTTTTATTATTAAATAAATGTTTTTACTTGTGATAATTCGGCATTGCAAGCATAATACTCCAAGTCGTCTGATTTTATAATTCTCTATAAAATTTCATTTAGTTACCATGAAACAAATAATTTCCATTAAATGAACAGAACTGCTTTAATTATGAACAATGGTCTGTCATTGAAGGCTTACTCCGGCTCAACGTGTTTTATGAGTTGACGGAATATTTTTCTTTTAATCTCCTCTATATGTTTACTTAATTTTTTTCATATTTTGTATTTAGCCATTTCTTATTTTTAGGCGTAACGAGAGACAGTTAATTTCTCCATATAAACGAAAACAAAGGTACTTTATGGGAAAACAAAAAAGGCCTCTTCTCCATTTAAGCCCCTCAGAACATTTTAATAACGATAAAGCTTACCTGATATTAAAGAACACCTAATTTTCATTAAACATGACGAATTTAATCAAAATCATTAAAGCCGTTTTAGAGATAATCGTAAAAAAGGTAAAAATTGGAAAAAAGTTATGAAATAAGGTGTCCCCTCCGTTTGACCAATTTTGATGAAACGTTGGCTGTCACATCTTTGGCATATACATACATCAAATACCCAGTTTGATCGAAATCGTTAAAGCCGTTTTTGAGTAAATAAAAAAAACAAGTGAAAATGATAAAAAATTTATTAAGTAAAGTGCCCCCTCCGAGTGATCAATTTTGATGACATTTTTGCAGTCATATCTCGGGCATGTTAATACATCAAATACTCAGTTTAATCAAAATTGTAATATCCGTTTTTGAGAAAATCGAACAAAACGTAAAAATTGAAAAAAATTCTTCAGCGTTAAGAATATCGTTTAACATTTCCAAAAAGTCGTTAAAAGATGCAGCCCCACGGCCCTTCATTTGGATCTGCTAATCAGCTTTTTTACCTTTATGTTCCTTTCCCACAACTAAAATTCTACTTGTTATGCATATTATTTGTTCTTTAACTTGCTTCCTTACATTAAGGGAAGTCAAATTCTATCTTTAAATGACGAAATATTTTCCAAAGGGAGGGGCTGCAGACCCCCCCCCCCCCCTGGATCCGCCAATGCCATACACACAAAGCAAAACAACTACCAACGCAACAGGTTCGTGTTGAAGTGTTTACAGTATTTACTATGCAATAGGTAAAAAATAAAAAACAAAAAGGAAAAAATAATTACAATCATGTACCTTTTTAAATTGTAACTAAATTTCATGTTTTATGATTTTTTTTTATTTATATTTATATTTTCTTTGTATAAATATTTCTATTACTTGTTCTATTTTTTATATGTTTATTTAACGTCACTTTGTGCTACTATGGAGCATCAGACAGACGATGCTACAGTAGGAGCCTTAAATTTTGACTATCCAGGTATTGTTAGGAATAGGATCTTTAACGAGTAACTTACATCGCATAGGATCAGAAGGACAGAAGTAATTAAAAAAATCCTATGGCTAACTGGCGGGCTACGAACCCGCTACCTTCTGTGTAGCACGCTAACACAGGTGAACCTGATTCATTTTTATGAACTCTAGATTAATTCATTGTAAGAATAAATAATAAAAAAATAAATAAATAATCCAGTACGAATAATTGCAACTTACCAGCTTAGTATTTCAAATTAACTGTTATTTTAAAAGGTTAAGTATAGTTGATATTAAGTCGTTGGGTTATTAGATATTTCGCATAGTAATAAATATTTTTTTGATAATTTAATATTAACTAAACATATTTCTTCTGGAAAAATAAGCGAGTTGAAGAAAGGGGAGTAGAAAATATATTGAGTGTAAACAATAGAGTAATATTCAGAATTCCCATGGCATAAAAAAAAAAATAAATATATGACACTCACAGGTAACTAACTGGTTGTCCAGCGGTCAGGAAGGAAAGCACAAGACTGGTCCTCCAGATGCTAGCCCCACTTCCAGTAGGTTCCCCTACCTCAAGCTTCTTCCGCTGGAGAAACGGAACTGGAGGAGTGTGAGTTGTCCTTTCTGCATTCTATCGATGGCCATCAGTGAAAGCAGCTTTTAACAGCCAATAATAAATTACTTAACATTTACTGGACAAACGATCGTAACGTAACATCACTTAAAGAAGAACAATTGAGCCAACGTTGTCAATTTCGAAAAATGCTGGAGTAAATACATTGAAAGTTATGTGTGAAAATTAACTTAAGAAATATGGATAGATGATCACATAGAAGAATCAAAATATCGAGTTAGTAAGAGCGTCAAATTTATCATCCCAGTTTACAGAAATTTAAGTATTTTTGTGGGCAATTATTTGACTTCCGTAACTTTCAGAAACAATGAAGTGACGTTTTTAATTCTTGAGGAAACAAAAGTCCATAGAAAATGCCATTTGTATACCTTGAAATAAAAATAATTGTTTGTTTTTGTGTTTTCGTCACTTAATACAACTAAGCGACAATACTACAGTGGGATTTCTAAATACAAAACAATCTTGATAATCCGGCGGTTGGTCAATCCGGCACGTTCGGTAATCCGGCGCTATGCGGGACACCCAAAAGAAGAAGAACACGATCGCATGACCAACAAATTCAAGTCCTCTAAATGCCCCCAACGAAATCTCTTGCAGCCCATGGATCAAAATCTATTGCAAATAAAAATTAATTACAAAAATCTCCAAATTCAGACATAATAAAATAACCAGATAGGATCATTCAGTTTTTGAAAAAAGGCTTCAAAGCACAAACGAAGAAAATTTTCAATCCCTATCTGACGACGAAACCTCAGCCAAATCAGATTCACGGAAGATTATGATAACCGATGCTACAGTGGGAGTCCCAAATTTTGCCTATCCAGGTTAGGATAGGGATCTTTAACGAGTACCAGACATCGTACAGGCTCGGGACCTCCATTTTACCTCCTTTCCTAGGGACGGCATAGCCAAGGATTTATTACTCCCTTTAAAAAATCCTAGGCAACCTCGGGATGCTAACCCGCCACCTTTAGTTTTGTAGGTTGCTATGCTAACCACTACACCACAGGTGACCCCCACTTGTTGATAGATCACATTAATTAGAGTGCATGCAGATTAATTCTCGGGACCTCCATTTTACCTCCTTTCCTAGGGACGGCATAGCCAAGGAATTTCCACTCACTTTAAAACATCCTAGGTCCACGGAGGAACGCGAAACGCGATCTTTAGTATTGTAGGCCGCTATGCTAGCCACTACACCGCAGGTGACACCAAACTGTGTTAAACGTATTCATATTATAAGATCAAAAGTGTAACAAAGAGACATAAATATTTTTAACTCAACCATTATTGACTGAAATGCTTAATGTACAATAATAATTAATTAAATAAATAAATAAATGGAAAAGAAGAAGCTAAATCAATTTTTTGATTGATAAGTACGCTGTGTACATCGCAACCCTAGAAAATATGGCAGCACTACTTTTCAATAAAGTATTTCTCTCTCTGGTCAAATAATTATCACATTGAAATTAAGATTCTTTTATTTTTTTTATAGTGTTCGGAAGTGGGGGGGAGGGGCATAAAATAACCAAGATGTTCTTGGGATGGATGTTATAGTTAATCCATTAAGTCCTCCAATTTTATGACTTCCGAGAGGTCTCATTTTATTAATGTTACTTTCACCTACCTTTATATAAAATATATAGCAAGGGAAAGTAATATGATCGTAAAAAAATAGACTTGGGTTTTTAAATGGGTCCCTTCATCCAAATAAGTATATGGACGGCAGACTATTACGAAAACGAGTAGTCATAAAAATTTGGTACAGGTATGTTCCCTATATATTATAGCCACTTTTTTTTTTTTACTGATCGGAACTGACCACTTCATACTGACGACTTACGTATTTTACACTTTTGAGGTACCTTTACACTCTACGAACCTCACCTTCGAACAGGTTCTCCCCCGAACTTTGTCGTACCTGCATTACACGAACAGCCATTTATACTTCACGTGACGTTGAGCGAACCAATATGGCTGACGCACCCAACACTAACTTATGATCAAGAAAAAATCTCCATTATCAATATATTTTATATTATCTGTAAAATAAAGAAATAGGAGTACAACGTATCACAAACTACACTAGTATCACAAACAACTCCTGTCACTTAGGAAAAACTCAAATCAAAAGTGACACTAGCGCTACTCCCGAACCCAGGCGAACAGATGAAGTACCTAGAACAATCGAACAGTCGACGTGAAGGCTTCACGAAGGTTGTTCGAGGGTGTTGTTCGAAGGTAAAGTTCGTAAGGTGTAAAGGCACCTTTGAATGTTTTTTTTTATTTTTATTATTACGGATTTTTTATTGCGAACAAATTAAAATCACTCATCTTAAATTAAAAACATCTTTTGTCGCGGGTTCGCGTCCTGTGGTGACCAAAGGATTTATTAAACGGAGTAAAAAATCCATTGGCTATGCCCTCGGAGAGAACGTAAAATAGAGGACCCGAGCCTGTACGATGACAAGTACCCACACCCCCTCCCTATTCATCCTTATCATACCTCTGTCTATATATTAATATTTTTCATTAATGATATTTATAAACTTATATTGTTTATGGAAAAAAGGAACTTATTTTTTGAGCAATTCCAAAAAAAATTGTTAAACCTCTTGTATAATAATTAATAAATAAAAAGAATTAAAAGAAAAAAAAAAGAAATAGAAATGGTTATTTGACGATTCCAAAAAAATAAAAACAATATTTACACCTTTCTTCTTATAATAAATCCCAAAATAATAATGCCAATCCAAGATTAAAATATATTGAATACGAAAGTAAAATTATATTCTATTTAATAAGCTAATAATTAATCTCCCCTTCACCAACTACCCATATTAAAATTTATGAGGAATTAATTTTATATTCCTAAATTATCTTATTTGTATAAATCGTTCAAAATTGTACTGAAATCGGATAAACCTGTGAAATTTTAATGTCATCCCCCTAATTACCTACCTGCAATAATACTATCGAGGAATTAATCTGCATATACACTAATTAATTTTTAGCCAGGTGCTCCTTAAATATCCCTCCATAATTATACCTGGATAGACAAAATTTAACAAACTCCCACTATAGCATCGTCAAATTAGCCTTAGTAGCATTTAGTGACGTTAAACAAACTACTAACTAACTCAACGACTAGTGTTGAAAATTTCGTTGAAACAAAATTTAAAGTGATATTGTTTGTTTTTTTAACGCCCCTTTATAGGACTTTTATGCTACTGACGCTAAAAATCCTAGGGCCACCGTGGGACGCGATTCCGCTTTCTTAAGTATTGTAGGTTGCTATGCCAACCACTACACCACAGGTGACGCCAGTAAAACTTTATTAAACCAGAATCCAAACACATAGCGTAGTTAATGTACATATCAGTAAAATGTTTTCTAACCTCTATTGAAAAACGCATGTTTTAACCGAAAAATGCATCGCGCATGCGTCTGACAGTTTGCTGAATGTTATAAAATCTTGTTGAGACGGTCCTAAAAAAATCAATGAAGAGAGCTTTATATAATTTTCTTCCGAGGTTCTTCACCAAAAGATAATCCTTATCAAAAAGTTTCGTAATTAAATTATTGGGTTGATGCAAAATTAATGCAGGTTTCCTCTATTGCGATATCTTAATTCCAATTGTGCGAACAAAGCAAATCCTAACATTGATCATAATTATACCAAAACAAACCTTATCTAATACCCTCTCTTTCACCATGAATTTGATCAGTAAAATCGTTTTGTTCAGTGTGTTCAAAGGTCTTAATTCGAAAATGTCGAAGTACGATTTTCGTCAAATTTATTTTTACGAAATTAAATTAGGGCGCAGCGCTGCGCAAACGGCTCGTAATATTAAAGAACTGTGGGGTCAGGGGGCTATTAACGAGTGCACGGTGCAGCGTTGGTTCCAGAAGTTTCGCAGTGGAGATTTCGACCTCGAAGACAAGGAAGGTCGGGGCCGTCATTTTGCTCTTGACAACGACCAGCTGAGGTCAATAGTGGAAGAAAACCCAACCAAAACCAACTGAGAAATAGCGGTAGAACTCGGCGTGAACCAATCCACAGTTGTGTCTGTTCCATGCTTGTGACACGCAATAAAAATGATCCATTTCTCGATCGCATTTGACGTGCGATGAAAAATGGATCTTATATGACAACAGAAGGCGTTGTAGCCAATGGCTGGGCAAAGAACAACCAAAACCATTCCCGAAGCCCAACCTGCACCAAAAAAAAGTTATGGTCACAGTTTGATGTTACACTGCTGTTGTTATCCACTACAGCTTTCTCAATCGAGGTGAGACTATAACTGCTGACAAGTACTGTCAAGAAATTGACAACATGAATAAAAAATTACGTCTTTGCCCAGCATTGATGAATCGGAAGGGACCTATCCTTCTCCATGATAACGCCAGACCACACGTCGCTACGACGACTGCACGAGTTGGGCTACGAGGTTCTCCCACACCCACCTTATTCACCTGACCTCTCTCCTACAAACTTCCACTTTTTCAGGCATCTGGATAACTTTTTGAGGGAGAAAAATTTTCAAAACCAGGATGAAATTGAAAATTCTTTTGGTGACTTCATTGAGTCCAGGGATTCAGATTTTTACTTTCACTTACCTATATATGAAATATATAGTAAGTGGAAGTATTGCGATCGTGAAAATTTTCGACTTCCGGTTTTCAACGGAAATACACGTTTTGGGGTCCCCTGAGTCAAAATAACCAAGTCCCGCGAAATGGTCTGTGTGTGTGTGTGTCTGTGTGTGTGTGTGTGTGTGTGTGTGTATATGTGTATGTGAACAGACTAGCTCAAAAACTATAAACCGTGCGAACCTGAAATTGGGTATTTAGAGTATGTATTAGCCCGCGATGTGACAGCAAAAATTTCATCAAATTTGCTCAAAGGGAGGGGGTACTTTATTTAATAACTTTTTAAGTTTTTTTCGATTTTCTCAAAAACGGCTCTAACGATTTTGATTAAACTGAGTATTTGAACTATTTATATGCCTGAAATATGACTGTAAAAATTTCATCAAAATTGATCAACCGGATGGGGGACTTTACTTAATAAATTTTGTATCATTTTCACATGTTTTTTTTTATTTACTCAAAAACGGTTTTAACGATTTTGATCAAACTGAGTATTTGATCTATTTATATGCCTGAAATATGACTGTAAAAATTTCATCAAAATTGATCAACCGGATGGGGGACTTTACTTAATAAATTTTGTATCATTTTTACATGTTTTTTTTATTTACTCAAAAACGGTTTTAACGATTTTGATCAAACTTGGTATTTTATGTATTTATATGACCGAGATATGACTATAAAAATTTCATTAAAATTGATCTACGGGAGGGGGGGGCTTTACTTAATAAATTTTGTATCATTTTCACGGTTTTTTTTTTATTTACTCAAAAACGGCTTTAACGATTAACAAAAATAAGATATGAATGTAGAAAAATGTGTGACTTTGGGAAATGATATTTAGCAAAACACGTCAATTTCTAATCTAAGTAAGTTGGTTAGTGAAAGTTGTGTGTTGCGCGCACGCACCAGATTTTTTTTCTGGTGGAATAAGAAAACTTGTTGAACGTTGGCAAAAGTGCATTGATTCAGATGGAAATTATTTTGATTAAATATATATAGTTAAAGTAAAGATATGGCCTATTTTCAATGAATATTAAAAACCTGCATTAATTTTGCATCAAACCAATAATTATATTGACATCGGTGGCTTGAATTAATAAATCCTATTTTCGAAAGTTTAATACCTTATTTAATTTCATAGTCCAAAGATATTTTCCTCTAATAAAGGGGCCTTAATTTTAAAATAATTTTAGTAGGCGTAACCAACTCAGGCCGCCTAAAAGTTGTAGATAAAAAATATAGCCCCTCTATAACTCAGGGTTTTATTTTTCTTATTCGATATCCTTACTGATCCTGTGTGGCATACTGGGGGGGAGGAGGGGTGAGCGTTATATTAGATGTTCTGCTACCTTATTCTACCATGGTGGGAAGTTGGAGGTCTATTCCGTGTGACTGTCACGAAATAAAACAATTAAATAAAACGGTGGAATAAAATAAAATAAAATCTCCAAAAAAGTCATAATTTTATATAACTAGGCAACGTATCGGCACCTGGAACCTTTCTCAAGCCTATAATTTTTATTTAAATCGGATAAACCGGTGAAATGTTAATATCATCCCCCTAATTACCTACCAGCATTAATATTATCGAGGAATTAATCTGCATGTACTCTAATTAATGTGATCTATCAACGACAAGTGGAGGTCACCTGTGGTGTAGTGGTTAGCATAGCAACCTACAAAACTAAAGGTGGCGGGTTAGCATCCCGAGGTTGCCTAGGATTTTTTAAAGGGAGTAATAAATCCTTGGCAATGCCGTCCCTCGGATAGGACATAAAATGGGGGTCCCGAACCTGTAGATGTCAGGTACTCGTTAAAGATCCGTATCCTAATCATACCTGGATAGGAAAAATTTAGGACTTCCACTGTAGCATCGTCCGACTAGCCTTAGTAGCATAAAGTGACATTAAACAAACAAAAAACAACTAGTTTGTGCAAGAGTTTATGAGCCTTGATTTTTACACCTGAAAGCTCCAATAACAAAATCTATGAACCGTAAAAATCATATCAATGTCATATACAGTGTTTCCGCAGTAAGTTATATTTCGAATAAAATAAATGTCACAATAGAAAATAAATATTAAAAAGTATTACAGAAAAAAGATCATTACTAGTTTATGTCAAGACATTTTCAAGTTTTATATATTAATAAAACATCATATATCATTTTAATTATCTTAATACTTTCAATCATCTTCTTTTGCCTTCTCTTTGATGCCTTTCAGCGTTGAAGAGCCTCAATCCAACGGAGCCAGTCTTCTAGATCCTGCGCCAACAGCTTACGTTAATTTTACCTCAGTTTTCATTCCTTTTTCTGTCCCTAGCTTGGTGACATATTCCGAGTTCTAGGCCTGCTCCTGGGTCTCGTGACAGTTGGTTGCGCTGCCATAATTTTAATTTCAAATTAATAAAAGAATATGTTACTACAGTAAACTAACAAGTTATGACCTCATGAAAATCAACGTCAGTTTTTTCAACTTATTATTATCTTTTAGTCTAAATTTCTACCTATCTCTAAATTTCTACTATCTCTAAAAACATTGAAAAAAAAAAAAAAAAAAAAAAAAAAAATGATTGAAAATAAGGAAAAGACCATTGGTTATTTGGATAACATTTGAAGAGAGATTTTAGCTTTTATTGATTACAAAAGTTTAAATTTTAATTTTAGTACAGATGATTCAAATTGAAATAAAAATCTATAAACTCGAAAACTCCCCATTATTATTTCATTTATTGAATAGACAATTTTATCCTTTCTTCATTGATACATGGTTCGTAAAGGTACTTGGACAGAGAATATCACTTAAAGAATTTTTTCGATTCCTGTGACAAAAATATAAATTTTTCATGGCTAAGAAAGTATTTTTTGGGATGAAAAATTATAAAGCTAATATTTAAGGCATCGCCTGTCCCAGTAATGTAGTAAAAATTAATAAACTTTGAAATCTCGAGTTCAATAAATACTGATTCTACACAGAACATTCCTAACACGTACAAGCTGGTTTTAACCTCAAATGATCTTCCGAACTGAATACTCTATTGTGCTTTATAATTCGATTTTATAATTCTCTATTAGTTGTTAAAAACTTGATTTAGTTATCATGGAAACAAATAATTCCCATTATTTTTTATTTTATTTTTTGCCCCCTCCGTTTGATTAATTTTGATGACATTTTCGCGGTCAAATCGCGGGCATATACATACATATACCAAATACCCAATTTCAGATTCGTATGGTATATAGTTGTTGAGCTTTTTTTTTTTTTTTAGAAATTATTAAAATACTAAAAAAAAAAAAAAAAAAAAAACCTAACAAATTATATTTCAGAGTATTTGTTTTGTTTTTTTGTTTTTTTATTTCAATCCTGCCCTAAAGGCAGAATGGGCATCAGCAGTTCGTGGCATTGGTTTGATAAGGTTCTAACTGACATTTTTGGCAGAATTGAGCTTATTCCTTTATTTGACATATAATATAGTTTAATATATTCTGTATTAATTTTACGGTAGTACTACTGTAAAAAACCAAATTACTAAAGTGACAAGGTTCTAACTGCAAGAAAAACATTTTTGAGCATCACTTTGACAAGGTTCTATCTGCAACACACCTGTTATCATTGTGATTCTAATGTAAACAGTTCTTATTTTGATCTCTTTTTGGGGGGACGTTTGGTTTGTTCTACACTTTTGAGGTGCACATTTAAGTGTTGGAAAAATGATTAAACTCTATAAAAAACGGTGTTCTGAAGAAGGAGTCCATCCAGTAAAAGACTCTCAATACAGAAAGATTTTCAACATTGAATTTAACTTGGGATTTCACATACAAAAAACGGACAGATGCGATGTTTGTGAAATGTATAAAATAGCCAAACAAACAGATACTCTGACTGAAAAAATGAAAGCTGACTAGGAATGGCACAATAGTCTGAAAAATATAGTGAGGGAATCCCGAAAGAAAGAAAAAGAGAAAAATACTTACCAGTATTGTTGTTTGACCTAGAGAATGTTATATTGACTCCGAATGCAGAAATCAGCTCACTATTCTATTTAAGAAAACTGACCTGTTTCAACTTAACAACATATTATAGTGTGACTAAAAGAGTTTATTGTGCTCTTTGGAATGACACGTTAGGAGGTAGATCCGAAAATGACATTGCAAGAACAATTTTAGAAGTTGTAGCTGAAGAAAATGACATAAGTGAGCTCCTTACTTGGCCAGACTCGTGTGTTCCCCAGAATAGGAACTCAATAATGTCAAACGCTATCCCAGACTTTTTGAGGGACCACCCTGAAATAAAATCAGTGACAATGAAATACTCATTGCCAGGACATTCATATGTGCAAGAGGATGATGCTGTACATTCACAAATTTAAAAGGCAATGAACAAAATCGAATTTTATTCACCGTTAGGTCTAATAAGACTGTTGAAAGGCATAAAACGTCAAAATCCATATAAAATAATTCAAATGAGAGCCTCTGAATTTAAAAACTTCTAAACTAAGAAACTACTGAACTACAAAGCAGTGCCTTATACGAAAGTATCCATAATTCAATATACACAAGCATTTAGGGAGATTTTATACAAACGAGTCATGAAGAATTAGAACCCTACAACGCTGCAAGCATTAAATTCATGGAAACTCCAAAACAGCACAATAAGCCGAAGTCTAAGAAGGAGCAAACTGAGCCTTCACGTCTCTCTGTTTTTGAAGTACGTCCAAAAATTCTTCGATGTACCACCCCAATACCGGACCTTAAGAAAAAATACATTAAAAGTGGTTATCCTTACATGCTCCTTCAGGATCGAGAGTTCTACAATGCCATCTTGAACTAGAAAGCAGAAATTCTCAGACTTTTTGTGCAAAGACAATAAATTTTCTAAAAAAATATTATCAAACTCTTGTAAAACTTGAAAGCTAGGCATAAAATAGTTGTTTATTCGTTTATTCTTGTAGATTTTCACAAAATAAAATATGTCATTTTCACTCTAAGCCTTATTTTCAATTTGACATGGTTGTATGTGCAGTTAGAACCTTGTCACTCTCATCAAGTTGATCAAAGTTGGGAGTGACAAGGTTCTAACTGCAAAAGTACATAGTATGTATTCATAATAAGTGACAAACTAAAATGCTATGTTTCCTCTTATTCTGATTTATAAAGTAGTAGTAAGCCTCTGAAAGCATAAAAAACAAATTCATCAATAAATAAATAAAATATTGCAAAAGGAAAATTCAAACTTGTTTTTCTCAGAAGTTACTCTTGAGCAGTTAGAACCTTGTCAAACCAATGCCACGAGTTGCGGGTCGTTGGGCGTGACTAAAATCCAACATTTCAATCGAAACAAAATGCATATTATTTTAACGACTGAAATTTCAGGACCATATTTATAGGACGTACTGAAAAAAATAAATAATAACAGCCCAAGAAACAAGTATATACATCAGAGGTAAAACTTTCCCAAAAAGTTTCCAGGATTGATATTTTTAAAAATAAATGTTCTCATGTTTTAATACACCCTTTGAATATGAATGTGTGAGGGAAAAATACAAAATTTTCGATAAAAATAGTTATCGTTATTTAATGGTTTTGGAATACTTTTCGGAAAATTGTTATCTAGGACGTATATATTATGGTGACTTAATTTATAAGGAGTGGAAATTAGAGATCTAAATCGTATTTTGTTTAAACGTATATTAGTAAAATGGCAAATACTAGTAAGTGAAAAGTTCTAGTCTTAAAAGCAAGACAGAAAGGGCTCACCCAATAACCATGGACATTAAAGGCCATAGGATAGGTTCAAGTGAGGTGGTAACCTAACTAGGCGTTAGGTTAGGAGTAGGCTTAATTGGAATACATGGCTGGTAAGGTGGCCCAAACTGTGAACAATCTTAGTAGATTAGGAGGCGCATTCTGGGGCCTTAGGTACCCGGCAACGATAACTATCTATAAAAGAGTTGAGGGTATCCTAAGGTATGCCTCCATCTTCTGGCATCAAGTCAGAGGACGGCTGTGCTTCGCGTTACCCGAGCTTACAAGTCAACTTCGCATGACGCAGTGCAGGTGGTTCCACTCGACTTCCTCCTGCAGGAAGAAGTGACTAAGTATATATACAAAAAGGAAGGCTCAGCAGGAATTTCGGACACTCTAAGGGCGAGGATTGTTAAAAACCCAAAATGCAGATAATCCGGGAGGATACCATTGAGGAGTGGAGCCGAAGGTGGGCAATTTCCCAGAAAGGAAGCACCCTCAGGTAATACTTTCCTACAGTGAAATCCCGGCTATTGGCTAAATGGGTCCTCCCGGACTATTGGGTTTCACAGTTCCTTACGGTGCATGGGGGTTTTAGAGCCCATCTGTATCGACTTGGACAGAACAAAGATCCCCACTGCTCCACCTGTGGTGTCCCGAGACTGTTGAGCACGTGGTCGCTACTTGCACTGCATTTGATGGAATAAAGGCAACGATGCTGAGAACCACAGAAAGTTTCGTCCTCCCGAGAATTTCCCGCGGTTCAAGGAGTTCATTGAAGGGTGGAAAACGGCGTTGGGTCAAGCCCACTTCAACATGGGAGCCCAGAGAAGAGGATCTGGACCAAGAAGAACACCATAGAAATAGAAGCGACCTTCCAGCTCTTCGGGACAGCTGAAGAAGGAGAAAAATAAAATAAATGGTTTACTAGCAGTAGTGTGTAGTGTAGTCATGCGTATCATCCCACTACTACTAATACCCGTATTGCCAGTGAGGCATGGTAGGGAGGAAAAAAAAAAAAAGTGAAAAGTTCTAGTGTTTTGAAACATACTTACTCCCTGACGCTAGAGGTCTATGTAACTTTTTATAATTAATCCGAATGCCTCTTTTAAGGCGGCTTTCCTTCTGGCCATAATTACTAAATCATCAGCATAGACGCATATTTGCAAGGTTTTATTGGCCAGCGTTCCATTTTTAATCGCGTCTTTAAAAGCCGAGTGTAACAGCCAAATTAAACAGTGTGGCGGACAGCGCATCACCTTGTCTTACACCAGAAACCACATCAAAGACATTTCCTACTCTGTTTCAAATCATGACTTCAGCTGCGGTAATTTTTAAAATCATTTTTATTAGCCTGACAAGTTTTGCAGGTATACAATACTCCTCAAGAATGCTAAACAAAGTTGTTCTGTTCACCCTGTCAAAGGCTTGCTTATAATCTATATATAGAAGGTGCAGCTCCTTATTATATTCATAGAAGAGTTCCATTGTTTGCCTGATGACAGTGCTCCTGCCGTAGCGAAATCCACATTGATATTCTCCTAGAATCTTTTCAGTAAAAACATTTAGCCTTTTCATAATTGTATTAGATAGTAGCTTATAGAGAATATTCAGAGTGATGCCTCTATAGTTAGAACATATTTCTTTGCTTCCTTTTTTAAATATAGGACATAGCAGTCCTATATTCCATTCTTCTGGCATTTCCTCAGTTTCCCATATATTAGAAATCAAACCATATATCTTGTCTTTCATTTTGTTACTACTATTTTTAACAAGCTCCGCCACAATTCCATCCTCCCCTGGCGCTTTAAAATCTTTTAGTGCTCTAATTCCATCCTCTATTTCAGTTCTAGAAAGTTTTATAACTGTGGGTTGAGGCATTTGTTCCTCTTCCTTTTCCATTTCAAGAAGATTACTCATCTGTTCGCAAGGTTTTGAAAAGTGAATTAGAAAAATCTACTGCCTCACTCATACTGATATGAGAAATATAATTTTTTTACCAACGGACTGAATTCAATCCCGATAGATGATCAGTTAAATAATCCAGGAGATGAAAAAGTAATGATGACAATGGAATGGTGTAGAGCAGGAGTTGTGCAATGTCAGAACTCAATTAGAGCTATTGTGGCGCAAGCTATCTTTCATTGTCAGTAGCTTTCGATAACAGATTGTCTCTACAGAACGGTCATCATTGCAATTTATATGACAGGCTACCTATTGTGCCACCGATGATATGCTAATATTTCATTAGCAGATTGACAAGTTACCTCACCTACCGTACGTGCCTACTGCAAATCTTACATCCACTCAATTTTAGCTAACAAAGTTGAGGTAAAACATTTTTAATTTCACTTAACTTTATGAGAAATATTTAGTATGGGGAAGTATTGCAATCGTGAAAAATTTCTACTTCCGGTTTTCAACGGAAATACACGGCTCCCCTGACTAAACCTAATCTCGCGATGAAATGGTCTGTGTGTGTGTCTTTTCGATTTTTTCTGACAGCTCAGATTGTCATCATATTTAATGAGAATCAAGTATTCTTGAATATCAGGTAAGTTTTATATCATAAAAATGTTCTGAGGGGGGGTTAAATGGGGAAGGTGACTTTAGAAAAACTATAAAGAAATATTCCTATAAAGTTCCATTGTTTTTGTTCGTATGATGAAATTAACTGTCTCTTATTATGCTTAAAAATAAAAAATCGTTCAATTGCTACAAAAAATATAGATATTTAATGAAAATTATTTGTTTACCTGGTAACTAAATGAAGTTTCCAACAACTACATAGAGAATTATAGAATCAGACGCGATGGAGGATTTGCAATTATATATATTTATCAAAACACGTCAATTTCTAATTGTGAGTTGGTAAGTGATAGTTGTGTGTTGCGCATCGCACCAGACTTTTTTTTTAACTTTTGATGCAATATAATCCATAATAATTATATTTTAGTTTAAAATGTTCGTTCCATAATAGATTTCTGAATGACATTTTTAAATAACAAGTATTTTGTTTTGTTTTTTAAATAAAACGCATTTTAACCTCAAATCATGTAAAATACTTATCTATAAAATTATTTTAAATGGTACAAAATAAAAAAAGTATTTTCGTAAGTATTTAAAAAGTATGTTATACATATATAACATATACACGTGTGTGTGTGTGTGTGTGTGTGTGTGTGTGTGAAATATTTACAAAAATTGTACAAAAACTATAATTAGAAAACAAATGTACAAAAACTATAATTGGAAAACAATTAAATAAATATACTAAGTAAGATAGATTCAAATTTAAACTTTGTGACAATTTGCTTTTAACAGAAGACGCTCCTCGAATGATTGATCATTCAATGATCTCCTTCTCGGATCATTTAACATATCTCCGTCACCATGCTAAAGTAACGAATATGCATAGGTTTTTACTTTCACATTCGTTACTTTAGCATGGTTACGACGATATTTGCGAACGAAAATAAACGTTCGACTAGTCCTGATGTGGGTAATGGGGTGTTATACAGGTTGCGCCAGAGAAACTTACTTATTTGAAAAAAATCCCGAGCGGTGAGTTGGACGGGTAGAGCGGTGGTAGGTGGCCCATCTGGCGGGAAAATTCCCCAAGTTTGTTTCCCCCACCAGTCAATCATGCTCTGGTCTAGAGAGCAGGGGGTGTTCGCCGTCGAGAGCTACTTTTGTAACAACGAACAAATCATGCGTTATTGGAGTGGCGAAAATCCGCGTGAACTTCACCATAAAACCCTTCATTGTCAACGAGTTACTGTCTGGTGTGCGATATCGGTGATGGGAATAATTGGTCCGTATTTTTTTTAAGAAAACGAACGTGCAGTTACCGTGACTGCAGCTCGTTAAAGGAACATGATCGAAGAATTTTTTCTTCCAAGCCTCCAAGAAATGAACATTAGGGAAGTGTGGTTTCAACAAGATGGAGCCACAGCACACATAGCACGAGGCTCAATGGATTTGTTGCGACATTTCCCCGACCGCCTCATCTCTCTCAGAGGCGATCTCCCATGGCAGGCACGAGTTCTCCAGATTTGGCTCCCTGTGATTTTTTTTTTTTTTTTTTTTTTTTTTATGGGGTTATTTGAAATCCCTGGTTAATGTCGATCGACCACGGACCATAGCTCATCTCAAGAATAACATTCACGACGCCATTGCCAACATTTCGATTGATATGCTGTGAAGAGTGGAGACGAACTTCAGAAATCGACTTAATCAGTGTTTGCACAATGGGGGTCGCCATTTAACGGATGTGATTTTCAAGACTGCATGAAAAAAAACTTGGAACTTTGTATTCCCAAATAAAAAAAGAATTAAAACAATAACCGAAGTACTTTTATTTTTATTGACCTTTCAAATAAGTAAGTTTCTCTGGCGCACCCTGTACTTTAGAAAGACGATTTTTATCACCTGGTAATAATCCAGAATTAGTAAATTTTGTCTTCTATCCTGGAGATACCTGATACTGTTTCAATTTCTATTTGCGAACGTGATAAGTTGTTTTTCGTTATTGAATTATATGTTTCAATGAGTTCATCTTGAAAATTAAACTCATCATCATGTTCCTCATCGTTAGAATATGTTTTTTCATTTATCCCCGCATTGATCGCAGTTTCTAGAAAAAGGGAATGCAGGCATTTCTTAAGTTCAATGAGCGAGACTTGTGGGTCTTGTGGGGAAAATGAATTTTTTTTTTTTTTATTTATAAAGAAATAATACAATCTTCCACACTTAAGGGCATTTGTTATTAGTGCTCAAAAGATACATTCACACAAGATAAACAAAATAATAATTAGAAACGAAAAATAGAAACTAAAATATATACAACCAAAATAGAAAATAAAATATATACAACCATCCATTGAAATAAAAATAGAAAAAAAAATATGTACACGCATTCTTCTTATATAAAATATATACATTGAGCCTAGGGATCTCTGACTCCCGCTTTGCCTCCCACTTATGGAAAGCAAAGCAAGACCCTAGGAAATCCCGGTGCTTCTCTCCCAGCCGCCTCACTGATATAAAACCAGTAGAGACTGGGTGAAAGCACTTCAGCTACTACTGCACATGGCTTGAATGGAGAAGCTGGCCATCGCCAGTACTCCAAAAACTATATTACAAAATAACATAACATAATAATAATATAATATAATGGAACTGCCGTTCCAACCTTCGAGGAGGATTGTAGGGATGGGTGGGGCTAGAAAGGGATTGTGCTGAAGGATTGGGATGATGATTAAGGTTCTGGTGAAATTTTGAGAATCTGGATGGGATAAGGTCAAGTACAAATGGGATGTTAAGGTAGTGGTGCAAGGTTTTGTTTGAGGCATAATACGGGTCATCGACTATGGTTAGAAGGACTTTGTACTGGAAGGACTGGTTACGTCTGATTTTCGAAGGTTTTGCTATCCCCCACAGTTCGAGTCCGTTGTTCCAGATGGGTTTCAATATTGTTTTGTATATCAGTAATTTGTTGTAAATGGAGAGATGAGAAGTTCTGTTAAGTATTATATATAGTTGGCCAAATCATCGGTTGAGTTCTTGTCTTTTGTCTAGAAGGAAGCCAAGATACCGGACTGTGTCAGAGATGGGAAGTGGAATTGAGTTATAAAGAATTGAAGGACAGGATCTGCGTCGGAGGGTGAAGGTGACAAGTTTGCTTTTGGAGTCATTGATTATGATGCGCCAATGGAATATTAATAATAGCACTGAACCATCTCATGTTAAATTTCGGGTGTGAAATAGTAGCTATAACTTAATTTTAAGATTCTTCATTAAAATTAAAAATACTGTAAAATCTTGTTACTAAGCTATCTGCAATTGTCTGTAGATTAGGTTGTGCAAAGCTGCTTATTTTTGTCTTCAATTTTTCAATTTGATTGTATAGACGGAGAAAAACGGGTATCAGGAATCCGTATAATGTATAATTTTCCCCCTGTAGGGTGTCCAAAGCCACTGATGTAGGTTCGAGGTAGCTCAGATGCTCTTGTAAGTATAAGAAATCCCTCTGTAAATTCCTGCATATTCAATTTATGATACAGTAATGGCAAATCATCTTTGGATTGATACAGTTTTTTTCAACGCATCATACATGCTATTCCACGTGGTGATGCCAGGTCTAGAAAACAGCATGCATATATTGTTTCTAACAGTATTTCTGAGGTATGAGCGTTAGCCGAAAATTTCCATAACTGGTTACATTTTCCGATAACAACTTCATGAATCATTTTTGGTGGTGAGGCATCAATGGCCTTGATCACATCCACTAAAGCTATTAGATTTAATGTGTGTGAAGCACAGCGTAAATGATTTGGTAGTGATTGTACTTGATTAGGATTAAAAATCAGTGAACTGTCTTCGTTTTCAACACAAGAATCCAACCCGAATTCTTTAAATGCTTTACAAAAGTTAGAGCCATTATCTGTGACGGTACAAATAATTTTTTGGTTTATTTCAAAATTTGTATTAACACTTTTAAGAATATTTTCTATGCTATCCCCAGTATGTTTTCCCTTCAAACGCTTACATGCTATTGAAACTGAATGTCTCTCATATGTCATATGTTAAGCATTTATCCAGTGTGAAGTACTTCCGATAAATCCACGGCAACCCGCGGACCAAGCCTCAGCAGTTGTGCAAATCGTGTATCTTTAAATTTATTTGTAATTTGTTGAATATGTTCATCGAACGATTCTGTTATTCTCCTGCATAACGTTCTTCTACTTAAATGAAATGTGACATCAATTTTTTTAATTTTTTCAAAATATATATTTTCAACCGTTGACAGTGGCCCAAAGCTATTGACAATATAATTAGTTATGTCCGAATCAAGCTACTCTAAATTTAGTTAATTTTCTTTTCTTTTTTATTAATAATGCTAGACGAATCCTCTCGAGAATTTTTTTTAGCTTTTTTATATTCAACATATGTGTTGATTTCAGATAAATGTTTTCTTTTTAAATGAGAATAAAAATTACTTTTTGAATGAAATATGTTTTACCTTTTAAGTTAATATGTTTATCATACCTCTTACTAACTTGGCATTCAGCAGTAATTTTTCCGTTCATATAAGACTTGGAAGGGATAATTTTGAAAAATTTACCATCATACAGTGGAATCCTAGAAGCTCTTTCCTCCAAAATTATTTCAATGGAGTCTTCTTGAATTTCTTGGGTATTTTCGGTCGATGCTGATGAACTTTCCAAGTCGGATATAATTCACCACGCAATTATAATATTTAATGAGAGATAAAAATGTTTCCCACTTACTTAACAAATAAAACACTAACTAATCTCAATCAATGTAGTTAACAGATTCAAAGTCGAGGCGGACAACATATGTTAGTAAAATGGGTAGGTTACATTATAACCACCTGTTAAAATAATTCCTTTGTAACGGGTCGCGAGTGAACGCCCAACTTTTAATTATGTTAAAGGCCACTTTAATTAATCTACCACTGATTATAGTTTTATATATATTTTTATTTGTTTATTTTGTTTTATGTATTTGTTAAGTCAACTAAACATAAGCTTTTCCAGGAATTATTGCATTCCTTTTTAATGTGAATAGCCAGTGAAAGGCAGAAATCAAAATCTAATTTTGATCAATAATGGCTACGATTTTAAATTTAACGAACCTTCGGGAACTTGAAGAAGTCTTATATTCTGCTTTAAAACAGTTATAAATACTCAGTCTTTCTTTGAATTTTGTGGTCTTATGATTATGGTGTCCAACCGTCGATTACATCTAAATTAAGAGGTTTACTGTTATCGGTAAATATACATATATCTATATATCTAATATATCTAATATTTATGCTAATATCGCTAAGGAAAACGACATTCTGCTGATATTTAAATCTATTGTTGAAAAATTAGTTAAGGTTATGTATAGGTTTGTTCCAGCAAGCACTTAAAACCCATCGATAACCAACAGGCTGCTCATGTTCTCCCCCCACTCTTTTGATTGTGAATTTAAATGGTTGGTTTTCCCATTTGATTCATCCTGCAGTAAAACAATATAGAGATTTGTAAGTTATCACTTAATTTTAATAGCTTGTTGGAGCATACCTCATGTTATTTATGCCATATGTTTTTCCAATAAGTAAACATTTTGAGCAATAATTATGTAAATAAATATTTTCACGTTTTTTCCAAATAACTTCTTTAAGAACTAATTAATTAATTATGAACCCAAAAAAGGTTTTAATGGGACCACCTTGAGAAAAGACTCTACAAGATGAAAAAGGTTTCGTTCCAATTGGTCAATCCATCTCTAAGTAATCGGTGAACATACATAGAAAAAAAAAACACATAGATATCGAATTAAGTAACCTCCTCTATCGTCTATTGTCGTCGGTTAAAAAATAAAAAAAAGTATTTTCATTTGTATTTAAAATATTTTTAAAATAAATAACATTTACTAGGACTGCCTCTAAGGCGGTTTTTGTTGGAACAATCATTGTTAATTATTTTCGTCGGTTTTTAAAAAGGCATTAGAGACTAAAATTCGATAACCAAGTACCAATTTTCCACAAACCGTAAATACCCCTTCTATCGATATATTTGCGGTTAAAAAAAAGCTTGATAAATTTATATTCTTCTTTTTCTAATTCATAAAATAAGGTTAATCTTAGTTTACTATAAAAGGGGAGGAAAAAGAATAAATATGAAGATGATATTGAAGTATATTACCCTGAAAAGGAAATTTAAGAAAGAAAGGAACTTAAGGATTAACATAAAATGAAAAAAAAAAAATGATATAATAATATGGAAAACACATAAGATAAAACGTCATGGTAATATTTTATATTTGCTTAACATAACGTAATTTTTTATTGATCAGTATGCTGTGTTTAATAAATAACCGATTCGGGCAGCAATGCTTGTTAAAAATAAAGAATTTCTCTCTCTCTCATACAATTCCGAGAATCTCATCAATACCATCTCCAAATACCTGTGGAATCTGAGCTCTGGGGTAATTGCGTCTTGAATTGGAGCTCTAGGAATCTCAACAAACTCTAGGAACAAGGATTTTCCACTCTTGTTGGGCTAGTACAATAGACAAAAACTATGCGTTGGGATTTGAAACTTGTGTAAAATAAACTTTCTTTAATTTTAGAATCACCTCCAAAAGTTTCTACAACGAAAATTGAGTCACCTAGTACACAAGCAGTATTTAATCTCATCACTAGAAAGTGTCTTATTACGGTCTAATTTCCTAGCACAGGTTCACTCCGGTGGTCAAGATAGATGATACTCTCGATAATTATTGACTATCGATAGTTTTTTACTTTCACTTACCTTTATATGAAATATATAGTAAGGGAAATTATTGCGATCGTGAAAAATTTCGACTTCCGGTTTTCAACGGAAATACACGTTTTTGGGTTCCCTGAATCAGAAATAACCAAATCCCGCGGATTATTTTTTCCGATTTTCTCAGAAACGGATCTAACAATTTTTATAAAAATGGGTATTTTATGAATTTATTTGCCTACGACAGCACAACAGCAAAACTGTCATAAAAATTGATTAATTGAAGGGGGCACTTTATTTCATTATTTTTTCCCCCATTTTTACGGGTTTTTTTTCGATGTTCTCAAAAATGGCTTCAACGATTTTTATTAAACTCGTGTTGGTTCATGAGAATCAAGTACTCTTTAATATCAGGTAAGCTTAATCATTATTAAAATGTTCTGATATATGGAGAAATTATCAGTCTCTTGTTTCGCCTAAAATATGAAATATGAAAAAAATCAAGTAAACATATACAGGAGAAAAGAAGAAATATATTCTGTCAACTCTTAAAACACGTTGAGCCCACGCATGCGCAGTAAGTCTTTAATGGCATGCCGAGTGTTTACAGTTAAAGATGTTCTGTTCATTTAATGGAAATTATTTGTTTCATGGTAACTATATGAAGTTTTAAACAACTACATAGCGAATTATAAAATCAGACGACTTGGATTATTATGCTTGCAATTCCGAATGATCACATGTAAAAACATTTAATAATAAAAAAAAAATTAGTGTACTTTAAATTTCTAATCAAAGTAAGTTGGTAAGTGAAAATTGCGTTGCGCGCATCGCACCAGATTTTTTAAAAGATGGATAGAACAATGTTACTTACCAGTAACTACAGGGCAGCTACTTGCACCATGTGATCACATCAAACGAGTACCTGTCATGTTTGAGTAGGCCAGAAGCTTTCGTGAAAGCTACTTCATTTCATTTTTCATTCGCCACTCGCGTCCCACACCACTCCACTAACAGTAGTTCGCATGCTACTCTTACAACTCGCACGGTATTGTGTGATGACAAGTAGCTCATATGCCCTTGAGCGCTTAACTGTTTGAATCTCTGTAGATATTAATTTTCTAAGATATTTGATATTAGACTAACTCTCCAGTCCCGTAGCTCATATACGTAAAAGGACTGCGTAGAACGTTCTAGCCCGGCGTGGATGGCACTGGAAGATCGAAGTCACAAACTTATACTATGACAGTTTGTTCCAGCTGATAGTTCGTTAGAACCATTCAGAGCTATATGTTTCGTCTTTTGTTTAACGTTACAGTATTTTTGATATTTGATGTTATAGCTTTCGTGTTGTTTGTTTGTTTCTTTAACGTCCCTTTATGCTGCTAAGGCTAATCGGACGATGCTACAGTAGGAGTCCTAAATTTTGCCTTTTCAGGTTTTAATAGGATAGGGGTCTTTAACGAGTACCTATATCGCACAGGCTCGAGACCTCCATTTTACGTCCTATACGTAGCTATAGGACGGCATAGCTAAGGATTTTTTTGATTTTCTCAAAAACGGCTCTAACGATTTTTATTAAACTGAGTATTTGGTGTAGTAATATGCCTCAGATATGACTGTAAAAATTTCATCAAAATCGGTCAACCGTAGGGGGCACTTTACTTAATAACTTTTGTGTCATTTTCACGTGTTTTTTATATTTACTCAAAAACGGCTTTAACGATTTTGATCAAACTGGGTATTTTATGTATTAATATGCCAAAAATGTGACAGCAAACATTTCATCAAAATTGGTCAAACCGAGGGGGCACTTTATTTAATTACTTTTTTTCTAATTTTTATCTTTTTTTTCGATTATCTCAAAAACGGCTTTAATGATTATGATCAAATTCATCATGTTTAATGAAAATTAGGTGTTCTTTAGTATCAGGTAAGCTTTATCATTATTAAAATGTTCTGAGGGGGCTTAAATGGGGAAGGGGCCTTTTTTGTTTTCCTATAAAGTACCTTTGTTTTTCTTTATATGGAGAAATTAACTGTCTCACTTTACGCCTAAAAGTAAGAAATGGCTAAATATGAAATATGAAAAAAATCAAGTAAACATATAAAGGAGAAAAAAAAGAAAAATATTCCGTCAACTCACAAAATACGTTGAGCCCACGCTTGCGGAGTACGCCTTTAATGACGTAATTAAAGCCGTTATGTTCATTCAAGCGAAATTACTTTTTTTACTCCCTTTAAAAAATCCTAGGGCCACTGCTAGAGGCGAACCCGCGACCTTTAGTATTGTAGGTTGCCATGCTAACCACTACACCACAGGTGACCCCATAGCTTTCGTGTTTCTAGCAGCGATTTAATTCTAATAATGGCTAATAGATGAACTTAGAACAAAAAAATAAATTCGGACTTTAAATGTGTCATCCCAGGGAATAAGTGATTGTCATATTTCCTTTCTTTTCAGGAAGCGATTATTAAAGTTTTAACAGTTTTGATACAAAATCAGGTTTTTAATATCAAGCGTTGAAATTTCGTAAAAAAATAACATAACCATAATATAATATTAAACCAATGAGATATTAGATTTGACTAAATATTTACAAACCGATTACAATACATTTAACGCAAAACGTAACTACATTTCAAAGGAACGGCTACGGCTGGCTTATGCTGTGATGGGTAGTAAGAAACGTAGTACGAGTTGTGAATTTCCTTTGCGTCCAATTCCTGGCCCAAATCGTTATTTATTTTACTTATATTTTCTAAAGCATTTTCATCACGATATATTAGGACTAATTTAACAGCTTTTTTTACGTTAAGATCCGTGATAACCGGGTAATGTATCCTTGCAACAGAGACACTGAACCAGTTAGCTGAAAGATGTGGGAACATAAGGGGGATATAATAAGGCAGCGTCAAAAAACCCAAAATATTTTCGCTATTTATATGTTTGAGTATCTTAATAGGAATAATAAAAATAAATAGCGATTTTGATAGTTTAGATCGCAATTCTTCCTGATGCAAGGAAATAATCACATAAATAAATTTGAAAATCAAAATGCTGTCGGACAAATGAAACATCTTAGTTTGAAACAATTAAGTCGTGACTCCCCTACAAAATTGATGGTGAATGTGCCACTCTTACATATGGCATTAGCCAACAAGGCCAGTACCATGCACCTATGTGACAGGCTCAGGCTAGTCCAGCTACTGTCATGTCAGTTGTCCTCTTGACAGTTACTCCCAGTGCATGTCCCAGGCCTTAATAGTGATGAAAATAACTAAAATTTTATTTTCAGCAGAAGACTGAAATTTTTTATTACATTCAGTGTTTAATCCTGGTCCTACCATTGCTGTGAATATATCTTTCCACAATATAGCTGCATTTTTTTTTAACCGAAAAACCCAGATCAACCACAAGCTAAAGAAAATAAGGCTCAAGTTTGGATTATTATAGTTCAAAAGTGTTAAAGAATTGTTTATACTATTAATTAAATAGAATCCATGTTAATCATTTCCTTTATCAATAGAAGCGAGAAAATGCTTAAGGGTATACACTACCAGTCAAAAGTTTAGACTCACTTGTATTTAATTCACAATCTTCAAGTTTAAAAAAATAATTGTAACTCAAGAGATAAAATTTCAAAAATTATATGATTGTTTCGAATACAATCTATATAAATAAAGATGGAATTCTGTTTGTTTGATTTTTTGTTTGTTCTTTATAGGAACCCATACCGTTTGTCCTAAATTCTCCAAATTTCGCTTAGTGTTTCTTTCATACCAGGTGCGAACACCTGTCCATATTAAAATAGCATTACTTCAGCCGATCTCATGGTATATTCTTTATTGTTATAAAAATCGCTATGATCTCGCTTTACATTAGATTTTTATAAAATCAACCGCTGTAGTCGAAAAAAATTTCATTTCTGTCCTAACGAACTTTTCTTAAAACCCACGGCTTTCCTCATTGTTTTCCAAGTTACCTGGGTGAAATCGGGATATACAGCTAATTATAAATAAATTAAAAATAAAATTATAGTTGTTATGTTGTTCAATAAATAAAATGTTATTTATTTATTTTACAAAATCTAAGGGTGAGTCCAAACTTTTGAATGGTACTGTAAGTGCCTTAGGAAATTTTTACAGAAATGATGTGACTTATACCCTCCAGGGTGAACTACATTCAGTGCTTAAACCCATGTTATCTTTCATACGTTCAATGAACTCTTTTCTAACCACAGATCATTACTTATACCCATTTCTAAAGAACGGCTTTGGCACATAAACAATTTGGCAAAAAAAAAAAAAACTGTTTTATTTTTTTGGCACTTAGATCCTTATGCATTTCCATGATTCAATTGTCAATGAAACACTATTATTTTCAGGTAGCCTGATCGAACTGAAGACACTCAAGACAATACTATAAGGATTTAAAAAAAACTGCTGAGTTTTCTTCTAAGACGTCGAATTTCTGTCTGACTGTCTAACTATAATCACCTATAATATTTATCTACAGACCAAATAATATATTATGTAGTTTATCCGAACTGATTTATCATTTCTATCTATAAATTATTTCGAAGTTATTTCATTTCATGAGTCAATGTTCACTAATTTTGTCTTGAGAAAAACTAATCCGACAAAGAAAAAATTTTATTAGCTCCAACTAATGTGATAAACAATAGGTGAAACTTTTTTTATTATTTTATTTTAAAAGATTGAGAGAAACCAATAAAAATGAATAACATATACAGTCAACTCTTGACTTCTCGAACTTTGATAAGTCGGACAGCACTGGTAGTTTTTGTAAATAAGTCAAACTAAAAATATTGGCCATGGTAGGGGGTATCTAAGACTTCCACATACATGAGTCAAACTCTTTGAGGTTATCAATCAATTGGAATCTTCAGAGAAATTCGTGGTGAATTTGATTTCCTTTTAACGTTTACCTTTTAGATACACCAGTAACTTGTTAGTTATGCAGTTGAGAGGATTTTAGGAATGGCTCAGAGAAAGTTAAAAATTAGCTAAAAGTTAAAACTTATTGGAGGAAGAAGGAAGTGCAGGAAGGAGGATGAAGCCGGGCAGCCAATTCCAATGCATTCGGAATTATTCACAAAGACTTTCAATCAACTTAAAAAAAAAATAAAAAATAAAGAACAGGGAGGTACAAATATATATTCGCCTACTCATTATGTAATAAATTAACAGTTTCTCATTCATGGGCATTAAATGTAGGGGAGAGCGTGGCTGGTTGGCATAGGGGGTAGGTTGGCCTTTGGCTTATAATTTCCGTCACACCTGTTTTGAAGTCGCCACAATCGTACCATGTGACCCACTAGACCTCGGGAGTCTTGTCCTGAGGTTTCAGTCCGATGCTAACAGTGTAGAGAAGAGTGTGCTTCATTGATTGATTTTACAACATTTAAGTAAATTTTTATATATTCAGTAAATTTGGTTTTAAGGCATGGCAAAACATTTGACTCCGATTCTGTTTACATAGCCCCAAACCCCTTTGAAAAACCTAACCTTTCAACTAACCAGTTTCTTGTTTGGTTGTTCTCCCCTGTCCTGGCAGCCATCTTTCATATGATTTCTCCTGTGGGGTTAGTTGGCTATCTTCAAATGGGGTTGGCGCAGTCACAAAAGTAAAGTAAACATAAACACAAAAGTAAAGTAAAAAGTAAAGTAAAAAGCACAAAAGTAAAGTAAACATAAACAAAGGTGAAACTACCATTTGTCTTTAGTTCCAGCGAGGAGGGGGAGAGCAATATTTCCTATGTAGAAAGTAACGACAGTCTAAACTTAAACGGAATTTGACAATGAAAAAGATAATGACACTAAAGATCACCTTCAGCCGCAATCAAAGCTTATTGATTGAACCAGCCACACCTGGCTACCATGAAAATGAAACAAGTGCACCACAGACACTTTCTCATGATACGATTAAAGGACCAGAGAATATTTATCCTACCTAAAGTTTTAGAAGATGTGTTGAATTCGTTTTCTTTTATGAAAAATTTGATTACATTGTTCTAACGCAATGATACTTCTATGCCATTACATTTTTCTAGAGTCTGCTGTTTGAAATGTTATATAATTTTGTTCAGTTGAAATAAATATGGAGAAATACAGCCATTTGTCATTCTATTTTCCCTTAATAGCTGTTAAAAACCGATCAAAATTATTATACCATTATATTGCAGATTTTAATAACAATATTACGTGTCAGGCAGTACTTGAATGAGATGGTCAAACAACACCACCTTCTAGGCCAACCTGCCCCACATGGGGGGTTAATTGGCATACTCTAGCTTGACGAATTCTTAAATTTTCTATGATCATAGTGTTAAATATTATGTGTTAAAAAAAATACTTGAAGTATACTTGGGGTTTACATTGGTATCAGCCCTATTGGGATTATATTAACAGGAATGACTCAACAATCAAAAAAGTCAAAACTGTTGCCAACCAACCACGCTCTCCCCTACCTACAAACATGTATTTTTGTAAAATATGCATAGATGATTTTAAATCCAATGCTGTGTTATCATCTATAAGTAGACAAGTCAAATGATAACCTCGATCAATCGATGCTCGGTTAATTCCACCAATTATTCATGGACCCTAGAAGACCGTCTTTTCAAGAGTTGACTATACTAATTAGATTAAAACTGTGGCCGGTCTATTTTTTAAATACAGTTTCTTCCTAAATTGATCAAAGAATGACGCACCGGGTGTTCAAATCTACAGAGAATCAAATGGTAACCACATGAGACCGATGATTTTATTTTGAATTTTCTCTGATGAGTTCTGAGACAAACTTATTCACTAAGAAGCAGTAATCATGTATCCTAAAGTAAGCTTTGCACCATTACAGCGGCATGAATATCTGTGTTCCCATCACGGATATATCCTTAAGGTAGCTTGTTGTATCCAATTCGATGTTACACAGAAATATAGTCACCAACTGAGAGTAATCATGTTTATTGTTCCTTAAAAATCCAAGCATAACACACATGAGAGATAATATATTAGAACTAGCTAATTGTTTCATTGTCATTTCATTTATGAAACAGAAAAATTATATATTATTAATTGAACATGAGAAAAATAAAAAACTGCTTAAGAGGAAAAGGGTAAAAAACTAATGCAAAGAGATATAAATAAAATGTAGTAATGAATGTGGTATATTAAATACATGGAATGGCTCCCTGAATAATATTCCAAAATTTTTTTTTTTTTATACTAATTAATTTGAAGATAAAAATTCGACCACAGCCGGGAATCGAACCCAGGTACTCTGTATCTACGTTGCAGCGTTATTACCACTGAGCTATAATCAGTCTTACCACTGATCTGCAATGTAAATGCAGATGACCTGGGTTCGATTTCAAACCATGGTCGAATCTTTAATCTTCAAATTAATTGTTTAACAGATTATTATTTTTACTCTTTTTTTTTTAAGTTTTAATCACCAATAAAATTATGAAAATATAGGAAATAAAAATAAAAAAAGTTTATTTATACATCACATTTATTCGTTTTTCAGAGAATAAAAATACATTCTAAATTAATTACCTGAAAATTTGATTGAATCCACATTTGTAGAGAAACAGAAATTAACAGTGGCCCCTTCCACTAGATTTATAAAAAACTTAAAAAAAAAAACTGTACAACCGTGAATTTTATTATATTGATATTTTGTAACATGTATCTTTTTTTTTTAAAATTATGAAATAATAAATATTATATATAGAATACCTATTTTTGAAGGAGAGGTCCTCGGTAGACTGGAGTATCATATGAAGATTTCTAGCCTTACTATAAGGTTTCTTAACCGATTTTTTATTATAACATGAGAGATATTAAAAGTCTAAATATAAATAAAAAGTAGCTGGTAACAATTTTACATGATATATGATATTTAAACATGTATATTACCTCTCAGAGTTGTAAAAAATCAACATAACATAATTAGAGGTATATAAATATATATATGCTCAATTAACAAGCATAAATTCTTTTAACAAGATCGAAACAAAAAAAATTGTCTAAATAGACTGTTCTTTTTTTTTTTGTTTATTTGATTTGACAATTTAGGGGGATTTAAATCAATGAGATAAGAGTTCATTTTTCAAATTATCCTAATATGCCATAATTCACATCAAATCACATAATAAAGCATCCTAACCTGTACAAGTATCATACAAAAATGTTAACACACACAATAAGAGTTCATTTAATTGTCCTTGAATAGCCACAGATGAAGTTTTATTTGAATTTTAAAATAATAATAAAAAATAAAAGGAAGATAAAACGAAGACTAACAATTCCCTAATATATTTTTTTTTTCACATCCAAGGTTGATTAAATACCTTGATAACTTGAAGAGAGATCTTGAAGAGGAATCTTCTGACGGCGCAGCCAGTCCACTCGTGCAAAGGAGAGAATATATTTGAGGTTATTTATATTGACCCACCTCTCATAATAGAGCTGCAGAGATCTTACACCGTTCAACCATCCTCATAAGTGCTAAGGTTAACCTCCGTCATTCCATCTGAAATCACCAAACCCCAAAGCGGGCAATGTAGATAACACCAGCTCGTTTTATCTGTCGACGACAGATTATAATCCTTTTGACAAAAAAAGAAATAAACAAACTAAACATGTGAAAAAGCCCAAAATACAGCTTTACTTTCCGAAACCAACAAAACAATTATTTATATTAAATACCTGCGATTATGATTCCGGCTTCTTTCTCTTGCATTTTTTTTTCTCTTTTAATCGTGGGTATAATGCACTATCTGTTATATAACTTTAAAATAGGGAAAATAAATTTCATTCACCATTTCACTATTAACATTTACTAGAAGGAAAATGAAGGACTTGAATAATCTGATGAACAGATAATGCATTGTAAACCTGTAGACGAAATAACTGGTTAATTAATACAGTCACTCTTTTAATCCATAAAATTTATATTAAAAAGGAGCAAAAGAATTTTTTTTTTTTTTAATAAATAGGAACAAAAGAAAAGGAATGATTGAAAAAGTGACTGGAAAATTAAAAACTTAAGAAATAAGTGAAATCGGTAAACTATTACTCTTCTCAAGGCAACGGAATTATTTGATAAAATTTTTTTATACGGCAATAAATACCTGGATTGACCTGAATCGTAGTAGTCCTTTCCACGGCTGAGGAAGCAGGGCAAAACAAAACTCCCAGGCCAAAACTGCGGGATACTATTTCACAAATATCGTTTAAACAACCTAGTGGTTGCTTTTTCAGTCTCCTCTAGTTTAAAGAAAGGATCAAAATTTAAGTGTAATCTAGGTAAAATCCTGTCGTGTTACATACATTATATTAATTACAGTCAGAGAGGAAAATATCATTTTCATGTCAAGAACATAAATATTAAGAAAAGATAGAAAACAAGAACTAAAGGAACAAGATGGTCTGTAAAAATAGAAGGAGTTCCAATATTATTGTTGAGAATAACGCGATTCATCATCACTGACCAATTAATTTACGACTAGGGCAATAAAAACCTGACTGAATTTGATGCAAAAAAATAATTTCATACTTAATTGAAAACAAATTCGTTCGAGTTTGGTAGAATTTAAAAAAAAAAGTTGTTCAAGCAGAACATTTAATCAGCTGTAGGTCTTTCAAAAAAAAAAAAAAAAAAAAAAAAAAAAAAAAAAAAAAAAAAAAAAAAAAAAAAAAACATACAAATATTTGCGAATGATTCTGTTTGGGTCATTGTCAATAAAACCAGAACATTCATCTTTTGAAAAATAAATTTAATATTAAAGCCAAAAATTGTGATATCCATTTTCAATGCCTATTTAATGCTCTAATCTGATCGATAATAGTCAGTCAAAACCCAGCGAACATCTGGAAGATGAATTTTATTCAATAGGTCAGATAGAAAATTAAGAGTTGTTCAGTTGTGAAAATATTAAAACTTATTTATCATTGTTTTGTTAAAAAGAGTTGACAATTGTTTTCAATTAATCAAATTATAAATAAAAGAAAATCATATAGATGTATATGTTGAATATTGTTTATGCTTATTAATTTCTAATTCCTATCATTATGATTCCTGCCTTATAATAAAAATGAAATGTCGCCTTTGTCAATTTGTTTTAATTTATTAAAAATAAATAATTAAAGGTACATATATATACATATATATATTTTTTTTTTTTTTATATTCCCCACTCAATGTTCAGATTTGTTTATTTAATTTATTAGAAATACTACTGGACTGTGAAATTTTAGTTCAGTAACGTAATGCGGTTCTGTGAACTTATTTCTATAGATGGTCACCCATTACAACTCAGGATCCAAACTCTATTTCATCTAGAAAAACTCACCCAAAGGAAATATCGGCTCTTTTTTAGATTAGACCTGCCAGTTACTTTTAGTAGTAACTGTTACTATCTGTTGTTCCTAGGTACTTAAATAATCTAATCGAACATATGTTATAATAATAAACATTAATCATTCAAGTGAGATTATTTGAAAAAGTATAGATGTTCACAAATATGCAAAATATTTTTGAACTCTACGAAAAAACCAAAGATGAAGCTAGTGCGCGTCTATCTTACATAAAGCGCGAGTCTTGTTTTTCCAAGACGCAAGAACCAGGTAGGACGCATTCCACAGCAATGGGTATTTGGAGGTTATTGGAGAGAAACACGACAATGCTTCCTATATGCTGTAGAGGATAGAACTACAGAAACTCTGCAAGACAGCATAAAGTCTTCCATCCTACCATGGACAGTAATAACATCATTGAACAACATTGAATTACAAACATCTAATAGTGAATCATTTCAAGAATTTTGTAGATCCCCTCACAGGAGCATACACCCAAACAATAGAATCCTAGTGGGTGAAAGCGAAAAGAAGGAATAAAAAAGAATTTGGAACACTCAGAACAATGATAGACTTATTTGTGTGAGTTCCTGTGGAGGCAGCGCTACCAAGGAGAGGATTTGTTCGCTAGAATAATTTTAGACATAACGGAATACTGGCCTGCAGAAAGTTAAAAGAAGAAGTATTACCAATTATTTGTCCTAAATATTATTAAAATTGCATATTTCAATAAATTTAATAACATGTTTCCAATATAATAACTTTTTTTTATTTAGCAAATAGTAACTGTTACTACTAAAAGTAGTTGGTGGGCCTAATCTAAAAAAGACCCAAAATATCATGCGCTTACAATTTATTATGGATAACTAAAATTTTAAAGTTGCTAAGTTAGTTTTATAATTATTTTCTATTATCTTAAACAGAGGTAGCAGAATCAACAATTCCCATTTTCATAAAGTACCAAGATACCAGTCGAAAAATTAGACTGATCAATAATTCAACATTACTAAAAGGTTCTCCAAACGTTCTTCTATGGATCTTTGAATAAATGGATATCCCATGCTTACATATAACTCTCTAAAAATGATGCAGTAGGTAATATATACAAAGTGATCGGATTAAAATTTTATTTAACTAGATAGCTGTTTTCAAGAATGAGATGAAAATTAATTTAGAGAACGTTACATGACCAATGATAGTCTATAATAAATACGAACAGTAAAAAATATTAATGTATTACTTCAACCAATCGTCTAGTCAACACGGGAAAACTATGATAAATGATATTCCTCGGATGAAGGTAAAAGATCAATGAAACACTGTCAAATATCTTCTAGTTACCTCTACGTTAAAAAAAAATACCTGATATATACTAAGAAGTGTGTGTGTGTTGCTCAAGGCGTAGGAGATAATGCAACAGGCAGCAACCAGTCCTTCTGGAAGATCACAATTACAATTGTTCATGAGAACGATGCAAAGATATCTTCTCTCTCCAATAATAAAAACACGGTAATGTAAGTTAGATTTTTTAAACAAATTTCTTAGATTTACTTTAAACAAAACGCATGAATGTTATGGCCAAATATGAGTATATAAAGTTTCATCTATACTGATTGCCACTTGCCTCAAGTTCCAAACATGTATGAGCCATTCACAAAAATACTAACTAACGAACTTATGTTCCCACGATTGTGGGAACCAATGGACGATTGTGTCCCATAGATTCAATCATGTTAAACATCTAAATTGCGCTGTATCTAACAATAAACTTGGATCTATTTTTTTTTGTAAAAATATATATTGAGTGATGGATTTTGAAAAATCCAAAAATGATCTGTATTTTTCTCCCTCAATGCAGGAGTGGGACATCTAGAAAAAACCTGCTTTGGTCAGATGTTCCACTCTTGCATTGTAAGTGCGAAATAATAAGCCTGCGAAGCTGTCAATACCACAATGGAACAACTGTCCCACGGTAACTTATCGCATATTCCGATCTACATGAATATAGAGCACTCTTCTCTATAATAAATACGAGGAAATTTTCAAAAAGTAAAAAAATCGAGACGTCCTTCATTCACATTAAGATTAACAGATTACGAGAAAACACATGGAGATAGCCGTTTATAGCAGACAGCTTTCTCCCAGTCAATACTGGAAGAAATACTATTATATACCAACGAATATAAATTAAATGCTAATTATTTTAGGTCAACAATGTAGATGAGATAATAAGATCTTTTCAATTAGGCTAACCAAATTACTCTTCAAGTTAACTGTTAATGAAATTTATTAATGTACGATCAAATTAAAGGTAGTTTTTTTTTTTTTTTTTTTTAACAAAATATAGAGTTATACTACAGACTAATATTATATTCAAGAGTGTTCGCAGAAGTCATGGTTTGCTCTTTGATTAGTAATATTGTACTTTCTATAAATGGCGTTTAGATTGCAATAAAAGGTCGAATCATTCATTTACTTAGGAAGCATGGTCACTAAAGTAGGAGGCTCGCAGAGGATGTTAAAAGAACAATAAAAAAAACCGATGGGGTATTAGTTGAGCAATATCGGATATTGAAGCACGAGAAAGTTTTCAAGGCAGTGAAACATGGAAGGCGATGTGAAGCAATACCTGAGTCTTTCAGACTTTCATTAACCGCTAGATGCAAGGGATCCTGGGAATCAGATGGCCTCAAAATAGCAGCAAGTATGAGCTCCGCAGGACAACTGAACAGAAGAAAGAAATGGGAATGGATCGGGCACACTTTAAGAAAAAACTAGATAGTGCCGTAGAAGTAAATTTCTTCAGCGGAATCCCCAAGGAGGAAGACCATGAGAGATATGGTACAGATCAGTTCAAAAGGACCTAAAGCAAAGAATTATTGGGTAGACATCAATCGAAAACTAACATTTTTATTCCGGATCTAGCAATTTCTTTCTTCTTTTTTTTTTTTTTTAATTTTAAATGTCATAACTTTTTTGTTCTAGTAAAAATAACTAACTGATGCTGCAGTCCCTAGCAGAACCTTGGCCTCCTCTATCCATCGCCACTGATCTCAATCTCCTAAAACTCCTATCCGACAAAGGTCTTCCTCCACATCATTCAACCATCTAATTCACAACCTTCCTCTCAATCTCCTTCCTTCAGGTTTCTTGTTAATTAAGAACGAATAAATAACATTAACACCAACCTAAACCAAAAGATAGGATTTTTTTTTTCTCCCCCATTCTTTCTACGAGTCCCAGCCCTCTTAATCTTTTTTTTAATGTGGTCCAACAAATCCTGATCCCAATAAAGAATTTGCAGTTCCAATTTGAGCGTATTTTCCACACATAATTTTCAAATGTAGGGCCCGTATATTCATCTTTCCGCTCCCATATTAAGGGAGCATTTATATTTCTCTTAGTGAGGACCCATGTTTCACTGCCGTTACACTCCATGGGTCGTAAAACAGTTTTATAAGAAGCCAGAAATACATATTTATAAACCAGTATGTAACAATTGACAATATTAGGTGATTTATTTTCTCTCTTATATTACTTAAAGTCAGAATTCCTTAAGTCAGAAAAAAACAGAACTATAACTGCACACACATTTACTGCTTATCCCTTCATCACGACTGGTAAATAAATGGGAGAAGTTTGGAAAAAATTTATTAAAAAAAAATGAATATATTAATGTACAAAGGGGTTAAACGAGATTGAAAAAGTAATAGCAAACTGCATAAAGCAACCTGAACCATAAAACACGAAACTCTTATCCGTTTATCATTCGGACGGTACTGATAAAAAAAAATAAACTGACTTAACATATTCTCTTTCTACACCAAAACAATTATAAAATAATAAAATTCTTAATTATAAGAGAAAATTTAAATTCCATAAAATAACATTTTCAAATAAGTAAAATAAAAATAGACCCCAACAAATTTTACACACACTCTTAGCTACGTCACGTCAGATTTCGAAAAGTATGCATTCATTTACACTGGACTATACACTATTATAGTTCACCATTTAAGGCGTAACAGTTCAACATAAAAAACATATATAAATGAAAAGTACATAGGTTATGGAATAAAAAGCAATTTAATGATGGTATGTAATAAATGCTAAATATCAAAGAATACTTTCAAACCGTTATTTTATCATCAGCAAATTAAATTTATCCTGTAATGAAACTTAAAAAAAATAACTAGTGAATAGTACAAGAAGATTATGGAAATTATATGTATTTATCAACTTAATGTAATCAAATACAAAGTAGAAAATTCATAAACTTATGCAATTCAGTCCTAAATTTATTTAATAGATACATATATATATATTTTCATCATATCTTCTCATTCTATATCACTCAAAGACCAATTTATAAAATGAAATGCCTAAAAATAATATTTTGTATACCTTCATGGAAAACTGTATAACTATGATGGAAAACTGTTTCAATAATAGTAATGAATTTCGATTCATAGTTAACACCATGGCTACTAATGTAAGTAAGTAGAGTTCCAAATACGTTAACTGACCTAATATTTCATTAAATTCAACAATTCATCTTAAAGTTTGCGCCACAATTGCATACCCTACAGCAAAGCTAAATTGCATAAATCAAGGCTTATAAAGGGTTTTATAATCTAGCCTCCTAACCCTCCCTTAAGCTACTTTTTTCTTGTTAATTAAGAACGAATAAATAACATTAACACCAACCTAAACCAAAAGATAGGATTTTTTTTAGTTAGGAAAAAAAAACAGGCTACTATACAAATGTATTTACCAATTCAATAAACTACGAGTAAAAATAGATCAGAAAAAAAAAAAAACAGTAGAATTTAAGAGATAAGAATTAAGTTTTTCTTGAAAACCAAAACTGGACCACCACAGATAATTAACAGAAATGCATAAGATATACGTTGCATTAGTAGCCAAGCTGTAAATGAATTGTTTTATCAAATAGAGAAATTACTATTAAATGAAAATACAGTTCACTTAACAAAAAATGAAACAAGAATTAGCATGCAAGATGGAGCGAAGATATGACTGTAAATTGTCGACAGTTATGGGGTTTAATACACCACTTACCTGGTACCGTTCCACCTGAAAAATACAACTTTACGCCAACGTCATTGGAATGGGTCTCCCCTAGTCACTGGTTTGAGCACCTTTTTCTATAGTTCATTATCTCTTCGAGTAAGTTTCAAGAATTAGAATTATAATTTTTAAATATTAAATCTTTAAAAATGCTAACAGAGAAGGTGCTATACCGCTTGAATAAGAGGAGACCATTGTGATTACGTTACCACTTACCTGTAAATATTCAAAACTGACCACTCTATCTAGTCTCGACGACGTCGGTGAGAATCGTTTGTCTTCTCAGCTAAAAATAAAATAATAATTAATTTATAACGTCTCAAATTTTAATTTCTTACAATAAAAAATTTAAATATATTAATATATATTTAGATAATGAAATTAAAACATGAATTATACACAACCTCTTGAGATATGAGGTAGCATCATGAGACATTTTTACACCAAAAGTTATATATTTTAGTGGATAGAGTCTGTTTTAGTCTTCTTTTAACATAGTCGGGGAGGTGAGGGCCAAAAAAGGGTCGGTTGCAATCAACTTTTATAGGCAAACAAAATCGACATTTTCGAACTTTTTCAATTTTTCGCTCATAACTCGAAAACGATTTATCGCAGAGAAACATGAACATATTTAGCGCCTAGTGGTCTAAAATCGGTGAAATTTTTAGAATTTATTTTTCAGTTCCTCTTATATTTTCGGCTAGTACGGATCACAAAGTATTGCTTTCTTCTTACTATAAGAGGCTAAACTATTGCATATAGAATGATATATTAGAAGTTTAAATCGGTTTAGTGGTTTAGCCGGGTTTGAAACATCAAAAATCTTTAGTTTTTACGATTTTGGTGGAAACCGAGTTCCAAAGCCTATTACTCAAAAACATCTACTCAAAAACTATTACAGGCAACATTTTTTATTTGGAGTAGCCCTCTTCAAATTGCAGGCCTTGGAACATGAGCATAATTCATTTTTCTGCTAAAGTGGCTAGATTGACAGTCAGTTTTGGCGAAAATACTTAACTGATTTTAACTGTGAGAATTTTAGAAAGAACACAATTTTCTCTGCGATAAATCGTTTTCAAGTTATGAGCAAAAAATTGAAAAAAGTCAATTTTGTTGGCCTATAAAATTTGATGGCAACCGATCTGTGGTGGCAGACATTCACATTTGTTGCCTATGAAATGAGTACTTTCAGGCTATATGATCGAACACTTTCTTCAAATCAGACCCTTTTTTGGTCCTCAGCTACCGGACTAACAACAAAGATGGCAAAGGTGCAACTTGAGCACATTATTTTACAAGGAATAACCAAATATTATACATAAAAACTAAAACAGAAAAAAAGAACTTAAATTAGACCTAGGTTTAATAAATATTTATTAAAGACCAAGAAACAAACCTCTTCTGTTATGGCGGTCTTCATGTCTTGACTTCTTCCTATCCCTTTCCCGACTATGTTCTCTCTCTCGATCTTCATGGGATCTCCTAATATAATACAAATAATATTTATTAATAAATAAACTTAAGTTCCTTGACCTTAACTTTACCTAACCTAATAAAGTGAAACATGACTTCAGTAGTCCATGTTTAGACATTACCCACAAATTGGCTAAACAACTGTTTAGTGTATTAGCATTTGCAAGGCCACAGGAATGCTGGAAGCCATTAATGATGAATGAATAGTGATCAGTGACCAGCAATTAACAATGAGATAAAGTTAGTTCGCTCTGTAAGTCCTACAAATTTTTTTGATAAAGACATTTCAGTCTAGATCCAGAGTCTGATAAGCATATTAGACCCTATGGCTGCAAATCTAGAAAGCTGTTCATTTAATATTTTATACAATTTATTATTATTTTAATTATTATTTCTTATCAGTGGAAAAACAACTAAAGTATTGAGTCAAGGACTCCTCCAGAAAATTTTTCCATTTCTCCCTATCCTGCAAAGTCGTAATATAATGCCACACACCAAAAAAATGTCCTGGATTATTTGTAACTTCGTTGCTCCACCAAAGTTTGGGTCTTCCGATCCTTCTTGGCCCATAAATTTGTTTATTTATACAGTTAATTATTAAATTAAATTAACAGTTTTTGAGAAAAATTGCCTCAGTAACATAAAGATCTGGTAGCCAAATCTATATGGCCTAAGAAAAATTTAACTTAAAATCCAGTAATTCCATTAACCCTTTAACAGCTAAGCACTCGGAACGAAAAATGCACTCAGAAACTGAGCGGTCTGCCGGCTTTTACACTCCCCAAGCTAAGGAGTGTACGTCACTCTCCTCTGCAGACTGCCTCCTCTTCTCCGACTATTTCTTAATGTTTTTTTAATTTTTTTATGATTCTATTTCAATAAATAAATATGCTAGATTATCAATTGTAATACCCAGATTATGTCAGTGCGAAATAAAACAGTAAATATCACCAAAAAACACAGAGGACTATCGCTCAGAGTGTCTAAAACTCGAAATGAATAATAGTAAATATGTCTTTCAAGACCCCTGACGGTAGCCAGGGGAGGGATAAGGGACAGAAAAAAAAATTTAGCAGGTAAAAAAAGGGGTATGCTGAATTCTCTTCTCTAGAGCAGCAATATTCTTGGCAAAACCAAAAAATTAATATATAGTGCACTGGTCGAGAGTATCTTGCTGTATGGCTCCGAGACATGGACTCTTAACAGAGCACAGGAAAAAAGACTCTTGGCGGTAGAAATGGATTTTTGGCGGAGGTAGGCGGGATTTCAAGGATACACCATATAAAAAACAGCCAGATCAGAGAAAAAATGAATATTAAAAGAAATATACTTGAAATAATGGATAGAAAAAAAAAAACCTAAAATGGTATGGCCACATGAAAAGAATCGGTTCAAATAGGATACCAAGAATTATATCTGAATGGGAGGCAGAAGGAAAAAGAAAAAAGGGAAGACCACGTATACAGAGGATAAATAAAGTAAAGGAAAGTATGGCCGGTCATGGATTGAGGGAAGAGGAAACGAAAGACAGGAAGGTGTGGAAGATGAGACTGAAAGAAGAGTTTGGTTGAGGGAAATTTCAAACATCAAGAAATCCTTAATAAAGAAAAAAAAAAAGAAAGAAAAAGGGGGTGATATGGGCTTCCCGAACGGAAGACCCAGACGATAGGCAGCTACTCAAAACAAATATTTCTGCAATAGAGACACCCCTGCAGCCTAGTGGCCGCTAAATGTACTTACTAAGTCTCCGTGGATCCCATAGGATGTGCCTCAGTCACGAAAACTTATCTCGTATGAATCTGAGGATGTTAAATAAGTGAAAAACCAATTGCGAGATATATTGTATTTAGCTACTGGGGACCAGTGGCCCACCACGATTTATCTCATCGTCTGCTTGTGGGGACTGACTTTTTTTTGCGAGATTTATAGGATATTGTCCAGAGTCGTGAAAGGGTTAACATACTATACATTTTTTATGTTAATAATTCAGGGACAATCCAGGAGGACTTTTTGAATATACTAAAATTTAAATTGTAATTAGTTTATTTATTTTTTAGTACATTGACACTTATGTGGAAAGGCTGGAAAAAAGTCAATCTGAACAGTTAAGCTCAAGCTGAACAACATCTTAACGTAAATCTAATCGATTTAAGTAAATCATTTAATTAATATTTATATTTTATAAATTAATGATACAATGTCCAAAAAAGTGGAGTAAACATTTTTTTTTCAATAATCAAAGAATAACTTTGAGTTTTTATTATTAATAATTGAAATCGGGAGCACGTTTGCCCAAAAACCAAACCCAACTGTGTAAAATCAACAACTGTACGGATAATTAATACTATACTCAATTCTAAATATATAATTGATACTCTACTGTATTTCTAATTTAATATGTAATAATGAACTTTTGGCTCGATGATAAAAAAAAAAAAAAAAAAAATTATAACAACGCCCAATATTCAATATTCCTTGCAGTTATTAACGGACTATCATAATACATGAAATTTAACTTTTTTGTTAATTATAATTTTTAATTTTTTTTCACTGATTGTAAAACCGAATAAAAAACATAAAACTAATCTTATTTGCATTGTATAAAATTGATAGACGGTGCCTCACCTCCTGTTATCATCCTTCTTCCTCTCCCTTTCCCTATTGTTCTCCCTGTCCCTTTCCCGCTCTCTTTCTCTCTCTCTGCCACTGACATTATCCCTCTCCTTCCTGTAAAAAATAAGTTTAAAAGTAGTAGGGTAAACCAGACAGTTATTGACACTCAGTACAGTTATTGAAACCCCAAACTTTGATGTATGTATATGCCAAATATGTGATAGCCAACATTTCATCAAAATTGATCAACCGAAGGGGGGACTTTACTTAATAAATTTTGTATCATTTTCACGGGGTTTTTTATTTACTCAAAAACGGCTTTAACGATTAATAAAAATAAGAAATGAATGTGGAAAAAGTGTATAACTACGAGAAGTGGCAATTAACAAAACACATTAATTTCTAATCTAAGTAAGTCGGTAAGTGAAAGATTGTGTGTGCGAGCACGCACCAGATTTTTTTTTTTTTAATTTCACCACAGAAATGTAGTCTTAAGGGTGTCAATAACTGTCCAGTTTACCCTATAAATTAAAAAATATATATATTTACATACTTTAATTTGTCTTTATAAATACAAAACTTTTACCCCAAGAACAATATATCGCTAGCTTGGGAGTTTAATTTGGAAAATATCATGGAAACATATTATATAATCTTCCTTCGATGAAGAAGAAATCACTATATACCAAATCATTACAAATATACCGAAATATTCTTGAGTCAACGCTGTGGCACTCTATAGGCTGCTATATTCCTAGTAATTCAAAATATAAATTATATTTCATGACAGCTATGTAAACTAGATTTATGTGTTTAATAAGGGCTATATGTTTTATTATATGATATACAGATAAGTATAATGTTTATGATTTTGTATTGATTGAGTAGTATGATTAAATTTGATTATAATAATTAATGTGTGTTAATGGAACATAGATAGATTAAATATATAATAGATATGATGAATTTGTTGAATTGAATACTGAGAAAGCCCCACTCCAGAAGTAGTCGAGTCTAAAACAGAGTAGTGAGTATTAAAGAAACAGTCAGTCTTAGATAGAGTCACATCTTAGAGAGTACCTAGAGTTAGTCACTACCACCCTATTGCTTGCTCAGGGCCAATCTCCACTCTTTAAGGCATCTATTTTAATTGTATATAAATACTATAAATACCGGTTATATTGTATTTAGTTATTATTATTGGTATATTGAATGTACATATCTATATATATACCACTAGAATATATATATATATATATATATATATATATATATATATATATATGCTTCCACATTTAGGGCACTTTGTTTTTGTTGTATCCGGTAAGTTTTGTTTTAACGATCCACTGAGTTACATGGAAAATAGATAAGACACCCAAAATCAACAGATATATAACAACTCATTTTCTGACAATCATAGTTATGTAAAATTTGTATTAAATCTTTGTAATAATGGACCTTATAGTTTCTTATTTGGATTTTATTTAGTTTAAGCACCATTAATCTAAAAATAATCTACAAATTAGAGTCGTTGGAATTAATATTATAGTTAACTTAATATTTAAAAGAAAAATTCAATAACATAAATGATAATGATTTCACAAATGTCATCAGTAAAATTTATCATTACATACCTATCATCATCTCTCCTCCTTTCCCTTCTGCGACTATCTCTGTCTTCATCTCTTCGCCTTTCTTTCCTTTCTTCTTCTCTCCTCCGTTCTTTTTCTTCCCTATCTTTTGCCCTATGAGCCTGTAATTAAGAATAATACATAAAAACTCATTCGAAGAAAGTAAATAATGGAAAGATATTTAGATAAAAACCTCCATGTACCAACCATTATTTCCTCTAGAGATGATCTAAGTCTCGCGTAACCGACATGCTGCTTGCCCATTAAATGATCATCTATCCTAGACTGGGCATCACCGACTATAAGAAATGCTCCGCACACTTCACATACTTCCATCTGCTTTTCTTGGGCAGCAGCTAACTCAGCAGTCTAGAAAAAATAAATTACCAAAAAGATGAAAATAAATTCGATCACATATTAAGGCTGAAATCTGAAATACAGTACAGTGGAACTTCCCCCCAGACGGACATCATTGGCAAATGATAAAATGCCCACTTATGAAAAGATTTTAAATACAAACCTGACCAAAATTGATAAAAATATTAAATAAAAATTAAAATGAACAGGAAAATGCAATAAAATAAATATATTAAGAGTTTATAATAAATATCTCTATGTATATAAGGGACTTTGTCCTGACAGAATCAACGCAGAGCAAAACTACTAATCATAGAAACTTGAAATTCGGAATTTAGATTTTAAACGCAATGTAGGTAACCACAAGGAAAGGAATTTCAAAAATGTAACCCCTAAGGGGTTCAAATGGCGATATTGTCGTTAAACTCTAACGGACATCTATTTTCGCACTTCGAGAAAAAATATCTAATTTGGACTAATTTTAAAGAACTTGATATGACGAGTTTAACTCAAAAGCCCCTAAGGACCGTCGAAAACCATGTTTTAAAGACGAAAAATGAAGTGTTCACAAGTAAGCAATTTTTTGTTTCGGCGGTTTTAGTGAACTCTCTCCATTGCGTGTCTCCCTCTCTTCTACCGAGCCGGCAGCTTCCCCCTACAACATTCCACCTACCGGAAGCTCCGATCCCTCTCCTCCTTTGCTCACTTCGTTTTTTTTAAATTGATTTTGTTAACATATTATATTAAATGAATACCAAGATAATGACCACAGAATTGATTTTAAAGACTCGCGGGCAAAGCCGCGACAGGAAATGCTAGTAATAAATAAATAAATATAGCGAAGAGTTTATTTTATTTTTTACTTTCACTTACCTATATATGAAATATATAGTAAGTGGAAGTATTGCGATCGTGAAAAAATTCGACTTCCGGTTTTCAACGGAAATACACGTTTTGGGGTCCCCTGAGTCGAAATGACCAAGTCCCGCGAAATGGTCTGTGTGTGTGTGTGTCTGTGTGTGTGTGTGTGTGTGTGTGTGTGTGTGTGTGTGTGTGTGTGTGTGTGTGTGTGTGTGTGTGTGTGTGTGTGTGTGTGTGAACAGACTAGCTCAAAAACTATAAACCGTGCGAACCTGAAATTGGGTATTTAGTGTAGGTATATGCCCGCGATGTGACAGCATAAATTTCATCAAAATTACTTAAAGGGAGGGGGTACTTTACTTAATAACTTTTTAGGTTTTTTTCGATTTTCTCAAAAACGGCTCTAACGATTTTGATTAAACTGAGTATTTCATCTATTTATATGCCCGAGATATGACTGTAAAAATTTCATCAAAATTGATTAACCGGAGGGGGGACTGTACTTAATAAATTTTGTAACATTTTCACGTGTTTTTTTATTTACTCTAAATCGGCTTAAACGATTTTGATCAAACTGGGTATTTGATGTATTTATATGCCCGAGATATGACTGTAAAAATTTCATCAAAATTGATTTACCGGAGGGGGGACTTTACTTAAAAAATGTTGTAACATTTTCACGTGTTTTTTTGATTTTCTCAAAAACGGCTCTAACGATTTTGATTAAACTTAGTATTTGATCTATTTATATGCCCGAGATATGTCTGTAAAAATTTCATCAAAATTGATCAACCGCAGGGGGCACTTTACTTAATAAATTTTGTATCATTTTTACGTGCTTTTTTTATTTACTCAAAAACGGCTTTCACGATTGTGACCAAACTGGGTATTTGATGTATGTATATGCCAAATATGTGATAGCCAACATTTCATCAAAATTGATCAACCGAAGGGGGGACTTTACTTAATAAATTTTGTACCATTTTCACATGTTTTTTTTATTTACTCAAAAACGGCTTTAACGATTAATAAAAATAAGATATGAATGTAGAAAAATGTGTGACTTTGGGAAATGATATTTAACAAAACACGTCAATTTCTTATCTAAGTAAGTTGGTAAGTGAAAGTTGTGTGTTGCGCGCACACACCAGATTTTTATAACTGTTCAAACGTACAATATACATCTACACACATATTATCTAAGTGAGGAAAAAGATCCTTAGCAGACATATTTTTATATGTATTGGACTTAATTGGATTTAAAAAAATAAGATGAATCATCATGATTGGACAAAAGAATTTAACGTAACTCTATTAAAATATTTAATTATGTTACTATTGTTATATTCAAATTTAAGCAATAGAAAAATTTACTGGAACGAAGGCAGGGAAATGAAAAGGGAAATGAAAAATGAACTAACTATTTATAGGATATGTCTTTACTAATTGTTTTTATTAAGGCCTTTATTAAAGGTGTCTGCTAAGAGAAGTTCCACAGTATACTTTAAAACATTTATGCCCGGACTGTAATTCATGCTCCTCGCCCATTGGTGCCCTATCGGACAGGAGTTATTCAAGGCTATTATGCAGTATTTACAACCCAACAATAATAAAATAAACAATACTATCGTAACTCGTTATACATCGTTGTGTAAAGTATTGTGATTGACTAAAGTATCAAATACGGCAGTCTAGTGCGGGCCACCGGTGGTACAGGCTAGCGTGAATGTACTAAGCACGAATTGTAAGAAACCCCCTTTAGGGCCAAATCAACATAAATTTTAGGAATAAAAATAAAGAGAACAAACCTGAGACCAAGCACTGTTTTCATTCTGCTTCTGAAGGGTTTCCCTTTCTTCTTTAAGTTGATCACACAACTTCATTAAACCTTGAGCTTGTTCTACGTTTCCTTCTATTCCAGCGGCTTCTGCTTCATTCACAAGTGAATTAATTTTCTCTGTTAAAAGTTTTATTTGTTCATCATTTCGTTGAGTCTGAGCAGCAGAAATAGTTGAGGGCTAAAAACATTTTAAAATTTGTTAATATCGATTTTAAAAACAAACTGAATAAGAATCTAATCCATAAAATATTTTTTGGTTATATAAAGACTTAATATTTGATGGTCAGTAACATTATATATATACATTAATTATTAAAGTATTGCTTTTCCAAGTTTAGGAACCAAGATTTCCAAAAAAATTTGTCAGGTGATACCGACCCCCTATTTTGATGTGCCAGAAACCTAATAAACATCAAGTGACCTGGAGTGGCAACACTCCTAGATTCTTCACTTTACTTTCCCTAGAAAATTTAGGTAGTCACCCAGTCGGACTCTAAAATTTTACTTATTGAAATTTTCTGAATGGTCCATTAATAAGCCATATTTTAGTAAATTTTAGGCCAAAAACTCAGTCGGTAAGTAGCTTACGGTTAGAACAAATAAATCAATAAGGGATCAAATTTAGCTCACTGATTTAAAGTGAGAGTTAGAAAAGTTAGGGGTTGTTAAGTATCTGGATATTCTACAATATTTATTTTACAGTTTTTAAATATAGAAGGTCCGAATCGGGTTAGTCGAGCATGTTAAAGCAAGACCTGCTTCAGCATTTCCAAGCTGAAAGGCTACGGTATGGGACAATGGATTGTCTTCTTGGCGAACCCATGGAATGAATCTCAACCTTCCCAGCATGTTGGTTACACCTCTACAGTACTCCCCGGTATGCCACAGACAGCCAGGAAAGGGTAACTAGCAAAAAGCAAAAAGTATATATACAACAGACATTTCTACAATAAAATTGGTTTAAGTCACTATATAGACATTGAAAGCTGCCGGAACAAAAAAAAACCGTATCTATGGTAACTCTTAGGCCATTACTATCAATAACTGTGAGTTATTGATTTTTCCTTAATAATATGGTAAAAAGCTGTTTCCATTGTAAATGCATTCAATCTCAGACTTTCAACACTTATTTGCACCATTATCTTTCATCACTTAATAATTCAAATCTGGTTTGGTGGGTTATATCTGGATTTCTGAAGAAGCATGAAACCACTAACATATCCATAAGAATTCTAGATCGGGGTAAGTAAGTAAGATGAATATCCTTAGGATGAATAAAAGCCAAATAAAGAAGTCAACAAATAAATAACCACAGCAAATCCTAGCATCCACATTGCTATTAATGCTCAAATAGGAGGAATCCAGAAGGAAAAGTACTTGTTAATCCCAAAAGCAATATTAATCCTATTTCATTTAGTTTATATAAATATACAGTAATTCATTCGTTTTCATGCCACCATGTCTATTTTAAGTAATTGCCTATTTTCAATTTTTAAAGATGCTAGGATTAAAAGATTGGTGTAAAAATGAATAATTGTTTAATATCATGACTTACTGGTTCACTTTTATTCATTAAAGCTAGTCGTTGTTTTCCCTTCATTATTTTTTTCTCCACTTCATTAAGCATACTCTGAGCAAATCTGATGAATTCATCTTCATAGGCCTGTTTCTTATAGCTAGTAGATTTCTCAAAGAGCGCCTTGACTTCATCATCATGAACCTTGGGACAAGTTCCCAAGTCGGCCCTTGTATTGACAAACAAATCATGTGGACAAAACTTAACCATATAGTATTTGCAAAACTGAAACAAAAAACCAACATATATGTAACTTACAATTGATTAAATTGGCAACATAACTTTCAGCATTTAAATGAAAACTAACTTGGAAAATGAATTTTGCAGGCCATTTAAATTAATAAAAGATAATTAAAAATGCTTTCTCATTAACATGCAATCGATTATAATTTCTGAAAAATCACAAACAAGAAAACACACCGCTTAAATATCTTACCTCGGGATCTTCCCAGTTAAGTTCTTTGGTTTTCTCAGTAGGGGCAAGATTACGATATCTGCCCATTAATTCATCTAATAAAGCAGCAGCCGCCTGGACCGCCATTTTTCTCTAAGTGTACTTTTCTTCTGCACTGAAATAACAAGCCGCCACAGCCTACTAGATCTTAAGGGATCCTTTTTTACACGATCGTCCAAACAGACAACAATTCATACAGTGACAAACAAAGTGAACAACGAATGGGGCAATGTCGCCTTTTTACACTGCATAATGTATTCCCCAAGCAAACTTGGCTGCGGTTGAAGTAAATACAGTTCTCACTTTAACATCGATCCATAAAACGTGGCTTAATTTGAAAAACTTTATTTCTGATTAAATATGAAATGAAAACGATGAACAAATACCTCAACCTAAGCTGGTAAAAGCGAAACTAGCGCTGTCACAAAATTCGGCGGCGAACTCTTAAAATACAGTTTGCATATTCGAGTTAGGTTCACACTCTTGTTTGCCTGTATGTAAATTAACAATATGGGTTTAACCAAACCGCTTACCTAGACGAATAAGAGCCCGGTACGAATATATGGGCGCGACGTGGGTCCCCATTAACGAGAGTGAGATGGGGTTGGGAGGATACTCCAATCAACTAATCAGAGGTAGTATGGTGAATGTCCAACCCGCGGCAGGGGTCACCTCTGGTATAGTGGTTAACATAACAACCTACAATACTAAAAGTCGCGGGATTGCGTCTCGCAGTGGTCCTAGGACTTTTTAAAGGAAGTAAAAAATCCTTGGCTATGCCGTCCTTTGGATACGATGTAAAATGGACGTCCCGAGCCTGTACGATACCAGGTCACTATAAAGGTCTGGCCACACATGTCCACACCGGATCCGCACCGCAGCAATAATATGGGTTATGTTCAGAATATTTTTAATTTACCTTACATATTACCTTTAGTTATGCCTAAACTTCAGGCCACAGATGTCAGACACAGACCACTTTAGGCATAACTATAGTTAATATGTAAGTTAAATTAAAAATATTCTGAACATAACCTATATTATTGCTGCGGTGCAGATCCGGTGCGGACATGTGAGGCCAGACCTTTAAGGGTTACTATCTTTCCTTCGTATTGGAATCAGATCCGAAACACGCCCGTTTTGCGGTGCGGTTATGTGCGACCACACCTTTAAAGATCCCTATCCTAGTTTTACCTGGATAGGCAAAATTTAGGACTCCCACAGTAGCATCGTCCTGTTAAGGTCTGGCCACACATGTCCGCACCGGATCCGCACCGCAGCAATAATATAGGTTATGTTCAGAATATTTTTAATTTAACTTACAAATTACCTATAGTTATGCCTAAAGTGGTCTGTGTCTGACATATGTGGCCTGAACTTTAGGCATAACTAAAAATAATATCTAAGTTAAATTAAAAATATTCTGAACATAACCTATATTATTGCTGCGGTGCGGACATGTGAGGCCAGACCTTTAGGCCCGGTGCACACGGACGACACTTTTCTGCGATGCGGACTATAAGCCGGGTCAGGTGTACCTGGAGTATAATGGACCGACCGGATTTACCATTGTACTCCAGGTACCCCTGACCTGGCTTATAGTCCGCATCGCAGAAAAGTGTCGTCCGTGTGCATCGGGCCTTAAGGGTTACTATCTTTCCTTCGTATTGGAATCAGATCCGAAACACGCCCGTGTTGCGGTGCGGTTATGTGCGACAACACCTTTAAAGATCCCTATCCTAGTTTTACCTGGATAGGCAAAATTTAGGACTCCCACAGTAGCATCGTCCTATTAAGGTCTGGCCACACATGTCCGCACCGGATCCGCACCGCAGCAATAATATAGGTTATGTTCAGAATATTTTTAATTTAACTTACATATTACCTTTATTTATGCCTAAAGGTCAGGCAACACATGTCAGACACAGGCCACTTTAGGCATAACTAAAGGTAATATGTAAGTTAAATTAAAAATATTCTGAACCTATATTATTGCTGCGGTGCGGACATGTGTGGCCAGACCTTTAGGCGGAGTAGCATAAAGGTCTGGTGACACATAACCGCACCGCGGTACGGGCGTGTATCGGATCTGATTCATTTCCAATGGATAGATATAGATATTGTATATAGATAAATATAGATATAGATATTGTATATAGATAGATATATAGATATTGTATATAGATAGATATAGATATAGATATTGTATATAGATAGATATAGATATAGATATTGTAGTAACCTTTCGGTTGAATAGGTGTCGGGCGTGTGTGACCGGATACTATCCATCCTTCGTAAATGAATCAGATCTGATACACGCCCGTGCCGCGGTTTGGTTATGTATGACCAGACCTAAGGGTGACAAACGAACAAACAAAAACAACCCTCGGCAGCTCCCTTACATATGGATAACCTTTCTTCTAAGCATGGGTTGATACTTGGAATTCTTGTATCGGATACAAATGATACTGATACTTTTTTGGATCTGATACACAAAATTCGCGGGCGCAATCGATTATAGGGTGCGCTAGTAGTTTTGCAAAATGTCGGAAAGAACGGGGATAGACATAGTTGATGTGATAGAGATAATTGGTAATTTTAAAAGACCATTGAATGAAGGGCAGGGTATCCTTGATGCAAACCACATAATTACCTGTGGAATAATATCTAGAAGTAAAAAAACAGTTATTTAACAAGCCTCGTGCCTCCAAACAAGCGATCTTAAAGGACTGCCCCATCAAATAAAAGTGGAAATCAAATTTATTAATAATAATAAGCAATTTTCTTGTAATTGTACGTGTAAAGCTGGTAGTTCTGGTAAATGCAAACACATCAATGTAACTTTACGTTTTTCGGTTAGTAATAACATTAATTACCTATTCATACAATCATTGTTATGTCAGCTGTCATTTTCATGAAAGCTTAGTTTCTGAGTCATATTATTTATTTGTCAAAACTTTCAGGCATCACATTGAAAACTTGGAACAATTAAACACAACGGATGTAAGACAAAAATGGGGAAAATTAAAAAAGAAAAACAAATCTATTACACTATGGTCCCAATGTTATTTGCATTAGACTAGCATTTTGGAATAATAAAATGTCAAATACTAATATTTACTTGGATAAATATAGTCACTTTCTTTAAAATGAAGACTACATTTCGTCAAATGTTTCGAAACAGGCTTATCTATTCTTAATTTTACAATCCACTCTTTATGAAGCTTTTTATTTTTTGGAAATAAATGAAATGACACGTCTTTTGATTTTCTAATTGAACACTGAGGGACCGAGCAATACCTATTAGACATTTTTCAAATAATTTTTTGCTCAATCGGGTTTTAATTACGGAAAAATAAATTAAAAACGCAAAAAAAACCCTATGAATCCCAGGTACTGGCCCGGCTTCTATCCCCGTTTCTCTAGTTCCTGTAAAGAAGCAGCACGGTCGCTTGCGCCCGCCTATTGAATGACCGTTCTATTATAATTGAATGAATGGCCTACGGTTCAACGAAATCTTATACGGCAACGAATTTTTTACTAAGTTAAAATATTTTTATTTTTTAAATTAAATATATTCCTCTGTATGTAATTTAAAATGTAAACCATATTTTGTTTAAATAAAAAAGAAACATCAATTAATATAAACTTGTAATAACTATTCATTACTAAAATCATTAGATTTGAAAATCGTATATGAGTGAGTATCAATCAATAATTTATTTTGATAAAAAATAATTCAAGTTTATTATTTTATTTAGGTTATTACTTACATATATAGTTATCTCATTACTGTGACTGTCTAAAATAAATGAATAAAATTACCAAAGAGTCTGTTGCTGAATCAAGGGAACAGGTATTAAGTAGTTGGCAGGAAACTTCAAGTACTAAATGATTCAACTGTATCAGTTGTTACTGGCTACAACTGATACAGTTGAATCATTTAGTACTTGAAGTTTCCTGCCACTACTTGATCAAAGTCCTGGTTTAGCTATTCCATTGTATTAGTACCTCACATTTAACTGATACTGTTCATCAAGTATCAATGCATCAGTGAGTATCAGTACCAGGTATCAACTCCTTGTATCAGATACTTTTCAGTACCTTATACAAAGTATTTGATTCATACAACCTGACCCATCCCTACTTTCTTCCTGATGTGAGGTCCCCTGAGTATAAGTCGGCATGGGTTGATACTTGATCTGATACAAGTGATACTGATACTTTTTTGGATCTGATGCTTATGTATCTGATACACAAAATTTATGACCAATGAATCAAGACCAATTTAAAGGCTAAAATAAAGACTGGGCTACTAAGTATTGAACTTACAAGGGGAGGCTACGGACGTGGGGTCACCGATTACAATGAAACTTTTTTTCGAGTTTCTATATCCAAAAATATTAGATACGTGTCCGAGGGTTCTTGCCAATCGGCCTTCTGAGCCGAGAAAAAAAAATTCTTAGGTACGAAAATAGCCAAAAATTGCATCAACAAAGTTGCCGCTGCTCAAAGCTCCTTCAACCAATTTCAATGAAATTTTCAGGGATGTCAGAGTATTGAAAAATATTAGACACGTGTATAGGGGATTGGCGAAATTAGCCTCTGGAAGCCCAGAATAAATCATTCAATATTGTGGTATATTCGTGCTCTGGGTAACGTTAAAAATCAATTCCATTACTTTGTAAATTGAATAAATTACGTTTTTTACCTTTTTACGTCCAAAACTAAATATTATTAAATATTTAACAGGAAATATTTTTCATGAAAAAGCATTTTTTGCTTAGACTAAAGAAAATTTTTCAACCAAAAAAAAAATTACTATTTCAAATATGTTCCAGTTTTTATGTAAAAAGCACAATTTCATAGTTACTTAAAAAAATATTTAAGATAATTTTGCGAAAAATTGAATTCGAAAGTTTGAATTTCGAATCTGAAAGTATTTCCATTGTTGTTTTCCCTTGCCCAAAGAATTAAGGAATTATTTTATGATTTATTTAAAAATTAAGAATAATAAATCTTTGGAAGACGACGACTGTTTTTATTGAATTAAGGGATTGCAGTTATAAACACAGTATGAACTTCTAAATACAAAAAACAGGGTCAATGACATGTAATATAAATGAACATGACAAACTGATTAGGTATGTAATTCCTTCTCTCTGGTTTGTGGAAAATAACTTCACTCTCCCATTAACTGGAAATGATAAACAAGTTGGGATACGATAGATTTCTGGAAGGTAGAAATCAAAAAAGAATTATTACAACTAGGGATCTTCAGCAATGGGCTTCATCAGCCGCTCTACAATACCAGTCCGATAATTTTCAATTTTCGGCTTCACTTGGTTGGGCCAAAAAATTTAAAGCAGCACATCGCATCCGTATGCGTAAAATAATTCGATTTATTAAGTCGAGACATGCTTTAAAAATGGATATTATTTTAAATGAGGCAAAGTGTTTTCAGAGGCGAACTTCTAAGGCAATTGAAACGATTCCAAAAAAAATACAAAATTGCCCTGAAATATTGAGTGATGGTCGTCAGGAAACTAGTTCAAGGGAAGATGCTCTGAAAATTCATTCCTTAATTCATCACCAATTATCATCTCCATTATTTGTTGACATGGTAAAATATGCTTAGTTTGCATCCAAGTTAATTCCAATGAGAGCAATATTTGAAAATGTCAATCAAATATGTTTTCCTGATGGAATGAAAAAGGAAGGAAACTGCAACTATAAAGGTGTACCTTTTATTAAATGCTCTCATTGCCGAAAAAACTTATGTTTTAGCTGTTTTTTTGATAAATATCACCCGAACGAGTGTGGGGTGTAAACGCATATTTTTAATTTCCTAGTTAGTATTTTAGGATGATTTGGTATTTTATAATGTTTATGTAGTTTACGAAAAGTCTGAAACATTTTCCTGACAAAAATATGTTTTTGGACAAAAAAGTTTTTAATTTTAATTTTTCAAAAATTTATCACATTACATTTAAATAGTAGCTACTACTATTTTACGAGCATAAATTTTTTGGTGACAACCTCTTCAATCCAAGCAAGGAAATTTTGTTATGAAAAATATTTCCTGTTAAATATTTATATTTAAATATAAATTTAGAAGATAAAAAAAAAGAAAAAAAAGAGGAAAAAAAAAACTTCGTCTCAAAATAATTTTTTTTTAAATATAAATATTTAGTTTTTGAAGTAAGAAGATGAAAAAACGTAGTTTATTCAATTTACAAAGTAATGGAATTGATTTTTAAGGTTACCGAGAGCGCGAATATAACACAAAATTGAATGATTTATTCTGGGCTTCCAGAGGCTAATTTCGCCAATCCCCTATACACGTGTCTAATATTTTTCAATACTCTGACATCCCTGAAAATTTCATTGAAATTGGTTGAAGGAGCTTTGAGCAGCGGCAACTTTGTTGATGCAATTTTTGGCTATTTTCGTTCCTAAGAAATTTTTTTTCTCGGCTCAGAAGGCCCATTGGCAAGAACCCTCGGACACGTATCTAATATTTTTGGATATAGAAACTCGAAAAAAAGTTTCATTGTAATCGGTGACCCCACGTCCGTAGCCTCCCCTTGTTAGTTAATCTGACTTAAGGTGAAATCAAATATACATTTTGTTTATACATATTTAAATTGAAATTATAAATTAATCTGTTGGAAAATTAATGGCTCTTTTTATTTAATGTATCCATTTAAGTCTCTTTTTTTTTTTCATTTTATTCACTGTGAGCTGCTCTACGTTTGTTTAACGCCCCTTTATGTGCTGAGTTCCTTTATGCTACTTTAACGAGTATATCTGATATCTTACAGGCTTGGGACCTCCATTTTACGTCCTATCCGAGGGACGGCATGGCTGAGGATTTTTTACTTCCATTAAAAAATCCTAGGGCCACTGCTGGGGGCAAACCAGGGATTGAAATTTTGTTAATCAATGTTAATACTCACATATAATCAAGAAAATAAATTATTATTAATTTTTCAATATGATCTAATTAATTAAAAAAAAAAAAAAAAAAAAGATATTCTGGAAAGGCTTCAATTTTTTAAAAGTTTAGTTATTTTTCCATGAATGGACATAACAAAAAGAGTAAGAATTTGAGTTATTAAAAAATTTTTTTGCGAAAAGGTTGCAATTCATTCTGTTCTTCTTTATTCACAAAATAAATAAATAAACCTGCTCAGACCAAATTCGAACTAAACGTCACGCTATGAGACTCAATAATGCTAAAGCTGGCAAAACTCAAACATTCTCCTTTATCATGGCCTCAAAAACTTAAAACATTTATTGCAAATAAAATAATTAATACATTTCAAATTATGATAAACGATGATATAAATAAATAATAGGTATTCCTGAAGAATAAAAAACAAAATAGTGTAGTAAGCAATGTTTATTTGAAATAAGGAAATATATAAAAATTATAATTAGTAGTTATATTAAATTAGCAAAACTAGTTGATGTGTAAAGCTCTCGTTTTAATGATGGGAAGAAAAGATGACAAACACCTTTTGGTTACACCTGAAAAATAAGAAAAGAATTCTTAATTAAAACCATGATTTCCACAAACAATTAAAATATTAAAATGGAAAGTAATTAATAATAGCATCACCATACATTTTTAACCCAAATCCTTAAGCTTAAAAGCCCTACAAACTGACACAATGACACATACACTAAGGTCTATCATTCGACAGAAAATTGGAATGTCCACATGAACAATTTAGTTATAAGAAGCTGAAGACCATGATCGCCGCAAGAAACACATGGGGACTTAAGGCAGAAGCCTTAAAAACCATTTTTGAAGGTACAATCATTCCTAAACTTCCTTAGGCAATACCCGTATGGAAATAAGCGACAGTCAAATGCACTAATCTACAAAAGTTACAACTGGTTCAGTGATTTATAGGAATTAGGATTGGTAGGGGCTTTTGCACTATTTCATATGACGCCGCATGTGTTCTTGCCATATTACCAATGCACCATAAAATAAATGAAATAGTAACACTTTACAAAATTAAAAAAAAAAAAAAGGACTGAACTACAATTACTTAAGAAACAACGAAATTGAAACTAGTTTGCCAACTAAACATTGTATACATCCCCCCATTCATGCCAAAATAACTGATTTCATAACTACTACAGACATGGTTAATTTAAACATTGACATATATATTAACAAGCTCACACCGGTTGCTCACATCAGAATGCCGCCACTGCCAAATAATTAGATCTTTAACATTTTGACTGCCGAAAAAGAATACCTAAGAGTCATGTTTCGATACAATTTTTATATTTAATTCTCCGACAAGAGAACAGTTACTCGATTTCACAAGACATTGCAGCCAAAGTGTTGAGAAAGTAGAAATAATTTCTATATAGCTGAAAATTTAATGTAGAACCATTTATTTTCATATTTATATTCATATACTTATAAACGTATAAACATTTATTTTTTAATAACAATTATAATTAATACCGTATTATAAACATAACTAGTAGAATAGTATTTTTTATTGTTTATTTCATTATTGTTGGATTGCCAATATTGCATAATGCCGCACTGACCTTTTATGACAAAAGGACATAGCACAAAGAATAAAAACTAGGACCAAACTGCTCAAACAATCAGGTAAAGAAATTCGCAGTAGTTAAGATCACAGAATAAATTTAAAAACAAACAGGGAAACAGATAACAGATGTCAGTTAAAAACTTTTGTAATACATCCCAAAACTCACACAATTACTGACAGAATATGGATAAACAAAACATTATTTGAACTGCCTTCGTAACACAAATATTTGTGACTGTGACGGACTAACTCCACAAACTTTCAAACATATCCTATACTACTCTCACTTACAAGAATAAATCAGAGAATATTTGATCAAAACTCTACTGATGAAGGGGGACACATGGCCTACTCCCGGAAGCAAATTATTTGAAAAATATAAATCGGAATTAATAAAATTTTGAAAATTAATAGTCCTTCAAAATTGACCCCATAGAAGACCAGGAAGGAATAGAAGGACTACAAAACAGAGACCAGACCAGCAAACTGATTCTTCTAACATAAAGAGTCCGCAAGCATAAAATTAACAAAGTTACAGCAAGGTAAAACTAAACAAGATTAATAAAAAATATTTTAATTTTAAAAAAGTTTTTATTTTCAGCTAAAAATATATAAAACTACTATAGTCCAATCCATGTTGAGATGGCAGTATGTGTTTTGCCTAGGGAATTTTGTCTATCTCTAACATGCGCAGCTCTAGATAACTCTGTCTTTATTCCTTCATGCAACGTTGCCACTAATTTCAACTTCGTCCAACCTTTTCAGGAAAAATTCTATAATGTGCAGAATTCGATTCTCTATCAGCATATCCTAAAAATAAATCACAAAAGAAAAATCTACAATCACAATAAATAATTTTTGGTTATTTCTATACTTGAAAATTTTAAAGGAAATTCTTGCTTCTCTCGTTCCTATGTCCTTATTTTTAGAAATATTGCTTTGAAATTTTTCATAAAGACACCAGACGTTGCCTACACTCGTAACAAAGAAAAAATTTTAATCATTCTATGCACTAATAATTTAATTACAAAACTCCCATCTCGTGTGTGAAAGTAATTGAAAGAATATATCTTAAGTATGATATCTTTATTTAGTCGCCTGCAGTGGTACACCTATGAGGTGTACCGTTTGCTAACATTTAAAAATTAATTAGTCCAGCTGTATGCGTCCCACAATTGTCTGACATAGCTTAAAATTAAATTTGAATTAAGGATATGCCAAAATTTGATAGACTGCTATAGTACAAAAATTCCTTGCAGGCTACTTTTTAAAAATCGAAAATGTCATTTTTTATTTCCATTATGCCAAAACATAGCTTAAAACATAACAAAAGCATTTTTTTTTCTTTGTTACAAGTGTAGGCAACATCTAGTGTCTTAATGAAAAATTTCAAAGCAATATCTCTGAAAATAAGGACACAGGGACGAGAGAAACAAGAATTTCCATTAATATTTTCAAAAGTATAGAAATTACCAAATATAATTTATTGCGATTGTAGATTTATTTTTAGGATAGGCTGATAGAAAATCGAATTCTGCACATTATAAAATTACAAAATATTAAAATGGAGTTTTTCAGAATTTTAACATGAAAATCGGGGAGATTCGAAGATTTGGCAACAGCCCATGAGATCTACTGCCATTTCGACGTGGAATGGACTATATATAAACAGTTTTACTTCAATGAATACATACAAGTGAACAGAAATGAGGAGTGAGGTAGAGGTTCGCGGAGGGTAAAGGCTCACATAGGCCTGCCCCTGGGCGGCATCACTGGCTGGTCACCCTGTCCGCCACCTCCTGATTTGGGGTTCTTAATCGTTTCATCAACGGAGAGAATGAGGCAAACTGCTTCACATGCTGCTTCTAGAGCATTTCTCTTGACGACCGACGGCTCCCACACGCACTTCTCCATGTTATCTGAGATATCCTCAAGTGCTACATCAACACCTTCCCAGCAGCTTCCTGTCAATATTAATAAAGAAAAAATAAATATAATATAAATAAATCAAATCAATTATTTAAATTAAACAAATAAATCAAGTTCCTAACCAAATTTAAAATCAAAACATTCAATCTTTATTATAATGCTTTCCAAGACTTGACATAGCTCTGATTGATATATTTTGTTGAAAGGAGAGCATGCCTATCGACAGGAAAAAAGGCATATTAGAAATCTCTAAAGAAGCAAAAAATTTTCTTGACTTCTTTATGCCATTTCAATTGAATCAAGTCGGTCAGAATAAAAATATTCCAATACATAAATATAAACTTGACAGTGATATAAAGATATAACAAGATGCTATGAACTTTTATAAAAAAAAAAATAAAATAAAATAAAAAAAAGACATTTCATGACTTTAGCAAACCCCCATCTCATCATTTACAGTTATAAAGTTCCTTGATTAGCAATATTAGATCTTAGCTTTCGAATTCCACCTACTCAAAAAAAAAAAAAAAAAAAAAAAAAAAAAAAAAAAAAAAAAAAAAAAAAAAAAAAAAAAAAAAAAAAGTGGATGAACAAAACCCCAACAGTTCCTTTTCAGTGGAGACTGGTGCCATATTAGACACATTAAAATACTTGTAAATCAGGCAAATTTCTATTTTCATTAAATAAATAGTGTTTTGTTTTTTTAAATCAAAATTTTTTTTAATTTCACCTGACATCTTATCATTGTGTCAGGTTATAAACATCATGGAGGACAGTAGTTGAGGGTATATGAAGATTCACAAGTACCAAATTCATTTATCTTTACTGCCATTAATCACATTTTCGTTCTAATTTGATAATAAATGTTTACCTAATTTTAATTTATTTTTTTTACCTTCAGTAGTTATTAAGTAAAGTGAACTATTTTAGGAGAGTTCTCACTCACCTTGAGCATGCTTTTGCCTCAGTCTGTTAAGAATAGCAGTTGCGTCGAAACCAGCATTGTCACACAACTGCCTCGGTATAATTTCTAATGCCTTAGCGACTGCTCCAATTAACAGTTGTTCTTTGCCAGCGATAGTTCTTGAATAGTCACGCAGCATTTTGGAAAGTTCTAATTCGATAGCTCCACCACCTGAGGCAAAATAATGAAAACATAAAATATTAAACAAGACAAATAAATTGCCTTAACCATATAATGGGTCATTAAAAAAAACAATCAATATAGATATTTGTAAAAAAAAAAAAAAGGCCATTTTTAAAACCAAAATAAAAGTCATGATGTGATTTTTATTTATTTGTTTAAAAGAATAAAAAGTCAAATTTTAACTTTTACTAAATATTTTGAGAGGAAATAAGAGTATTTCAAACCATGGAATATACTGAGCAAGCCAATTAATGCCAAGTGTAAAAGTAATTTTTATGAACTGACATAATTTTGAAAATAATACACAACAAAATCAATGGAGGATGTAAGACTAAATATTCACTTAGTTTTGCCTTTTGAACAAACCATTTAGATGTTTATAACAAATATTATAAATAAGACTTTTTTAAATTACTTGAATATGGCATAATATTCTATTTTTAGACTATTAAATCACACACACTATGGAACAAGAAGAAAAAAAAGATTCAGGATTTGTTAAGATGAAGACATTTTCCCCGTTAAACATAATTTAATTTATTTTATTTTAAATGACCAAAACTACAACATAAAAAAAAAAACTTATAAAAATTATCATTGTAAGTAATACATTTACATAAACAACAAGATAAACAATTTCCTACAAACATTACTATGTTTCAAAAGATTTAAACAACCCAACAGAAATTTTAAAAAATAGGGATTATAAAATCATGAACAGTGAATCATGTAAGATGTTTTCATTGCTCACCTGCAACAACAGCATCATTCTTAATCGTTCTCCTCACGATCATGATGGCATCATGTAAAGACCTTTCAGTCTCCTCCAAGAACTGTTCAGCTCCACCTCTGAGTATCATGGTACAGGTTTTTGCATTTGGGCAACCAGCAAACAAATTATATCTAAAAAATAAAGACTTTTAAACTTACATGCCAGGGCATATAACGTTTTAAATAATCATATAGTTAAAAGATATGTTTTTTTTTTTTACTTCTTTAGTGTAGTACATCAGTCTTTCATTTATTTAAAAAAGTCATTCGATTGATAAACCACCAGAACTTGAATAAAATTCCTGTTGAGCATGGAATATCAAAAGTTGATAAACTTAGTAAAAATATGTATGACCGACACATTCAATAAAGCTAACGAACGGTTAATACTAGTTTAAATCAAGGGGATACCCTTTTATCTGTTTCATTTAATTTAGCCCTGGAAAAAGCCATTAGGAAGGTGAGATACATTCCAAAGAGGTGGAAATACACCTGTGCTAGGTTATGTGGATGATTTAGATCGACTCCCTTGGCAAAGACAAGGATGGAAATACAACTAAATATGATGTTGATGACAGCTTGTTAAGAACTTGGTCTGGAAATAAATATGAATTAGACAAAATATGTGGTTATTTGCAGATATGGGGATAATTAAAGTGATATTGATGTAAAGGGGACTACATTAGGACATTTAGAGAAGTCAGGATATTTAGGAACTATGATAAAGAGAAAAAAAAGTATTGAAGAGGAAACCAATTACGGCTAGATCAAAGGCAGGAAATGCCTGCTACTTTTTAGTTGCAGAATTACTAGCTCGCTTCTTCTGTCCTAAAACTTAAAAATTCGAATTTACAAAACTATGTTGTTTTAGGCTTCCATGGTCTGAATCCATTGCATGCATTTCTTCTTCTGGGTTTAACCATGTAACAGGCTTTTTAACTGTCAAGCTTTCACCCATCTTGCTGTGGGCTTCTTTAAGGCCAATACAAGAATGAGAGTGGAGAAGGGGATCAGTAACTTATAATCCTCTATCTATTGGCTAATGGGAACACAAACTTCGCCCCCGATGGAAGATTATAAGTTACTGATCCCCTTCTCCACTCTCATTCTTGTATTGGTCCTGAAGAAGCCCACAGCAAGATGGGTAAAAAGCTTGGCAGTTGAAAAACCTGTTACATGGTCAAAACCTGAAGAAGTAATGGTTACAAAACTATAATTCATCCAAGGGTGCAGCATTAAGGATGCGGTAATGTAGCCGCTTACATTGAGGGATGAGTAATGGCTAGAGGATTTTAAAAATAAAGTACAGCATAGAATTTTCGGACAGATGTGGGATGAATCTACCGGAACTAAATGTACCTGGTAAATATAATACAGGTGATAGCAGCACAAAAAATCAGATGGGCGGGCATAATTGCGAAACTTAGTAGTGAACGAATCCTTAAAAGATTGATACCATCAGAGGCCTATACAAATGGCATAGTTAAGGCAGATCTGTCGAATTCAGGTTTGAACGGCAATCAGTTAATGGAGGTTTGTAGGGAACAAATAGTGGTGTCAGCATTGAGCCTCCGGGTTTAATAAATCATTAGCTAAATCATCAGTATGGTAGATTACTTCCTCATAAACTCCTTTTGCCCTCTATGACTGAAACTAATCATTGCGAAATAATTCCTGAAGTATATTTATAATAATAGATTTATGAACAGAAGCAACCATAGAATTTAAAAAAAAAGTAATTATATAACGTACAAGATTGTACAAATAAACAATACCTGTCACCACCAATTTGCCTTTCTTCAAATAATTCACAAGTACCAAGTACATCAGCTGACATATCTTTAGTAGTAGTAATCATCGTGCCACCACAAGCTTTCAGAGTCCTTCTGATATCTTCCTCAGCAACACGACCAGCACAAAACATATCTCTGTAAAAAAAAAAAAAAAAAAAAAAATAATAATTAACTTAAAACATACATAAATAATAATACAAAAAAAAAATTTCATCGTTTTAAACTCTAGTTTATTTCAACTTTAAATAAATTTCTAAACTATTTTACTAAAATATAAAAGATTCGATTCCCAGCCGTGGTCGAATTTTTTATCTTCTAATAAAATAGTTTAAAAATTATAACTTAATTATTCAACCAAAGACCATAAATTAAATAAATTTCAATTACCTGTCCGCAAAATACTGAGTAGCTACATCGCCAATGGGAAGTTTAGACAACACGACTTGAGCTCCAGATTTAACAATTGTGTCTAATTTTTCATACAAAATTTGCCATTCAACATCCACTACTTTTTGATACTCCTTTAAAAAAAAAAAAATAATAATAATAATTTCATAAGCTCCATAAAAAATGAAGTAAACAAACTATAAACTAGCCAGAAAAAGTATTTACGATTTATCCATTTATATTTGAAACAACATCACAGAAAGAACTCAGTCCACCTTTTTTTAAACACTCCTATCCGCGGGAAGCAGCTGCTTCTTCTCATTCCCGGAAGTGATCTTGTTATAAATTAAAATATGACAATGATATTAAAATTGATCCGTTTTGCATACACCACAACCAATTGCATGCACTCTATTAACCAAATGTGTTCTTTGCAAATGATCTCACAAATACAATGATAAAAGAAAACATTGAAAATATCAGGGCCTGACTATGACAATGAAACATGTCAACCTTCAAGAAACGTGTTAGATGCAAGTCAAAATAATAGTGACTGCATACAAGAGGAACCTCATAAATCTATACCTCATTCTAAATATGTTAAAAAAATATTGATTAGTAGTATTAATTGCAAAATCAAATTATTCAAGAAAGAGTAAAAAAGTGTCGACATACTAGAGCAAACTTAGATAACCAAGATATCATAAGATTTTATATCAATAAAATTAAAGAGACTGTTAACAATGAAATGGATACAAACTAACATTGGATACGGTGTTCTATATACAGCAGAACCTCTCTTATCCGACCTCGCGATATCCGTCACCTCCGTCACCCTTCCTCCCTTCTGGGAAGTACGATTCTGTAAATCACAGTATCAAGAGCGGTATATAACTCGCTCGTGACGCATTGGCATTGCATATTGTTGTGCAACTGTGACTTTTTAAAATGAATTTACTATATATACGAATATTATACATTAAATATTGTACATATACATGTATATTACTCGTTTCTGTGAGTTCCAACCTTTTTTGTTTACCGACCTATTGTTCGGGTCCCGTGGGTGACGGATATGAGGGGTCCTACTGTACATTTATGAAATCTAACTTAAAAACAATAGTATTGCTATGTATTGTGGATGCTGCCATGATAGGAAAAGTAAATTGAATTGATAATTTAATATCAAAATAGGTAAAGTACTGTATATGGTCAACCCGGTTGTCAGTTTTACCTGAAGGCGGCTAGGTCTTGAAAATACGCCTTGTAAGTTATTGGGGCCATAAACCTTCTGTTAGAAATTCAAAATAAGCAGAGCATCGGACCGACTATGCTGCCGACAAACACCCAGGGAAATACCTAAGAAGATTGTTAGAGAAATTTGTGGTCATAAACCCTGGTTTTGCCCCGGCAAAGAGGCCGCTGGGAAAAACTTTAAAAATAGAAAGGAAGGGAAATTTTAGGAGCTAGCCAATCAGAGGAAGTCTGAAGAGAGTGGGGGAAAGAAGACTTATACGGGGGAGAGGGGAGTTCGAAAAGTCGAGTCGAAGAGAGAGTTAGGAGGTGAGTTCGGAGGTGGACAGAGGCAGGGTAGGTGTGCCGAGAGGGCGAGAGTGAAGTACGAGGAGTGCGGAGGGCCAGGGAGAGAGCGAGCGGCAGAGTCCAGATTTCCGAGACAGGCTAAGATGGGATGCTGTGCTGAGTGTGAGAGAGCGTCAGAGATGGCAGAGTCTGATCCAGCAGATAGGCCAGAGATAACAACTGAGAGTGCCCACCAGATAAGGTTAATACATATACAGTACTAGTTGTAATATTGTGTGGTTAGTATTCATTTAAATAAGGTTAAATTGCCAGTCAGCATCCATTAACTAATTTGTATCAGTAAAATATCTTTATATGATATATTAAAGGGGGTTAATGATTTATATTATTGGTCAATTAAATTAAAGATATATTTCAATTTAGATTTGTTTATTTATTATCATTTACCCTATGCCACAGGTTTATTAAAATAAAATAGAATTGGTAAACACGTCACCGTTGGAAAAGTATCCAATAGACATTAGTACATATTAAATATATTAATTTCATATAATTAACTTAATATAAAGGAGAAGTTTTGACAAATGGCTTGAATGAAATGTAACAACTAAAGATAAGATAACCCCAGAAGATGAGCCACAAGCTCGAAACGTCGGGAAAAAAATAATAAATAAATAAATATTAAACACGGAAGAGCTCCTTCATTAAAGAAAATCCTAAATATATTAATTTCATATAATTAACTTAATATAAGCCGTTTCTGGTAACCCCCATCCGCCTTAGAAAAGCGGGAGACCGGAAACGTAGCAGTATAATTTATTATTTTGATTCCTTCAATTCTACACACCGCTCTCATAATCCATATACCAATAACCAATACCACAGAAACCAGAAACCTGCTGGTAACAAAGACTGGATCATTTAAAATAAATATTTCATTTTCTCATGTACCTCTGAACGCCCCTTGTTTGAACAACAAAATCATGGAAAACATTTTAACGTTGAAAGACACAAAAATCCTCTCATTAGCCTATTCCCAACTTTTAATTTTTTAACTCATCCATCCATCATTCCTAACTATAATTTTTTAAATTAAAATTAAAATTATATCAACTTACCTCTACATTGTCAAGTCTGATTTCAGCATTGTCCCTCTCGGCTTTCAATTCTAATTCAATGTTGAGGATAGCAATTTTTGGATTGTTATACTTTTTAGGTTGCATTTCAAAGCCTGCATATGAAAATGTTTTCTTAAATGCCACACCCGAAACCAACAGGGATTCCTGTAAAAGCATTTATTAATTTTATATGTACATTCAAGATTCATAATGAATAATGCTTTTCCAAAATGAAGATGTCAAATACCAATATACTATACCATTTAGAATGAAAATTATAGAATAAATGTCAATTAACAATAATGCAATTAATGTATTATTACCTACAAAAAATTATAATCTATATATATAAAAAAAAAAAAAAAATCCATCAAATAACATTAATTCATGATAGCTATGATTGAACTCCGTATCTCACAACTCAGTTAATTCTTTTCTGATATTAAAATGATTTCATTCTATAATTATGGTTAATTTGAGCTATAAAATATAATTTACTAGCTAGGGTGCCCGGCTTCGCTCCGGTAGTTGTGTGGTAGTTTTAATACCAAAAAAACTTTAAAATTAAAGGAAATATAGAACAAAATTAGCACCTTCTTTAAAATTCTGTTTTAACTTGGTTTCAATATTCTGCAGACTTGAGAGTCCGCCCTAATAAGGAACCGTGTATAATTTACAGGGGGTTGAAAATGGTAAATGAACAATTAATTTTCCTGAAACTTTGTCGAGTTATGCTTCGCTTTGATGATTTATGTCATTCTGAATCCTATAAGCCCATTCCATGTAGTCAGAAGATGATAAGTTATTAGATTATTGTTGAAAAATCTGGTATCTCAGTTAAAATAATTATATTTCGAGTACAACTTAAGCGCCGACTACTATGATGGTCCTATTTGATCCAGAAGTATAGAAACTACCGAAGATTCATAGAAACTTTTTTTTAAGACCTTTTTTCCATTTTAACCTCCCTTAAGGTATCCCGTAATTTGAACGGTTTTGTGCATATCTCGAATCTTACTACTATTACAAAGTGAAAACCAAAATTTCTTGAAGGCACAATTTTTTCATCATATTTCTTTTAATCTTGAACTATGAGGGATGATAAAATCTTGAATGCTGTTATTGGAGTTAGTCGTTTTGTCAACTGGAATTCTCATCATACGTAGTAACCAAACCAACTTCTTTTTCATAAATACAATAAGAACACTTCAAACTTTTTATTTTCGATTTATATTTAGTCAATTCATCTATTTTTTATGTCTAATTTTATTCGCTCACTGTACTACTAAGAAATGTTCACTCATATTGTATTAAATTTACTTAAGTATATATTATAAATAGATTAAATGTAATGTGCTGAGCATATATTAGCCTGCTTATGAGAAAAGTATTTTTTTAAGGAATCCAGTTGGTTTTTTAATAGATTGCTGAGATGTAAAGTACTTATTTTATTTTGAAACGCAAACTAATTATTTTCTCTTAATTTTTTAGTAATTTAAAAAGAACAGCTGAAAAAATATAAAACGATTACATACTGAATGAATGGAAAATAAACATTGAGTGAAACGCACCCTAGCGCTTCCTGGTAGCCTGGAACTCTAACTAAATTTTTCATTCATAAACTCGTATCTCAATCTCAGAGAGGCTAATTAAATGTTGCGAGAGGCTTAAAATTCCAGTCCTTTTCTCTTCAATTTTATACTCTAAAGAGAAAAACGGAAACCTTCTTCTCCGTAAGGGGTCATATGGCTAAACGAAGACATAACTTCCTCAATCCTACGTGGAGTCGTTTTTGAGCCTTTTCGGCACGCACATTGTACACTTTGCTTTATAATATATATTGATTATATTTTTATTGATTATGGAAAGTTATTAGATTTTATAAGAACTTGTTTCAAATGTTTACATAAGAGATCCATCCCTCTTCTTATCTTTAGGAACAGGACTTGGATAACTGGCTATCCCTTTAAATTGATAAAAAGGACTTTCTGGAGGTCTAAAAACACAAATTTGTGTTTCAGGATAAATCGGAGGCTTTTCGAAAATTATTTCCTCAGCCTCCTTTTTTTTTTCCAAAGGTGATATTAACAAAATATGTTTTATCAATCAAAAAAAAATTTTTTCTCATGATTACCTAGGATTAAAATGATGACAGAAAAATTAAAATTGTTATTATAAGCAAATTCCTGAGCCATCATCCGTGGATTTACCACTTACCCAACAACTGGCTCCAGATCATTCTATTTTCAAGCAAATTTTCAAAGAAATTACCGTATTGTAAAATTAAATTTTATAATATACGTATAAATTTGTTTTAGCGTGAAACTTTTATCAAAACCTTACTATACAGTACATATTTATTATATATACAGTAGGCCCCCCTTTATCCAGGGTTCCAAGGAGCCAATTTTTTTTTTTTTTTTTAATAAGCTATTTTAAATTTTTATGGCATTTATTTAGTACTAGCTGTATATCCCGGTTTCACCCGGGGAATTTCATTCTTCTAATAAACGTGAACAAATTTTAAGTGAGATCATAACGATTTTTATAACAATAAAGAATATACCCAGAGATTGGCTGAAGTTACGAAATTTTAATATGGACAGGTGTTCGCACCTAGTAAGAAAGATCCACTGAGCGAAATTTGGGGAATTTAGGAAAAACGGTATAGATTTTTATTAAGCAAAAACAAACTAACAGAATTTCATCTTTAAGCTGCATAACCCGGTTTGATCGGGGAATTTCATTTTTCTAATGAAACAGTTGATTTCGTAAAAAACCATTGTTTAGTGAGTTCATTACGATTTTTATAACAATAAAGAATATCAGCTGAAGATCGGCTGAAGTTATGCAATTTTAATATGGATAGGTGTTCACACCTGGTATGAAAGATCGGCTTGCCTAAGCCTCTGTGGCGCAAGGCGGGCCTCGTATTCCTGGGCAGACTCAGTTTCCCGTGATTCTGCCTGTCTAAGCCTCTGTTGTTCAATCGTATTTTGATGTTTGTCGAGAGTTTCAGTTGCTCGTATTCGACGTTGTTTTTTAGCTTTTGAGCTCACTACTCCTGTTGAATCTCGCTTCTTAGGAGGCATTTATAAAAAATAAATTCACCATACATGTAAATAAACGTATTGTAATGTTAAAAAAAAACAAAAAAACATATGGTTCAAAAATCCCAGAACTCGACTCCTACCTAGGGACGGTCTTACCGGGCCTTGTTGGCCTCTTCAAAATCTATAAAATGATTTTTTAGGCCGTTTTTTCGACTCAAACGGTCGATTTCGTAAAAAAAAACATTGTAAAGTGAGATCATGACGAATTTTATAACAATAATGAATATACCCAGAGATTGGCTGAAGTTATGCAATTTTAATATGGACAGGTGTTCACACCTGGTATCAAAGAACCACTGAGCGAAATTTGGAGAATTTAGGACAAATGGTATGGATTTCTATCAAGAACAAATAAACAAACAAACAGAATTTCAACTTTATTTATATAGATGTAAAATATTTATTTAAAAAAAATGAATACTTTAATGTTTTGACGATTACACAATGGCTAATAATCTATTGTTCTCAGAAGTTATGAAATAAAATAATAAATGGAAAAACAGGGCAAGCTGGTATCGTATGATGAGATTTTTCCGGTAACTGTTACTCCAATTCATATTCAAAGAACGATATTGTTTTCAAGTCTTTCTAAGAAACTCCCTTCTCTGGCCTGTTTGACTATAAAACAAAATATTCTCAGTTGTGATTTAGCCTCCATTTAAATATGAACAAATAAAATGTCGCTAAAAAGACAACCAGTTGTTTTGACGCTTGAATAGAAATTAACCATTATAAACCGAGTAGAAAAAGGTAAGAGGTAAGAGTTAAAACATTGTCCGCTGAATTAGGAATCGACGAGCAAACTATTCATCACATTTTGAAGAAGAAAACAATTTCCGACTTTGTATCGTCGTCGGCCCTAATACCGTGTCCTCGGAAAACAATGAATAACTCTACATAAAGACGTAGATGAAGCTGTCTATCTGTGGTTCGTGCAAAAACGCGCTGAAGGAGTTCATTTGTTACTTTTGTTGTTTGTTAAAACGTTCGTTTGTTGATAAAAGTGATTTTCTGCAGTTTTTTTTGTTTAATTAATCTTTTTTTCTATCACATTAAGTCAATAAAATGTTGCAATTTGATTATCTGTGGTTTTCTATTATCCGTGGACCCCCCTACCCATCATTACCCCGGATAAAGGGGGTTCTACTGTACACATTAATGGCATCATTGAGTACTGTAGCCAATCAATAAATACTCAGCAATAAAATTTACCTCCAAAGCTCCACCAGGTACTTTTTTAGTTCCAATGAGATCAAGAGGAAGGAGTTCATCTAACGAAAGAACAGCATCAACGACCATTTTTGAAAAGAAATCTTTCTGCTGATGAATCAACTTAGAACTGAGTGCTGTCGCTGCACACCTCTCTAGAAGTGAGCGATGTTGTTCTGCACTGCTCTTTTCAATCTGGAAAATCAGAAAATAATTTCATAAAATAAAAAAAAAATTAAAAAATATAAATATAAAGTTGAACCCTGCTTTACTGGATTCACTAAATCAAACAAACCCTTTCATTCTTTCCTTCTAGTTTCTTTCATTCTGTAGATTTGAAATAAAAATTACACCAATACAATCCACGAAACACTTTGGGTCTCAACGATGATTGATGAGAGAAAAAAAATTAGTTTAAAAATATTATTCAGCTCTAGGTTATCTAAGCAAAAGAACTTTCTGAAAAAATGGAATATACAGATACCTATTACATCGTAGAATAATAATTATCTATACTTGAATCTATTTTCAACTAACTTTTGTCCTCTGGATCCTATAACCTCAGTTTTTGTCGGTTACGTAAAATTTATGAGACGCAAGATACTCTTAAAAGTCAGTGTATTGTACATATAAAGGAAGATAAAAACTTATCAAATAAACTGTTTATAAAGACATTTAATTCAAGTTAAATTATATTCTTACTGGATAAATGATGGTTGACCGCATTTTTAATAAATATAACAATAGTCCGGGGTGATGGTCAAAAATCTACTAAGAGTATAAAACTATTTAAATGCAGCCAACGCTTCGGCCTGGCAACAGTTTCTGACACCTTCAACGTCACTTGCCCTAAAGAAGACCTGCATTGTTGGGTCGAAACGTTGCCTGTAATAAAATAGTTTAATACCATTCTTTTGTCGACTTTTGTCCGCCACCCAGGACTATTTAGTAAGATTACATGCACATAATCAATTATGTTTTGGGGGGGGGGGAAACTCCCTCCTTAAGGAGTTAAAGAAATAAATAATTAAATGGAACAATAACTTGGATAATATCCTTCGAAATAATATTAATAATAATTGAGTCACTTAAGGACCCCATTGATCTACAGTAATTTACAGAGAACAGATGGGGGGAAATAATATTACCTTAACAGCTAAGCTGTTGATTTTATCTAAACACAATTGGGTTGCCTTCCTTACTGCTTTCATCATTATCCTAGGATGCACGCCCTCGTCGACGTATGGTTTTAGCTGTTTCAAAATTTCGCTAGTAATCAGTACGACACTTGTAGTACCATCACCAACCTGAAACAAAGCAAAGAAATCAAAATTGATAAACTAATTATCAAAATAGACAACGTGAGCAGATATTCAGCACTTGATCATAAACAGCAACTAAGGAATGGACTAATTTCTCAAAAAAGTCTTGGCTATGCCATTCTTCGAGTTATTGAAATGGAGTTCTCGAGCATGTGTGATGTCAGGTACTCGTTAAAGTACCATTGTAGCATCATACAATTAGCTTAAGAAGCATAAAGGGATGTTAATCGAATAATTAATATGGAAAATATTTATTTCAGTCAAATGTTTGAACAGCTTGATCTGGATCTCACTTTCTTAAAAAATCCAGAAGTCTATCAGTTCATAATTTTTTACCCTTGTCAAATTACTGCACAACAAGTAACTGCGATGATGTACAGTAGAAGCTATGAGAAAGGGTGAGTGAGTTTTCTAAGCCAAGAATGAAAATTATTATTTTAGCTGAATTTTCAATTGAAAAAACACAATAATAACAGACATGTAAAACCGAATTTCGAAAAATAATATTGAAACAATCATTGAAAAATACACATTTATTTTCCTTTTTTTATTTCTCACTTTAATGAATTATTTTTATTTTAGAATTAAACCTAATCAACATCTGAAATATACATAGGTTGAACAGTTTTAAAATATTACCATAACATACTTTATCGTAACAAAGCTTTAGTCAAACTTCTTTATAATGATTGTTCTCACTCAAGGATATCAAACATTAAAATATGATATTAGGTAAAGTATGAATGGCATTACAATGATTACTTTTTCCATTAAAGGTTTTAAATTAATCATACAATTATGGGACTAAAAGAGAACCTCTTCCTATGACATAAACAGTTGATTTCAATTAATATGATGATAAAAATCGACAGCATAACCATTTTTAGGGATGACAGAGAGAAAAAATATAGGTAGCAGTTTATAATTTATGATGTTTGTTCTATTCCTTATCCTTTGCTGTATCTTGAAATAAAATTTACCCTAAGATGAAAATTTTTAAGTTGTAGAATAAATCATAAAAGTGAAAGAAGTATGTTCAAATCAAACATAAATGTTTTGAAAACTAGGAATAAAAGCGAGTGAGTTTCAAGTCATGTAATCATAAGTGATATTAGGGTGCGGTCAATGTGATTTAGGGATTTGTCATCAAGATGTAACTCTTGAATATTAGAACCAAAGCTTGTTAAGATACACTCCTGAAATGAAACTATACATACCTCAGCATCTTGAGATTTAGCTATATCTACTAAACACTTGGCAGCAGGATGTACAATATCCAAATGTTTTAAAATGGTAGCACCGTCGTTGGATATTGTGGCTTTTCCGCTACCATCAACAATAAGTTTGTCCATGCCCCTTGGACCGAGGGTTGTTCGGATCGCATCTGCAATAATTTGGCAGGCATTTATGTTAGACACCAACTGGGGCTTTCCCTGGGAACTTTCAGTTCCCTCCTTCAAAAGTATTATCTGTGGTTGCTGCAAAGAAAAAAAAAATCATGAAAATAATAGTTAGTGAACTCATACATAAATATTGATACCACTACAACCTCTCTCCAGTGACCAACAAAATTTAATAATCGACCAACAAGAATGAATAATTGTAAAGTGTTTTTGTTTATGATAAACTTCAACTATCTTTTAAAAACTATCCAAAACCAAACAACTTTTTTTTTGTTATGTCCACCGAAAAAATTTCAAAATAACATTTCTATACATAAAATTATTTATAGAATGGTAAGAAAAAATATCTAATTTCGATATAATCAAGTGTTAATACTAAAACTAAAATTACTTCTTTGTTTCACTTTGCGAAATTAATATTTAGACTAATAAGTAAATGTTACAAAACAATGACTTCGCCCCGGCTTAAGACATATGAAAATATAACTCCTTTTGAAAGGAAGTATAGACATTTTATTAACGATAGAACTTTTCCAAAACGGAATCGACAGAGAAAAAATATAGATGGATAAATTATATAACAAAAAATGAACGAGATTATTAAGATATTATAAGATAAAATACATACCATTTTCGTTTGTTAGAAAAACCCTACTATAACCTTCATGCACAGAAACTGAACAACTGACAGTGTTGCCTAAATCATTTTGGTTTTTAAATTTTTTTTTTAAAACAGACTATTAAACATTTAATACATTTAATACTTGAGAAGTGAACACCTCGACATAAAAAAAAAATCTGGTGCGTGCGCGCAACACACAACTTTCACTTACCAACTTACTTATATTAGAATTTAATGTGTTTTGTTAATTACTACTACTCAAAGTTATACATTTTTACTTTCACTTATTTCACATTCATTTCTTATTTTTGTTTTCATTTGCTCAAAAAAAAAAAAAATCAACAACACTAATTTCTTTTATTATTAAATAAAAGTTTTTACTTGTGATAATTCGGCAATGCAAGCATAATACTCCAAGTCGTCTGATTTTATAATTTTCTATGTACTTGTAGAATATTTCATTTAGTTCCCATGAAACAAATAATTTTCATTAAATGAACAGAACATCTTTAATTATAACGCATTGGTTTGTCATTAAAGCCGTACGAATGCGTGAGCTCAAGGTGTTTTATGAGTTGACGGAATATTTTTCTTTTTTTCTCCTGTATATGTTTAGTCGATTTTTTTCATATATCATATTTAGCCATTTCTTATTTTTAGGCGTGATGAGAGACAGTTAATTTCTCAATATAAACTAAAACAAAGGTACTTTATAGGAAAACAAAAAAGGCCCCTTCCCCATTTAAGCCCCCTCAGAACATTTTAATACAATAAAGCTTACCTGGTATTATGGTATTGAACACCTAATTTTCATTAAACATGACGAATTTGATCAAAATCATTAAAGCCGTTTTTGAGATAATAGAAAAAAGGTAAAAATTGGAAAAAAGTTATGAAATAAAGTGCCCCCTCCGTTTGACCAATTTTGATGAAATGTTGGCTGTCCCATCTTTGGCATATACATACGTCAAATACCCAGTTTGATCAAAATCGTTAAAGCCTTTTTTGAGTAAATAAAAAAAACACGTGAAAATTATACAAAATTTATTAATTAAAGTCCCCCCTCCGGTTGATCAATTGTGATGAAATTTTTACAGTCATATCTCGGGCATATTAATACAATAAATGCTTAGTTTAATCAAAATCGTTAGAGCCGTTTTTGAGAAAATCGAAAAAAACGTAAAAAGTTATTAAATAAAGTACCCCCACCCTTTGACCAATTTTGATGAAATTTTTCCTGTCACATCCCGGGCATATACATACATTAAATACTCAATTTCAGTTTCGCACGGTTAATAGATTTTGAGCTAGTCTGTTCACACACACAGACCATTTTGTGGACTTGGTTATTTCGACTCTGGGGACCCCAAAACGTGTATTTCCGTTGAAAACCGGAAGTCGAAATTTTACACGATCGCAATACTTCCACTTACTATATATTTCATATATAGGTAAGTGAAAGTAAAAAAAAAATTAGGAAACATTTTATCATACGCAAGATTATTAGCAGAATCTTCCAAAGTTTATAAAATAGTTTATTTTTAATTGCCTTATAGTCCGGACAATTAGCCATGAAATTACTACTTAGAGGAGAAAAATATAGAACTTTTGAAGCATATTCAATAATTCGAGTGTCATGTACAGCACATTGAATTCCCCAAAGGGGGGGGGGGGCGAAAAAAGGAATCTCAAAAGTTTATTTTTTACACATTCAATATTTTATTAAACTATGGAAAATATTGAGCTTTATGAAAAAGTAACCCTATATAGAATTAAACTGGAGCAAATTTTCTTTGATTGGGTCATATGCTATAGTTTTAAATTTAGAGTCGAAGGAAAATTGAATAGAAAATTTGGGTTTTTGGCTAAATTTGTACAGTCATCCTCCACAAGCCAAAACAAGGGTAAAGCATCTAAAAGTTTTGAAATTTGGCATAGTTATCGCATAAGACATAATACATCAGTCATCAACACAATTCCCCTTAGGTGGGGGTAAATAAAAGGAGGTAGCCATTTAAAAGTTTTTAGGATTTTCTGAAATATTTTAGTTATGCAAATAACTACATATACATATAAATAACAAAGTGGAATTATATAAAATTATCTTTTTTTTTTCCTTGTGGTTTATAGTTTTGTAGATAATGTGAGCATTAAAAAAAAAAAAAAAAAAACAGATTAGCAAAATATTTAATTGGAAAACGAAAGTTTTGCATTTATTCCTGAAGTTTTCTAAACATAATTACGTTTAGGAAACTTTTATCATTCCTTTACATTATAAACATATTATATTTAATGTGTAAAGCTATATTAGGTTCAGTTAATTTTTAAAATAAAACTTATTTATATTTATATTTATATTTTAATATTAAAACGTTTGTTCATATAAAAATTAATTACTAAATAATTTAATTCGTAGTTGTAATAATTTAATTTAATTTGTAGTTTTTGTTTTTCATATTTTCTAGGGGGAAGGCAGCTGCCTTCCCCTCCACCCCCTGCAGACGCCCATGAAGTCTCTTTCTAAAAAAAAAATGTTTTTTGTCATCAATATAGTTCTAGCTTTTTGGCAGCCACATCTTCCATTACAAGTACCAGTACACCTCCATAAAATGGACCTCAAAACATGAGCCAGTGCGGATCCATGCCGCGGATCCAACCAGATGTAAATGGGGGCCTGCAAGCCATTCCAGGAAATCCTGTTTTTTTTTTTTTTTTACAACTGACAAGTTACTTACTGTTCATGTTATTTCTTCTTTACTTGGCAGATATTCCACTCAATTGGGTCAGCGAGCTCATAAAATTGCTGTTTATGATTGGGGCTGGGGATTTTTGGTATCATTGAAATAATTCAGAATTTATTAAAAATTGCAAAGTAAACCTTCTAGAGGCAATGTCGAACCGCTTAAAGAGCATAGATTTTGACAGGGTTGCCCACCCAGAATTTAAGCTATATTATCGGAATATAGTAACTTTTGGAACTCGATAAGATTATTTGTTTTTCAATACCCATATAAATAAAATAAGAGTGGTTGCTCAATTACGTATGGCGGATATTAAGTATGCACGCTTATCAATTAACAGTAAATACATGTCATTTAATAGTAATCAGTTATGTAAGTATTGTAACTCTAATTCTAATCATGAGATTAAACACTTTTTGTTGAACTGTTCAGCTTTCGGAGATTTCAGGTAGTCTCTGTTGTCCAGACATATTGAAATATTTAGCACTCCAGAACTGATTTTGAAAGATCTTTTGTCAGTAAAAAACATAGATAAAATAAACAATTTTTATTTATTTGTAGTCCAGGCAATCAACGTAGAGATGCAATGAAACATTAATAAATTGAACTATTTTCTTGCTCTGTCAATTTAGTAATTATAATCATGTATACTAATAATAAAAGATAAACTTAATTTTTAAGTCAGTTTATTTGTTATATATTTGCTTTTACGAATTGGTTAATTTAATTTATTTAAGCGTGTAATTTGTATTTCTTTTTTTTTGTTCATTATAAAAAAAATAGAACTAGAATTAGAACTAAGATTATTACAATTTGATTTGTCTTTTTTCAAGAATTTATCTTAGGTCATACCTCCTGTAATTGTAAGATTTACGAAATGCAGTATTTTATCTATCTATCTTTACGTTACTTCCTCACTTTTATTAAAGTTTACTTCTCTCTTTAAATAACAAAAAATTACCCCCCCAGGGGGGCTGTACATGGGCAGATCCAGCTGTTGTAAAGAAGGAGGCTGCAGTCCCAAAGAGCAGGGGGGGGGGAGGGGGGGGGGGGTCTGCAGCCCCACAGCCATTCAACTGGATCTGCCAATCAGCTTTTTAACCTTTATGTTCCTGCATATTATTTGTTCCTTATCTTACTTTTAGTAAAGTTAAATTTTATCTTTAATGACTAAAAATTTTCCAAAATGAGGCTGGATTCGACAATGGGGCTGCAGCACCTTAGGTTTTTAGTAGCCCTATTAGTGGTCTGGTGATGTGTTATTCAGTCATTCCTGTACTTGAAAGTTGTAATTAATTGAGAAATTTAATTTTTAGCATGAATTAAGCACAATAACTTTTCACATGGCAATTCCAAGGTTAGTAATCACTTTGCCATAAAAAATGAAGATAACTTGTGTTGGTTAATATGTTTTTTTCAAGGTAGAAATAGAAAAAGTACATAGAAAAAGCGTAAAACGAGCAGATTTATTTATCTACTAAAAGAATAGGAACTATATTAAATTTATATACATAAATAGTACTCTCCTTGAAATTTTAAAATTTTACAAAAAATTAGGTTCTTGTGTATTATAAGATAATATAAACTGAATTGTGCAATATTACAATAGCTAATGATGCTATTTAGCTTTCATTGTAGCTGTATCAGTATTCCGCAAAACACCCCTTGGTCATCAGTTAGTGAATCCATTTTGAGTGAGTGTTGCTGCGAGAGGAAGTTAAAAGCTGAGATTTAATAAAGCTAATTGAGACCCTTTTTAACTAAAAAGGAAGTGATAAGAGGACTGAAGTCGTAGCATCCCCATAATTATCTATACAATTTTATAGCATCAAGTTCAGAAGAAGGTTGTTTCCAAACAGTGATAATATCTTTCATAACTGATATCAAAGGTTAGTTACACAAGGTAAACACAGTTATACTGTTGGTTGTATAGGGTATCCTATGATACTCTAAATTATATAAGTACCTAAATTATATAAAGAGTTTATTCAAACAAAATTTTTTTTTTGGAAGGGCCTCTATTCTCAACAGGATGTGCAGGAGGGAAAGGTAAAAATCAGGGGTCGAAAAAGTCATTAACTTTTTTAAAAGAAATTTACTTTAAAAGAATTTAACAAACTTATTAAGCAAAATTTAGCTGAAATAAAATAAAAAATTTTCTTCTAAAAGTTGAAGGTTTACCTGAACTTTTTAAACATCTAAAATTGAATTTTGAATATAACAGCTTTTCTTCACTTGGTTTGAGTATAAGAGTTCCTATAATTGGAAAAAATAAAGGGAATAAAGATTGAATATTTACTCATACTACTCATTTATAATAAGATTATTTATAGGAATATTATTCCTATCCTATAATTTCACTCTTTGGGGGGTGGGGAAAATTATGTTTAACTTCTTGAAAATAAAAGTTAACTCTTATTTTCGACCCCTGGTAATAATAAAAATAAAATTATTATTTCCAAGGCAATTTATTCCTTCAATGTGAGCAGTATTTGCACCTCTCACTCCATGTTGATTTAAACAGATGTACACAAAGATCCATACTTGAATATAATACTTTTTAATCAACAGTTTCTAAGATTTGAAAAAAAAAAAAAAAAAAAAATCTATCAAATATAATTGTATAACATGTAACCTGTGTTAGTGATATTTGAACTATGTAAAGATATAAAAACAGATTAGAACTGCAATTTCAAAACAAGCAAATCACTTTTTACTCAAAGTTAATTTGTTATTGCACATTATAATAAATAAAAACAAATATTTCAATGTATCCTGAATTCATTTATAATTCCAAATTATGAATTAATTCCAATTTATAAATAAAAGTGAAAGGTAAGAATTCATAAATAATTATAAAAATATTAAACTTAATAAATATATCAGATCAATCGACCCTTTTCAATCCGTCCTTGAATAAAAGATTTTTATTTTTTTAAGGAATCAATGGTAAAATTAGTTTGGCTTTCTAAATGTAACAGAAAAACAATTTTTTTTTTTTTTTAGATCTACCACTTGCTTAAAACTTCTCTAATAAGGTTTTAGCAAATAAAATAAGTGACAGAGTGAAGATAAAACACAATTTTTAACTGGAACTTTGAAAGCGGATGGTTCATCCTAGTGATTTTATTTTAAATGTAGATTTGGCTCTTTTACTTTGAAAAAAACTGGTCTTATTGTTATATTATTTTTCAAACGTCCTGTGTATGTTCAAAATAGGAACTTTGAGATGATGCTTGGCTTTGATTATTAAATTGAATCAACTAATTGAGTTATTGAGAACAAATTTCGTTCAAGTTCAATTTTATCCATTTTTGTAAATGTTTTTTTGTAGGTTGAAACCTGTAGAAATAGGCGTTGAGCACATTAACAGTATGCTAACAATGCTCTTAGGCCCTTAACTGAAACTTGTAGAAATTAATGAAGGAAAAAAGAGTAGAAGTAATGGATAACCATTTTCATTCTTACAGATTCAATCATTTTTTAGTGGAACTGATTTTTTTTTTAATTTGGCAGGATTGATATAAGTTTACAATTCAAAACATTTTTAAACACAAAATTCTTGGTTTATTAGTGAAAGAAACGATGTTTAACACCATTTCACCGTTCAATGTTCCAATTTAAAAATATATGTAAGAAATTTTTAAATAAAACAAAAACGATAGAATGTGGTTATGTGTTATCTACAAAATTATGAAAATTACACAGCATGACATCTAGTTTTATTTTCTCCTTGTCTAATAGAATAATAGATATTTTTGAAAGGTGTAAGGCTATACATGTTTGTGTGGGTGTATATATATATACACACACACACATGTATTTGTATTTAAAATGTGAGTAAAATGGAATATCGTTCTACATTAGCTAGGATTATTTTTTTTTATTTTTTTTTTTAGTTTGAAATAAATAATATAAAATACTCATTTTCTTATGGATAGAAAAATAAATAAAACACAATTTTTTTTTTTCTTTTTTCTTTTTAACATACATCACAAAAAGTATTGTATTGTAATAATCTTTCTGGCATTTTCTATTATATACTTATATAATTTATAATCAAAATATGCAAGAAATGAGAAACAGAAACTACTTGAATACAAACCAAAATTTACTATAATATAGCAATGCTTAATAGTATATATATATATATATATTAAAAAGTTTAAAGATATGTATATGGGAAAATTTCATAATGTGAATTAGCTCTAATAAAAAGAGTATTATTTATTTCTGCCAGGAAAAAGTGGTAAAGCAATAATTATTTAATTAGTTAAATAGGGGCGATGGAATATTTACAACTATCTGCTCAGTAATTACAGCGCTTGCTGAGCAAAAGAAAACCAATAATGTACTTCCTCTTTTGGTTGTCCTTGAGTTTTTTTTTTTTTTCATTGAGTTTTATGAAAACTAAAGTTCTCCCTACTATATTATAATCTTTGAAATATGTAAATGGCATCGATACAAATAAATAAATAAAAAATATAAATTAAAACTAGCAGCGATTGCCTAGGAACCAAATATAAACAATAAATATGTTAAAAAAATTGCCTAATACTAATTTTACAGGATTTTTTCTTCTTTTCAGTTGTATACAAATATCAAATTTACTTATAAATATCAAAATCACTATTCATTTTCAAAACAACTAACCGTGATTTATGGAAAATATAAACACAATTAATTATATAAAGCTGACCCTTCTTAGTGGATGGCTAATTATCATAAGCTAACAGAATGCAGTAAGTCTCAGCAGTTTTGAATTTCATCATCCATTGTTAAGAATAATTCTATGTACATGCTTATTTGCCTGTCCAATTTGTCAATACTACCTAAACTTTTTCAAAAATGCTAAGAAAATTTAATCATTCCTATATATTCCATGTTATGTACACTTGCTATACATTCCTTTTTAGTAAAATCAATCTAATTGTATACATAACAACATAATAATTAAATATATCTATTTACTTATATTAGTACATTATATTTTTTTCAAGGTAAAACTTTCATATCTTTTGATTAAAATACAAAATGACTTGGGAAACGAATCATGCAAAACAATGGTTCATTTGAAAAATAACTACAAAAAATGTGATGTTGAAACACATTCAGTCGGGAAGAAGTCACTCTTTTTTATTGTTTTTGTTTTAAGTGAGCACCAATTAGCAATGTCATTAAAAATAATCTAAAATATCATTAAAACTTGATTTTAAGTCTCAAAATAATAGTATTTTTAACATTAAAAAAAAAACATTATATCACAAAAAAAAAAACAATAATAATAGTAGGTCTTTAAAGACTCAAGATCATAGTGGTCATATGATTTCCTTCACACTTTTAGATTCATAACTAGTAATTAGTTAATTTTTTCTAAATAAAACATAATATAAATTAATCATACATATATTTTATTATTATTAATTTACAACTGATTTACTAAGAAAAAAATCAGGAAAATGTTAGAACATTACAAAAATTACATCAAAAGGCTTGTCGAGAGAATACCTAATGGCAGAACTCCATAATTTTTTATGAATTAGAAAGTCATGAGGCTATCTTCTTTTCAGATGCCTTTGAGGTTTATCGGTTCATCAGGAATAGTGGAGGGATCTAGTTTGGAAACAAGTGGGTTCCAGATGGATATAATTATAGTGGATTTAATGTAATATAAATTATTTTATAGTTTTATAAGTAAAAGTTTTATATTTAGAAAAAAGATTCTTTTGAGTCAACATTTGTTTTCGGTCCCTGTAATATATTGTAAAAATTCATTAGTAGTCGATGATAATGAATTCATTGTATATAGACGATCATTCAACAACAGTCAAGCTAATTCATTAGCAATTTAGATTAGGATTTATGAACAAATTCAATGTACCACAGAACTAACCTAAACTTTATAAATAAAAAGTGATAAGGATTTGGCTAATGTCTTTTTTAAAGGTTTGGAATAATGTTTTAGGCCTTTAAACAGAAATAAGGTAAACAATTCAAGAGCAATTTTTACAAAATTACAAATAACAATAATATATTGTTCTCATATCTGAGAAATAATTTAAAGCTTTAATCTGGACAGGCAAACATTTGTTTATATTATCACAGATTGTCAACGGCAAAAATTTAAAACCAGCTGAGACTAACTGCTACATATTTTTTTAGACTAAAATAATATATTTTTTTTTTTTGCTTTGTTTCCCTTAGAGATGGAGCAGATCCTGTACCAAAATCTGATAATAAACTTTAAATTCTATCAATTTAATGATTTTACTAAAATTTTATCTCAAACATAATTTCTCCGACATTCGAACAAGGATCTTCTCTAAAAGAATAAAAATTCACATTTATGGGTAGCAGTGGCGCGTGGTGTACAAGCTGGCAGGCAGCACATATTTTATATAACTTTTTCATTACCAATAAGAAATAATGCTAAACCATTCCATTGCATAAAATTAAATATTCAGACTAGAAAGCAACGCCTCTTAGTTTTCATCAAAACCTGCCTTGTAACAATCCTACATGAGTAAAAAAATAATTAGAAAATCTGTGTTTTAATAATATATTTTAAGAAGGCAGTTTGTGAAAAGCTAAATCTTTAGGCTCTACATGTATTACAACAACTGAGTTTCAATGAGGACTTTTGAGCATTAACTCAGTTCATTCACCAAACACATTCTTTCCATCCTTAGCATAATTTTTTGATTATTAGAGTCTTAATATTACCATTTTTTTTTTGTTAAAGCTTCCTAGAAAATTTGGACCATTCAAAACCTCAAAAACACAATCATTAGTACGATATTGCAATAGTGATAAAAATAATTTCTTTTGATTCTGTTAATTGTGCCTGCATGAAAAAATGACAAAAAAAAAGTTAATTTCCTATCATTAATATGTTTACTATCAAGCAAATTGTGCATTGATAAAATTTTAGTAAGGAGAATATATATTTTTTTTCATCAATCTATAACTTGCCATAGAATTCAATAGAGATTTACCTCCCCGAAAACTTAATTTTATTGATTTATCTCTATTCATTGTTAATATTTAAATATTTTTTTATAAAACATATATTATTATACTAGCAAATAAATAATAAAATTCTTGTCAACTGTACATTCATTGCAGGCAGTGCTAATATTTTAAAGTACTTGGTAGGAATCGTAAAATTCTGAAAATTCTAACCAACAGCAAATCACTAAAGATTAATAGAAATATATTTTTCAATGATTTTTTGACAGCAAAATTTATTTCTATTCAGAATGAGGCAAGGAAATCGACTCTGGTATGTATTTATTTAAACATTCTAATCAGGCATTGAATAACAGCACCAGATCTCCCATAACTTTTTTTTATACTAATGCCAAGTCAATTTTTAGCTTTGAAGTATCAGCTCTTTTTATTTGTATAAAATATAATATTATTAAAAAATGATTATTGAATATTCGTAGACAACCATATTGAAGGACTCACTGCAGCATATTACTTTCATTGCTAAAAAGCCACTCAGATGATAATAATTATGATTTCTAAACATTCCAAAGATAAAAACAAATACAATGTACTAGTCTCAATACGATGGAATGGCGCCACTGCTGCCTAAAGCAAATTACTGTTGTTCTTCTTGTTCAGCTTGGTGTGATTCAGAATTCGGATCAGCATTACCCTCAGGAGCCTCAGATTCATTTGTATCTGAAGGAGGACGAAGGATAGCGCGAACCGTAGGATAACTTCTCTTGAAGCCAAGTTTGTTGTACAAGCTAAGGGAAGCATCGTTCTCAGGTCTGATGACCACAAAAGGTATGTAGCCTCTATTTCTGACACTTCTTGTGAGGCACTGAGCAAGATGTATGCCAAAACCCTTACGCCGGAATTCAGGTCTTGTCTGCATAGAGAACATCGCACCGTAGTAAGACTGGACCATCCACGCTGCCAGCTGGCCACCTGAGAAGACCCCGTAAGCAGGAAGGGCTCGGATCAAGCGTTCGAAAACTTTGACTGACTCCATATCATTGGCAGGGTAGAGATCATGAATAGCTTTGGCGTGCTCTTCTCTCAGTTCGAGAACCTCGCAGTCCTCACCCTGCAGTCTGAAATCAAAAAGGATTCATATAATTTTTTTATATACATAACAATATTTATAAAGTATTATGATAATCAGTGAACTCCCGTAGGGACTGTGGTGCAAGAAGTGGTCTAAGGGTCGGAGAGTATCTCTTTGAATTCAAGAGGTTTTCAAATACCTGAGGGCCAATATGTATAAAAGGAATTATGTTCAAGGAGAGATTAAAACCAGGATGATGGCCGGAAGTAGGTATTTCTGGGTGCTTGGATGGGTATTTACGTCCAAAACCCTATCCTTGCGGATAAAAAAGATAATTTATTCATCTGTTATAAGGCCAGTAGTGATGTATGGAAATGAGATATGAGTCCTGACCAAAAAAGCTGAGAGTATGCTAAATATCTGGGAACCTAGATCCTGGACCATATTTGGGAAACTTATAGACCAGTTTTGGAGGGAGAGCATTCGAAAGCACGGGAAGAATTTAGAGCTCCACAAATTATAAAAGTCTCGGGATATCCTGACCTGGATCAAGCAGGGTGGGATTCAGTGGCTTCATTCAATGTACAGAGGATTTAGGAGTACCATATCCCGAAGATGCTTCTGGAGGAACTTCCTGAGGGATAAAGAAGCATATAGAGGCCCCCATAAAATGGTTGAACAACGTGGAAGTGCCCCTGCGGTCAATCGCAGTCTGAAGGAAAACAGCTGTGGAAAGAGAAGAACAGTGGAGGAGGCCAAGGTTTTCCAAAGACTCTAGAGCCATTGAAAGTAAACTAATGTTCATAAAGAAACTGTAAGTAAAAGTATCAATATTTTAATTAAAATAATGATCTTAAATTGAAACTCTGAACTTTTAAATATCTTTTTCATCATTTTCTAGCACTCGCTATCTGCCGGAAAGAATAAAGATCAGAAGAAGATTAAATAAACGAAAGAAAGATATATTTGGAAATAGACCTATATTGTATCAAATAAAAAAAATCTGGTGCGTGCGCGCAACACAACTTTCACTTACTAACTTACTTAGATAAGAAATTGACGTGTTTTGTTAAATATCATTTCCCAAAGTCACACATTTTTCTACATTCATATCTTATTTTTATTAATCGTTAAAGCCGTTTTTGAGTAAATAAAAAAGCACGTAAAAATGATACAAAATTTATTAAGTAAAGTGCCCCCTGCGGTTGATCAATTTTGATGAAATTTTTACAGACATATCTCGGGCATATAAATAGATCAAATACTAAGTTTAATCAAAATCGTTAGAGCCGTTTTTGAGAAAATCAAAAAAACACGTGAAAATGTTACAAAATTTATTAAGTAAAGTCCCCCCTCCGGTTAATCAATTTTGATGAAATTTTTACAGTCATATCTCGGGCATATAAATACATCAAATACCCAGTTTGATCAAAATCGTTAAAGCCGATTTAGAGTAAATAAAAAAAACACGTGAAAATGTTACAAAATTTATTAAGTAAAGTCCCCCCTCCGGTTGATCAATTTTGATGAAATTTTTACAGTCATATCTCGGGTATATAAATAGATGAAACACTCAGTTTAAACAAAATCGTTAGAGCCGTTTTTGAGAAAATCGAAAAAACCCTAAAAAGTTATTAAGTAAAGTACCCCCTCCCTTTAAGTAATTTTGATGAAATTTATGCTGTCACATCGCGGGCATATACCTACACTAAATACCCAATTTCAGGATCGCACGGTTTATAGTTTTTGAGCTAGTCTGTTCACACACACACACACAGACCATTTCGCGGGACTTGGTCATTTCGACTCAGGGGACCCCAAAACGTGTATTTCCGTTGAAAACCGGAAGTCGAATTTTTTCACGATCGCAATACTTCCACTTACTATATATTTCATATATAGGTAAGTGAAAGTAAAAAAAGATCATATTAGAAATTTTTTTGTTATTAGACTCATAACAATGAATTATTAGCCCCGTTGGATGAAGTAGGAGGAGAGGAAGGCAATAAAAAAATTGTTTGACGACGCGATGTTACTATCCTGTGACTGGCTTTTAGTGTCACATTTGTTGAAAGTTCAATGAATGCTTTCTTAATACTGACATAACGATTCCTGAACAATAGAGGAATTGCAGCTATAAAACATCCTCAAAATGATCAAAAAGTTCTCGTATACAGACATAAGCCGTTGGCAGTAAACTAGAGTGTCATATAAGGATATTTCACTGAACTTTGACACATCTAAACTCAGAAAAGGCTATCTAAAAAGTCTAAGAATAGACATACAGTTAGTAAAAAAAGTCTGTGTACACCACATTAAAATTTTCTAAGTTTGCCCAGGACATCAAAGGAAATGAAGAAAACATTTTTTATTTTATTTTATTTTAAACTGTAACTTTGGAAGAATTAAAATTCATTACCAAAAGAAAAATAAATAAAACATCAAAGATAAGGTAAAGATAATTGCTAATAGAACTCCTGAACCATTGCAAAGTAAGTCTGTGTACATCCTTACATATATAAAAATCTCGTGTCCCGATGTTTGTCTCTCTATTTCTCAGAAACTACTCAACCGATTTTAATGAAATTTGGCTCAATGTATATAGTTTTGGCCAACTTACCGGACCGGATAGTTTTTAACTTGATTTGTGATCAAAATAATTCTTATATAGCGAATTATTGCTAATACAGTAGGTCGTGTTTCGATTTATTAACATGGCGTCATATGTCGATTTCATAATGTTTTAGTTTATAAGCATGCTATTGTAATACAGGTTATCATTATTATAATTTTGTATTGCGTTTTGTGAGTGCAGTTATTTTTCCTATATTATTATTTTCCACAGACAAATAGTAATACAAATTTGTATTTATTGTTAATTTTCATTAAAGAATAAATAAATCAAGAAAAGGTTACAATAAATACTCAAATGTGTAGGTACTTTTTCTTCCTTTTCCTTTTTTATTTGTATTTAAATTAAATTACTAGCTAAGCGCTGAAACGCTTTGCTGGGCCCACCCTGATATCAACTTTTAGTATAGTAAATGCATTTTAATAATTTAAATTAGGCTATTATTTGAAATAATACTCTATAAATGTTGTAACAGCACCTACTGTCATAGGTGTAACCTAATAGAAGCCTGACTTGGGGAGTCAGTGTTGCCAAAAATTAGTGAAAATTAGTCAAAAAGGGTGTGTTTTGATTAGGTGTTGTGGGATACTTTGTGATTTGCTAAAGAACTGCATAATTAAGACTTTAATATTATATTTTCAGTTAATTTATTTAACAGAAGTTTCTTTATTTTCATTATTCGTTTTGTTATTATTTAAATACAGTGTTTTTTTATTTTACCAAACCTTTTTATCATTTTTATCCCGAGATCTAAAATGTAAAATTTAAAAAATGTCAGTGAAGATTTGTAATTCCTCCTTTATCAACAATAATTTAAAGTTGAGAAAATTTAATCCCAATCTAATAGAGGCTGTTACTTCCTAAGTTGTAATTATCTTTAAATGTGAAATTTAAGAAATGTTAGCGAAGATTTTAATCCTTTCTTTAATTTAAAGTAGGCTATTATTGGAAATGATATTTACTTATCTTTAAATGATTGTTGATTAAGAAAGGATTACAAATCGCGGCATTTTTTAAATTTTACATTTACTGATTATTACACCTCTACTGAACAGGAATAATTGTTATTTGGGTAACCTCAAGTTTCAGATTTATCCGCCATAAATATGAGAGTACTACTGCAAAATAATCCATCGGCAGATATATTTTTTAAACAATTGCTCTATATTGGAAACGGTGAAATAGAGCTAGCTGTATCGAAATTCAAAATTTATCAAATTACCAGAAAATTTCTGAACTGTTGTAGAGACGAAAAATGAACTGTCTACGAAATATAAAGTGTCTCCTGATATTTTGAACAATTATTTGGACTATAAGTGGCTGGGTAGTCGTGCTATTTTGGCAGCAAAAAATGTTGATTTCGATGAAATAAACTTCCAAAATCAATTGACAATGTTCTAGATGTAAACGAAGCCGTAAATTTCCCATCTGAATTTTTTAATATATTGGATATACACCCAAACAATCTCCAGTTGAATATTGGCTCACCGATCATTCTTCTTCGTAACTTAAATCCATCTCAATTGTGCAACGGTACACGTTTGGTCATTAAAAGGATCACAGGAAATGTTATTGAAGGAAAAATGTTACCTGGAAGGTTTACAGGAGATATCGCCCTGTTGCCACCTATTCCCTTGGAACCGACAGAATTTTCAATAAAATTTAAAAGGCTTCAATATCCTATTCGTTTGGCGTTTGCCATGACCATAAACAAATCCTAAGGACTTTGAAAATCCGTGTTTTTCCCTTGGGCAATGGCATAACTCACGTGGGAAATGGGTATCGCCTGCTCACGTGTGTGGAAACCATCAAATCTTTGGTTTGTGTTAAAAAAAAAAAAAACAGGTTAACCCAAAACATTTTGAACAAATTAGTACTTGAATAAATAAAAATTCTTAATTGTATTATGTAAAAACCTCTTTAAGAAGAGATTTATTATCACTCAAATATATTGCTAAATTAAAAGCTTCAACACACCACCCTCCTACCGAACACTTATTAGCCGAAGGGTTGGGAAATCGAGGTCTCAAAGAAATTGAGAAAAACGCCTATCAAAAGGACATATATGACGCATTAACCAAGATTGGCATGACCCTGAGCAAAATTTAACCCGTTGTTAAACTAACAATACCAAGTTGAAGTAGTGTTAGGCCAATAATCAATAGATCAATGGCTGAGGTTATCAAAACTTACTTCAGTCATCCTTTTTAAAATTAGTGGAAAAATATAGCCATTTCGAGTTAGTTTATACCGATCCATAAAAAAAGGGCGATAGTGTTGGCAGCTATGTGATTCGTAAACACAACCAGCTCATTTTTAATCAAACTACATTGAAGTATGAGATGTAAAAAATAAAAACTTTAACTTTCCTATATTCTTTACCAAATACTTTTAAATGGTGTAATGCTCTATTCTAAATCACGTTGGATTTTGATTAGCTGAAAGGTTTTCATCGTTATCAATGAATATTGGTATCCCTGTATTTGTTTAAAAATATTAGGATATAACTACTGAGCCACAGCAACGCGTGGCCGGGTCTGCTAGTTTATTATAAACTACTTCAAATACTGTACAATAATAAACAAACGTTTTCAATATAAACAAAAAGCTTTATTTTAGTCAGTTAAGTCTTTATAGTGGCCGTGATATGCGAGTTTTTCTGTTACTTTTTTAAAAATGGAAATTTGTGTAGAAATTAGAAAATTGATTATTAATTTAAGAAATGAGGGAAAACCTTTGAGAGAAATCGCAGAAATAATTAAGAAACGTCAATCTACAGTTAAAAGAATAATTAAGCATTACCAACAAACAAGTTATCTTCAAAGAAAACCTAGATCTGGGAGGCCCAAATAAATTTTGAGAAATCACAGGCCTGCAATTTTGCGATCTGTGAATTATAATCTACAGTGAGTGCAACTGGATTACCAGCTGATAGTAACACCACAATAACAATGTCCCTACCAAAAAAAAAAAATATTATTTTTTTGAAATAATTAGTGTACTCAGACTTTTTTTTATTTTGTATAAATAATTTTTATAAATGTCTTAAAATGTTGTTTATGTAATTGAAAATGTTTAAAAATGATCAAGTATTAAGGTTTAATTTATAAAGAAAAAATTAAAGGAATAGTCTGTTATTTTTCCTTTCTTTCCTTGGCTAAAATTTGATTTTTGGCATGGTGTACATAGACTTTTTTTTGCTAACTGTATCTAAAGATCGGAAACTCGGCGAACTCCAATTACGAACTGCTTTAGACCAATAAGGTCAAATGTGGAGTAATAAGACAGAGGATTCAGATATTTTTTTATTATTTTACATATTAATTGTAACATTTTTTTTTTTTTTTTTTGTATCTGTTAACGGTTGACTGTATTTCGAATCAAGAAAAGTTGTTCGTGAAAAAATATCTATATTTATTTTGACGGTTTTATGCTGAAACATGTATCGTCTCCTTGTAGTGAAAATAGCATGTTTTAAAGATTTTTTTTTTTCAAATTAGATGATTTACTTAAAATTAAACAATATTTTGTAATGCGGTTAGGCCGAGCGTAGGCTGAGACGCAGTTTTGTGACGTAGGCTGGGAATCCGTTTTCCATACAATAGAAAGGAAGTACGAAAGTTGAGCCGCAGGTTGAGGTGACGCAGTTTTAGAGCCAGGTTTGTGTTCCTGACGCAGTTAGTCCCCGACTGCACCGCGCAGGTCAACATGTAAGAAAAATTCATTGAGACAGTTAGAAACACAGTAATTTTATACGATACATCACATCCTGGCTATTTGAAGTCAAATTAAAATTAAAATTAGAAAATTCGTATTTCAGTATAAATTCTCCACGTATCTTCCTTTTCTTTAAATAACGACCTTAAGGAAGTATTTCTTGCAATAATGTTGGTATTAATTGATCTTGCGAGATCACGGGTGTCACCGCCGGGGGGGACAGGGGGGACGCGTCCCCCCCAATATTTTGAAAGGAGGGGACTGTCCCCCCCAATATTTTGGCAGGAGAGGACCCAATGTAAAAAATTTTGAAAGATGCGATTTTACGAATTATCCGAGTTTAACCAATAAAATATAAATATCAAATATTAGTGTTTGTGTTCGTTCAATAAAGTTAGAATCGGTAATTATTTTTCTGAGAAGTTCGAGGTCCGCTCTGGTTTGAAACAAGGAGATTCTCTCCCACCTGTATTATTTAATTTAGCGCTGGAATATGCCATTAGGGAGGTGACACGAACCGGAAAGGGTTTGAATTTGGGAGGGAATATACCCGTGCTCGGATTTGCCGATGATTTGGTATTGCTTGGGGAGGACGTGGAAACCATAGAAATGAACACAAAAACGTTGATGAAAGCCGGACAAGAACTTGGACTGGAAATGAATACGGATAAGACAAAATATATGGTTAGTCGTAGAAGTGGTGAGGATTTCGCTGATATCAATGTAGGGGGGAATACGTTTGAACAGGTAGAGAAATTTAGATATTTAGGGGCGATGGTAACTAGAAAAAACGAAATCGATGAGGAAATTAAGGCTAGATTAAAAGCCGGTAATGCTTGCTACTTTTCAGTCGCGAAATTGCTTAGCTCCCGCCTTCTGTCCCAAAACTTAAAAATTAGGATTTACAAAACTATTATTCTTCCAACGGTCGTTTACGGATGCGAAACTTGGCCGCTGACATTGAGGGATGAGCAACGGCTTAGAGTTTTTGAAAATAAAGTACTGCGTAGAATATTTGGACCGAAGAGGGATGAAATAACGGGAGAATTTAGACGCTTACACAACGCCGAACTGAGTGAACTCTATCCAGTAAATATAATTGACGTGATAGCAGCAAGACGAATAAAATGGGCGTGTAAAATTGCAAAACTTGGCTGTGAACGCATTCCGAAAAGATTAATAAGCGCGGTGCCGAATGGGAAACGTCCGAGGGGCAGGCCGAGATAGGGCGGATCTATCGAAGTTGGGTCTGGAAGGCGGTCGATGGAGGTGTGCAGGGAGCGAGTGGTGGTGTCGGCATCGAACCTTCGGGTTCGTTAAGCCTTTATTATATTATATATAATATTAGTGTTTCAGCACACTCCGTTGTTAAAAGCATATCCAGGCTTATTGTATATTTGATGAACTGTATATTTTTTATTTCAGCTTTAACTGTTTTTTTTCTACTTTTCAGCAATTCGGTGAAGCTTATAGAAGTTGATCGAAAGCAATGAAATTAGTGGGATCAGGATCAGAAGAAAAATTCGGTAAAATTCAATCAAGAAATTTTGGCCCACATCCTTCAACATTAAGCCTTAACAACTCCCTATTTTAATGTATAACTGGGACATAAATTGACAAGTTTCAAGAGACTCTAAATCCCTTGAAAATACAGCGATTGAGGATGAATTAAATGTCCCAACAGTTGTTTTTATGGGTTATTATTTCAAATTTTAGCCCCTCGAATTTCAACCTAAACTATCTAGGAAAATATTGAGCCCCCCCCCCCAATAATTTGGTGGTGGTGACGCCCATGTGCGAGATCATCGGAGCTCAAAAAATGATTCATTTACTAAATCTGGCTTAGAGAACAACATCCTAAATTTTGCCACTCCATGGCGAAGTCGGCTTAATCCCTGCTTTCTTTTGCCATCTCACGTCACGGGGCTGCGTCTCAACTTACGTTCGGTCTTATATTGTTGTTCCTAAGTGGCGTTATTGGGTGTTGTAAGTTTGTTATCAATAGAATTTCAGGCGCAATGAAGGTGCTCCGAGTCTCCTTTCCTGGGAGGACAGACAATAAATTTTTCGACTGTTTTTACTTTCACTTACCTATATATGAAATATATAGTAAGGAAAGTATTGCGATCGTGAAAAATTTCGACTTCCGGTTTTCAACGGAAATACACGTTTTGGGGTCCCCTGAGTCCAAATAACCAAGTCCCGCGAAATGGTCTGTATGTGTGTGTGTTTTCCCAGAGGTTAGTGTCGGGCGTTGGATTTTGATGATTGGTTGTGTGTTCATTGTCATTAGTAAAGGGGAGTGATCAGACGATAAGTCAGTTAGGTTAGTTAGGTCACAGTTTTGTAAATTTAATCCCTTTGTGATGAAAAAATCTAAGACATCTGGAAGCCTGTTCGCATCTGTAGGCCAATAGGTAGGTGAATTGGGGGATAAAAACTCACAGTTCCTACCCATAACTGCATTAAAAATAGTTCTGCCTCTTGTATTTGTTATCCTGCTGCCCCATACCTGATTTTTGGCATTGTAATCGCCGCCGCATAAAAATCTTTGGCCAAAAGAAGCTATTAGCCCATCTAATATTTGAGCTGACAATTGTTTACCAGGGGGGCAATAAAGAGCAGCAATAGTAATCTCAAAATTAGTCATCTTCACCGCAATCGACGTGCATTGGAAGCTTTCACAAGCTTCTGAAGAATTGAAGAAATGACTAATTGTGCTTCTTATAAGGATGAGGGTACCCCCTCTAGCTCTGTTTGAAGGGTGGTCAGTCCTGTAGCTAACGTATGAAGGTATGTTAAAATTTATGCTTCGTGTTAAGTGAGTTTCAGTTAATAAAGCAATGTCTATGTTATTGTCAGTTAGAAAAATTTCGAGTTCGTTTTTACGAGATAGTAAACCATTAGCATTCCAAAGAACAACTTTAAGTCCATTCATTTACAAAGCATCGGAAGAACCTGCTGGACCAGCGATGTTAGCAATGTTATCAGAGGAGTGATAAGATTTTTGAAATCATTTATGAAGTTTGTTAGTTGACTTGTTACGTCGGGGATGTTCGATGATAGGCTTGGTATATTCACATCATCAGTCCTTGTAATAGATTGGGAGTAAGTTCGTAATATGGGTTCAGTCTGCGTTTGGAAGTCGGTTGGTGATGGAGACGATGGCTCGAGAGAACTTGCTATACTTTGGGTGTTCGTTGTCGATTTCCCTTCGTCTTTTCTTGTTTGCAGCTGATCCGAATGATGTGAAATTCTCAAAGGAGGGCGCTGACGAAGTTTTTTTAATTCTTTGTGTACCTGACAACCTCTGTAGTTTGCTGGGTGAGAACCATTACAAAGAACGCACTTAGGTGGAAGCTCTTTTGGTTTTTTGCATTCCGATGATTGATGCGATCCGGCACACTTAACGCATCTGGGCTTTAAATTGCAGTAAGTCTTTGTATGCCCATAGCTTTGGCATCTTTTACATTGAGGAATTTCAGTCCGTTGTTTTGGCTCTTCTACTTTTATTCTGGTATGGTACAAATAATTCAAGGAAAATATCTCTGCGCTTTTTTCCGTCTTCTTAAGATCAACAAAAAATATTGGTAAAGGGATCTTTGATTTTGGATGAAAAACGTTGTGAACGCCTGCAACCTGATAACCAAGTTCCTCTAATTCACTTTTGATTAGATCGCAGCCAAGAGTGTGATGAAGATTTCTGATAACTACGCGCATGGGGCGGTCCTCCGGCAGTTGGTAACTGTGGAATTCAGCCTTTCTTAGCTTCAGATATTTAATAGTTTGTCTGTAAGCTTCGGAATTAATGGGCATAATTGTAACATTATTTAGGCCAGCTGTAATGGTGAAATTTTTATTACCGACCTCTTTAACTAAATCCTCACAAAGTTGTTTGAAATTTATTACTGATTTCACATAAATCGGAGGCGGTCTCACTTTCATCTTTTCAACGGGCTCATTACTTTCAGATCCCCGTTCTTCTACATCGGTATTAAGGACAGTAAAAGGATTTATTGTTTCGAAGCTTACCTGCCTGGTTGGTCCTGGAGGTGTGACAGCCCGCGGAGATGCAACACTCCTAAACGGTATTTGATGCCATTCACTTTCTTTGCTAGGTCCAGCTTCAGTTAGTTCGTTGGTCTCGGTTCCTTTAATGGGTTGTTTAGGCTCAGCTGGATGAAGATCGGGAGCGTTTTTCGCAACAATTTTTGAGCTAATGACCTTCTTAGATGGCCTCGGTGCAATTTTTATCTTTGTTTGCCGGACTGAGTGGGAAGCTTGGGCCTTCATATTAATTCTTCTGGTTGTCATACCAGTGTTGATTTTTTTCTTATATTCACCAAAGGAAACGGTGAAAGTACCGGAAAAAATCAAAATTTATTCTTAAGAAATATTTGCTAAATGTTTTCACTTACTAGCAAACAGATGACCTCTAACTAACCTCTGGGAAAACTGACTGGTGTAAGTTTAGAGCATTAATTGAAAGTTCTTTAAATCTAAATACAAACATACGGACACCTGAAGACTTAGATGACGCCGTACAGCTTCTAACACAAGCAGTCCAAAACGCTGCCTGGAGTGCCTCAATTTCTCACAACAAGGCAGACATCCATCAGAATAATGACCATAATTCACCATACATACGACATCTCATCCAACAAAAACGAAAAGCACGTAAAATTTGGCAAAGGACGCGTTATCCAACAGACAAACACAGATTCAATAAGCTAACTAGACTATTGCACGAAGAAATAAAACGTACGAAGACTGAAAGATTTGATAAATTCCTGAACAGTTTAGCGAACGCCGACAAACACATCTGGAACATGACAAAACGCATACTAGGACACCACACCGTTTCGGTTCCTATTCGACAGTCTGATGGCACTTGGGCGAAATCAGACAGCCAAAAAGCTGAAATTTTTGCATGCCATCTAGAAGAAACATTCCAACCTCACACAGACATTAACGACCAATTCACCGAAGAACTTGTAACATACCAACTTAACACACCATTGCCGATGACATTACCGCCTACTGCAATCCATCCTCAGGAAGTTCAAAATTTTATTCAAAATTTACCAAATAAAAAAGCCCCTGGTTATGACCTTATTACAAATTTTTTGCTGAAAAATTTACCTTGGAAAGCAATCCTTTTTCTGACTAATATCTACAACTCTATTTTAAAAATAACATACTTCCCGGTAGCGTGGAAATATTCTGAAGTTGTTATGATATTAAAACCTAATAAACCTTCCGATTGCCTAAATTCCTATCGTCCTATTAGTCTTCTTCCTTCTTTTTCCAAATTGTTTGAAAAAATTCTTTTATATCGTCTTAATTCTCTTGAAATTTTGAAAGCTATTCCAAATCATCAATTCGGTTTTAGGAAAAATCATTCTACTATACAACAATGTCACCGATTAGTGGATTACATTTCAAATGCATTAGAATCAAAAAATTACTGTCCTGGTGTTTTTCTTGATATCAGTCAGGCTTTTGATAAGGTTTGGCATGAAGGATTGCTTTCCAAGCTCAAAATTTTGCTTCCTCCGACTTACTATTTAATACTACTCTCCTACCTGACAGACAGACACTTTACTGTTAAAATAGACAACGAAATATCTAGTATAAAAGATGTTAAAGCTGGAGTTCCACAAGGTAGTGTACTTGGACCACTACTCTTCAATATTTTCACAGCTGACTTAACCGAAAACGAACACACCCTACTGGCTACATTCGCTGACGATACCGCACTACTAACATCACACAGAAACCCCGATATAGCATCTTCCATCCTTCAAAACCACTTAGACGGTATATTTAGTTGGGCTACCAGGTGGAAGGTAAAAATGAATGGGATGAAAAGTGAATTTATTACCTTCACCCTCAACCATGGCTCATGCCCACAAGTATATTTCAATGATACACCGATCCCTGAATCCCAAGCTGTAAGATATTTGGGGCTCCACCTGGACAAGAGACTAACATGGAGAACCCACATCGGACTGAAAAGGAAACAACTTAACAAACTATTTGGAATGTTATCTAGGTTACTCGACAGACGTTCGAAATTATCAATAACAAACAAACTTACTATTTACAAAGTACTAATACGACCAGTATGGACATATGGGATAGAACTATGGGGTTCTGCAAAACCCTCAAACATCCAAAGAATTCAGTCATTCCAGTCCAAGGTATTGAGGAAAATAGCAGACGCACCATACTATGTGACAAATGATTTACTACACAAGGACCTGAATATCCCAACAGTCATCGATACAGCCACACAATACTACAAAAACTTCCACCAAAGACTAACATTTAACATGAACCCCTTAGCACAGACACTAACATCAAACATAAACCCTTACATTCCACCCCGAAGACTTTTTAGGCGGTGGCCGAGAGATATGCTAACTTAGTATTAGTAAAGTTAGCAATTCATCCAACAGGATTTCAACGTATTTGCTTATTGCTAATTAGCAGATTGCAAATCACACAAAATGACATAATAATAATATTTGTACATAATAATAATAAAAATGTGTGTGTGTGTGTCTGAACAGACTAGCTCAAAAACTATAGGTCGTACAATACTGAAATTAGGTATTTGGTGTATGTATATGCCCGCGATGTGACAGCGAAAATTTCATCAAAATTGGTCAAACGGAGGGGGTACTTTATTTAAAGAATTTTGTCTATTTTTTACGTTTTTCTCGATTTTCTCAAAAACGGCTCTAACGATTTTGATTAAACTCGGTATTTGGTGTATGTATATACCCGCGATGCGACAGTCAAAATTTCATCAAAATTCACTAATTGGAGGAGGCACTTTACTTAATAAATGTTGTCCCATTTTCACGAGTTTTTTTTTATTTACTCAAAAACGGCTTTAACGATTTTCATCAAACTTGGTATTTGATGTATGTATATGGCCGCGATGCGACAGTCGAAATTTCGTCAAAATTGGTTAAACGGAGGGGGCACTTTACTTAATAAATGTTGTCTCATTACTACGTGTTTTTTTTTTTGTTTACTCAAAAACGACTTTTACGATTTTGATCAAACTCGGTATTTGGTGTACGTATATGCCCGCGATGTGACAGTCAAAATTTCATCAAAATTGATCAATTGGAGGGGGCTCTTTATTTCATAACTTTTTTTCCAATTTCTACCTTTTTTTGAATATCTCAAAAACGGCTTTAATGATTTTGATTAAATTCATCATGTTTAATCAAAATCAAGTCTTCTTTAATATCACTTGAGCTTTATCATAATTAAAATGTTCTGAGGGGGCTAAAATGGGGTAGGGGCCTTTTTTGTTTTCCTATTAATTACCTTAGTATTTGTTTATATGGAGAAATTATCTGTCTCTCGTTTCGCTTAAAAATAAGAAAGAGCTAAATATGAAATATGTGACTCTGAGAAATGGCAATTAAAAAAACACGCCAATTTCTAATCTAAATAAGTTGGTAAGTGAAAGTTGTGTGTTGCGCGCATCGCACCAGATTTTTTTTTTTCACGAAATTATTTCTTGGTGAACAATTTTTATATCCTTTATTTATTTTTCTTCATCCCACCACCTAGCGTTGATTTTATATATTCAATAATTCAATAATAAATTCAAGGAGAAATTTCATTGAATAATCAGGAGAAAAAAAATCTGTGTACTTGACTGCTTTTTCGGCCATGTCTAAAGATAAACAAAATGCTTGCTTCAACCGGTTTCAAAAGATTACAATCTTCATTGCCATTTTATTGCTTATTCCTCTGCATAAAATATTTGAAAATTAAGCTATATATGTATTCCTAACAAAGAGAGTCTAATGAATCACATAACACTATAAAAACTCTACTCCACCACCTTGTTTCAAACTTAAGCCCAAATCCACTGACCCATTTTAAAAATAAAGTTGGGCATTATTCAAATATGTTTTATCCCAATTACGGATGACAAATATTTTTTTTTATGCATTATCCGAACAAATGAATAATTAATAGACAAACAATAGAAGAATATTTCGAATAACCTCTGAATTATTCTTCATTCATTTATTTGTTATCCGTTATCCGTTTATCCGTTATCATCTGTAATTTTTTTTTTTCTGTTGGAACATAAGAACTAATGAGACCTTTACCCGCACAGCGTTGTCTTAATAAAGATATTTGGCCGTGCGCGCATTGTTTTGAAACGTGTATAAGAAAGGAACAATGCAGGCATGGCACTGGGGCTCCTTAACTAATACACGTATTACAAAAACTGCGCTGCTCTGCTCTGCGTCGCCCTGCGTCTCAATGAGCTCCTGGCCGTTATGTTGGTTACGGCAGACCAGAGTTGGGCATATTTAAATAAAAATGTAATCATGATTATGACTAATAATCAAAACTGTGAATAATGATTGTAATCATCATTCACAAATCATTCTTTAGCGCAGAATCATTAATCATGAATTGTATTAATCACTGGTTGTGGAGTATTCATGAATATAATGTATTCAACAATCATGAATGACCATTATTCATTATTAAATGTTAGTCAGTAATCATGATTAAGAAGAATTCATTATTCATGATAACTCATTACTCATTAATCATGACTAATGGGAATTCACTACTCATGATTACAGATCATTCATTAATCACGAATAATATAAATTCATTAATCATGATTACAAAAAAAATCACAATTCTGAGTCTTACTAATCATGAATGATGATTGAAAATTTGTTTGCTCTTTCCATTCTTGCCAATAGAACTTTAATAATATCCATTGGAATTAGGGCCTAATGCTTTACTTGTGACTTCAAATGCTGTTCAGTTGACTACACCCTCTCTTAGGACTTGTCCTTGCTCATTAGGACAACTTTTAATTCATAAATGCATCCTCATATTTTAAATTTAAATGAATAATGATTATGAATATATCATATTCATGATTGATGATTGGTGAATTTTTGTTATTCATGATTGATGAATATTAGGTATTCATGATTGATGAATATTATATTATTCCTAGCTCATGAATATATTTTATTCATGAATAATGACTAACTGAATTTATCAGTATTCGTTAATCATGAATAACTGAATACCAGTTATTCATTATTCATTTCAAAAGAATACCATAAACACTCAATAATCATTAAAAATACTTCGCACTGATTATGAATAATGGTTATTCATTATTCATTTGTTTTATGATTACAATTATTCATATTCATTAATCATTATTCAGATTACAATTTGCCCAACTCTGCGGCAGACAACCTGAACGTGGTAGCCTAAACCTCACGTTGCTGCAAATCCTGGTGCAGTGGCAGACTGCCCACAGTTCCATAAAAAATCCCATTGGGACCACTTTTGCAGCGTTCTTCCCTCCGATGGGGTCATCTCTTACGGGTTCAAGGGCAGTGTCAAACTGGTCTAGTTCAATGAATTATGATTGCTTACAGTCAGCATGCCCTGAGGACCTATATTTCTATATTAATAAACAGACTATTCATGGGCCGATCCTCCGTGGACGGGGGGGTTGGAATAAACATAGGACCATTATGAATTTACAAACTGGGGGGCGCCAGATCAGTTGGAAATAAAAAAATCTCCCTTAGTTAAAATTTTAATGCAGAAATTTATTTTATTAAAATTATATTGATTACTATAGTGGCTTTTTTTAAATTAAACGTGATATTTGGTTTTTCTTATGCCTATAAAAATTAATTGTATAATGGGGGAGAGGCGTTAGAGGATTTCATTTCATCAGAGGGGGCGTGGGAGGCTTTCATATTATTGGCGGTGGGGGGGGGCGGGAGTACAAAACATTTTTGGAACCCTTGATCCAGACCAACCAGCGAAATCCCTAACAACTACCACCCATTAGAGGTCTGGGAGTTCTCAAACCACATCAGACCAGATGTGGGAGGTAGGTATCGCGCTCGACTGCCAGGTTTATATCTTTGTTAATTATATAATTAACAATTAAATAATTTCAAAAAATACTTCATATAGGTTGGGTGTGACCCAGGAGGGTTACCGAACCCTGATGACTATCCACGATTGACATAAAATTATTAATTATTCTCTGCCATAACTGCACTCGAACCTGGACTCTGGAGAATATAAGTATATTTGCTGCTGAGCTTATGGGGGTGGGGTAGCCGAGTGGGCTGACGCCTTTGCAATACGTATTGCCTCAAGAATACGCTGTGCTAAAATTATTTTATATTATTCGTTTCACTAAAATTATTATAACTGATTCTCCTGAACGTTGCGAGTTCGGATTGCTGTGCTATTCAACTTTGGCATCACTCCACTACCATTTCCGAAGGGCCGAGGAACCCCGTATAGCCCAAACGTCGAGAGGCTGTAGAGAAAAAAAAAATCATGAACGTATTTTAACTGACTGGATGACCGAATAGACGTTGTCCCATCCATTTTTGGTTCGAATTCATTTGAAGATTGAAAATAAGAAAAAAAAAAAGAGAAAAAAAAGCAACTTGGCCGCAGCAACTATAATAATGGTCCGATTACCAAGATTTTTTTTTCTTTTTGAAGGGAATCGAAAATTATTTCAACATTAAATTTACCTGATTGACATTAAATTAATTGCAGTTCAAGCACCTTCCAAGTTTTGTTTCCCTATCAACCTTACTCCGACAATTACGAATATTTAAAAAAAAAAAAAAGTAGCCAAATCCGTTCAGCCATTCTCAAGTGATGCAGTTACCAAGGAACATCATTTTACTTTTATTATGAACACTAGCTGACCTGATAGAAGTAGTTCTATCCATATTAGAATCCCTTTTTAACATACAACATTTTAATACGTTAGGTGCGGCGTATTTTAGGGGTATCCTGAACTGAACGGTGTCGGTCCGGGGTCCGACTGCTGGGGTGATCCACGGACGATATCGGGCGTCGAGGTCCGATGGGAATTCTTTGACGAAAGCGTTATCTTTTGATTAAAAAGGAATTAAATGAGCGTCTCAAGGGCATTATCTCTTGGTAAGGATTGGAACTAGACGTAATGGGTGAAGGAGAGGCCGATACAGGATTTACGCTATTCTTTATCGAAAATCAGACCTCGGAGTCCGATTCTAAAAAACAACAGAATTTCAGCTATTAGGAACATTTTCTGCACTACAATGCAATAATCTCATTGAAAACCGACTAAATTGAGTGTTTGAAGTGTTCGGCCTTTCGTACATTTTCATGTGAAAATTGGCTGTTAAGAAGGGAATGTAAGGCATCGGACCCCGGGGACCGGTGCCGCTAATGAAAATGTTAAACAACATCTATATAAATAAAGTTGAAATTCTGTTTGTTTGTTTGTTCTTTATAGAAATCCATACCGTTTGTCCTAAATTCTCCAAATTTCGCTCAGTGGTTCTTTGATACCAGGTGCGAACACCTGTCCATATTAAAATTGCGTAACTTCAGCCGATCTCCAGCTGATATTCTTTATTGTTTTAAAAATCATAATCATCTCACTTTACAATGTTTTTTTTTTTTTTTTACGAAATCGACCGTTTCTTTAGAAAAATGAAATTCCCTGTGATAAACCGGGATATAAAGCTATAATCTTTGTATATAAAGATCAAATTCTGTTTGTGATTTATAGAAATCCATTCCGTTTGTCCTAAATTCTCTAAATTTCGCTCAGTGGTTCTTTCATACCAGGTGTGAACGCCTGTCCATATTAAAATTGCATAACTTCAGCCGATCTTCAGCTGATATTCTTTATTCTCCAAATTTCGCTCAGTGGTTCTTTCAGACCAGGTGCGAATACCTGTCCACCCATCCATCTTTATTGTTATAATAATCGTTTTGATCTCGCTTTACATTGGTTTTTAGAAACTCGACCGTTTGATTCGATAAAAGTCTCAGTTTATAGATCTTATAGATTTAAAAATTGAAATTCTCCGGGTGAAACCGGGATATACAGCTAGTTTTAAATAAAAATCAGCCAAATCCATTTAGCCTTTGTCAAGTGATGCGGTTAACAACGATCATCATTTTATTTTTATTATAAAAATTAGCTGACCTAATAGACGTAGTTCTATCCATATTACATAACTTTGTTCGTGATGGTTTAGAAAAATTCAGTTTAAGGTGTGACAACGAGAAAAACGTAAATCTAAGTAATAACCATATTTTCAAAGTGTGTGGAGGTTCAAATCCTTAAACTCAAAGGTTGTCAAACATTTTACTTCGAGCCCCCACCCCTCCTACGTGGATATAATGTGAGCTATGCCTCCCTCTTATATGCACAGATATGCATTTCTTTTAACGCTTTTACTTTTAAGAGTGATGAAATCTTATGATGATTGGGACAATGGGTTCAGTGTTGAAATAATACTCTACTTTCCTTTTTTTACATAAATTTATTTTAAGTGTGAGCACCCCGAACCCTCACTTAGTGGTCGCGCCACCTACCTCTTATGAACCATCCTCGGACTATATGCGGTTACCGACGAACATCATTTCATTTTTATTATACAGATAAATCAAAAATAAATAATAAAAAAATCTGGTGCGATGCGCGCAACACACAACTTTCACTTACCAACTTACTTAGATTAGAAACTGACATGTTTTTTTAATTGCAATTGCTATAAATAATATAAAAAAGATGACTAAAAAAAAAGATTGATTAAAACTGATTAATTTAATCAAAATCATTAAAGCCGTTTTTGAGATATTCGAAAAAATGTAAACATTTGATGAAATTTTGGCTGTCACTTCGTGAGCATACACATACACCAAATATCCAGTCTGATCAAAATCATTACAGCCGTTGTTGAGTAAATAAAAAAAACACGTGAACATAAGAAAAAGTTTGTTATATAAAGTGCCCCCTCCAATTGATCAATTTTGATGAAATTTTGATTTTGACATCGCGGGCATATACATACACCAAATACCACGTGTATTTGGTGTATTTTTTTGTGTAAAAAAAACACGTGATAATGAGACAACATTTATTAAGTAAAGTGTCCCCTCCGTTTAACCAATTTTGATGAAATTTCGTCTGTCGCATCACGGTCATAAACATACATCAAATACCAAGTTTGATCAAAATCGTTAAAGCCGTTTTTGAGTAAATAAAAAAAAAAAAAACACGTGAAAGTGAGACAAAATTTATTAAGTAAAGTGCCCCCTCAAATTGATCAATTTTGATGAAATTTTCACTGTCGCGTCGCGGGCATATACATACACCAAATACCCAATTTCACGTCTGCGCCGTTTATAGTGTTTGAGATAGTCTGTTCACATACACACACACACACACACACACACACAGAACATTTCGCGGGACTTGGTTAATTGGACTCAGGGGACCCCGAAACTTGTATTTACGTTGAAAACCGGAAGTCGAAATTTTTCACGATCGCTATACTCTCCTAACAATATATTTCATATATAGGTAAGTGAAAGTAATAACGGAGCATATTTGCAGGCTATGGATATTGAAAATACTGCAAATACTTACTCTTCAAGCTTGATCTCATCGGGAGGCGGTCCTTCGAGGACGTAGATGTCGCCGGCGACCTTCTCCATGGTGCCCCCCATGGCCTGGTAGAACTCCTCTATTCTGTCCATGATGGCCTGGTGGGTGAAGTTCATGTACAGCGGCTTGCTCCAGTCGATGAGGACCGTCTCCGACTGCAGCAGATCTATCAGCTCCAGCCGATCCGTCGGGCAGAACACCGTGAAGCTCTCGTACAGTTCTCCATTCGGCTGTTGGAGAATAAAGAATAAATTTAGTTACACATGTTATGAATAAAAAAAAAAATCAATATATATTATAAAGCAAAGTGTACAATGTGCGTGCCGATAAGGCTCAAAAACGACTCCACGTACGATCAAGAAAGTTATGTGATCGTGTAGCCATGTAACCCTTAACGGAGAAGGTTTCCGTTTTTATCTTAAGGGTTTAAAATTGAAGAGAAAAGGACTGGAATTTTAAGCCTCTCGCACCATGTAATTGCCCTATCTGAGATAAACATAAGAATTTATGAATGAAAAAATATTTCGAGCTCCAGACTACCAGAAAGCGCTAGGATGCGTTTCACTCAATGTTTATTGCTCATTCATCCAGTTCAGTTTGTAAAGACTATATATATTTTCAACTGTTCTTTTTAAATTATTAAAAAATAAGCGAAAATGATTAGTTTCTCCTTTGCTTTCAAAATAAAATAATGATTTTACAAATCTGCAATCTATTAGAAAACCAACTGGATTTCTTAAAAAATTACTTTTCTTATAAGAAGGCTAATTGATCAACACATTACATTTAATCAATATATAACATGTACTTAAGTAAATTTAATGCAAGATGAGTGAACATTTCTTAGTAGTATAGTTAGCGAATAAAATCAGACATAAAAAAAAAAGAAGAGATAAATTGACAAAACATAAATCGAAAATAAAAAGTTTGAAGAGTTCTTATTATAATTATTAAAAAGAAGTTGATTTGATTACTATGTATGATGAGCATTCCGGTTGAAAAAATGACAAACACCAATTACAGCAGTTTTTCAATAAGATTTTATCATCCATCATAGTTCAGGATAAAAAGAAATATGGTGAAAAAATTGTGCCTTCATGAAATTTTGGTTTTCACTTTGGAGTAGTAGTAAGATTCTAGATCTGCAGAAGAAGCTCAAATTACGGGGGGATATCTTAAGGGAGGTTGAAATGGAAGAAAGGTCTTAAAAGAAAGTGCCTATGAATCTTCGGTAGTTTCTTTACTTCTGGATCTAATAGGACCATCTAATAACTTATGGTCTGCTGACTGCTTGCAATGGGCTTATAGGATTCAGAATCACAGTCACCATAAAAAACGATGCATAACTCGACAAAGTTGCAGCCAAATTAATTGTTCATTTACCATTTTCAACTCCCTATAAAATATATAGGGTTCCTTCTTTGGACGGACACTGCAGATCTCGAATTTTAATATTGATACCATTTCTTATTTTTAGGCATAACGAGAGACAGATAATATAAACAAATACAAAGGTACTTTATAGGAAAACAAAAAAGGCCCCTTCCCCATTTTAGCCCCCTCAGAACATTTTAATAATGATAAAGCTCACCTGATATTAAAGAAGACTTGATTTTGTTTAAACAAGATGAATTTAATCAAAATCAGTAAAGCCGTTTTTGAGATATTCGAAAAAAGGTAAAAATTGGAAAACAAGTTATGAAATAAAGAGCCGCTTCCGTTTGATTAATTTTGATGAAAGTTTGGCTATCACATCGCGGGCATATACATACATCAAATACCCACTTTGATCTGAATCTTTAACGCCGTTTTTGAGTAAATAAAAAAAAAACATTTGAAAACGAGACACAATTTATTAAGTAAAGTACCCCCTACGTTTCACCAATTTTGATGAAATTTCGGCTGTCGCCTCGCGGGCATATATATACATCAAATACCCAGTTTGATCAAAACCAATAAAGCCGTTTTTGAGAAAATCGAAAAAAACGTAAACATTAGACAAAATTCTTTAACGTTAGGTTAAATAATGGTCAGGATTTTCAGTTTACAATGATATTTATTATGGTAAGCCAACGTTTCGATCCAGCTTGTGGATCTTCATCAGGGCTAAAAAAAAACAAATATATGAGTATCTATGCTAGAGGGTGACAATAAATGGATACATTACAGAACTGATAATAATATAAAAGATGGTATACATAAATATTAAAATAAGAGGCTGGTTAACAAGATAAAATAGAATATGATATTTACCTACTGAGTCCAGGTGGATACTAAGACTAAAGGTAAAAATAAGGTGACAGGTAGTGGTAGGGGGTAGGTTTGCCGACTTCAAAGGTTTATGGCGGGGAAATCCAACGCTTTTGAAGTGAAGGCACATGACAACTGAGTGAACAAAATATTTAAAAACTAACAAAATATATGGTACTGTATACAAATAGTTGTGTCTGGACTGAATAATAACATAAAAATGAGATAATACATAATGTAACAATGCATACAAATTTGGAAAATATATAGAAAGAAGCATACAATACAAAAATAATAAAAGTATAAGAGGTACAGAGATAATTGCAGGTACCTATGAAATAAAAACTAGGATTTGAGGATGCGGAAGATGTTAGAATAAGTGGATGAAATTATCTCTTTATCTGTTTTGTGATTTACCGGGTTATTAGTTTCTAGATGGATGAAAATGGATTCTGAGAGGAGACGTTTGTCGTGGTTAGACACAGTTGCTAATATGGAGGGGTTCTCAAAGTCGAAGGAATGGTTGTGGGCAATGGCATGTTCTGCTAATTTAGATGTAGACGAATTACGCGTGGAAATACTGTATTTATGTTGATAAATACGTTTTTTTAAATAATTTTTGGTTTCACCTATATAGCAACTGTTGCAATTAAGCGTGGAGCACTGGATACGATAAACTACATTACACTTGTCTAGGAGAGGTACAGGGTCTTTGAGTTTTGTATAAAGATTTTTTAATTTATTGTTATTTTTTAATACTAGGCGCATGTGTGGGAAACTCGATGAGAAGGATTTTTTAATTTTGTTTGAGAGAATGGGGATATATGGGATAGATCTGTATTGGAAAGTAGAAATCGGAGGTTGTGAAGAGTTGTTAGAGAGATTTTGAGTTTTAGCATCGTTATTAATAAGTGTTTTTATTAAATGCTCAGGAAAATCGTTAGATTGTAAGATATTTTTCAGGCGGATTTTGTTATGACAATGAAATTGTGGATCGGACAAGTTCAGGCTACGGTGGATGAGGTTTTTTGCGACGTTGATCTTTTGGTGATGTGGATGTTGGGAAAAATAGTTAAGGAGTCGGCCAGAATAAGTGGGTTTGGTGTACCAAATGTCTCCTAAGACCTATCCTAAGGCCTAAGGTCTTAGGAGACCTATCCTTAACCCGTTCATTCCTCAATACTCATAACCAAATCATTGTAACCCGTGCGGATAAAGGTAACAAAACTGTCATTATGGACCGTGCAGATTACAATGATAAAATTAACACTCTTCTCTCTGACACGAACACTTATCGCCCCAGTAAACGTGACCCAACACCTTCTCTCACTACCAAATTCAACCAACATCTCAAACATCTCCTTGATACAAAACAAATAAATACCCCTACTTACAGATACCTTATCTCTTATAATTCTACTGCTCCCCGTTGTTACGGTCTACTAAAAATCCATAAACCCGGTAATCCCATCCGTCCCATCATTTCAAATATCAATTCTCCCTCCCTTACAATCCCTTAGCCATAACAATCCATACGACATAAAAAATTCCTTCCATCTCTTGGAACAATTAAAAACCATCAATATTCCCGATAATTTTATCTTAGCCTCTTTCGACGCCGAGAGTCTTTTCACTAACATCCCGACGGATCGTGCCCTCCAAATCGTTGAAGAAAAATGGAACTTGTTAGAATCCCATAGTAAACTCAATAAATCTGCCTACATTGACTCCCTTGCTTTATGCTGTAATTCTGGATATTTTTGTTTTCAAAATAAATATTTTCTCCAAACTTCTCGCCTTGCAATGGGTAGTTGTCTAGCTCCCGACCTCTCCGGTATTGTCCTCAACGACCTCCTTGATTCTGTTATACCTAAATTCCCCAACGAAATTTTTTTCATTAAAAAATATGTAGACGACCTCCTATTGATTCTCAATCCTAACTCTATCACTGGTATTCTCGCCGCCTTTAACTCCTACCATCTACGTCTCCGTTTCACTATAGAATTGGAAAGCAATTGTACCCTTCCATTCCTAGATATTTCCATTACCAGAAACCCGGACCATTCTATACCCACTAATTGGTATACCAAACCCACTTATTCTGGCCGACTCCTTAACTATTTTTCCCAACATCCACATCACCAAAAGATCAACGTCGCAAAAAACCTCATCCACCGTAGCCTGAACTTGTCCGATCCACAATTTCATTGTCATAACAAAATCCGCCTGAAAAATATCTTACAATCTAACGATTTTCCTGAGCCATTAATAAAAACACTTATCAATAACAATTCTAAAACTCAAAATCTCTCTAACAACTCTTCACAACCTCCGATTTCTACTTTCCAATACAGATCTATCCCATATATCCCCATTCTCTCAAACAAAATTAAAAAATCCTTCTCATCGAGTTTCCCACACATGCGCCTAGTATTAAAAAATAACAATAAATTAAAAAATCTTTATACAAAACTCAAAGACCCTGTACCTCTCCTAGACAAGTGTAATGTAGTTTATCGTATCCAGTGCTCCACGCTTAATTGCAACAGTTGCTATATAGGTGAAACCAAAAATTATTTAAAAAAACGTATTTATCAACATAAATACAGTATTTCCACGCGTAATTCGTCTACATCTAAATTAGCAGAACATGCCATTGCCCACAACCATTCCTTCGACTTTGAGAACCCCTCCATATTAGCAACTGTATCTAACCACGACAAACGTCTCCTCTCAGAATCCATTTTCATCCATCTAGAAACTAATAACCCGGTAAATCACAAAACAGATAAAGAGATAATTTCATCCACTTATTCTAACATCTTCCGCATCCTCAAATCCTAGTTTTTATTTCATAGGTACCTGCAATTATCTCTGTACCTCTTATACTTTTATTATTTTTGTATTGTATGCTTCTTTCTATATATTTTCCAAATTTGTATGCATTGTTACATTATGTATTATCTCATTTTTATGTTATTATTCAGTCCAGACACAACTATTTGTATACAGTACCATATATTTTGTTAGTTTTTAAATATTTTGTTCACTCAGTTGTCATGTGCCTTCACTTCAAAAGCGTTGGATTTCCCCGCCATAAACCTTTGAAGTCGGCAAACTAACCCCCTACCACTACCTCTCACCTTATTTTTACCTTTAGTCTTAGTATCCACCTGGACTCAGTAGGTAAATATCAGATTCTATTTTATCTTGTTAACCAGCCTCTTATTTTAATATTTATGTATACCATCTTTTATATTATTATCAGTTCTGTAATGTATCCATTTATTGTCACCCTCTAGCATAGATACTCATATATTTGTTTTCTTTTAGCCCAGATGAAGATCCACAAGTTGGATCGAAACGTTGGCTTACCATAATAAATATCATTGTTACTGAAAATCCTGACGATCATTTAACCTATCGTTTTTTTCTTTTTTCAACCCACGGTAGTTTATCATAAAAAAAAACAACAATATATCAGGCTAACGATCGATGTTAAAAAAATATTTGTCAAAACATCGATATTTTGGAAACATCGACATCAATGGAGCATCACTAGTTCAAACCCTTTATTGGACGCGTATCGGATGTTTACCTCCCTCCCCTTCATGTGTCAAGTCCCCAGTGTTGCCAGATCTAACGCTAGAGAATCAATCTCATTACTTAATTTACACGCCTAATCTTTTCTTTGCCTATCTCTCTGAAATAATCCACGGGGATTTATAAACGAAATGTAAATAAATAAATAATTCGTATTTATATACATAAATTTATACCTATATATTTATATACATAGATTATATATTAATAGATTATACATATATGATATATTTCAATACGTACATTTCATTATCCTCATATTACATACTCAACCATTAGGTGCAGAAATTCTTGCACTAAATTTGGGGTCGCTCAAAATCATCAAAATAGGTCAAACCGTCATTCTAGCCTCCTCCAAATATTACCCACTTTTTTTTAAAAAGAATAATAAATTATTATTCTTGCTCACCAAATCACAACAGGCAGATTCATTACAATGTTTCAGTTAATAAATATTAAAAAATATCGATCATACAAATCAATTTTTATAACCTCTTTTCGATTTATAGAACGGGACAAAATATTTGAAGCTTTTTGAATTTTTTTTTTTTTTTTTTTTTTTTTTTTTTTTTTTGTCTTCATATCTTGATTTTCTCCTGTCAACAAACTTCGACAGTCAGCAAATGTGAGCTAAGAAAAGAGTGTGAATGTGAACTATGAAATTTCTTAAAACTTTTAATCCGAGGCTCAAAAAAATGCGATTGAGCAGGTGAGTGAATGTTTTGATTTTTTTTTTTACACGTAAAAATGCTAAATTACATGGAGAATCCTTCACATCGAACGTAAAAAACAGTAATGATTTATTTGTAATACATATTCATTTTTAAAATAATGAATGAGAATAAAACCTTTTGTGAATTTCAATTTGTGAATCTATACCTGTCAACAAAACGTTGACAATCAGCAGATTTGATGCCTGCATTAACTAGACATATAATAGCATGTCAGGCATGGGGAAGGATGGAACCCAACAATACCTCTTGCCAGACTTGTTTCAATTATTCGGGTCTGTTAAAGAAGGATATCTCTCATCCAACGCCTTTTTAATCTCCCCCTTAATATTTATAGGCATATCATGTGTATAAGGAGGTTAATATGTCCGCGTAAGTTAGTGTGGAAACGTTTGTAAAGAGTTTTTAAGTGTTGGTCGACTGTTGGCAAGAGGAAGTCAGTATTAATAATAAGGTTTGATTATTCATGTACCAAGGTGCTTCTGAAGTAAGTCGTAATATTATTTATTGGAAGGTCTGGAGTGTTTGTAAATGCTTTTTTTTTTGTTTTTTTTTACTTTCACTTACCTATATATGAAATATATTGTAAGTGGAAGTATTGCGATCGTGAAAAATTTCGACTTCCGGTTTTCAACGGAAATACACGTTTCGGGGTCCCCTGAGTCCAAATGACCAAGTCCCGCGAAATGGTCTGTGTGTGTGAACAGACTAGCTCAAAAACTAAATGCCGTGCGAATCTGAAATTGGGTATTTAGTGTATATATATGCCCGTGATGTGACAACAAAAATTTCATCAAAATTGCTCAAAGGGAGGGGGTACTTTATTTAATAACTTTTTAAGTTTTTTTCGATTTTCTCAAAAACGGCTCTAACGATTTTGATAAAACTGAGTATTTGATCTATTTATATGCCCGAGATATGACTGTATAAATTTCATCAAAATTGATCAACCGGAGGGGGGACTTAACTTGATAAATTTTGTATAATTTTCACGTGTTTTTTTTTGTTACTCAAAAACGGTTTTAACGATTTTGATCAAACTGGGTATTTGATGTATGTGTATGCCAAAGATGCGATAGCCAACATTACATCAAAATTGATCAATCGGAGGGGGGACTTTACTTAATAAATTTTGTATCATTTCCACGTGTTTTTTTTATTTAATCTAAAAAGGCTTTAACGATTTTGATCAAACTGGGTATTTGATGTATGTATATGCCAAAGATGTGATAGCCATCATTTCATCAAAATTGGTTTAACGGAGGGGGCACTTTATTTCATCACTTTTTTCCAATTTTTACCTTTTTTTCGGTTATCTCAAAAACGGCTTTAACGATTTTTATCAAATTCGTGGTGTTTAATGAAAATTAGGTGTTATTTAATATCAGGTAAGCTTTATTGTTATTAAAATGTTCTGAGGGGGCTTAAACGGGGAAGGGGCCTTTTTTGTTTTCCTATAAAGTACCTTTGTTTTTTTTTATATGGAGAAATTAACTGTCTCTCGTTTTGCCTAAAAATAAGAAATGGCTAAATATGAGATATGATAAAAATCAAGGAAACATATTGAGGAGAAAAAAAGGAAAATATTCAGTCAACTCATAAAACTCGTTGAGCGCAAGCGGAGTATGCCTTTAATGACAGACCATTGTTCATAATTAAAGCCGTTCTGTTCATTTGAGAAGTGGCAATTAACAAAACGAATTAATTTCTAGTCTAAGTAAGTTTGTAAGTGAAAGTTGTGTGTTGCGCGCACGCACCAGATTTTTTTTTTGGCAATCGTAGATTTGTGAGCTGTATGTCCATAAGGTTTAAGTAAGTATGTGTATTTATTTATTTTTGTCTAAGTTTTAGATTTTTAGGATTCGGAAAAAAGTGGGTAAAGTAGATTCAGTAGTTTATCAAGAGTTTTTATTTTAACGCACGGGTCCCATGTCATCATTCTTAGTTAGTCCGAGGTACTGTACTGTGTCTGTTTGAGGAATTCGGATATAAATTGGAGGGCATGTATTTTTCCTGAGAGTATGAGTTATATGTTTCGATTTACTTAAATTTCAATCCATATAATGTTTGAGCAACATGAAATGTCCACAGATTCAAATTTAGGGACAAACTAAAAAAACTTTTTTTTGGACATCATCATCTAAAGATATTAGTTACTCAAACGACTGTTGTATTTGTCTTTTACTGTTAATCTATAAGCCTTCACATATTCCTTACATTCTTTACCATTCTACCACCGGGAATGTAAAGATTAATAATTTACGCTCAAGGCACAGTCCTTGACCTAATCCAGTCGGTTAATGTTAAACCTAATCCATCTGGTGAATATAAACACCTTAAATATGTAATATCTATACCAATAAGATATCTCTGATGGATACTACAAAAATTATAAATATATATATATATATATATATATATATATATATATATATATATATATTTATTTATTTATAATTATAAGTATATTCTTTGATTGAGTCATTAGAAAAAACGTAAGAAAATCGCTATGAATGTATTGGTTGTAGCTATGTTTTAACTACGACTCATTCTGTTCGCACGGGTAAGGTTTCGTCTGTCATTTTATTACAGCAACGAAGGGCTTCAATGTTTACCTTCTAAAAACATCCACTTCTATTATTTATTTTATTTTATTTTATTGTTATTAATATTAGTCATATTTTCCTGAAAATAATAAACTATCGAAAGTCATCGGCGGCTTGGCTACATTTTACTTATGTTGGAATATGATTATGCCAGAGAGGGAAATCCTTTTTGGAACTCTCGCACGGCTAAGAATCCCCTCACGGTTAGCACAATCGTAATGGGCCAAAAAAAATTATGTATTAAAAAAACAGGTGCGCTTGGTTATTAGAGACAGATTTTCGTGTTTTAAATTCTACTATTATGTTACTTGCATTTCCCAGTAGATTTGGTCTCCAGGGAAGTTAGACCATCACCCCTGTTATGGGGAGGCCTGCAAGATGCAACATTTGTTGTGGACATACATATAATAAATATTGTTTTTAACATTAATATTTGTGTATAATATTGTGATAAAGCTTGTTCGAAGTACTAATTACACGAATTTGTGTTACAAACTTATAAATGCATTTATTTTAATACTAATTGTAAATATTAATTAAAAATGTCGCAGAAATAGCAAATATTTGTGATTGCTTTAAGATTGTGTTGTTAATCATGCAATAAAGGCTTCATTTATTTATTGTGTGACTTCAACCATTCAAGAATTTGATACTAAGAAAAAAGTAATAAAGTTTCATTTTTAAATGAGACGTGTGACTGTGAAATTTTTTTTTTCATTTATAAATAATTTATTCTAAAATAATTGAATAAAATACTTGATTTAATGAAACACATGTTTCTTTGTTTAACGTCAGTTTATGCCGCTAAGGGCCGCTTTCTCCAAGTTAGTTTAAACCGAATTTAAATTTAATCCGGATTATCTCTTGGTTTAAACCAGATGTGAGTTTCTTCAAGTCGGTTTAACCTTTAAACTTGGTTTAAACTTAGATTAAGTTAATCCACCGTTTTTCCCGGTTTAAACTCTGAATTAGGTTTAAACTGCAAAATATAAACAAACATTTTGTGTGTTAACATAATCGCTCTTGTTACTCAAGAATTATTGTTTTGCACTTGACTGAATACAAAAATGGAAAATATACATAATTAAAATTTTAAATGACATGGGAGAAGAAGATTATGATCTGTTTTTGTTGCCAAAGAGACGCATCAATAGACGCAATCAGTTAATCCAAGAATATTTTCAGAATATGTTAAATCAGTGAAGTAGAATTGAGATGAATAAAAAAAATGTTTCTTAACGTGCATTATTTTTATTGTAATTGGTTCATAATTAATATCAAGGTTATGTTCTAAATTATGTTTCACTTGAATATCTCATAATGATTTAATTTTATTATTATTTAAGCTATAATAATTATATATCGCTCAACTTAGATCATTTACTTTTTAAACAAAATGATAATAATAATAAAAAGGTTCAACATTATTTGAAAAAAATTTATGAAATGTAATAGAGGTTATTATTATTCTTGGCATAATAATATCATATTATAAAGAACATTTTATTAACATACAAATTAAATCTCTGAAAACAGCACCGCTCGTTTCATTGAATTTACTCGCCAATTTCTTCCATTCATCCTCCTTCTCTTTGACAGTGACGAAATCTGTTCTTTTGGTTTCAAAAATGTCTCTCTTATCTTCCACAATAGCCAGAAGAACATTAATGTCACACTGAGAAAAGTTTTTACTTCTCTTTGCTCCATTTTTACAGAACACTTTCACCTTATTTACTTTTTTGGTAAAAACAAAATAATATGCATAAATAGTCTTTCCATAACCCTTACATTACCTTCTCTTCCCATAGAAGTTTCAACAAGGAAATGTAAACAAATATGTACCAACCTTTTAAAAAACATAATAACCTTCACATGATTAGGTTTAAACCGAGCTTAAACTAAACTAAGGCTGTAGAAAGTGAATCAGAGTTTAAACCTCGGATTAAAAATAATCCGGTTTAAGTTAATCTAAGTTTAAACTACATTGGAGAAAGCGGGCCTAAGGCTAATCGGACGATGCTATGGGTATCCTAAATTTTGCCTATCCAGGTTTAATTAGGATAGGGATCTTTAACGAGTACCTGACATCGCGCAGGCTTGGGACCTCCATTTTACGTCCTATCCGAGGGACGGCAAAGCCAAGGATTTTCTACTCCCTTTAAAAAATCATAGGGCCACCTCAGGACGCGAAACCACGACCTTCAGTATTGTAGGTTCCTATGCTAATTATAATTTTTCCTATATACAATGTCTAATTTAAAAAAAAATTAAAAATGATGAAAGATATCTTAAAAGAAAGCAAACTATATTATAATATTTACATATATCAAAATTATGTAAAAGAATATTATACAAGTTTAGAATTGGTCGTCGTGTAAGACACGGTACAGGGATAATAATCAACAGACCTTTAGCCGACCTCGAATGATCCTTCAATGACTGACCCTGAGGCGCTAAAAGCAACAATCCCGCACCACCTTAAGGTATTGCGGCATAGGAGGGATTGTATTCTCATACGCCGTACGGTGGTTGGAATTTGGTGATTACTTTGTTAAAATAAAACAAAAAAAAACTACTCATTGACCAAATCTGTAGAATTTCGTAATGAATTAAATATATTTTGGGGTCCCGGATCTAATGAAATAATTTTACAGTTGAATTGATAAATGCAAAAAAGATATATTTTTAATACCTAATCATATTAATGTTTATGATATAAATAAAAAAATAGATATAAACATACATGATCCTATACCTATATACAATATTTAATTCAGCCAAGGAATGTCCGAGACGGACTTTACCACCCACTTGCAGGAGTCAAATTAAAACTAAGGAGATCCCAATGCTCAACAATGCAACTAGCGAAAAACTTTCATTTAATACCTTGTTTGAATTTAGATAAACGGAATTTTTTACTTTTATAGACAATGGTATGATTTAGCCAGGAAACTGAGGAAAACGTGAATTATAAATAATGAAAAAAAAAAAATATTGGCATGTAAATGACTTATTTTATATTTCAAATAGAAAACTACTGTGTTTATGTAAATAAATATTTTCTATGGGTATGATTCAATATACCAATATATATTGAATTATACAGTCAATAAACAAAAGCAAAAAAAGATAGTATATCAAATAAATTATTTTCTTATTTTCAAGGCCGAAATAACATATTGAAATAAATAATTGATATCACTATTTTCTGTTAGAAAAAAAAAAGAGAGAAATTTAGATATTTAGGGGCGATGGTAACTAGAAAAAACGAAATCGATGAGGAAATTAAGGCTAGATTAAAAGCCGGTAATGCTTGCTACTTTTCAGTCGCGAAATTGCTTAGCTCACGCCTTCTGTCCCGAAACTTAAAAATTAGGATTTACAAAACTATTATTTTTCCAACGGTCCTTTACGGATGCGAAACTTGGCCGCTGACATTGAGGGATGAGCAAAGGCTTAGAGTTTTTGAAAATAAAGTATTGCGCAGAATATTCGGACCGAAGAGGGATGAACTAACCGGAGAATTTAGACGCTTACATAACGCCGAACTGAGCGAGCTTTACCCAGTAAATATAATTGACGTGATTGCAGCAAGACGAATAAAATGGGCGTGTAAAATTGCGAAACTTGGCTATGAACGAATTCCGAAAAGATTAATAAGCGCGGTGCCAAATGGGAAACGTCCGAGGGGCAGGCCGAGACGGAGGTGGGAGGATTGTGTTAGGGCGGATCTATCGAAGTTGGGTCTGGATGGCGGTCAGTGGATGGAGGTGTGCAGGGAGCGAGTGGTGGTGTCGGCATCGAACCTTCGGGTTCGTTAAGCCTTTATTATTATTATTATTTTCTGTTTTACTTAGCAGGGATATAACTTATCAGCACAATTGTAAACAGATTTTAAATATTTATTTTTATAATGTTTCCTGTGTGAGTTATATATTGGGCATTCAAATATACATTCCATGGTTTCCAACTTTTTTTAAGTTAAAAATTGTACAATTGGCTTGTGTGTGTCTAACATAAATTACGTCATTGAAATTTACTGCTCAATCTTAGCTGAATAACCTGCCGTTTTTTTACATATTGCTATATTATTCATGAAGTAACTTTCATACAGTTCGCGCCCAGCGGTGGCCCTAGGATTTTTTAATGGGAGTATAGAATCCTTAGCTATGCTGTCCCTCGGATAGGACAGGAGCCAGTACTTGGATGGAATGGAGGTCCCCAGCCTGTACGGTGTCAGGTACTCGTTAAAGTTCCCTATCCTAATTGTACCTGGATAGGCAAAATTTAGGACTCCCACTGTAGCATCGTCGAATTAGCCTTAGTGGCATAAAGTGACGCTAAACAAACAAACAAACAAACAAAGGAGTTGAGGATGTGTTAGATATCTACGGATCTGATTTGATTCTGATATGTTTCTGAGATCTCGATGCGATGTAATATCAAAGTGTTCCAGCCTGTTAAGAAATTTGTATTCATATACCAACGACCTTAATATACTATGTGTTTGAGTAAACAATTAATAGTCTTGAGACTTACTTATTATACGTTTATATTCAAGATAATTAAGGATATAATCTAAATTATCAGTATCAAGTACTCTCGAAAACTAAAAAATAAAATAAAAGTAAAATAAAAACATGATAGAGGTATTTCCAAAAAAGTCAATGTAATATCGAAAATACATCGAATTCAATGTATCGATAAGTGATACTTCAGGGAGTAGCGATACCCCTTTTTGGGATACGGTCTAAAATTCGAACAGCTAAAATACGGTCTAAAATTTTAATTGCTTTTTATATTACATCAAAGTTTAATATGTGTAAGTGGTGTTATTTCTTTATAATTTTATTTAATAAAACTTAAAAAACAAAAAAAAAATATGGGGATGTCAATAACTGTGGTGCCAATAACCCATCCACAGGGTGTCAATTTCTAGTTTTTGAACTTTTTTCCATAAATATTGCCATATGGTAAAACTATTGAACTTTTTGACCCAAAAAAAACATCTTGAGTCTTTATAAGGATAAATAAAGAGGAGCTATAGGAATTTTCAATTTGATCCCTACACAAAAAGTATTTTTTTTTTAATTTCACCACAGAAATTTAGTCTTAAGTGTGTCAATAACTGTGCGGTTTCTCCTATGTAGTTATTTTATTTTTGAATTAAAAGATATTTTATTTTTTTATTTTAAAGGGCAATGCTCGAATAAGAAGATTATTGTTCTTTGTTTATGTCATTTTTTAAATTTAGGTAATAATATATTTAAATTACTAAAAAAAAAAAAAAAAAAAAATATGCATCCTCCAAATTATATCTAATATTTACTTTAATATTCATTTAATCAAATATTCTGATATAAATGTGATTAAGTCATGGCAACAAGGCTAAGCGACTAAGATTAATCACTCATCGTCACTCATTACCATAAGAGTAATGAATAATTTAATCGTTCACATTGCTGGTGGTCACTGAATCGATTATACATTTGCTGGAGTAGTGGCTTAACACTGTCTATACTTCACATAAAAGAGGAACAATACGAATGAAATATAAATAAAGTTTTGAACTTGAGCAAGAATAAAAAAAAAAAAATTATATTGTTATTTTCTTCTAAATTTAGTTGGAAGATATTTATATATTAATTGATAAAGATAGCAAAAAATCTTCCTTATTTCACCATAAATATTTATTTACAGCACATGTTGACGTTTCGGGGCTGTTTCCCCATTCTCAAAACATAAATAATTTTTCAATCGTATGATTGAAGGTCTTTTAATAAATATTATAACAAATATATTAATGTCATACGCTTAAACACACTGTTTTACATTTTAAATATGTTAGCTCATACTTGTCCATTTAATAAAATAATAACTTGGTTATTCTGAACGGAAGAACAACAGGAGATAGAGATGGAGGTTTAACTTATATTTCTGAAAAAGGAAGTTCTGTAATTGATTTTTCTTGCGCCACTGTGGAATGTTTACAATATATAAAAGACTTCCACGTACTGACTGAAACATTCTCGGACCACTTGCCAATCCTAACACAGTTGAAAACTGATATTAATGAAGATTCACTCACTCTTATGCCTCTATTACCTAAACTAATCTGGAAAAAAGAAGAAGAAATAAATTACAAATCTAAGATTAGCACTCTATTGCAAAAGGAATTTCAGATATTAGATAATGCAGATGAGGGAGTCCATAGACTATGTGAAATCATAAATACGTCATGCCACAAATCCAAACTTTCAAACAACTATAAATTTGAAATAAATAAATGGTTCGATTGGCACTGTTACAAGGCTCGCAAAAAATCTTTTAATCTGTTAAGTCTCTTCAGAAAAACCAGGTCAGACACAGTGAAAAAATTGTATTTAATAGCTAATTCTGAATACAAAAAGTTACGTGTAAAAAAAAAGAGAGATTTTCAAATATCTATAATAGAGAAGATTAAAAAATCTAAGGAAACAAAAGAATTGTGGACTGCTATCAAATCTATGAAAAACCATAAATTTATAACTGGTGCAGAAATGAAACCGCGAGATGTTTTATCATATTTTCAAACATTACTGAACCCCCCTATGCCAGCCCACCATATATCCTATGCTGAGGAATATATAGAAGATGTGTACTTAGACCAAGACTTCACACTTACAGAAATACAAAGTGTTTTAAACAAAAGTAAAAATAATAAAGCCCCAGGTTTTGATAGAATTCCCTTTGAATTCTTAAAATACGCACCAACAATTCTTTTAGAAAATTTACAAAATATATTCAATAATATATGGCACAAAGAAAAAGTTCCTAAAAGCTTTAGAGAAGCTATCATCTTTCCAATGCATAAAAAAGGGGATATAAACATTCCAAGTAATTATAGAGGTATCTCGCTTATGAATTGCATTTCCAAAGTTTTTACTGGCGTAATGCTAAACAGAATGCTACAGTGGGTAAACTCGAATAAAATAATGTATGAAAACCAAGCAGGTTTCCGCCCTGGATACTCTACCATAGATAACATCTTCACCCTATTCGGCATAATCAATCACAAATTACATCAGAATAAGAAACTCTATTTATTTTTTATTGATTTTAAAGCCGCGTTTGATACGGTTGATAGAAGTGCACTGTTTTATAAATTAAGCTGTCTCAAATTGTCTACAAAATTTTTGAATATAATAAAAAGTTTATACCAAAAAACTAACTCTGCAGTTTGGACTAAAGAAGGAGTATCAGAGCTCTTCGAAACGTATTCTGGTTTGAAGCAAGGATGTCTTTTGAGTCCTATTTTATTTTCCTTATTTATCAATGACATAGTAGACTTTATAGGAGAAGGATTAAATATTGGAGGGGAAAAAATCAACATGTTGCTATACGCTGATGATGTTGTACTGATGGCAGAGGATCCAAATACCCTTCAGAAAATGATTGCTAATCTTGAAGAATATGCTAGGATATGGAATTTTGAAATAAATATGGAAAAATCCAAAATAATGATTTGCAAGAAAAGAGGAAAGAAGAATAAGAACGAAATATGGTATTACAAGGGGGGGCCTATTCAAGTTGTAAATCAATATAAATACCTCGGAATAACAATTACACCTTCACTATCCCTGAAAATTCATTTTAAAGAAAAACTATCAGCTAGTAAAAACTTGTTAAATATGGCGTGGACTCAACTAATAACCAACAAAGACTTAACAGTCAACCAAAAAGATTACGTCTTCAGCTCAACAGTCAAACTAGTAATGTGCTATGGTGCGCAGGTCTGGGGTTTTATTGAATACGACAAAGTGGAATTGTTGCAAACATTTTTTTTGAAAAAAGCACTAAGGCTTCCAAGCAATACTCCTAATTATATGTTGTACCTGGAAACTTCACGAGAACCCCTATATATCCAAACATTAAATATACATCTCTCCTATGTAATAAAAGTATTAAAAATGAGTCCTGATAGATTTCCTCATGTCTTAGCCAAGCACCTCATTGAAAATAATAGTAACTGGTTCCAGCACTTAAATAACCTGGGTCATCATTACAATCTGCCACTAGATAAGAATAACATTCATTCAGAGCTGAGCGAATGGAGAAATAAACTAATCAGCCAGATCAAACTACAACATAGACAAAATATAATAGAAAGAGCCCAAAATGCAGAACACCATCTAACATATGCCAGCCTAGATTACAATAGCAATACTTACTTTAGATTAAACAACCTAAATGACATTCAACTAATTTTTAAGGCTAGGGGAGACTTGCTAAATCTGAACTATCAACCGTGGATAAATAAAAGAAATGACTGTTCTCTATGCAACATGAAAACGAAAGAGGACACTTTTCATTTCATAGGAGTATGCCCTGTTTTAAAGGAATTCCGGTCAAAACATTTCAAGAAACATACCCTCAATATATTAGAATTCAAAGAAATATTAAACGGCAAAAACTGGAAGACACTTATTAATTTTATAAAGAGCGCAGGAAGATACAGAAACTACTTAATCAAAGAATTCAATTTTTAACGTACTGAGATTTATTTTTTGTAATAGTAATTTATTTTTGTGTTTTTCAATTTATGTCTTTACGATATACGCCCTACTCCTAAAGTTTATTTTTTTATTTTTAATTTTCTAAGAGCTCCTTTCTTTTGTTATTATTTTATAATGGAAAACAACCCGTAGACAACTCGACAGACGGCCTAATCTCTGGCCATTGTCTATATACGTTAAGAAAAAAATAATTATGTTATGCATTGAATATTGTACCAATAAACGTGTTTATCTATCTATCTATCTACTTGTCCATTTTTATTTGACTAAAGGCTGCAGGACTCTGTCCTCTATATTTTCACCCTATTAATACTCAGCAGCCTTTAGTCAAATAAAAATGGACAAGTATGAGCTAACATATTTAAAGTGTAAAACAGTGTGTTTAAGCATATGACATTAATATATTTGTTATAATATTTATTAAGACCTTCAATCATACGATTGAAAAATTATTTATGTTTTGAGAATGGGAAAACAGCCCCGAAACGTCAACATGTGCTGTAAATAAATATTTGTGGTGAAATAAGGAAGATTTTTTGCTATTTTTATCAAAAAAATTATATTGTAACACTTATGTGGGTTATCAATTTTTATTCAAAGAGAAATAACCATTTTCAATGCCACCCGAATTATAACAGCACAAATATTTGAACAGGTTAGAAAAATTATCACTTTGTAACACACAGATAACCTGTAACACGATATACGCCCCTGTGTAACACACAGTATGACTTGAGCTTCTCTTTAACAAAGACTAACTGTCTAGCCAATCGCTCCTTATATATAGTCGAAAGGAGAATGGTCTAGAACCTCGAGGAAACGCGTGGATGGTACTCGAACATCTTACTCACAAATACGTGCTATGACAGTTTGTTCCAACTGTTATTTCGTTCCAACAGAAGGTTTGGGACTTCTAAACCATATGTTTTTTTTTGTTCAACGTTACAATATACACTTCGAAACTTCAATCCTTCATTATGTTTTTATATATGCCAGAAGGCGTAAATAACAAACTTTATAATGCAATATATAATTTTATTGTTTATAATAACCGGGAAGAATCGTTGTGGGGTGATCTCCACGGAAGAGGGAACAGGACACAGATAACGGCAGCATTTGTCATCTGTTATCGCAGCTTTGTGCCCCATTTTAACAAGCTAAGTATTGTTCCTAATTCCACTAATTTATTTTCCCGGATGTCCTCTAAAGCTTGGTACAAACGCAGTAGGATTTGGTTTTGGTTTTGCGCGAACCAGTGTTAATAATCGGCTATGAATCTTGAATGACATAGGAGGATAAAACATAGTTTATAGATAAAATATTCGCATTCGTCTAACTACATCAAAGAACGAAAGCCCTACTCCAGGCAAATCAGGATAAGTATGGGAAATAATTTATAAAATTTCGGACCATTGAGGAATATTCATTAGGGTTGTAGAAGTAGAAAAAAAAAATTCCTGCCCCCCCTCCCTGTCCGTTTTCAACACTCAATATTTCGATTTTTTCACTTTTTAGACAAAACGGTTTATGTATTAATGAAATCTGTTTGATGAAAAATGTTATGAATAATATTTGAGGGGGCCCAAATTTTACATAAAGAAAGTAATAACACAAAGAGGAAATTATTAGAAGCAATGTATATTGCAGAAAATATTGACAGGTCTGTCAATTTTAAAACAGACACTAAAGGTCTCAATAAACAATATGCGAACTATTAAGAAAAATTAATACCTAAGTTTATATGGAATTGCATGAGTTATTAATTTTAATTAGAAGTAGACAGCTGTTGTACATAATATAGATTTAGGTCCTCTAAATAATAGGCCTTTGCTGGAGGGTGTAGCATAGTGAATTGGACTTTGCTCACCCTGTGTTTTGGGTGTCTCGGGGTTGGGGGCCATTGGTTGAGATTAGTATCTGCCCTGTGTGACTTCAAATGATTTGTCTACCTGTTTTGCTGGTCTGTATATATTGTTATTGTTATATGGTTATATGGTTGTATTGTTAAATGTTTTCAGAACTGAAGATGGCTCATAAGAGCCGAAACGTCTTATAAATAAAATAATGTATTGTTGAGACTAATTTGGTCACCTTCTTGGTAACCTGTTGAAAAATATAGTCTCAAGAACTGAATGTTTTATAAGTGAAAAATATTTCTGTCAAAATTCTAGTCAAAAATTATACTAGATCAAAAACAAAGATTATACTAGTCAAAATTCTATACAAAAATTATTCATTTTAAATAATTTATTTTTTGAAGAGAAAAGATTTGGCTCCGCCGGGAGTCGAACCCGGGTCTCCTGCGTTACATGCGAGGATGCTAACCGCTACACCACAGAGCTCGGCTCAAGGCAGAGCAAATCCTTCCTCTTCACTGATACCTACTCACCCTATCTCACAAAATTGACTTATGTCAATAAATATCATAAATTGGACAAAATTTGTCCACCTCCCGCTACTACTCGCAAAATTTGTGAGATAGGGGGAGTAGGTATCAGTGAAGAGGAAGGATTTGCTCTGCCTTGAGCCGAGCTCTGTGGTGTAGCGGTTAGCATCCTCGCATGTAACGCAGGAGACCCGGGTTCGACTCCCGGCGGAGCCAAATCTTTTCTCTTCAAAAAATAAATTATTTAAAATTGGTGGTCAGCCACAATTTATGATTGGATCAATTAAAAATTATTCATGGTTTAAGAGTGACAACCCGTTCTCAAGATAATAAAATTTGAAGAAAATTATTTTATGCAAATTAGTCAAATAACACTGATAAACGAAAAAAAGAATTCCGTAGATATCTTGGTATCCAAAACTTGTTTTGAGACACGCTGATTAAAAATATGCAAACCGTTTGTCTCTATCACCCACCATTTTTGAGATATTTGACATTAACCATTTCTATATGTTTAACATTGTATCAAGGCAAAAAACTCGCAGATTAGGTGCAGTAGAGCACATATTCCAGAATATAGTACTAATTAACATAAACTATATAGCATTATCTAATTCAAGGTTTAATACTCATATAAAATACATATGTATTACATAAAGTTCCTCAATTTATAGTTAGTTTGGTTTACATTTCTTAGCTGTTGACTGGCGTTTGTGCTGAGAATTTGGTATGTTGCGCTGAAGCATCCAACAGTAGGCAACAAACATTAACAGATTGACTTAAGAAACAACAAAAAAAAATAAATAACCAACGAAAGGGGATTAAAAAATACATGTTTTTGATTTCTTGAAAACCTGAGGTGATAGAGCAAAATAGTTTTAAGATGTATAATCAGCATGAAAAACTGCATTAGAAAAAGTAAACGTCATGTCAGATATCTGTGGCTTGTTTATCATTGTAAGGGGGAATCAGCAAAAAGGGGAAATAATTTATAAAATTTTGAAACTTTAGAAAAAACTCATAAGTGGTTTAGTAATAAGGAAGAAAAAAATCCCACCACTATAGGGGGACGCTCCTAAATTCCCAATCTCTTAAAACATTTTTTTACTTTTTGGACAAATAAGCTATTATTTGAAAGAGAAAAGAAAACAATGCTTGTCCCATTCGACAAACCATACCTTTTAATGACAAACATTTGGAATAAGAGATATTTTTTTGTTTATAATATGAATTTGTAAGAACGTTCAAAATGTTATAGGCCAAATTACATCTTAAAACCAAACCATTGACCTCTCATTTATTTGATTAATATTCATAAATTTTAATTTTTCGTGTTAGAAAGGGCCTTTTGGAATAAGCGAAATGACTCTCGTTCGCGTGCCTGATTTATCTTTTGCATAATTCAAAAAAGCTATTAATAAGTCTGCGCTTGTTGATATAGGAATAGTCGATAAGAAAACCTTAAACCCCTCTGTGCCCAAACTGTCTAAAATTTAATACCTCTAAGCATATTTTCGAATATATACAGAGTGCCCCGAATTTAAATGGCAAAGCTTCAGGAACTTATAGGGGACCAAAAAACTAAGACAAAAATTCCTTTAGAGATTTGCTCGTTTTTGCTTAGTTTTAGAGAAAATCGCAAAAAAAGAAACAAGACAAGTTTTCATTTTTATACTTATTTATTTACATTTATATTATGTTATGTTCTTTTTAATGTAAATATTGCTCAAAATGTTGTCCTCTTGCACCAATGCAAGCATTACATCTAGCACTCACTTCATAAATTGCAGCTAAACATTGTTCTGATGATATTTGGTGCACTGCATCTATGATTCAGTCTCTTAATTGCTCTCTTGAGTTGATTAACACCGAATAAACTTCCTGCTTAAAGGTTAATTATCATTATTATAAATTATCATCGCGAATTTTTTCAAGAAACCAGTTACTAAAATTCAACCTCTTGACATAATCTTGAGGTAATAAATTCTGAACTTATTGATGATGGTATGGGTAGCGATTATCACCTTTCAAAGTTGGTCATATTGCTTGCCGCGATATTCCTAAAGCAGCAGATGCTCTTCGGATGCTAGTCTCAGGATTGTTATCGTAGCGGCGTTGGACACAATTTCTTCTCCGATAATCTGCTCTTATTGCTGCCAGGAATTGGTCGCCTTCATTACGTATTAAGAATGACCCAGTCTCTCGTAGTCTATTAAAAGTTAATGAAAAGACTCGTCGATTAGGCACTCTTCTATTTGGAAATCGGCGCGCATACTCCCGCACCGGTTCTAAAGCATTACCGTTACAGAAACCATACACAAAAATCATATCAGTGTATTCAACATCAGAATATGTACGCGGCATCGTGGCTGATGCTATTCACACAAAAATATCTATATTAATGAATAACTGGTATTTAGTTATTCATTATTCATTTCAAATGAATACCATAAACACTCAATAATCATTAAAAATACTCCGTACTGATTATGAATAAGGGTCTGGCCACACATGTCCGCACCGGATCCGCACCGTAGCAATAATACAGGTTATGTTCAGAATATTTTTAATTTAACTTACATATTACCTTTAGTTATGCCTAAAGTGGCCTGTGTCTGACATGTGTGGCTTGAACTTTAGGCAAAACTAAAGGTAATATGTAAGTTAAATTAAAAATATTCTGAACATAACCTGTATTATTGCTACGGTGCGGATCCGGTGCGGACATGTGTGGCCAGACCTTAATGGTTATTCATTTTTCATTTGTTTTATGATTACCAATTATTCAAATTCACAAATCATTATTCTGATTACAATTTGCCCAACTCTGCGCTACCTATAACATTTTTCTTTTGTTTCTTTTTTTTGCGATTTTCTCCAAAACTAAGAAAAAACGAGCAAATCTCTAAATGACTTTTTGTCTTAGTTTTTCGATCCCCTATAAGTTCCTGAAGTTATGCCATTTAAATTCGGGACACCTTGTATAGTTTACAATTAAAAGGAAAAAATCACTAAGAAATAAAAGGGGTTGATAATTGCTGTTTCTAAGTTGTATAGCTTTTTTACAATGTAATGACCACTTCAGGCCTACGAGGAGGGAGTTACACTATCGCTAAACGATTCTTCATAGGAAGGAGCAGTATATACTTGATTATTCAAATCTATATTGGCACATTAGTTATATACAATAATTATACGGAAACAGGTGCAATAAAACATGTTTTTTTCATCATCATATGTGAAAAACACTTGAAGAGTCCACGGAAGAAAGGGGGGATGTCATTTGGAGTGCTTTTCGAGAAAATCCAGTTTTTAGGTTTGAATCCTTAATTACTTAAATAATTTTTAACATTTGTCTTCAATTTTTTTATATATCCTTTTCCTTTTTGTTTTGCGTGTCAAAATAATAAATTTGCCCTAATAAGACATAACACGCTCTAAAAAAAAATGTTTTAGTAAAAAAAAAAACAATTTAAACATAAAAGATAGGGGGATAGTCCTGGACACTCCCCCTTTCTTTCCTGTTATATTGATGAAATGGTGATATCAATACACAATCCATGTAATATTTTGTTATTCTCTATTTAGATTTACACAATTGCAATAATTATTTTTTTGTCATGACCAATGGTCTTGATTGATTGAATTTTTTAACAAACAAAATAATAATAATAAAAATTCAAACTTACATTAAATACAATAATAAATCTTATTAATAATTGAGAAAATTTTTACAAACATAACTTTTTCAGGCAAATTAATTAATTCTTCTTCTTTTCTGCATGTGGTAAGTGTTCAAAAAATCGTCGGGCTTTGGGCCCACAAAATCGTTTAAGGTGTTGTTGGTCTTTAAATTTTTCGTTGCTGATCGGTAAAGGAGCTGCAACATCAAGTTAACTAGCAAAAATTAACAATTTGACCTTCCAACACGACTCTCCCCCATTCTAGGGTTTAATCGCGAGGACATTCCCCCTTTCTTCCGAGTACGTGGTTCTTTCCATCGCTTGTAACCAACCTACTGTCATTTTTTCTGACTATTTCTTTTCACCAACATATTCTAATCAACTAGACAAACAATTATTTATATATAACTAAAATTCGGAAAAAAATTGACTCTCCCCCTATCTTCCGTGGACTCTTCCCTTGTTGTATTCATTAAAGATTACAAGGTCTTTAATAAATATAACATGTGTTTTTCCGATCGGTAAAAGTTTCGAGTTGCTTGCATTAACCCTCTCCTTATTTATTTCCTTGCATTGTTAATTTTTTTTTCTCCATTTGTAAATCTATCGCCTTTCCACAAAATGTTTACAATCAGCAGATTGATGGCTGTTTTAATTAAACATATAATGAATGGCATGTCAGGCATGGGGGTGAGGGTGGCATCCAGCAGTGCTTCTTCTTTGTTCTTTGCTTCCTGGCTTGTTTCATTTATTTAGGACTGCTAAAGAAGAAGATCTCTCATCCAACGTCTTTTTAATGTTCTCCTATTTATTTATGAGTATGTCATCTGTAGGAGGTTAATATGTCCGTGTAAGGTAGTGTGAAAACGTTTGTAATGTCTTTATAAGTTGGTCGACTGCTGGAAGTCAGTATGTAAGGTTCCATTAGTCACGCATCAAGGTACTTGATGAGTCGTACTAGAAACGAGTCGTAATATTTTTGACTGAAAGGTTTGAAATTTTCGTAAATTCGTTTTTTTTTTTGGTTTTTTTTTTTTGCCATGCCGTATAGCTATGAGCAGTACGTTCCTTTAGGTTTAAAGCAAGTATGCGTTCGTATTCAGTTTTGTCTATGTTTCAGTTTGGAGGATCTGGCAAAAAGTGGGTAGAGTAGGTTTCGTCGTTTATTAATGTTTTATTTAAGTATCCCTTTATTTTGCACAATCAAAGAGCTATTATATACAGTGGATATCGTTTATAACGACATCGGTTATAACGACGTACCGCTTATAACGACGGAAATCTTAAGTCCCTAGTCCCTAAGGTTTAACGAATTTTTATCCGGCTATTACGACCACAGCTATTGCGACTGATCGGCTTTAGCGACCCTTTTTAAGTCCCCCAGTACGGTTATAACGTCCGGCTTACGGAAAGAACCCTTCAATCCCGGCTTGCGGGATATTTTTTTGGTGGCAGAAAGACACATCTATCACCTTTTCTAGGAAACTTCTTCCCCTGATTGTTTGTGTTTTTATTCCTTCAAACGAATTCGAATAAGTTGCGGCCTAGTTCTCAAATAAGTGACTTTTGCGTGTTGATACCTGGTTTTTTGTTTCGATGTTAGTTGCGGTTTTGTTCTCCATACACTTGTGTGTGGTGATACCATGTCAAGGAGAAGGGCATTTTCGTTAGAAGATAAATTTTGCTGCACATTTGCTGTCGGCAGGAAAATGGGGAGTCGAACAGAAGTCTTGCGGAGGAACGGAATGTAAGTCATTAAACTACTTCAACAATATGGAAAATCTAGGGGGGGGGGGGGAATCTAAATAGGGACACCATTCTGGGACTAGTTGTATTACGCGAGGATGGATTCAAAGATTTTGTAGCCATAATAATATGTTTTAAGCGTGACTGCTAGCGTCCCCCAAGGGATAACCAGCAATTGGCTTCCGTCAGTATGGCCATCAATTCGGAAAATTACGATGATACAGATATTTTTAACGCAGATGAAACTGAACTTTTTTACAGGGTCCTGCCTGATCTGACACTACATTTTAAGGGGGAGAAATGTTCAAATGGAAAACTGTCCAAGGAGAGAATAACGGTTTTGGGAGGCAGCCAATATGACTGGAATTGAAACATATACATTTTGTAATAGGAAATATGTAGTTGTAAGAAGGTTTTCATAACAATCAGCTGTTAAAAATGGCCCAGACCTGATATAACGACCGGCGTCGTTATAAGCGATGTAACGACGAAGTTTTTACGGTCCCTTCAATGTCGTTATAAACGATATCCACTGTATTTTATTTTATCATCTAAAACATTTGATAAGATATTTACACGTCTAATTAAAAATAAATTAATACACGAAGCTAAACCTAAAATAGGTGTTCTATCATCAACGGCAACAACAAAACTTGTATCGATTAATGGGAACTATTACAACACCCATATTTTTTATGGGTTCTTGATTATAATCAACTATTCTAAACTTTTTTTAAATTATTTTACCCATCAATCCAGCTTGCTTTAATATTTAGCGGTAAGATTTTTACGTCAGCACCAGTATCCAGCTAAAATTCCTCACAAGAGCTGCTTATTAGTAGTTCCTGGTACCATCCTTTCCGATGCAGTGAGCAGATGCGTGCTTCGGAGATTTGTTGACTTGAAATGACATCATCTTCACTGGACTTTTCGGTATTTTCATCTTTAACTAATTTCGCGACTTTTCTTTGTAGTCTCTGTAGAGGTAAAATATATAAGCAGCTCCTCCTTAAAAACTTGAAATTCGTCGACAGACATCCGTCAACACTTGAAGGGGATGGCTTATTAAAATCCATTGCCTTTATTTAACTGCTACTATTCCCTACACTTCTGATCGTTTAATCCGACTCCGCCATGTTTTATTTAAGTATCATTTTATTTTGCATAATCAAAGAGCTATATATTTTATTTTATCATCTGAAACATTTGATAAGATATTAAAAATTAAGAGTTTTCCTTTTCAATTTAATAATGGCCGTTCTTCTATAGAGGGTTAGTTCGAGGTACTGCACTGTGTTTCTTTAAGCAATTTGAATGTTTTGGATATAAATTGGAGGGAAAGTATTTTTTCGGAGAGTAAAAGTTATGTTTTGATTTCTCATGATTAAGTCTGATTTTGTTAGAATCAGAATGATTTGTGAGAACAAAAGCCTTCAACCAAAGGATTCATAAATCGCTGACAGAACTCTGTTTGAATTTAAACTCAATTCACCCAAATATTAACATTACAGTTCCTGAGTGGTTAAATAGGCAGCCAAAAATAAACAAGTCATTGGCAAATGTCTACAAAGAATGCATATGCCCATCCCAAATCAAAGGCTACTTCATGGAACTGATCCAAAAGTATGTAAATCATCTTCGAAATCTTCGAATCATTTCGAAAAAGTATGTAAATCGAAGACAGCGGACGCAGTTGGATGTTCGGTGGTAACTGATTCAGGATGTGATAGATAGTCAAAAACTTTTTCTCTAAAAATCCACAATCTGTGGTTTGTCCTAAAATAGTTAAAATAATAGGTATGTACTACCCTATTCCTACTACCCTAGGGTATTAATACTAGTAGTAACTGCATAGGGCAGATAGGGTAATAGGACTAGGCTAGTACATATCTATTATTTTAACTTTTTTAACTATTTTAGGACAAACCACAGATTGTGGATTTTTAGAGAAAAAAAAATTGACTATCAATCACACTCCAGCACTGATGATTGCCGAACGGCCGAAACGTATGCTGGAAAAAAATTTTAAGGAAAAAAAAGTGTTGAGACTTAATTGATAGTCAATAATTTTTTCTCTAAAAATCCACAATCTGTGGTTTGTCCTAAAATAGTTATCCTCATAAAATAGGTCGCACTAATCCTCAATTTAAAATTATTATGATGACTATACTATAGTTAGAGCAAAAGTTTCAATGATTTTGAAGGCAGGTGGAATTGGGAGGGATTGAAGTTTGAGATAACTGTCCGTCCCGCTGAAATATATAAAATTCACTAAAGAAACTTTTCAGTTTTTTCTTTTCGAAATAGACTTCTCTAAGAAGGGTAATCAGCCTTTTCTTTATTAAAAATACCACATGTTGGGGTGGAAAAAAACTTAATATATGCCTATCACACAGCTTGATTCAGCATTCGGTTGGCAGTAAGGATCTGGAATTGGATCAGTACATATAGAGTATTTCCACCGCCATTAAAGTGGTTTGACTACTTCGCCTCAGGTTAGGTAGGTCCTAGCTCTAACTGGGCCAAGGTAACGCAAAGAGCCGACTGCATTGCGGACTACCCCAGTCCTAGCCGGCTCCTCTAGCCACCCGCAACTAGCATTCCCTTTTTCATGGCCAGTCCTTTATTGCTTTAGTTATTATTATAACTTTCAAAACTTAAAAACTTTTATATGTCGTAAAATTTAAACATTATTTATAAAAAAGAACTTCGTTTAGCTAATTTCTCTCAATTTCCCTTTTACCTCAATATCATTACTATTATACAAAGTGTAAATATGTTAATCCTAAACAATTCAGAGCATTCCAATTCAAATTATTTTTTTTTGGGGGGGGGAGGGGGAGGAACTGCGTTTATTTTCTTATTATTAACTTCTTCCGATTAGTAAGAATAATCTAAAAAATCCTCTCTTTGTAGGTCAAAATTCATAGGTACTAGTTGACCTGTCCGAAGCATTCGTACTCTAATCAACTTAAATCCTACTTAGTTAAAGTACACACCGCACATTTAGTATCGTATAGTGCGTCATGGGGATAGGCGAGGGTTGAAGTAAAGAATAGACGTGTTTAAATTGTAGATTATTTATTTTTTGAAACATAAATTCCATTTTATTTACGTCTTTACAGGACCTCTTTGAACACTATGTTTTAAGTTACGATATGGATACGATAATGTTTGTTGGTGGGTTTGTTTTCCACAGACATATATGTCTCTGAAAACGCTATATACTTAAATAAACTTATCGGTTTCACGGATAGCGAGTGCGCTGATTCCATTGACTGAAATCGTCTATTTTTGCTTGTAACTCGCAAACGACGGTGACAATTGGAAAAGCGTATATAACCAAAAATGTTCTCTCGATAAACTGAAAAAAATGACACCTTCGAAAAAGCGCTGCGACCATTTTCTCTAAGAATTGCAGTTTTTCGCTTATAACTCGCAAACAATGGGTTAATCGAAACAATGTATAGGATTGAAAATGTTCTCCTTGAAAACCTTAAAAGATTGACACCATTTAGAAACATCTACGACAATTTTTCTCGCAATAACCGTGATTTTGCCTTTGTAACTCGCAATCGAAGGCTGAATGAGTTATTTGTATATTTTTCCTATCTAGCCGTTAAGGAAAGCTTTAAAATGAAGCCTTTTTCACGAGATTTGATGAATTATTAAACAATTTATGGGGGGAAAAACATCGAATCTATTTGTTTTAGCAAAAAACAGGTTAACCAAAATCATTGCGCACCTACTAGCACAACAATAAATAGAAATTGTGAATTCTAATAATAAAAAAATGTAAATTATTAATATAAAAAGTTATAAATTAACGCTATCTATCTCATTCATAAAATTAAATTATTATGTTTTGGGGAGTTATTAATTAAATTATTATGTTGAGGGAGCGGGGTAGCCCACTGATAAGGCAGTAAGTAGATTGCTGTGCTTAAGGTCCCGAGTTCGAATCTGACATGGCTTATGATATCTTTATTATTCGCCACAGTTCGTCTCGTGGGCCGAGAGACCCTCCTGGGGCAAACCCAGCCTCTATTAAGTGGGTACCCTTAATTGAAAAATTAAGGGGAAAGAACCTGGCGGTTGAGCGTGATTACGGTCAAATCACCTCCTTGCACGACCGCTGACCAAGAAACAGTACTCTTCCTTACATAGTACTGAACCCAAGACCCTTTATGGGTTGTAGTGGTACAGGTTTTTTTTTTTTTTTATGTTTTGATAAGTAGTACTCTAAGAACAGCAGCATGGTTTGAGTTTCCTCACGCTCCATGCTCGCTTTTGATAACCTATTTAAGGGAAAACTTACTGATACGAAAACTCATACCATCATGCGTTATATTCCTAATTTAATTAATATGTGTTGTGGAAAAAGATGAAATTCGTACATGTTTGCTGACTATTGTGATTATTTGTTTGTTTAACGTCACTTTATGCCACTGAGGCTAATCGGACGATGGGAGTCCTAAATTTTGCCTATCCAGGTACAAGTAGAATAGGTATCTTTAACGAGTACCCGACATCGTACAGGCTCGGGGCCTTCATTTTACGTCCTATCCGAGGGACGGCATAGCCAAGGATTTTTACTCCCTTTAAAAAATCGAGGGTGAATCTGCGACCTTTAGTATTGCTATTGTGATTGTACTAAAGCCTATTCCAATTATATTCTTTATTAGTTCATTTTACATTTGTGGTATTATTTTTAATCTCGCCTACGCTGAAATGATCTAGTAAATGCTAAATAAATGGATCATTAATACTTACTAAGATAAATGTTTTTTTTATTGGCTTATATGTTACAACATGTAGCCATGGAGTCTGGCCTATTATGTGTTAGTATGTTAGTTATATTAAATATAATATAATAAAGAAAAATCAAAAATAAACAATAATTATAATAAATATATTATATTATTATTAAATAAACAATTATCCTAGTTAGTTTCATCATAAATAATAATACAATTTAATGGCTAAAAATAACAAGAGCAGAAAAACAACAAGAACAAATATTTATTCTTAATGGGCGTGAAACAGATTTAAAAAAAGACAATTTACTATTTAATTAGATCATGTACTACAAAATTAAATTATAATAAAATAGATACACCTAAATAATATACCCCTTAACAGATATCAGCTATTTAATTAGCTCTGGTATTGACACAACGAGTGATTTCATACTAGTTAAAAAGAACAAAAACAAAAAAAAACAAAAAAAACACAAAAACAAACAAAAAAAAACACAAAAAAAAAAACAATAAATAAATATAGAAGAAAAAATAAATAACTTTCTAACCAACCAAACTAAACTAAACAAATAAACTAACGAATGTATATAGATAAGTTTATAAATAAATAGGCCATGCGATTAAAGTATTTGCGGACTTGTGAATATTGGTTGCTAAACTCATATTATACTGATTGCATCTTTTTTTTTCTTTCTTTTTTTTTTCACCATTTATCCTCTTATATTTACATTGACTTTAGAATAGATATTATATAGAGAAAAATATTATTTAATTTTTCAACACTATCAAATTTAAGAACATTTTCTATGGACAATGATTCGTCATATTGGACTATATATTTTTGTAGGAACTGTTTTCTTGAGCTAAGAAAAAACGTGCAATATAAAATTATGTGGTTTATACAGTTAATTATAGTTGTTTGGCACCATTGACATTTGTCATCAGTTTTAAGAACATAGGCGGTATTTTTATAAAATATTTTCAAATATTCAGAGTTTGCAATTCTTAACTGGCTTGCTGTTCTTAATTTACCTATATTTACATTGAACTTCAAATAGCATTCCGGTTCAGGGTTGGTGTAGTTACAAATGGTTCTATATATTGTGTTATTAATACATACTATAATCAAGTATTAGATGGAAAAAATAAAAATCTTTAACCCTTCTAAATTTTAAATTTGGCGTAAAGTTCTTTTTTAAATCCCGTTGGTTTTTAGATTAGCTGAAACGTTTTTATACTTAGAGTGAATTTTGATTTTACTGTATTAAAAAGAAAAGATATAATTAATTCAACGCTTATAGCTACTGAGGCACAGCAACGCGTGGCCGGTTCTGCAACATAGAAATAAATCTGTCATCCCAGTGAATATGCTGTTAAGTCGAATTGAGCCCAAAATGCCAAAATTCCAATTAAAATAAATGAATAAAGTATATGAATTGACATTTCATGACTCACTGTTATAAAAACTATGTATTTTCTTATTTAAAACACTTTTTCGGTGTTAGATATGCCTTCAAGTTGTATATTCTAATATCGCGATATGAATATGAAAACGGAGTAGTAATATTTCATATCAAAGAACCCGGAAAACCGTTGGCAATTACTCTAATGTGTATATTTTCCAGTCCCTGTAATTGAAAAGGAAGTTTCAAGCATTCAAGCGGCGATTGTGGCGCTCGAGGAGTTTCATTACTATTGTATTTACTTTCTACCACACGGGAGTCTTAAATAATTTTTGAAATTACAGGATATCGATTCTTGACTTTCGATATATGTTGTGGTCATTTGGTATTGTGTCCAAGTTTTAGACAACGAAATAATTTCAACGATGAACCCCGAGTTTTTAGATCCACAAGGGCTGTAACAATAAGGACTTAAGACATAAGTACAGTTGAGAATATTTTAAAAAATTAAACATTAATTAATCAATGGAATATATATTTCACCCCTGTAGGTAAGTGGTTAAGACGCAATTAACCTAAAATTGGTTAAGTAGCTAAAAAGATGCTAGGAGGCGGTTTGTTCGCAGTCATCTAAGTCAGGCCTTCATTCGCAATGCGGTAATTGTAATTAAATCTGTTGTAATCTGTCGGTGAACAATTAGCCAACTCTAAGATCTCATTACTGATAATATCTAGTGGTATTTTTGACATTTCTACGCTTGATGATGAAAACCTGATTTTATAGCAGTAATATTCAAACTTTAAAAGCCTTGCAACGAAAGGTAAGGAAATTCGACCTAACCAGTTATTCATTGGGTTGACAGAATTAATGACTCGTATACATTCGCGAGAACACTTACCCTATTTAGTTTCTTCCTAATACATTCAACGTAGAAGCGATATTAGGGAAACATTTTAAGCATATAATGTAATCTATATAAATAAAGATGTAATTCTGTTTGTTTGTTTGTACTTTGTAAAAATCCATACCGTTTGTCCAAAATTCTTTAAATTTCGCTCAGAGGTTCTTCATACCTGGTGCGAACGGCCGTCCATATTAAAATTGCATAACTTCAGCCGACCTCTGGGTATATTCTTTATTGTTATAAAAATCATTTTGATCCCGCTTTACATTTTTTTTTTTTTTTTTTTTTTTTTACGAATTTTTTCAACCGGCCGTTTGAGTCGAAAGAAAAATGAAATTCCCGGGTGAATACATCTAGTATATAATAAAATAGCATAGCGTATGATCATATATATTATTTATCAAGGCCTTTTTTTTTGTCGGTACGCCACAAAAAAAACTTCCTTAATACTTCATCAAATTTCGTAAATGCGTCATCACCTTAAAGCTTTACTTAACCGCTACACCGGAAAAATATACAAATCAATCATTCGCCTTCGATTGCGAGTTTTTTACTTTCACTTACCTATATATGAAATATATAGTAAGTGGAAGTATTGCGATCGTGAAAATTTTCGACTTCCGGTTTTCAACGGAAATACACGTTTTGGGGTCCCCTGAGTCGAAATGACCAAGTCCCGCGAAATGGTCTGTGTGTGTGTGTGTGTCTGTGTGTCTGTGTGTCTGTGTGTCTGTGTGTGTGTGTGTGAACAGACTAGCTCAAAAACTATAAACCGCGCGATCCTGAAATTGGGTATTTAGTGTAGGTATATGCCCGCGATGTGACAGCATAAATTTCATCAAAATTACTTAAAGGGAGGGGGTACTTTACTTAATAATTTTTTAGGTTTTTTTCGATTTTCTCAAAAACGGCTCTAACGATTTTGATTAAACTGAGTATTTCATCTATTTATATGCTCGAGATATGACTGTAAAAATTTCATCAAAATTGATTAACCGGAGGGGGGACTTTACTTAATAAATTTTGTATCATTTTCACGTGTTTTTTTTATTTACTCAAAAACGATTTTGATCAAACTTGGTATTTAATGTATTTATATGCCCGAGATACGACTGTAAAAATTTCATCAAAATTGATCTACGGGAGGGTGGACTTTACTTAATAAATTTTGTATCATTTTCACATGTTGTTTTTATTTACTCAAAAACGGTTTTAACGATTTTGATCAAACTTGGTATTTGATGTATTTATATGCCAAAGATGTGATAACCAGCATTTCATCACAATTGATCAACCGGAGGGGGGACTTTACTTAATAAATTTTGTATCATTTTCACATGTTGTTTTTATTTACTCAAAAACTGTTTTAACGATTTTGATCAAACTTGGTATTTGATGTATTTATATGCCAAAGATGTGATAACCAGCATTTCATCACAATTGATCAACCGGAGGGGGGACTTTACTTAATAAATTTTGTATCATTTTCACATGTTGTTTTTATTTACTCAAAAACGGTTTTAACGATATTGATCAAACTTGGTATTTGATGTACTTATATGCCCGAGATATGACTGTAAAAATTTCATCAAAATTGATCTACGGGAGGGGGGACTTTACTTAATAAATTTTGTATCATTTTCACGGGTTTTTTTTATTTACTCAAAAACGGCTTTAACGATTAACAAAAATAAGATATGAATGTAGAAAAATGTATGACTTTGGGAAATGATATTTAGAAAAACACGTCAATTACTAATCTAAGTAAGTTGGTAAGTGAAAGTTGTGTGTTGCGAGCACGCACCAGATTTTTTATTTATCGGCTCGACAGACGCCTGAAGCTGCCCTTGGCCCTCTCAACTGCCCCTTCCCAAACATTTCGGTCAGCAGCCTGTCTCATGGATACTCCAACTTTCCTCAAGTCCTCAGCCACGGAGTCCTTCCACCTTCCCTTCGGTCTTCCACGTGGTCTGACTCCATCCGGGGTCCCATAATATAGTTTCCTCGCGGCTCTACCTTCGTCCATTCTGATAACATGTCCCAGCCATTTTAAGCGCTGAATTCGCACAAAATGAGAGACTCGAAGATCGTCGAAAAGGTCGTAGATCTCTTTGTTCTTCCTTGATCGATATGCGCCGTTCTCTCTAACTGGCCCCATGATACGCCTCAATACTTTCCTTTCAAACCTGTCAATCTTTTCGGCTAGGTTTTTGCTTAGGGTCCAAGTTGCACAGGCATAGGTCAGTATAGGACGGATAATTGTTTTGTATACGATCATTTTAGTACGTACACTAAGTAGCTTACTCCGGAGGAAACTTCTTAGGGCGAAATATGCTTTGTTAGCCCCCATTATACGGTTACGTATTTCTTCTTGTTCGTCCAGCCGGTCATTAACTATGGAGCCGAGGTACTTAAAACTGGGTACGCATTGAAACGAATATCGTTCCACTACATAATGCCTTGGAGGATTTATAGGTGTTTTCTTCCTGAGCACCATTATTTTTGTTTTTTCCTCATTTATGGATAGTCCCATTCTTTCAGCTTCTCTTTGCAACACTTCACAGGTCTCCTTGATCGCCTTGAGGGATTATCCAATCAATGCTACATCATCAGCATATCCAAGTACTTGAGTCGCCTTGCTGAAAATGGTGCCCGACTGATTAAGCTCTGCCCGATTCATTATAACTTGGAGGGCGATGTTAAATAGAAGTGGGGAAAGGGGGTCACCCTGTCTAACTCCTGACTTCACTGCAAAAGCTTGACCCAGCTTACCATTTATTTTCACTCGACTCGCGCTCTCATTTAAAGTACAAGCTACAAGTCGGATTAGCTTCGGTGGAACTCTCATCTCTTCCATTGCCAGGTAGAGCTCTTTCCTAATAATGGAATCATAAGCTGCTTTAAAGTCTATGAAAAGTATCCATATAGACTTGTTGAATTCTTTCATTTTTTCCATTATCTGTCTCAAAGAAAATATCTGGTCAATAGTTGATCGATTCTTCCTGAAACCCCCCTGGTAGTCACCCAAACGAGGCTCCACAAAATCCACAATTCGGTTATATAAAACAACAGAAAAAATTTTATAGGCATTATTCAGGAGGCTAATTCCTCGATAACTGTTGCAATCTGTGGGAACACCTTTCTTTTTGAGGAAGGGAATAATGACAGACTCTTTCCAGATCTCCGGGATTTTTTCGCTCTCCCATATATTAACTATCAGATGAGTCAACACTTCAACCAGTGCTGCGATTGCGAGTTATAAGCGCAAAACCGCGGTTTTTGCGAGAAAAATTGTCGTAGAGGTTTCTAAAGTACTCAATCTTTTCAGGTTTTCAAGGAGTACATTCTTTCGATCAACCCCTTCGTTTGCGAGTTGTAAGTGAAAAACTGCAATTCTCAGCGAAAATGGTCGCAGGGCTTTTTTGAAGGTGAAATTTTTCAGTTTGTCAGGACGGACATTTTTAGTTATATACATTTTTACCTTATCGCTGACCGTTAGCGTTTTACAAGCAAACATTCGATTTCAGTCAATAGAATCAGCGCACTCGCTTTCCGCGAAACCAATATGTGTATTTAAGTATGAGGTTCCTATAAACACGTTAATACTATGAAAATTGTAAATAGGGTAAACCATACAGTTATTGGCACTCAGTACAGTTATTGGCACCCCAAATTTAACTTAAAGAAATAGGTGAACAAGTCCTAATTTTAGTTCAAGATATGCATGAGTCTAATGTAAGAAGGGTCCTCTAAGTCATCTATGAAGTAAGACTTTAACAAACTAAACATAGGGAAGATTTCACAATTAAATCCACAGGGTGCCAATAACTAGATTTGGCACTTTTAACAATTAATATTGCCATATTGTAAAACTATTGAACTTTTGACCCAAAAAAACCTCTTGAGTCTTTATAAGGATAGACAAAGAGGAGTTATAGGAAGTTTCAATTAGATCCCTTCATAAGAAGTATTTTTTCTAATGTCACCACTAAAATTTAGTCTTAAGGGTGCCAATAACTGTACGGTTTACCCTACCTTAAACTTATGTTTCAAAAAAATAAATAATCTACAATTTAAACACATCTATTCTTAACCCTCACCTATGCCAATGAGGCACTAAAAACGCACTATACGATACTAAATATACGGTGTGTACTTTACTAGTGGGATTTAAGTAGGTTAGTGTGCGAATGATTCGCATGGATCAGCTAGTATACAGCGTAGCATATAATATAGTATAACATTTTTAGCATATAATACATATAACCAAGAAAGACTATTCACCTCATAATATTGTTTACTCTACTATTGTATATACTTAATATCAATTATGTTCAAGTAACAGTTTACCAAACATGTACTGTTTTTTTCCGTTGAACTATTTGTCGTGATGAATGACACAGTACAAAACGCAGTCTACTCTAGACATTTTTGAACACCCATAAATTAAACATTAGTCGGTAATAACACACTTGATGTTTTTATACAATCCATGACTGAATATAATAAGAATTCACATAACGAGTAGTTTCAATTCTTCGAAAAAACTGCATAACTTTTATCAATAACTTTTTTATCACTTATTTAAAAAAAACAACTCTAAATGTCCAAAGTATCCAAATAAATATCAAAATTTTTCCCCTCCCCCAACCTTTTACTTGAAACTGGTGGTTTTTTATGGCTTAAAAGAGCTTCTCAAAAGGGGTTTGAAGTTAACTCTTATTTTCTCGGAAAGAAAATAATAGTCAAATCCGTTCTATAATAAAAATAATAATAAAAATAGTTCTAATAAATAAATAAAAATCACACCATGACTTTTATACGGGTGTGAAAAGCGGGGGTTTTATTCGGGCCAGAAAATAAAAGCCCTGAAATGATTGTGATCTTTATCACAATGACACTTTATCATACTGACAGCTAATATCTAACTTTAATTTTAATTATTTAAGGATGAAATTATGAGTTTATTTTCGGATTTCCCCATTATGGGGGTTAACCATTTTTATGGACATCTTGTAGGATATAATAAATTGCCTTATATCGATCTTAAGATCGATTAATAGCTTATCAACTAGATGCTGATAATGAAAATAATATCGATTTAAAATCTCAGGCTCACTCAGGTGTAAACTTTTATATTAAAATAAAAAATATCTAATAAAAACGATATTGAATTCGGCTCATAGGTTGATTGGAGAGAAATGATATCGACCTTTCGATTACGCGCTCAGGTATCGATTTATTAAAACTTACGCGGTATATACGATATTCGTGTCGGCTCATAGTTAAATTGAGGTCCTGAATTTGAAAATGATATCGATTTTTCGAACGCATTCAAGTATCGAATTACAACAGCTTACGCGATATCTATACCGAAAATCTATATAATTTCCAAATTCAGGACCTTAATTAAACTCTGAGCCGGCCCCATTAATGTTTATATCGCATATGTTGTTAAAAATCAATACCTGAGCGCTTAATAGAAAAATCGATATAATTTCCAAATTCAAGAAACCTTAATTGACTTATGAGCTGAACCCAGTATCGTTTAAATCGCGTAAGTTGTAATAAATGGATATGTAAGTACGTAATTCCAAAATTGATACTTCGAAATTCAGGATCTCAATTAACCTAAGAACTCAATATCGTTTATATCTCATACGTTGTAATAAATCGATACCTAAACTCGTAATACAAAAATCAATATCGTTTTTATTGGATAAGTTGTAATATTAAAGATTATACCTGAGTGATCCTGAGATTTTTCATCGATATTATTTTCGTTATCAGCATCGCATATAATAAGCTAATAATCGATCCTAAGATCGATATAAAGTGTGGAAGATTTTGAGGAAATCCGAAAATAAACTCATAACATCATCCTTAAAAATAATAATAAAACTTGGTCTCTTATGTTAGATATAATTGTGATAAAGATCATATGAGGACATTTATTTTCTGGCTCGAAGTATAAAAGTCATGATGTGATTTTTATTTATTTATTAAAACTATAAAAGTCCGGATTTGACTTTTATTTCTTTTGATATCGAAATTAAATTAAAAAACCCAGATGAATTTCCAAAATCAATTCAACATTTTCATAAAATCAAACCTTACTTAATATTTATTTATTTATTTTCATTGTTCATGTTGTGAAATATCATCGCAAACACGGGAGAAAAGGTCGTTATTTTAGGTTCTTTCGTGCTAGTCCTCTGTGCATGCCATGGCATGTGGTATTTATTTTAATTCCTGGGATTTGATTGCTCGGTCAATAAATGTAGATTATATATTCTCTCGAGTACAGAAATCGTTCTCTCTCGCCTTCTACTTTCCCTCTTTTACATGTAGAGGTCATTGCGTTCGATAAGATAAATGTTCTTTCCGTAATTTTCCTGTACTTTCAGAAGGACGTCAAATCAATCAATCAAATAAATTTCATTCCACAAATCACGCTTTACACATTTTACTTATATCTAACCAATCGAAATGAACCTAAAATACTAAAGGTCGCGGGTTCGCGTCCCGTGGTAAAAGAGAGTAAAAATCCTTGGCTAACCTGTCGTTCCTCGGATATGACGCGTAAAGGTGCCTTTACACACTACGCACTTTACCCTCGAACGTCACCCTCTTGTTCACATGGGCTGTTCGGGTATTGTAGGTACTTCATCTGTTCGCCAGTGCTCGGGGATAGCGTCACTTATGATTTGGGTTTTTCCCAAGTGACAGGTGTTGTTTGTGATACTAATGCGCCGTTGTAGGCCTAATCTGTCTCCATTTTTTTTATTTATGAGATAATATAAAATTGGTAATGGAGATTTTTTTTCATAATAAGCTAGCGTTGGGTGCGTCAGCCATATTGGTTCGCTTCACGTCAAGTTAAGTATAAATGGCTGTTCGTGAAATGCCGGTACCGCATGGTTCGGGGTAGAACCTGTTCGAAGGTGAGGTTCGTAGAGTCGTAAAGGAACCTTTAAGGTGCCTTTACACCTTACGAACTTTACCTTCGAACACCACCCTCGAACAACCTTCGTGAAGCCTTCACGTCGACTGTTCGGGTGTTCTAGGTACTTCATCTGTTCGCCTGGGTTCGGGGGTAGCGCTAGTGTCACTTTTGATTTGGGTTTTCCTAAGTGACAGGAGTTGTTTGTGATACTAGTGTAATTTGTGAAACGTTGTAAATCGTCTCGTATTTTTTTATTTTTCAGGTAATATAAAATATATTGATAATGGAGATTTTTTCTTTATCATAAGCTAGCTTTGGGTGCGTCGGCCATATTGGTTCGCTAACGTCACGTGAAGTATAAATGGCTGTTCGCTTCACGTCGGTACGGCAAGGTTCGAAGGAGAACTTGTTCGAAGGTGAGGTTCGTAAGGTGTAAAGGCACCTTTAGATGTCAGGTACTTTCTAAAGATCCCTATCCAAATATACCTGGATAGGCAAAACTTAGGGCTCCCACTGTAGCATCGTTCCATAAGTCTAATACCATAAAGGAACGTTAAACAAACAACTAATTGAAATATTTTGGATCTTAAGCCTGATTTAAAAAAAAAGAAAGAAAAAAAAAGCGATATTGTTATAAAGTATAATAATGAATGAATAACGATAAAGTAAGGCGAATTATTATTTCATTACTTAAAGTTAATGTAGAACTTGAGTAATCGTCATTACCATGTGTTTTTTCACCTGCTAATAGTTTCCCATCACTTATTCTTTAAGCATTCTCTCACAAGCGTAAAATAAATAATGTAAATAAATTTTAAAAGTATCCATTTGCGTTTATAAAATTCCATTTAGTTACCATGACAACATTTTTCTGTAAATATTTAAATGTAGAACTTATTATTTTTACGTCCATTACCTTACAGGAATTTCATAAACTAAATATTAGATATTTGCTCAAAGGGGGAAATTATATATTTAATTATTATAATCTGTTTAAATTACTGAAGTTTGTAAAATAAAGTAACATTATTAACTATTAATTTTGAACATAATTTAATCTTAAATAAATACACTTTTGAATAGGTATAATAGGAATAATATAATAGGTACAAATTTTTAGTCTTTAAATTTTTTTTCAGACATTAGTCTGCTTTAAATATTTTTAACAAAACGTTCACGCATTCTCTCTCTCTGAATAACTATAAAATAGTTATACTTCTTCAAAAAATGGTAAAGATTTAAACAGCGACAATATCACTGTTTAATTGTTATAAAAAATCCATTTTGTCAACAAGAAATTAAGTAGTTTCCGTTAAATAATACGAATATATATGTATGATGTAATAAGTAAAAATTATTACATATTCATCCATTTCAATTATTGTATCGATAGACGATTATGAGGATAGTAATAAGAAATCGATTTAAACTTATCCCAGCAGAATTGAGGAGAAGAACTTAGACGGGGAGATGTATCGATTGTCGATTACGATACTAACCATGTGGAGTTGAAACCTACCATTTCTATATTACTTGCAGAGTAAACTTTAAAGGCCAAAATATTAGGTTTGAGAAACGTTGAAAACGTTGGAATTTGGTAAATTATTTTTTTTTAGTTTAGTTACCACTTACCACGGTTATGGCTCATTAGCTACAGTGCGTTCAATTAATTATATACTAATCTTTTTAATACAGTCAAATCAAAATTCACTTTAAACGTAAAACGTTTCAGCCAATCTAAAACCCAAAGGGATTTAAATTAGAATTTTACACCAAATTTAAAAGTGTTTGTGTAAAGAATTTAGGAGAGTTAAAGGTTTCATTGTTTACATTTCATATTAGACTATAGCAAGTATTAATGATTCATTAATCGGGGTATCGGGTGTATTGGGGCCGGGATGGCCGAGTGGACAAAGGCGCTTGCAATAGATAATCAAAATTAAGCTACGTCGCGCGTTTCGCCCGCCAATGGACGCCACGCAGTCCAAGCCTACCCCCACCCCCGGGTATGTGAGGTCCGTCAGCCTACTGGAGGAGGCTCACACCGACCGGGCCTAGAAGTGATAAACCATCCCCGTGTATGTTATAGAAAATCGTGGAGTGGTATTCCAGGATGTCAGTAAACTCCCGGAGGTTTGGTACATGGACGGTATGCTTCAGGGAAAGAAATATAGGTCCTCAGGGCCTGCTGACTCTGAGCTACCATAATCCTTGGACCACTTTGTTACTGTGCTTGAACCCGACAGAGCTGAAGCCATCGGTGAGATTGGTTTTGGAGTCATGGGAGGTCTGTTGACCATGATTTGCAGCAACGATAGGTTTGGGCTACCCCCTCCAGGCTGTCAGTGCTTCCGCAAGCAACACAAAGTTCTGTAAGAAGACCATACTTCGCGGCCAAAGGTCTCTCTAGGCCTAATGTGCCAATCGTGTAGATAACGTTAATTTACAATTATTAATAATAATAATTTACATTTCTTTTAAATTGTCGTGATTCACACAACGATTATGTCGTCATAACGGCTCCATCTAGGTTGAACAAAATATCATCCAGGAATCAATTGAATTCGCTTGGTGTCTTGATTTCAAACGAAGAGATCCAAAAAAAAAAGACGATTCATGATGTATAGTATATGAATTATTTGTATTGCCTTCCTTTTTTACAGATCTGAATATTAAAATAAGATGAATAGAGATCCGAATGAGAAAAAAAAATTGGATTCCTCAAGATTATTGAGAATGTCGTCAATCTCCCGCAAGGAAAAATGAGCCGATTTCAGTGGTTTATCGAAATATTGGGGAAAATTATCGAGATAAAAACTATCCTATCTTTTAAGTTGTACAAAACTGCGCACAATGACCCAAAGTTTATCAAGAGCGGTTGAATAGTTTCGGAATTTATCCCGGACAAAGATCTTGAAACAAGATTTTTAGATACATAAAGATTACCTTCAATTAATCAAAGAAATAATTTTATCTATTAATTTTGAATAATTTTTTATTTATTTTACTTAATTTAAATAAATTATTCAGTCTCTACTTCTATAGTTTTTGGAGTTTCTTTATTTTTCTCTTTGATTTTACTATTTATTTTTTTATTTTACGTATGTGGGACCCCATTGACGTAAGTAGCCCGAACGCTAAAAGAAAAAAAAACACCTCGTGGAGGCGTAAAGTATTACCGGAAGATAAAAAAATGATAGGAAACATGAAACTACGACTTCTATAATAATCCAAAGAATGGATACTAAATCTTAAGTAAACAAGATGATAATTTCTTAATTATTACATTTCTCACCAATAGGTCCTAGAACCCGAAAATTTTATTTTAATATATAATTTTTAAAAATATCATTTTTGTCTTTGGTTTGAAAGGTTTATTATATATCGATTGATTTGCTGTTATTGTGTGAAAAAATGCCGATTTTATTTAAGTAATTGAAGTCTAAATTGACGCTTGAAAGCAAGCTTTTATTTTGGGGGATTTCGTTAATATTTTATATTATAATAAACTTTTCAGCATTCGAAATCTAACAATTATACTTATTGCTTATCCGTCTCGATGAAGAACAATTATGTAAATACAAAGAATTATAGTTGTATGAGGTTTGAACATAAATATTTCTTTCCAAAAACCATAACATTTTTTAAAACTTTAAGATGGATCCACACATAACTTAATAGAGATTTAGGAGTTCCAGAACTAGACATCCGTAAATAGACTGGAATTAAAAAAAAACAATAAAAACTTTTGAGATTTTTATTTTATTCCTAATAAAACACAAGTTAAGGTCTGGCCACACATGTCCGCACCGGATCCGCACCGCAGGAATAGTATAGGTTATGTTCAGAATATTTTTACATATTTACTTACAATTACCTTTACAACTTACATATTACCTTTAGTTATGCCTAAGGTGGCCTATGTCTGACATGTGTGGCCTGACCTTAAGGCATAACTAAAGGTAATATGCAAGTTAAATTAAAAATATTCTGAACATATCCTATATTATTCCTGCGGTGCGGATCCGGTGCGGACATGTGTGGCCAGACCCTTATTTGGACTACATTACTTGACGTGCCTTTTGGTTTTTGTTATTTCTTGTGCATTTGAAGTGCTTTAATTAAATAGGAATTATTTTTTCATTGATTATATCGTAAAAAAATTCGATTGATAAACATTGATTGCCGTTTATTCCGCTGCAGTCGGATTATGATAAAATCAGAAGATTAACCGAAAAACAGATTAAAGAAAAAATTAGGAATTTATGGTAAATTTTTAAATAAACATTCTCCTATTTTTTCAAACATATTTAATTCGTCAACAGTAGATATGGTGCTAAATACAAAGAAGATAATTTACTGTAGATGAGGAAGTGTTGGAACCGGGATTCCTCATTTTAATGCATCTTTTTTTTTACTTTCACTTACCTATATATGAAATATATAGTAAGTGGAAGTATTGCGATCGTGAAAAATTTAGACTTCCGGTTTTCGACGGAAATACACGTTTTGGGGTCCCCTGAGTCGAAATGACCAAGTCCCGCGAAATGGTCTGTGTGTCTGTGTGTGAACAGACTAACTCAAAAACTATAAACCGTGCGATCCTGAAATTGGGTATTTAGTGTAGGTATATGCCCGCGATGTGACAGCATAAATTTCATCAAAATTACTTAAAGGGAGGGGGTACTTTACTTAATAACTTATTAGGTTTTTTTCGATTTTCTCAAAAACGGCTCTAACGATTTTGATTAAACTGAGTATTTGATGTATTAATATGCCCGAGATATGACTGTAAAAATTTCATCAAAATTGATTAACCGGAGGGGGGACTTTACTTAATAAATTTTGTATCATTTTTACTTGTTTTTTTTTATTTACTCAAAAACGGTTTTAACGATTTTGATCAAACTGGGTATTTGATGTATGTTTATGCTAAAGATGCGATAGCCAACATTACATCAAAATTGATCAACCGGAGCAGGCATTTTATTTCATATTTTTTTCCCCAATTTTCACATTTTTTTCGATGATCTCAAAAACGGCTTTAACGATTTTTATCGAATTCGTCATGTTTAATGAAAATTAGGTGTTCTTTAATATCAGGTAAGCTTTATCATTATTAAAATGTTCTGAGGGTTTTTTTTTTAGGGGGTTGGGGCCTTTTTTGTTTCCTATAAAATACCTTTGTTTTTGTTAATATGGAGAAATTAACTGTCTCTCGTTACGCCTAAAAATAAGAAATGGCTAAATATGAGATATGATAAAAATAAAGAAAACATAAAGAGGAGAAAAAAAGAAAAATATTCAGTCAACAATATTCAGTCAATATTTGGTATATACGTACTAAAACTCGTTGAACCCACGCATGTGGAGTACGCCTTTAATGACAGACCATTGTTTATAATTAAAGCCGTTCTGTTCATTTGAGAAGTGGCAATTAGCAAAATGCATTAATTTCTAATCTAAGTAAGTTGGTAAGTGAAAGTTGTGTGTTGCGACCAAGCACCAGATTTTTTTTGTCTCTATTCCACGTTACCGACCTATCCTCTCTTTTACGGCGGAGGTAAAATCCTCTCTTTTAATCTTGACATAAAAAAAAAAAAAGTTCACTGTTCGGGAACTAACTGCTATGAAGAGAAAAATAAACAAGTCCCCTCTCCTAGCAATTCGAAGTAACGTTAAAAAATTGGAAAACGAATGGGATTGCTAACTAATTGGTCCATAAAATATGATAAAATGTATAACAGGAATATTTCTTCTACAACATTCCTAGACCGAACAAAAGCTGGATTCCATTAGGTAAGAAAAATAAAGTCCCGTCAGTAGCTACACATCTGTTAGCCGGGGCCATTTAGTTCCGTCATATAATTTTTTTACGGAATATCCGAAAAAAATGATTATCCGACGACGGATTAAGCGGCTACCACTGTATAATATACCTCAGAAATTTATCCAAACATACGGAGGAAGATATAAATATTTTTGATTTATACAAAAACATTTTTTAAAATATTTTTTGGTCAGGAACCCAAATACTCGTATTTTAACGTCCCGTAGGCTAAAACCAAGACTTTTACAAGACATTCTTTGATAGCATATGCATATTTACTTTACTACTTTTTTTTTCTTTCTAATTTAAATTTAATTCATAATTATAGTTTGTTTAATTATTGAATTTTACTTTTATTTTTATTTCTAATTGATGTATTATAAATTTGCTCTTTTAAGGGTGTCTCCTGCGTGAGACCATTCCCTCGCCTATTCAAATGTTAACCTTTGTATATAAATTATTGTACAGACCTACGAGCAGACCCTGCCACGCATTGCTCTGGCTCAGTAGTTAAAATGCGCTGAATTAGTTACATCATATTCTTTTTTGTAGTCAAATCAAAATTCCCTGATAAAGATAAAAATGTTTCAGCTAATCTAAAAACAAACGGGATTTAAAATAAAATTTTACGCCAAATTTAAAATTGTTTGATCAAGAATTTAGATGGGTTAAAGTATTTATTTTTTACATCTTACATTTGACCATAATGTTTTAATGAATGACACATGTAAAAAACACGGAGTTTCCTAGTCCAAGCCGGAAAACAATAGATTTATTCTTACCCTCCCTCTTAATATCGATAGAAAATTAAGTTTTGTGTCAATAAATCAACTTACGCCGCCATCTGTTGGAAATTTATAGAACAAATAATCACACTCACTGGTAGTATAATAAGCATTTAATTTGCAATAAAAGAATTATTGGAGTCAATAATCAATATGAAAACTATCCTATTTTTTAAGCTGGACAAATCTACGGTAGGACCTCCATTATCCGGGCCTCGATTAACCGGGGATCCAATTAACCGGGGTGTCGAGGAGCCAATTTTTTTATTTTATTTTAATAAGCTTTTTTTTTAATTTGTATGTCATTTATTTTGTATGTATAATATTTAAAAAAAATGTATACGTAAATATTTAACAATTAGACAATGGTTAACAATCTATAAGGAAATAAAACAATAAATGGAAAAACACAGAAAGCGAGTATTGTATTATGAGATGATTCCGGTATCTAATACTCCAATTCATAATCTAGGAACGGTATTGTTTTCAAGTCTTTCCAGGAAACTCCTACTCTAGCCTGTTTGGCTACAAAACGAATTATTGTGTGATCAGTTGTGATTTAGTCTCGATTTAAGTAATAGGGTGTATAAAAAAAAATGACCGTTTCGTCAAATGCATGAATTCCAAGGACTGTAAAGACGTTAATCCTATTTATTGTTTACCAACAAGTCCTGTACTCTTTAGAATGTTAATCCAACTTTATTTATCAACACTGGACTTACTCAATAATACCTCAGTTCACATCATGTTCACTGGAGAAGCAACATGACGGTGTCTTACGAAATTCTGGTTATTTTGAGACATTATTGGAAAAAACCGTGTTCTGCCGCTGAAGCGGCTCGTGAAATCAACAGAATTGAAGGAGAAGGTCTCCTTGACGAGCGTACCACGCGGCGTTGGTTCCAAAAATTTCACAGTGGAGATACGACCTTAGAACGGAAGAAGGGGTCAGGGCGACCATCGTTGGATATAGATGATGCTCTTCAGGAAGCTATAGACTCAAATCCAGCCACAAGTACTCGAGACCTTGCCAGGGAGTGCGGAGCGTCGAAAGATACTGTGTGTCGCCATCTACACAGCATGGGGAAGGTGAAAAGGAGCAGCAGACTGGTCCCACACGAGCTGACGCCCCAGCAATCAAAGGAAAAATTAAAAAATCTTGATGGGATCGAACTTCTTCCTCACCCACCATATAGCCCAGACCTTGCTCCACCAGATTTTTATTTGTTTCGGTCAATGGCCCTTTTCTTGAAAGGGAAAAAATTTGATACCTTTGAAGAAGTCGAAACAGCGGTGCAGGAATTCTTCGATAGCCATCCTAAAGAGTGGTACCAGCAGGGGATCATGCAACTGGCGGAAAGATGGCAAGCAACATTAGATAACAATGGGTTATATTTTGAATACTAATTTTATTGTAAAGTATAAAAAAAATATATATTAATTTTTTGTCTAAAACGGTCATTTTTTTTTATACACCCTATTACATACGATGTAACAAAAAGTCAGAAAAAAGAAAACGTGTCGCTTTAACGCTTGAAGAGATATTAACTATTATAAACAGATTAGAAAAGGGTGAAAGTTTTAAAAAAATTTCCGCTGAACTAGGAATCAGCGAACAAACTGTACGGGATATTTTGAAGAAGAAAAAATACATTTTCGACTTCGTATCGCCGTCGATTTATAATATATAAAAATGTAAAAAAAAAAAATCAATAAAATGTTTTAATTCGATTATCCGGGGTTTTCGATTATCCGTGGACCCCCATACCCATCATTACCCCGGATAATGGAGGTTCTACTGTACATACAATGAGCCAAATTTCATCAAAATCGGTTGAGTAGTTTCTGATTTTACCTCCGAAAAACATCGGGACACGAGATTTTTATATATAATAAAGATAAAGATAAAGATGTATGGCTTTCTAAAGCCGTGCTGGAATAAATAAAGATTAAAAAAAAACCAAAAAAATATTTTTCAAGATTAGTGAGAGACTGTTGACCCTCGTCAGTTTAATAAATCAATTAAAAATAATCACAATAGCCTCCTTCTCCCCCCCATCTACTCCTTTATCCCCTCCCTTCCACTCCCCTCCTCACCCCGGACTCCCTATCACCCTCCCCTATTATTCCCAGCCAGCCCGAGCTTTGCGGTCAAGGTCGGCAGTCAGGCTCCCCGAATACCCTCCAACTCTTGTACTGTCTGCCGAAGACACCGGCCTATCGGAAAACTATTCGATAGTAACATCTGAAGTTATCGTTAAGTTATTTTTAAGGCCCAGATATCGAAGGAGGTCTTCACTCATGTCAAAAATAAAAACATAACTGAATCAGTCGTTAGAGAAACTCGGCATGTCCAAAAAAATCATTTTCGTTTTATTATATTCTGAGCTCCTTGAATGCCGACATCAAATTGAAGAGATACCGAACAAGATCTATCGGCTTTTATAGACGATTCAAATAATCTTTGTCAGGAGAAACTCGACGAATCCAGGATATTAATCATCATCATATTGATGCAATCAAAGCAGTACATTTTGACGAAAAATTTTGCTTGTCTAAGAAACAGTAAAACAGATTATAATGAAAAACCAAAAATTTGAATCTTGCCCATTTTAACCGTATACAATTATACTTTGAACTAGCTGCGGGGCCCGGCTTCGCTCAGGGAGTTGTGGCATTGATGGAATGAAGGAATAATTTTAAAATGTAATAGTACAGAAAAATAAACCAAAAATAATCATGATTAAAACAAAATTTGTACCATCCTGAACCTTCGTTTTAGTATTAGTGGTAAGTTTCGAAACCTCAGAGTTCGCCCATATATGGTTTGAGAATCAGAGACCCTGTTAATGCGGTCATCTTGATGCGTTTTCTTCCCTTTTCTAGATTAAGAAAAATTATTATGGCAGCAAATATGTCCTGGTACGTACCATTTTTTATGGTTTCTATGTTCTGATTCCATTCTCATGATGATATCGCATCCTTATTAAGTTGAGTAACTTCTCCTTTTTCGAATTCGGTTGAAAATTTACGAACAGAACAGAAATATTATATGAACACTTTATTTTCGATATATATTCCATAAGGTTATATCTTTTATTCATATTATCTATAGGTTATCTATTATATAATGTGTTAGTTTTTGTTCGCTCACTACACTAATAAGCAATTTTTCTATTGTTGTAAATTTACTCTTATATTGTATATTGATTAAAGACAATGTTTCGACCAATTCTTTCCTCTTCTGTAAAACTTAATTCGCTTAGGGAATCCAGTTGGTTTTGTTTATTTTTAATTTCAATTCATTGCAAAGGTGTAATGTCCTTATTTAAAAATAAAAAGGAAAAAATAATTATTTATACATAAATCTCGTGTAATTTAAAGAAAACAGCTGAAGCTAAAACCATAACAAACCGAACTAATGAACGATAACCTTATGAATTGAGCTTAGCTAGCGCTCCTGGCTTCCAAATGTCGAACTAAATTTTTTCATTCATAACTCACCTGGGCTTATTAGAGGAGCTAATTACATGTAGCGAGAGGCTTAAAAATACAGCCCTTGTCCCTTCAATATTACACACTTATAATGAAAACTGAAACCTTCTTCATCGTTAGAAGCAATAGGGCAATTCGACGACATAACATTCTTGATAATACGTGTAGTTGTTGTTGAGCCTTTTCGGCACGCACATTGTACACTTTATAATATATATTGATTAGTTTTCATTTAATATACAATACATGTAACCTGGCAAGTAATTTCCAAAATATATGGTTTTTAACAATCGTTTGTCTCCCATAACCAGGGGAAACATAAGTCCAGAAAAACCTTTATTTTTCATATCTTTCGAATGAACATACATTCATCAAATCATGAAAAATGTATTCTAAGTAGGAATATGTGTTGGAGAAAATAATTTAAGTTAAGGAAATCTCTTAATGCAATAGTAGAGAAACGTTCTTTTCACTTTTCCAATAATTTGAATTTGTGTATTTGTTGAGTTTCTCAAACGACCGAATCAATTATGCTTACGAAAAAGTATTATAATATAATCGCAGCCTTAAAGTCCAATTATTATTACTTATACCGATCCTTGTTTTGATTCATTTCATTATAATTATTTATAACCAACGAAATCAAAATATACATCGCTATATCGAACCCAAAGTTAACAATAATAACAGAACTGTACAGTTCCATCTGGTCATAACGATACAGATTATCATAACGATAAGCACAGTACCGCTGAACAAGGCTAACATCCCCTATCTGATGCCAGAAAAAGTTATACACGATTTACGGTGTTGGTTTATATACATATATTGGAACATACATACACAGTTCAGAGGCCTACTGTCAGTGTTATCCTCTACAGCTTTCTCTATTATGGCGAGACTATATTTGCCAACGTGCTGTCAAGAAATCGATGGCATATATCAGAAGTTGCAGCGTTTTTGGCCATCGTTAATTGTGAGGGCCTATCCATACTTCTGAGCTTCCTTATGATTACACACACACACACACACATATATATATATCACAAATGTATACATTACCACTACTATGATTATTCTAAATTAAATACTTCATCCTGGAAAAACATACATATATTTTTTCTCCTTTATATTATTATGAAATTCTGTCACTTTTAGCCATTGCTTATTCATATGAAAATTGAGTGACAAACTTTATTAAATAAAGTGCCCCCTCCGTATGACCAATTTCGATGTAATTTTTGCTGTCACATCACGGGCATATACATACACCAAATACCCAATTTCAGGTTCGTACAGTTAATAGTTTTTGAGCTAGTTTGTTCACACATATAGACCATTTTGTGGAGCTCGGTTATTTGAACTCAGGGTACCCAAAAACGTGTATTTCCGAAGAAAACAGAAAGTCGACATTTTTCAAAACCGCAATACTTTCTTTTACTATATATTTGATATATAGTTAGGTGAAAGTAAAAAACAACGAATTAAAGACAGACCAATCTGGTCTATAACCTTACTTTAGGTTCCTAAAATTAATTAACCCATCTCTGCTCGAAATGAGTTAATTTTTGGAGTTAATTATTTTTATAATTAATCTGTGCTGCAGATAAAAAGACCTATATACTGTATACTTATCTCTGGTTCCTCTCTTCAATCACAGTTATTTTTCAGTGATTTTGTTTTTGTTCATTGTTCTTTTGTTAGTAGTTTATTCTTTTTGTAACAATCAGAGTCTGTTCGATAACAGAACCAAAAAGGCAAATAACATTCCTGACTCCGCTAAGATAGCCAAGTACCGAGTATTCCTACATTCTGTGCAACTTCTACCCCTATTTTATAATAAAGCTAATATTATCGTAGTACTAAGTACAAGTACTACTAATACTTTTTTTTTTGTTTTTAGTAAATAATGATTAATGATTAATTTTTGATTTGATTGATGATTAATTAATGATTTAATGATTAATAATTTTTAGTAAATAATGATATTAATGATTAATGAGAGAGCAAATGTATAAGGTAGAGGTCGAAAGTTAATTTTTAGAGAAGTTAGTTTTTTATTTAAGTTGATTAAATGCTATACTTTCTCTTACTATTTATTACTGATCGTAAGAAATAGGTTGTTGTTTGTAGTGTTTTTGTTTAACACGTTAGGTGCGGTATCGGTCCCCGGCGTCCGATGTCTAACATTCCCTTCATAACAGCCGATTTTCACATTAAAATGTCCGAAAGTCCGAACACTTCAAACACTCAATTTGGTCTATTTTTAATAAGATTATTGCATTTTAGTGCAGAAACTGTTGCTAATAGCTGAAATTCTATTGTTTTTTAGAATCGGACTCAGAGGTCCGATACCGGCCCTGAGTAATAAAACAAGACATCACCCTTCCGCGTCAGATAATATTGCAACGAATACCTTTATGGTTATCTTTAATTTTACGTGTTTGATTTTATACTATGTAGTTCTATTTAATTTCCTTAACATTCTTAAATTATTGCATAAATATGAGAAAGAAAACAATAAGAAATTTTTAAATACTTCTTACTAAATCTGTAATTATAAATAAAACTTACTGATATTTGCTTTATATAAATTCATTTCTTTAAAAAGAATTTTTTTTTTATCATATAGTGAGTTGTTGTAAAGCATTAAAAGATTCCAAAAAATCGTTTAAACATTGCAAAAATTATCAATATGGATGGTAATTCAAAATTCCAGCAGTTAAATGCTATTTTCGATAAAGTATGGCATAAATCCTGTATCGGAGCCCTGGGGCCTGTACTGCGCCTATTACGTCTAGTTCCAATCCTTATCAAGAGATAATGCCCTTGATACGCTCATTTAATTCACATTTCAGTAAAAAAATAACGCTTTCGTCAGATCATTCCCATCGGACCCCGACGTCCGATATCGTCTGTGGCTCATCCCAGCAGTCGGACCCCTGGGACCGATACCGTCCAATTCAGGATACCCCTAAAATACGCCGCCGCACCTAAGAGGACTGATCCAAACAACCAAAAGTGTTATGTTTAGGGTATAGTAACTACCCAATTGCATTATTCGCTTAAAAATACGAGGCTCGTCCAGGAAATAAGTTCCGTTTTTTTTTTTAAATCAAGTTTTTATTGAAAAAATTTGAAACTTACAAGTATTTTACTTAAAAATTACCTAACGTGTTAACGTCCCTTTTATGCTACTAAGGCTAATCGGACCCCCTTAAGAGATATGTAACAGAAAGTAAATAGACTTGTGAATAATTGAGAAATAAAACAAAGTTTGACCTTACACTACCACCAACCACCGCCTTACACGTCATCACGAATTTCCCAAGAATTAGAATTGCACAACCTTCAATGTAGTATTCTTAATAATAAATTTTTTTCAATAAAATATTATTATTCTTACTACTACTGACATCCTATATCTTACTTTACTACATACATCAAGTCGAAGTTTTGAAAGTAACAACAACAAACAAATGAACACATTTTATGTTACTTACCGTTGATGTCATCCCGGGGAAGTGGAGGATGATGGGATCCTCAGGCCACTCCTTTGCGACATAGAAGTGGAACTCCCAAACCCGGTCTTTCAGGTAAGTTTGTATGGTCTGATGGAACTGAAAAATCAAAAAGAAAAGTTGAAAACAAATCTTTTATTTATACCTACTATGTGGTAACACTTATGAGTCTAAATAATTTTATTGACGTAAAATTACAACCCAAAAGTCAAGAAAACAATTAGAAATCAAATTTGTAACAACTTTATGAAACATTAATAAGAAATGGCAATACAGCGACCCAGAAGTAACTGTGTTCTTAAGGTGAAACTAAGCTACTAGTCGATCGATTCTTATATATGATCTGCAATGGAACAACCCAGAATGCCTAGAACGTTTCAAAGATGTGATCACGTACTATAACATGATTATAATCTTACCAGGCATTTCTAGAACTTCTAGAACTTAGAAGAATTACAATGAAACAGAAAAAAACCGGTTTTGGTTTCACAGCACAATATAATAAGCAGTATATATATTATTTATTAATTTAATATATTTCTATATATATCTGTATATATGTATATGTTATTACCAATTATAATTAATACTTCCACAGCGTGATTCTGTTTATTTTTGCTTGTCCCAATTATTTAGATAACTAAGATCAACGGACCTTACTACCAACCATTACTGAATATTCTCCGGAGTATCTTATTTTTAGAACCCAGATATTCATATTAGGTCGTACCCGGCATTTATATTAGGGAGGGCCAAGAGGGAATAAACGAAAATTGATAAACGATTTCAAGCTTTATAATACGTTACTAGAACGGAAGAAACTAAAGCCAGGAAGAACAAGCGTGGTGCGGCACAGAATTGGCACTGGCGATGAATAATTAGGCTGCTGCCTGGGCCACTGAGTTAGGAATTAAAACTGACCAAAACACAGTAAACAGACCAGTTGTTGATTGTCTTTGACTCAGAGGCGAATTCAGCTCGCAATTTGGTGGGGGGGGGGGGGATCCTCCCGTCTCATGTGGATGACAGCACTATTCTTTAATGAGATTATTACATTGTGCTAACACGTTAGGTCCCCGGGGTCCGATGCCGTTCTCACTACATTCCCCTCTAAACAGCCGATTTTAATATGAAAATGACCGAAAAACCGAACACTTCAAACACTCAGTTTAGCCGATTTTTAATGAGATTATTGCATTTTAATGCATAAAATGTAGCTAAGAGCTGAAGTTCTCCTGTTTTTTAGAATCAGACACCGAGGTCCGATACCAATGCTATTTTCGATAAAGTATGGCGTAAATCCTGTATCCCGGGACTGTAGGACCCCAGGGGCCTATCCTGCGCCTATTATGTCTGGTTCTAATCCTTACCAAGAAATAATGCCCTCGAGACGCTCATTTAAGTCACTTTTCAGTCAAAAGATGACACTTTCGTCAGAGCATTCCCATCGGACCCCGACGCCCGATAGCGTCTGTGGCTCATCCCAGCAGTCGGACCCCTGGGACCAACACCGTTCAATTCAGGATACCCCTCAAATACGCCGCCGCACCTAACGTGTTAAGAAAGACTGCGATCCAAACAACCAAAAGCGTTTAGGTTATGTTTAGGACATAGTAACTACCTAATTGCATTATTCGCTTAAAAATTCAAAACAATTGAAAAACCAAAATATTTAGATCCGCCCTTGCTTTGACTTTTGCCCTCCCTCAAAGGTGATTACTCACCCGTAATCTGATTAAGAACTTTGTTATTAGCCTCTTGCTTAACATTCTTTTTCAAGCTATTCTTAGTTGCTTTTTGCATGCTTATAATGTTTATGTTTAGGGGAGGGCGGGGTTGGTGGGCAACCGTTTTCACTTATTTGATTGTTGAGTCGTTCCTGTCAATATAATCCGAATGGGGCTGATACCACTGTAAACTCCAAGTATTAGAGTACTTCAAGTATTTTTTTCACCACATAATATTTAATACTAAGTTCATAGAAAATTGAAGAATTCATCAATCCAGAGTATGCCAATTAACCCCCTGTGTGGGGCAGGTTGGCCTAGAAGGCGGGGTGGTTTAGCCATCTCATTGAAGTACTGCCTGACACTTATTATTGTTATTAAAAGCTGCACTATAATGGTATATTAGTTTTGAATCTATTTTTAACAGCTTTTAAGGGAAAATAGAATAAGACAGAAGTTGAGACTGTCGTCACTTTTCGCATAAGAAAAATTTCTCTCATCTTCCTCGCTGGAACTAAAGACAATTGGTAGTTTCACCTTTGATTATGTTTACCTTGCTTTTGTGAATTGCTAATGCGCCAAAAAAAAAGTTGAAGAGAGCCAACTAACCCCACAGGAGAGATCATATGAAAGATGACTGCCAGGACAGGGGAGAACAATCAAACAAGAAACTGGTTAGTCGAAAGGTTAGGTTTTTCAAAGGAGTTTGGGGATATGTGAACAGAATCGGAGTCAAATGTTTTTCCATGCCTTTAACCAACTTAACTGAAATATAAAAATTTACTTACATGTTGTAAAATCAATCAATGAAGCACACTCTTATCTACACTGTCAGCATCGGATTGAAAACTCAGGACAAGACTCCCGAGGTCGAGCGGGTCACATGGTACAATGGTGGGGCCTTCACAACAGGTGTGACGGAAACTATAAGCCAATGGCCAACCTACCCCCTAAGCCAACCAACCCCGCTCTCCCCTACTTAAAATATCGATTCTCTTCCTTTATGAATCCTCCATCATTTATGACAATTTTCTGAACACCGACCACTCCTACTTTTTCCTACATGCAGCAAACCCATGTCACACGTTAAAGACAACACATTATCAACTTTGCTGAATTAAAGTGAAGTGGGATACGCCGAGCATAAAAAACCTGCTATAAAGGTTAGCTTAATGTTGTTAATACATATTAAACCTTAAACTTCATTCTTTGTATAGTTTTTTGTATATATCCTAAAAATTGCTATCAGGATGAAGGAAAACTGGTTTCAAGTACAAGTACAAAACTGGTTACGGCCTTACCCAAACTAAACCTCTTTTAAAAACCATTGCAGAGAATTAATCAACTTAACTGGGTGTGCAATAGGGCGTTAATATTAAAAATAATGATGGAGGAGAATAATAAAAAAAAGGAAGAGCGGTGAAATTACAGAGAGAGAAAAACAAAACTTTTATTCTTAAGGAAAATTACAATTAATAAACAGCTCGAGCATTAGATAAAATGAAATAAAATAAAGCTGAACCATATGACACTTCTAATAACAACAATAACTTAAAAGGTTATGAATGAATAAAGATGAAGAAAAAAAGAAACTAGAATTCTTGAAATTAAATGAAACTTAGCACTAACAATTTTACAATGAATTAAGGCCTTAGAGCATGTTAAGATATGATCATGAAACATTTAAGAAAATTAAACAGAGATAAAGAAAACCAGACTAATTGACAGAGCTCTGTATTCTAATCCACTCCTGGTGATTAAAATAATTAGCTATTAAATACGGCGAACAAACCCACTAGTGTTTCTGAAGGCGAACTTCCGGTGAACTGAAACTCATAGAGATAGGCTTGGGTTGCACAATCTCCAACGTTGACCTCTCTTCTGCTCTGAGTCAATTCTTTGAAGAAAAATGGCAATTGCATATAGTAAGATCTTACTTACGTGGTCGACTAGCAATCTGACCAAAGATAGCACTTGCGTCGTGATGGCGGCCGGTGGCAGGATGATTGAGAGATGGAGATCTTAACGTGAAGGCAGTCGAGAGCAGAGTGAGTCGGAGTGGGGATGACGCACGTGGCGGTAGACATCCGACAGCTGATCTTCATGGCCTTCTTAACTTGCACTTAAGCTACGCACTTACAATAAGTTAGGAGGCATTGGATGGCGGGAAACATTGTTTTTAAATTCAAACAGTCTGAGACTGAACATCCCCCCCCCCATGGCGCGGATGCGGCATTATTGAGAGGGTAAGGGGCATAGGCGATTAACGGGACGTTTAAGCAAGCCTGAAGGGGTTAAGATGCTGGCCACTCGGGCTACATTGTCAGTACCTGGAAACAGCTCGACGACACGGGCGAGAGGCCAGTTAAGGGGAGGTTGATTGTCGGTTTTGACCAGAACGAGAGAACCCGGAGCTAATTCAGGAGAGGAGTCCGTCCAGCGGGAACGCTGTTGAAGAGTGTGCAGATACTCTACCGTCCACCGTTTCCAGAATGATTGGTGAAGTTTATCGACTAGTTTCCATCTTGTTAACCGATTAACCGGGGTGTCGGAAACATCGCGACTAGGTGGGGCGTTAAGAGGTCGGTGAATGAGAAAATGGCCAGGGGTTAAGGCTTCTAAGTCTTGAGGATCCGGAGAGAGAGCGCACAAGGGGCGACTATTGAGAACGGCCTCTATTTGAGTCAAGAGAGTAGAAAATTCCTCGAAAGACAGAATCTGGGAACCCATAACAGTACGGAGATGTCGCTTGGTGGATTTGACTGCAGCCTCCCAAAGACCTCCGAAATGGGGAGCACTAGGCGGGATAAAATGCCATTGAATTCCCAGGGCGGATGAGCGTTGTGATATTGCCTCGCGGGTATCAGCGTGTCGCAGGAAACGCCCAATTTCGTTCAGCTGGCGACTAGCCCCTACAAAATTAGTACCGTTGTCACTATAGATGTCAGAGGGAACGCCGCGGCGACTGCAGAACCGAGCGAAAGCGGCAAGAAATGCGGGGATGGAGAGCTCGGAGGCGAGTTCTAGATGCACAGCTTTGGTGGAAAAGCAGACAAAGGCGCAGATATAGGCTTTAGTGACGCGGCATCCCCGAATGCGGGCAGAAGAAACCGAAAAGGGACCGGCGTAATCGACTCCTACCTTAAGAAAAGCATACGTGGATGAAACACGGTCTTTAGGGAGCGAACCCATGGCGGGAATGAGTGGTTGGGGGTTGACTTGAAAACATCGGTTACACTTTGCTAGGCGATGGCGAACAACGTTCTTTCCGTCTAAAATCCAAAATCTCTGGCGAATGAATGAATGAGTAGCAGATGGACCGGCGTGTAAGTTGGTAAGATGAGCATTATCGATTATTAAGTGAGTGAGGGGGTGATCCTTAGGAAGTAATGCCGGGTGTTTAGCATCAAACGGGCGAGGAGCAAGATGAAGACGACCGCCTACGCGCAAAAGGCCGTGGGAATCGATGAACAATTGTAAAATGCGTTTAATGCGCAACTTGGAGGCGGGTTCTGACGCGGCTTTATATTCATCTGCTAGCGCGACTTGTTGGACTCCGCGGACTAGGGTATCAAGTGCCATGTTTAGTTCAACGGCGGAAAGAAACCCGGTGTATCGGCGATCAGGATTCCTACAGTTGTGGGCGAAGCGGAGGCACCAGGCGGTGATTCTCTGGAGTTGAGTCAGGGAAGAATATCGACTTTCCTAGTCGAGGGAAGTTAGGGCGACACAAGTGATGATTTCTTTGGAGATTCGACGCTCCTTGTTAACGGCGTCAGGCGGGGAATCTATATGCGATTTTGGCCATTGACTAGGCGGTTTTGATAACCAGGAGGGACCTGTCCACCACAGAGGATGACGGGTGAATTCATGGGGGAATAGCCCCCGAGAGGCACAATCGGCGGGGTTTTCCTTACCGTCAATGTGACGCCATTGAGAAGGGGAGATAACTTCCTGTATTTCAGTGACGCGATTGGCCACGAAAGTTTTCCATCGGTGCGGTTCGCCGCGAATCCAGGTGAGGGCTACCGCGGAATCGGAGAAAGCAACGATATCTTCAAATGGTTGAGGGAACATACCGAGAATTTTAGTGGTCAATTTTGCTAAAAGGTGAGCTCCGCATAATTCTAACCTAGGAAGGGATACCTTTTTGAGGGGAGCTACGCGGGACTTAGCTATGAGTAGATGAACCGCGATTTCACCGGCGGATGAGGTAGAGTGGAGGTAAATGGTGGCCGCGTATCCTAATTCTGAAGCGTCGCAGAAGGCGACCAGTCGTTGACTGCTGCGGGATTCCTGATAGAAGGGGAAACGGCGAGGGATGGATATCTTTGATACAGATTCAAGTTCGTTTTGAAAAATGTCCCAATCGCGGGTAACATCGGCGGGGGCAGGTTCATCCCAATCGGAGTGTCCAATCCACAGGCGTTGAATCAATAACTTGGCGGTGAATGTAACAGGCACTAACCATCCAGGCGGGTCATAAATGCGAGCAAGTTTAGACAATATCAACCGCTTGGTAGCCGGTAATTTATTGGAACAGAACCGGTAAGAGAAGGCATCGGTATCGGCAGACCATATTAACCCTAGAATTTTAATGGTGGGCTCATCAGTCGTGTCAAAATCAAAGGCGTGGGGTCCGATACGACAATGGTCGGCGGGCAAATTGGCGAGGATATCGGGATGATTGGCGGCCCATTTTCTTAGTTCAAATCCCCCGGCGTGCAAAAGAGCTATTAAATTATCCCTTAACTGAATGGTTTCGGCGAGTGAGGAGGCTCCGGTGATTATATCGTCCACATAGGTGTCATCGCGTAGAACCGGGGCGGCACTAGGGAAACGGTCCCCTTCATCTTGAGCTAATTGGTGAAGTGTCCGAATGGCTAGGTATGGAGAAGAACTAACCCCGTAAGTGACCGTGCGGAGGCGGTAAGAGCGCACAGGCTCTTCGGGTGAAAAACGCCATATGATTCTTTGAAGGTCTTGGTGTTCCGGGGGAACTAAAATTTGGCGATACATTTGCCTAATGTCCGCGGTGAAAATATATCGGTGAGTACGTGAGCGGGTGATAAGGGTAACAATGTCCGTTTGAAGCTTGGGCCCGGTGTAAGAAATGTCATTGAGGGATTTTCCATTAGATGATTGTGAGGAAGCGTTGAATACCACCCTAATTTTAGACGGAGGGTCATCAGGTCGGTGAACAGGGTGATGAGGAAGATAATAGGTGGCACCGCGGGCGTCATCAGGATCCGGAACTAAGGACATATGGCCGAGGTCAAGATATTCGCGCATAAAGGCGACATAGGCCTCCCGGAGAATAGGTTCGCGTTGGAGGCGGGCTTCGAGACGGTGAAATTGTTTTAGAGCTCGGTAATAAGATTCTCCTAAATCAACAGATTTTAGTGGTAGAGGGATGATGTAGCGACCCTCAGAGTTCCGGGAGACGGACCTTAGAAATAGATCCTCACACAACTGTTCTTCAGCAGAGAACTTGGGGGAAATGGCGGACACTTCTTCGAGATCCCAGAATTTTTTCAACTCTTTATTGAGTTGGAGGTTGGTGAGCGCATTAAAGGCTCTTAGTGCTTCTGGAGGACTGGGAATTGCAGGAGAGAGATCTTTGGCAAGTGAAGTAGTCAGGCTATCAGCCTTGGGTGCAGGCGGAAAATGATGAGAACGGCGGCGAGGAGGTGGGCGATAGGTCTTACCTTCGTTGTCGATCACGTCTTTCGACCATGTAATACGGCGTTGGTTGGCTGGGGGGCGACAGTTCCCCATGATACACCAGCCAAATACAGTTTCAAGGGCGATGGGTCCGCCCTGAGATACGGGAGCGATCCCCAGAATGATGAGGGGAAGGACGTCTATACCTAACAGGAGGTCAATCTCCCCTGGTTGACACAAGGAAGGGTCGGCGAGTGGTAACTGAGTAATATGCGGCCAACGGGACAAATCTACATGGGAAGTAGGAAGAATGTCGGTTATTTTCTTAATAACAAAGAGCCGTACCCTAAGTGACGAGGAGTTCGGGACTTCTAGAGAGGCGGTAGTATACCCTGGGCAAGAAATGTTTGAAGGGCCCCCAAGAACATTAACTCCGACGGGCGAGGGTGTGACAGGCAGCCCTAGGCGAGAGGCGGAATCGGCGGTGATGAAGCTTACCTGGCTTCCGGAGTCAAGAAGGGCGCGGAGAAGCTTGGGAGGATAAATAGGACGTCGAACCGCAATCTGCGCAGTTGGAAGGAGAGCAGGCGAAAAATTCCCAAAGGAACCTAATAACGTTAACGGCGGAAAGGATTTGGTGCTTACATCAGGAGACGGCGAGCGGCACTGGCGAATAGGACAGCGGCTGGGAGACGGCGAAGAAGCATGGTGGTTGAATGGCGCGTCACTCCTACTCGATGAGCGGTGGACAGGGTTAGCAATGGTTACCGGCGAGGGTTGATCATCTGGGCGAGTAGGAGCGAGAGCGGGAGTGTCGGCGGCGGTAGGTAGTCAATTATCGTGACCGGCGGCCCCTAATGTAGGTGATCGGCGAGCAGGTGAGGTTCCATGCGGTGGAGAAGGCCCCCTCGAAGATTCATTGTGATAGGGGCGGAAGGACCCCCCCGGATGGTGATAAGAAACGGGGGCAGCGAACGGCGAAGGCGGCGAATTTTCATAGGACCTTCGGGCATGATCATGGGAATTAGGCGAACGTCTTTGTGAGCCCCGTGGAGGAGATGGCGGTGCCGCGTGGAACACCGGTAGAGGCGGCGAGGAGCGAGGTCCTTGCGAACGGACCGGGGGGCGTTGGGCCGAATAGCGGCGCGGCTGAGAAGTTCGGACGGTGGGAGAAGCTGGCCGGGGTGAACTAGGCGGAGAGCGCGGACCCGCCTCTGGGCGCGAGGATTCCGAAAACCCCCTATGTAACAAAGTATGATGAAATTCCTGACAGTTATGACAGCGCTGGCTAGACTGACATTGATGTTGTGAATGGGCCCCCAAACAGTTATAACATAGCCCTGATCGGCGAATAAATTGTAATCGGTCCCGGCCGGAGAGTTCCTTGAATTCACGACAGTGATAGATGTTATGGGCCTCTCGGCAGTAAGGACATTGAATACTGGAGGCGAAGGCACGCGTTACGCGATTGACAGGGCGCGGTGGTTGGCGAATAGGCGAAGCTTCCCGTTTCCTAGGGGGAGGTGATCCGGAAACGGAAGTGGACGCTATTTGGAGACGGTTGATGTAACCCAACAAATCTGTGAGGGTAGGAAAGTCTTCGGGATGGTGAAATTTGAATTCCTTCTGCGTGACCGGATCTAGACTGCGGAACGCCATGAAATATAATAAATAATCGCTTAGATTCGGAATAGCCATTGATTTTAATTGTTGCCCCAATTCAGAATAGATCTTTAAATATTTCTCAAGAGCTTCGGGAGATGGGCGTGAAATCGGCGGGAAATTCAACATATCCGTCAGGATACGGGCGGCGAGAGTCGATGCGTTATCGTAACGCTTGGTCAATGCGTCCCAGGCAATAGTATAATTTGAATCTAAATTGTCTAAATGACCTATGACGGATAGAGCCTCGCCCGATAGACAACTCTTTAAATAAGTAAGCTTCATCCCATCACTTAAACTATCATTATGGTGAACGATAGGGAGGTAAGTAGTTTTAAAAATTTGGAATTGAGAAATATCCCCGTTAAAAGTGGGCAAATTGAGTAAGGGAAGTCGCATTTCCGTGAACCGGTGAGCTGAGGGAGGAACTGGTGACGCGGATGCCGATCGGTCAGGCACTCTAGACTCTAATTCTATGATATCTAATTGCGCTTGTATGAATTGTTCCTCCACATCTTCGGGAACCCCTCGATCTAAATTGAAACATTCCTCGACAAGGGAGTTGAAAGTTACTCGCATCTCTTCTATTAATTGATTTAATTTTTTAATGAAAACCTTTGATACTTGGAAATCCCGGCGATCCAATGCCTCTTTACATTTTTCGGAAAAGGTAGAAAATTGTTCTAATGATTTTATCAGAATGGCCTTACGGGCACTCACCCCTAAATTATTTGATTTACGGCGATTTCCCATGATTACAATTACAATATACAAAAGAAAACGGGGTGCTGAAAAGAATTACAATGTTAGAGATAATATAAGAATTAAAGTAATAAAAATGATAATAATAGTAACAATAGAAAATAATAGAGCTAAGAAGAATGAGAACTTATCTTAATACTCAGAACACAATGACTCACAAAAGAAACAGAACAACAATGATGATTCAGCTTTACCAGGAATGACACTAGACAATGGCGAAACAAGTTTTCTGAAATGTAAACAAGTCTCTCAGCGGTTAAATAATATTTAATTTTATTAATTAAATTCCCGGGTTTCGGCACCAAAATGTGCAATAGGGCGTTAATATTAAAAATAATGATGGAGGAGAATAATAAAAAAAAGGAAGAGCGGTGAAATTACAGAGAGAGAAAAACAAAACTTTTATTCTTAAGGAAAATTACAATTAATAAACAGCTCGAGCATTAGATAAAATGAAATAAAATAAAGCTGAACCATATGACACTTCTAATAACAACAATAACTTAAAAGGTTATGAATGAATAAAGATGAAGAAAAAAAGAAACTAGAATTCTTGAAATTAAATGAAACTTAGCACTAACAATTTTACAATGAATTAAGGCCTTAGAGCATGTTAAGATATGATCATGAAACATTTAAGAAAATTAAACAGAGATAAAGAAAACCAGACTAATTGACAGAGCTCTGTATTCTAATCCACTCCTGGTGATTAAAATAATTAGCTATTAAATACGGCGAACAAACCCACTAGTGTTTCTGAAGGCGAACTTCCGGTGAACTGAAACTCATAGAGATAGGCTTGGGTTGCACAATCTCCAACGTTGACCTCTCTTCTGCTCTGAGTCAATTCTTTGAAGAAAAATGGCAATTGCATATAGTAAGATCTTACTTACGTGGTCGACTAGCAATCTGACCAAAGATAGCACTTGCGTCGTGATGGCGGCCGGTGGCAGGATGATTGAGAGATGGAGATCTTAACGTGAAGGCAGTCGAGAGCAGAGTGAGTCGGAGTGGGGATGACGCACGTGGCGGTAGACATCCGACAGCTGATCTTCATGGCCTTCTTAACTTGCACTTAAGCTACGCACTTACAATAAGTTAGGAGGCATTGGATGGCGGGAAACATTGTTTTTAAATTCAAACAGTCTGAGACTGAACACTGGGGTAATTAAAAGAGGGAACAACTTCACTAAACTATTTTGCTCCTTGAGTGACAGTAAACGTATTTACAGATGCAATAAACTATGATGATATCCAACTCCTTCAACATTACACCAAACCTAAATATATAAATGCCTTCCAAACAAGAAGAAACGCTAGGAACCTACTAGAGTTAACCTTCTATTTATCTATTTTCATGAACAAAATAGGCAGCTCATTGTTAGACTGTTTTTACTTTCACTTACCTATATATGAAATATATAGTAAGTGGAAGTATTGCGATCGTGAAAATTTTCGACTTCCGGTTTTCAACGGAAATACACGTTTTGGGACCCCCTGAGTCGAAATAACCAAGTCCCGCGAAATGGTCTGTGTGTGTGTCTGTGTGTGTGTGTGTGTGTGTGTGTGTGTGTGTGTGTGTGTGTGTGTGTGTGTGTGTGTGTGTGTGTGTGTGTGTGTGTGTGTGTGTGTGTGTGTGTGTGTGTGTGTGTGTGTGTGTGTGTGTGTGTATGTGAACAGACTAGCTCAAAAACTATAAACCGTGGGAACCTGAAATTGGGTATTTAGTGTAGGTATATGCCCGCAATGTGACAGCAAAAATTTCATCAAAATTGCTCAAAGGGAGGGGGTACTTTATTTAATAACTTTTTACGTTTTTTTCGATTTTCTCAAAAACGGCTCTAACGATTTTGATTAAACTGAGTATTTGATCTATTTATATGCCTGAAATATGACTGTAAAAATTTCATCAAAATTGATTAACCGGAGGGGGGACTTTACTTAAAAAGTTTTGTATCATTTTCACGTGTTTTTTTTTATTCACTCAAAAACGGTTTTAACGATTTTGATCAAACTTTGTATTTGATGTATTTATATGCCCGAGATATGACTGTAAAAATTTCATCAAAATTGATCTACGGGAGGGGGGACTTTACTTAATAAATTTTGTATCATTTTCACATGTTTTTTTTATTTACTCAAAAACTGTTTTAACGATTTTGATCAAACTTGGTATTTGATGTATTTATATGCCCGAGATGTGACTGTAAAAATTTCATCAAAATTGATCTACGGGAGGGGGGACTTTACTTAATAAATTTTGTATCATTTTCACGGGTTTTTTTTATTTACTCAAAAACGGCTTTAACGATTAACAAAAATGAGATATAAATGTAGAAAAATGTGTGACTTTAGGAAATGATAATTAGCAAAACACGTCAATTTCTAATCTAAGTAAGTTGGTAAGTGAAAGTTGTGTGTTGCGCGCACGCACCAGATTTTTTTATATTCCACGACGGGTGATATACATATGATAAGAAGTGAAATGAAATCTTTATTTGTATTTGTGGACACTACCCCGTCGAAATAGAGTTTTGGTAACATTTATTTTTCCATTCCAAGTTGGAGAAAAAAAAAAAAAAAAAGAAAAAAAAACAGACAATATTTACAATTAATTAGTAATCGGAACATACTTTATTACAGATTTAAGACAGAGTTAGATTTACAAACATGTGTTTTATCTTATAACAATTCAAAATAAAATTCCTTTGGATAAGTGAATACAGAAGGAAGTTAAAATTGTTATTAATTTTAGTAATTTAACGTAATATTTGTTGCTAAAGCCATTGTACACGGGGCAGGTGATGAAGAGATGATCGATTGTTTCTTCCTCATTACTGTTGCAGATGGCGCACAATTCTCTACTGTCTATTGTATGGACTCATCTGTTTACTCTGATGCGCAATATATTCACATTACTGGCTCTTAAGTGACTTATTAATCAAAGTTTCAGTTTATTGACTCGCCAAGTAACGTATGTTTGAGTCTGACCTAATTAGCATAAGACTATAATTATGATTAGAGTTGTTTGCTCAATGAATTGAAACTATATGGATATACACTCAGAAGCAAAAAAAAAAAAAAAAAAAAAAAAGCGGACACCCTGAATTTACCCCATAATTATAGTAAATACGATTTTTTCTAAAATTAGTTTCTTTAAATGTTTTGTAAACAAACTCTGCCAATAACAAATAACTTTTTTATTTACACGATTTTAAATTTTAAAAAATAAGTAATTATCACTTCTTTTAAAATTAATAATTAAGTTTAAAATAATAATTGATGAATAAGTTATTAGGCCTGCTACTAACGGCAGTATTACTTCCCCCTCCCCTTACATGGCGAAGGTTCCGAATCCTGTCAGGCATTGAAGAAATTACATTTTGGACGTACTCTGCCGGCACAACGCAGAGTTTGTTTGTTGTAGTTCATACTTCACGAAGCGCGATTTGATGCTGCCTTACGTAACTAGGCGGAGGATAACGATGCCTCTCCCTAAATAAGTCCACAAATGTATAATAAACACAAATGTTCTATCGGACACATATCGGGAAATCGTCGATGGCTGTCCAAAACTGTGATTTCAACATGCTGCAAGTATTCGGTAACAATTTTTGCAGTATGCGGCTTGATGCATTATCGTGCATCAAAATGAACTGTTCACCAATAAATGGAGCAAATGGGATTACAGCCTCTAAGAGTACTCCCTCAATGTACCTCTGAGCAATCAAAACCCCATTATCAATGGAAATAAGTTCGGTACAGGCGTGGAAATTTATTCCTCCCCAAACCATAAGTGATTGCCTTTAACCCTTTAACCGGGCGGGACGAATATATGCGTCCTGAAATATATGTTATTTTTATTATTATTTATATATGTATATATAATTATTTAAATTTATATATATATATATATATATATATATATATATATATATATATTCACATAGATACATGTATCTATGACTAATACTTTTGTTGTACGAAAATATAAGTCCCACCAGTTCCAGGGCAAAACATATATTTCAAGGACGCATTTATACGTCCCGCCCGGTTAAAGGGTTAAGAATGGCTGTGACTCGCGAAGAGTACTTTGAGCAAAGCTCTCCCCTGGTCGTCTCCACGCTCTGTCTCGACCGTCTGAATGGTACAGACCGCAGCGAGACTCGTCTGTGAATTAAACAGCTCCCTATTGCTCCATAGTCCAATGCTGGTCAGCAAATAAATGCCTTTCTCTCCGCTCTTCTATAACAGCCTGAAGACAAATGAACAAAAACTAATGAATACCTAATGCCTTATCAAATGCTCTTTATAATTCTGAAGGGATTATTTCCATAGACATTGACCCTACCTACTCCGTGCTAACGAGATTACCCATAATAACAAACAAATTCATCATAATCAGCATTTAAAATCAAAAATATTAAGTGTCCGGTTTTTTTTTGCTGTCGAGTTTATAACGATTAGAATTCAAAAATGATTGGATATATAATCATATTTCGGATATATGATGCTATTTTGGATATACAGTAAACCCTCATTATTACGTACTCGGATATAACGAACACCTCGATATAGCGAACCAAAATACTATCCCCCCAAAATTACCATTAAATTTCTTCTGAACCCTTCCCAGCGAAATCCTCGGTTAGTGCGAACTACGACCTAAATTTTATGCCTGAGAATTATTATATTCTGTTATAGCGAACTGCTAGAATTTTTATTATTATTTTTTTTTTTTTTTTTACTTTATTACGTAGAATGAGTGCGGGAAGACGAAGTAGCTCCAGTTTCTAGAATTGAGGTGTTTTTTTAATCTTAACTAATCCGATTTGCTTTTGCTCTCTCTAATTCCATTGACTTTTTTCTCAAAACTAGGTCAATTCTGTTTCGACTTCTGTATTATTCGAATCAGTGTTCTGTAGTCGTTTATAGTGTTTTTTAGATCCACAATGAATTCGTTGGTAAACGTGTGTCACAAACGTAAATCCTTATCAATCGAGGAAAAATTAAAAATTCTCAAGGATATTGAATCAGGAATTCTAAGTAAGAAAACCATCGCAGAAAAATATGGAATTCCAAAATGAACATTGTCAACCATTATAAAAAAATAAAGATAAAATAGATTCAACCGCAGCCCAAGGATTAACTTCAGCATCAAATAAACGACTGCGCTCTGCCGGTTATGAATATTTGGAAAAAAAATTGATAAATTGCTTTAAACAAATGAGATCTCAAATACCAATCTTAGACCGTCTTATTAAAGCTAAGGCTAAAAAACTCTCAAGTGAACTTGGCAGGTAAATAATTGAATCTCATTGTTTAATTAATATGTAGTTTATCTAAAAATTAATTACATACACGCGATTTAATTTAACCAGTTCTAATGAATGAATTTTCTTCGAAATATGATCAAATTAGTGCGGCCATTGGCTAAAAAAAAATATTAAAAAAAAAGAATCCTCGGTTATAACGAATCTCGTAATAGCGAACTATGAAAATCAAACCCCCTACTAGTTCGCTATATCGAGGGTTTACTGTATATAGAGGTGGAAGGGGTATCTATTACCTTTTTTATCGATTTATCGGATTTAATGAAATTTGAAACACTCGTCGCTCAAAATACAAATATAAGTATTAATAAATTAATTGCACATAAATTTTATTACGAATAGGAAACGGTATGGTGTGGGGATATTAATAACCTTTTACCGGTTTATCTGATTTCGACAACTTTTTTTTTAAACATTTATTGATATCTACAACTGTATAAAATCATACATTTAGTAAATGTGAATACAAAGATAAAAAAAGGTATTATATGGATAAACTTGTAGATAAATTAAACATCGGTAGCTTTCTAATAATAATTCTAAATTAGAGGCCATCTTCTTTAAGAGTAAGTTAATTCCATATAAATTTGTATCGGGGCACACACATTATTACCCCGGCTACTTTCCTCTATAATGATAATATTTGGGACGAGAAACCAAGAAACATGATATTTACGTCACCATGTCTGGAAGTTAGTTTACCATTAGAAGATTCAGTGAAAAATCTATTAAAGAAATTTATGATCGCTGGACAAGCGATTTCATTAAAAATTGTAAAGAAACGAATTTTTCTCTCTAATCTTACAACTAAGAAAATTCGTTTAAAATAATACAACAAATATTTGATTTAAAATAGTGGAAACTTACCTTAAGCGAGGAAGGTAGATATTTTGCCAGGACATTTAGTATTTCCGGTAGTTCACTGATAGACACGAGTCGAAAATTTTTTCCTTCCTGTATTACTTCCATAACTGAAAAAAAAATTGAAATATAGATACATGTACTTATAAAAACAAAACAATTTTTAGCTAAATTTCTTAATACTAGATTATTCTTAATTGGTTCGATGCTCAAAGATTTTGAAAGAATCAAAATTTATTAGTTTTGCAGAAAGAAACTTTTGTTGGACAATTAAAAAAATATTTTTTATTTTTACACCTAACGGATTTACAACTTCCTCTAATACAATTCTCTACAATTCATAAAAAATGATCCGCTACCCAAAAATTATTAAAATATCAACAACTTTTTCAGGTTAAGTGATTATGATCGCCGTGTAATTGACACCGAATTTTCGATAGATTTATTGACTTATATAAAATATAATATAGGTCTTAAATGGTAAAAACTGGCAACCATTGGTTAATTATTGTAAAATGACCTAACCATATTTATTCATACGCTTCATAGCTAATTCATATGCTTATATGTCTTGCTTACATGTTATGTAGCTCTGATATTGTTATATTAAATATTATATATTAAATGTAAATTATTACATGCGAATATACATATAGTAATTTATGTAAATCATAATCAAACTCGAGTATGAGTGAAGGGATTAGAGGATGTCTAGCTGTACTGGCTTCTGATATTCCCGTATAATTCCCGCATATCCCCCTCCAACTCCAAATTAAAAGATAGTGGCGACAATTTATTATTATAAAGTCATCACATGTTAATTTGTATATCATAATTAAGCCCAGGATTTATTTTAAAATTTTTCATTTTGTAACACCGATAGGAATATAGATGGATAATATGGTGAATCAAGTTCGAAACGAGAATTTCATCCAGGCCGCTCTAAAGCAATACTGTTTTAGTTATTTCTAATGTTTTAATCTAGTATTTTTAATCTTATATATGTATTTTAAGTTGCTTTTCGGAAGATCAACAATATTATATTCAAATAATTCAGTGGTGAAAAATCAAATCCTTCTTATTTTTTATATTTTTATTTAAAAACAAGTCAAGTCTTAAACATTTCTTTTTTTCGGAATTTCTCCCATCTTCAACGTTTTCTTTTTCCACCTATCTCTATTCCTTTCTTTGTTTGTTCTCTTTCTTTCTAATTTTTTAGTTTTTCTGTTTTCCATTATTTAACATAATTGGTGATTTTTAATTATACTGAGTATCTGACAAAGATAGGAACATATAGTATGTTTTGTACATAATAGGATAAACCATACAGTTTTTGGTACTCAATACAATTATTGGCACCCCAACTTTAACTTAAAGAAATAGGTAAACAAGTCCTAATTTTATTACAAGATATACATGAGTATTATATTTGAAGGGTCCACTAAGTCATCTATGAAGTAAGACTTTAACAAACTAACCATAGGGAAGATTTCACAATTAAATTCACAGGGTGCCAATAACTATATTTGGCACTTCTAACAATAAATATTGCCATATTGTAAAACTATTGAACTTATGACCCAAAAAAACCTCTCGAGTCTTTAAGAGGATAGATAATGGGGAGCTATAGGAAGTTTCTATTTGATCCCTACACAAAAAGAATTTTTTTTTTAATTTCACCACAGAAACTTAGTCTTAAGGGTGTCAATAACTGTACGGTTTACCCTACTGGTGATAATATAATTTTTATTACAACTAAAAATTATCAATAATGTTAAATAATGGAAAATAGAAAACTTACTATAAACAGATATAGGTGAAAATAGATAATGTAAAAGAAAACCCTGAAGATTGAAGGTATTTCGAAACGTAGGTTGAGAAATGTTTAGGATTTGACTTGTTTCAAATAATAAGCATATAAAAGTAAGGAAGATTTGATTTTTCTCCAATGAGTTGTATGAATATATTTTTACTTTCACTTACCTATATAGGAAATATATAGTAAGTGGAAGTATTGCGATCGTGAAAAATTTCGACTTCCGATATTCAACGGAAATACACGTTTTGGGGCCCCCTGAGTCCAAATAACCAAGTACCGCGAAATGGTCTGTGTGTGTGAACTGACTAGCTCAAAAACTATAAACCGTGCGAACCTGAAATTGGGTATTTAGTGTATGTATATGTCCGCGATGTGACAGCAAAAATTTCATCAAAATTGCTCAAAGGGAAGGGGTATTTTATTTAATACCTTTTTAAGTTTTTTACGATTTTCTCAAAAACGGCTTTAACGATTTTGATTAAACTCAGTATTTGATCTATTTATATGCCCGAGATATGTCTGTAAAAATTTCATAAAAATTGATCAACCGGAGGGGGTACTTTACTTAATAAATTTTGTATCATTTTCACGTGTTTTGTTTTATTTACTCAAAAACGATTTTAACAATTTTGATCAAACTCAGTATTTGATCTATTTATATGCCCGAGATATGACTGTAAAAATTTCATAAAAATTGATCAACCGGAGGGGGGACTTTACTTAATAAATTTTGTATCAATTTCACGTGTTTTGTTTTATTTACTCAAAAACGATTTTAACGATTTTGATGAAACTGGATATTTGATGTATGTATATGCTAAAGATGTGATAGCCAACATTTCATCAAAATTGGTCAAACGGAGCAGGCACTTTATTTCATAATGTTTTTCCAATTTTTACCTTTTTTTCGATGATCTCAAAGACGGCTTTAACGATTTTTATCAAATTCGTCATTTTTAATGAAAATTATGTGTTCTTTAATATCAGGTAAGCTTTATTATTATTAAAATGTTCTGAGGGGGCTTAAATGGGGAAGGGGCCTTTTTTGTTTTCCTATAAAGTACCTTTGTATTTGTTTATATGAAGAAATTATCTGTCTCTCGTTTTGCCTAAAAATAAGAAATGGCTTAATATGAGATATGATAAAAATCAAGGAAACATATAGGGGAGAAAAAAAGGAAAATATTCAGTCAACTCATAAAACTCGTTGAGCGCAAGCGGAGTACGCCTTTAATGACAGACCATTGTTCATAATTAAAGCCGTTCTGTTCATTTGAGAAGTGGAAATTTACCAAACGCATTAATTTCTAATCTAAGTAAGTTTGTAATTGAATGTTGTGTGTTGCGCGCACGCACCAGATTTTTTTTTTATATCTAGTGATGTGAAACTATCGATAGTCTGCGGTGATGACCGAGGGGAGTGGGGTATTATAGGAGCTATAATACACGTTTCAGTTTGCACTTTTTTTTTCTTTTTTATTAGGTAATAAGATGAACATTTATGTGAACAGAGGATGGGTTCCATTGTAATTTGAAATATTTTAATGAAAATTATTTTTTGTCATATAAAAACTTAAAAACTTTATATCAAAAGATAAAAAAAAAAATCTGGTGCGTGCTCGCAACACACAACTTTCACTTACCAACTTACTTAGATTAGAAATCAATGCGTTTTGTTAATTGCTACTTCTCAAATGAACAGAACGGCTTTAATTATGAACAATGGTCTGTCATTAAAGGCGTGCTCCGCATTCTTTTTTTCTCCTCTATATGTTTTCTTTATTTTTATCATATCTCATATTTAGCCATTTCTTATTTTTAGGCGTAACTAGAGACAGTTAATTTCTCTATATAAACAAAAACAAAGGTACTTTATAGGAAACCAAAAAAACAAACAAACAAAAAAGGCCCCTACCCCATTTAAGCCCCCTCAGAACATTTTAATAATGATAAAGCTTACCTGATATTAAAGAACACCTAATTTTCAGTAAACTTGTGGAATTTGATAAAAATCGTTAAAGCCGTTTTTGAGATCATCGAAAAAAAGGTAAAGATTGGAAAAAAATTATGAAATAAAGTGCCCCCTCCGTTTGACCAATTTTGATGAAATGTTGGCTATCACATCTTTGCCATATACATACATCAAATACCCAGTTTGATTAAAATCATTAAAACCTTTTTTGAGTAAATAAAAAAAACACGTGAAAATGATAAAAAATTTATTAAGTAAAGTCCCCCCCCCCCCCCGGTTGATCAATTTTGATGGAATTTTTACAGTCATATCTCGGGCATATAAAAAGATCATATACTCAGTTTAATCAAAATCGTTAGAGCCGTTTTTGAAAAAATCGAAAAAAACTTAAAAAGTTATTAAATAAAGTACCCCCACCCTTTGAGCAGTTTTGATGAAATTTTTGCTGTCACATCGCGGGCATATACATACACCAAATTCACAATTTCAGGTTCGCACGGTTTATAGTTTTTGAGCTAGTCTTTTCACACACACACACACACACACACACACACACAGACCTTTTCGCGGGACTTGGTTAATTGGACTCAGGGGACCCCAAAACGTGTATTTCCGTCGAAAACCGGAAGTCGAAATTTTTCACGATCGCAATACTTCCACTTACTATATATTTCATATATAGGTAAGTGAAAGTAAAAACTGTATTTACAGGAAAGCTATACCAACCCTCTTCAAGGAACCATGCAACCAGGATTCCCAGCTGTCGAAGTACTTGATTTGACATGACAACATTCTCAACGCTCGAATGTGTCGGAGGTTTTGAAGAAAAAGAGGACATTGCAGTGACATTTGTCCAGACATATCTTTGGACGTGCATAATTCAAAAAAAATGTTAATAGTGGTCGAAAATATTTCGATAGTCTCGATAGTTTAAAAACTATCGATAGTCTCGATAGTATCTATATTACATCATGTTTTTGTTTACGTTACAATATTAAGTTAAGTTTTATAATATCCAAGGGGAAAAAGATAAGAAAGGGGAAGTTAGAAAATAAATAAATAGAAGAGTAAAATCATAAATCAGACAGCTGATAACTGTTATGTACAGCCAAGTGAGTATCAGCTGACTCACTTGGCTGTACATAACAGCCAAAAAAAAATAAAAATACAAAAATGTTAAGCGATTATGAAATACTATATAGATATTAAGCTGATATAGTAGTGTATAAAAAAAATCTGATGCGTGCGCGCAACACACAACTTTCACTTACCAACTTACTTAGATTAGAAATTATTGTGTTTTGTTAATTGCCACTTCTCAAAGTTATACATTTTTCCACATTCATTTCTTATTTTAGTTTTCATTTGCTCAAAAAAAAAAAAAAAAAAAAAAAAAAAAAAAAAAAAAAAAAAAAAAAAAAAAAACATATTTCTTTTATTATTAAATAAAAGTTTTTACTTGTGATAATTCAGCAATGCAAGCATAATACTCAAAGTCGTCTGATTTTAAAATTCTCTATGTACTTGTTGAATATTTCATTTAGTTCCGATGAAACAAATAATTTTCATTAAATGAACAGAACATCTTTAATTATAACGCATTGGTTTGTCATTAAAGGCGTACGGCGCATGCGTGAGCTCAAGGTGTTTTATGAGTTGACGGAATAGTTTTCTTTTTTTCTCCTATATATGTTTACTTGATTTTCTTCATATATCATATTTAGCCATTTCGTATTTTTAGGCGTGATGAGAGACAGTTTATTTCTCAATATAAACTAAAACAAAGGTACTTTATAGGAAAACAAAAAAGGCCCCTTCCCCATTTAAGCCCCCTCAGAAAATTTTAATATTGATAAAACTTACCTGATATTATTGAACACCGAATTTTCATTAAACATGACGAATTTGATCAAAATCGTTAAAGCCGTTTTTGAGATAATCGAAAAAAAGGTAAAAATTAGAAAAAAGTTATGAAATAAAGTGCCCCCTCCGTTTGACCAATTTTGATGAAATGTTGGATGTCGCATCTTTGGCATATACATACGTCAAATACCCAGTTTGATCAAAATCTTTAAAGCCGTTTTTTAGTAAATAAAAAAAAACACATGAAAATGATACAAAATTTATCAAGTAAAGTCCCCCCTCCGGTTGATCAATTTTGATGAAATTTTTACAGGCATATCTCGGGCATATTAATACATCCAATACTCAGTTTGATCAAAATCGTTAGAGCCGTTTTTGAGAAAATCGAAAAAAACATAAAAATTTATTAAATAAAGTACCCCCAACCTTTGACCAATTTTGATGAAATTTTTAATGTCACATCGCGGGCATATACATACACTAAATACCCAATTTCAGGTTCGCACGGTTAATAGTTTTTGAGCTAGTCTGTTCACACACACACACACACACACACACACACACACACACACACACACACACACACACAGACCATTTCGCGGGACTTGGTTATTTCGACTCAGGGGACCCCAAAACATGTATTTCAGTTGAAAACCGGAAGTCGAAATTTTTCACGATCGCAATACTTCCACTTACTATATATTTCATATATAGGTAAGTGAAAGTAAAAATTGGATAAGTAAGAATTATTTTCTAATCAGATGATTTAGCCGGATTTTTTTTGAAGAATTGAAGTTTAATTTGAACTCATCGTTCTTTATTACTCAGACAACTGACGTGTCTAGTCAAATTAGTCAGCTGATAAGTATTTGATCATTTCATAACTCAGCTCATCAGGAACTGATAATTTACCTTTTAGTTTTAGTAAAATTCGCGAGGGCGATTTCAACACGCACAAAAAACTCTCAGAATATGTTATTACGTACTAATACAGTTATCTAATTCCAACAAAATTTTGGATTCGAAGTTGTGACACAGAAAATAATCATCTGTTTTTTTGTTTTTTCACCTCGCAATATTATCATTTTTGAAACGGAATTTTTAGTAGATTAAATTGGATAAAACTGTTTCTATAAAAATCACGGGTTGATAATGTGTAGACGTAAAAAAAAACAATTAACTTTTCATCTATTTTTCAGTTATTGATTAAATTTGAATCACTGAATGTCCTTAGGTCAAATAGAAGTAAACCTATGCTAATTCCACACAAATGTCATTAAAGATAATGTAGTGTAGGACAAAAAAGTTAATTCGTAACTTTCCCTTTTTATTGTAATAATTCGTAATTTTTTGAAGTTGAAACACCTTTCGTTGATGGTTCGTTCTTTAATTATCATTATTAGATTCGTAATCTATATGAATAAAGTTGAAATTCTGTTTGTTTGTTTGTTTGTTTATTTGTTCTTTATAGAGATCCATACCGTTTGTCCTAAATTCTCCAAATTTCGCTCAGTGGTTCTTTGATACCAGGTGCGAACACCTGTACATATTAAAATTGCGTAACTTCAGCCGATCTTCAGCTGACTTTCTTTATTGTTGTAAAAATCATAATGATCTCACTTTACAATGTTTTTTACGAAATCGACCGTTTCTTTACAAAAATGAAATTCCCCGTGTGAAACCGGGATATATACAGCCATAATCTATGTATATGAAGATGAAATCCTGTTTGTTCTTTATAGAAATCCATACCGTTTTTCCTAAATTCTCCAAACCTTGCTCAGTGGTTCTTTCAGACCAGGTGCGAACACCTGTTCATATTTAAATTGCATAACCTCGGCCGATCTCTGGGTATATTCTTTATTGTTATAATAATCGTTTTGATCTCGCTTTACCATACATTGGTTTTTTCAAAATCGGTCGTTTGAGTCGATAAAAATCTCAGTTTATAGATTTTATAAATGTAAAAAATTAAATTCTCCGGGTGAAACCGGGATATACAGCTAGTTATTATTATAGATTCGTTATGAAATTATTATTATAAAAAAAAAAAGAAAAAATATGTCGATTGTACTAACAACAACTTTAATGTTTCACATCTGCCGAGAGTCTTGAGACGGCCAACTTTCTTTTTTTTTAAGCTGATCCCAGACACGCTCAATAGGGCTGAGGTCATGATCTCGAGCTGCCCAGTCAATCCTTCCGATAGCCTTCTCCTTTAAGCGATATTTCACCGATAATGGAGGAAGATAGTTGGCCGTAGAATTTTATGTGATGGAAATGGTTGGGGGTGCGGTCATATAAAACAACACTACATGTGCAATAACATATATTGTGCCGACGTTTCGACCCGAGATTCAGGTCTTCATCAGGGCTTAGTATGAAATAAGATAGCTGGGGTTTACCGATAATAGTATTTCACCGATATCGGCCAGTGTGGTCTTGCATTATATTTATATATATAAAAATCTGGTGCGTGCGCGCAACACACAACTTTCACTTACCAACTTACTTAGATTAGAAATTAATGCGTTTTGTTAATTGCCACTTCTCAAATGAACAGAGCGGCTTTAATTATGAACAATGGTCTGTCATTAAAGGCGTACTCCGCATGCGTGGGCTCAACGAGTTTGATGAGTTGACTGAATATTTTTCTTTTTTTCTCCTCTTTATGTTTTCTTTATAATCATATCTCATATTTAGCCATTTCTTATTTTTAGGCTTAACGAGAGACAGTTAATTGCTCCATGTAAACAAAAACAAAGGTACTTCATAAGAAAGAAACAAACAAACAAAAAAGTCCCCCCCCCAAAAAAAAACCCCAAAAAGCCCCCTCAGAACATTTTAATAATGATAAAGCTTACCTGATATTAAAGAAAACCTAATTTTCATTAAACATGACGAATTTGATGAAAATCGTTAAAGCCGTTTTTGAGATAATCGAAAAAAAGGTAAAAATTGGAAAAAAAGTCATGAAATAAAGTGCCCCCTCAGTTGGACCTATTTTGATGAAATGTTGGCTTTTACATATTTGGTATATACATACATCAAATTCCCAGTTTCTTCAAAATCGTTAAAGCCGTTTTTGAGTAAATAAAAAAAACACGTGAAAATGGTACAAAATTTATTAAGTAAAGTCCCCCCTCTGGTTGATCAATTTTGATGAAATGTTGGCTATCACATCTTTGGCATATACATTCATCAAATACCCAGTTTGATCAAAATCTTCAAAGCGGTTTTTGAGTAAATAAAAAAAACACCTGAAAATGATACAAAATTTATCAAGTAAAGTCCCCCCTCCGGTTGATCAATTTTGATGAAATTTTTACAGTAATATTTCGGGCATATAAATAGATTAAATACTCAGTTTAATCAAAATCGTTAGAGCCGTTTTTGAGAAAATCGAAAAAAACTTAAAAAGTTATTAAATAAAGTACCCCCTCCCTTTGAACAATTTTGATGAAATTTCTGCTGTCACATCGCGGGCATATACATACACTAAATACCCAATTTCAGGTTCGCACGGTTTATAGTTTTTGAGCTAGTCTGTTCACACACACACACACACACACACAGACAGACCATTTCGCGGGACTTGGTCATTTGGACTCAGGGGACCCCAAAACGTGTATTTCCGTTGAAAACCGGAAGTCGAAATTTTTCACGATCGCAATACTTCCACTTACCATATATTATATATATATACGTAAGTGAAAGTAAAAATCTCGTGTCCTGATATTTGTCGGAGATAAAATCAGAAACTACTCAACCGATCTTTGTCAAATTTGGCTTATTGTGGGTAGTTTTGTCCAACTTAAAAGATATGGTAGTTTTTATCTCGATTATTGGCCTCAAGTTTTATTTTTTTGTAAATTAAATGCTTATTATACTACAATTGAGTGTGATTATCTACAAGTTCTATAAATTTCCATCAGACAGCGGTGTAAGTAAATTTATCGACACAACACATTATTTTCTTTCGATATTTGGGGTAAGCATCCAGTTGTCAAATCTATTTTTTTCCGGCTTGGACTAAGAAAATTCGTGTTTTTCCCATGGCAAATTATATATAGCCTTTTCACGTGTGGGGAAAACATTGAATCTATTTGTTTTAGTAAAAGACAGGTTCAAATCATTGAGCACCCATTAGTATAACCTCCAGACACGATATCTCAAATCATCATGTGTTATATTCTGAATTTAATTAATATGTATTATGGCAAAACATTAATTTGGTACATTTAGGCTTACTGTCTATTTTGATTGTACTAAACCCTTTTCCAATTTTATTCTTTATTAGTTCTTTTTTACATGTCATTCATTAACAAACACTTTATGGGCAAATATAAAATGTAAGCAATAAAAACTATAACCCATCTAAATTCTTTACCGAACAATTTTAAATTTGGCGTAAAGTTTTATTTTAAATCCCGTTAGTTTTTAGATTAGCTGAAACGTTTTTATCTTTATCAGTGAATTTTTATTTGACTATAAAAAAGGATTTTGATGAAAATAAGGTGTTCTTTAATATCAGGTAAGCTTTATCGTTATTAAAATGTTCTGAGGGGGCTTGAATGGGGAAGGGACCTTTTTTGTTTTCCTGTAAAGTACCCTTGTTTTTGTTTATATGGAAAAATTAACTGTCTATCACTACGCCTAAAAATAAGAAATGGCTAAATATGAAATCTGAAAAAATTAAGTAAACATACAGAGAAGAAAAATATTCCGTCAACTCATAAAATACGTTGAGCATATGCATGCGGCGGAGTACGCCTTTAATGAAAGACCATTGTTCATAATTAAAGCCGTTCAGTTCATTTAATGGAAATTATTTGTTTAATGGTAAATGAAGTTTTCAACAACTACATAGAGAATTATAAAATCAGACGACTTGGAGTATTATGCTTGCATTGCCGAATTACCACAAGTAAAAACTTTTATTTAATAATAAAAAAAATAGTGTTTTTTATAGAGCAAATAGAAACAAAAATAAGAAATTAATGTGGAAAAATGTGTCTTTGAGAAGTGGCAATTAACAAAACACATAAATTTCTAATTTAAGTAAGTTGGTAAGTGAAAGTTGTGTGTTGCGCGCACGCACCAGATTTTTTATATTTCTGATTGTTTGTTTGTTGATTTGTTTTTCTTTGTGAATTTGAGAATGTTTTTTTTTTTTTTCATGTCTAGCATGTCAGCATATTTGCTTAGTACGATAGAAGATAGATAGAAGATACGATAGAATTAAAGAAAAATGCCAGAAGCTATGAATATCTAAATAAATAAATATTTATGATCACATTAGATCATAAACATTTAAAAATGTTAAACAAATAAAAATCCGATCTGCTCTTATTACTGATTACATATGTGCTTACATAATCATGTGGTTAGGTGTGAAATCATTAAGCCGCAAAACGTGATTGTTTAACTTGAACCTGAAATAACGTTTAAACTATTCGCTGTACCGTTAAGGGAATGGTCTCAAATGCTTCAAAAGGCATATAATCTATTAAGGACGATGCTCCACTTGACCTACTTACATTAAATATGCTCACCTCCGCCATTTTCAACGCCATCGTAAAAGGGTGATTATACCCCATTAATTTGGGTTAATTCTGCAAATCTAGAATATTACTTACTAAGACGAAGCTATGCCCAAAGTTTCATAAAGATTTTTCGTTCTTTGTCTGTCTTTTCTGTCTTAAATGGACATCAATAGTTACAACATATAAATTATTGATTGGATCGTCATGGGAATGGTCTCATTCAATTTAGAAAACTATCGAAAACTATTTATATTTTTACTTAGTAGGCGCGGCAGTAGAGCTAAGAGATATTCTAAAAAACAATGATTCAGAGCAATTTAAATTTTGTGCGATAATTTTACTGATAAGTGTAAAATTATCATATATATTACTTCTCAAAGCCTTTTTTTTTTTTTTGTCGGTACGCCATAACTTCCTTAATACTTCATCAAATTTCATAACTGAGGCATCATTTTAAAGCTTCCCTTAACCGCTACACCGTAAAAATATACAAATCACTCATTTCGCCTTCGATTGGGAGTTATAAGCGCAAAACCGCGGTTTTTGCGAGAAAAGTGGTCGTAGAGGTTTCTAAATGGTGTCAATCTTTTCAGGTTTTCAAGGACATAGGAGAACATTTTCGGCCAGATGCACTTTATCGATGAAGCCCTTCGTTTGCGAGTTGTAAGCGAAAATTGTCGCAGCGCTTTTTCGAAGGTGTAATTGTTTTCACTTTGTCGAGAGGAACTTTTTTGGTCATATGCACTTTACCAATTATCACCGTCGTTTGCGAGTTACAAGGAAAAACATGCGATTTCAGTCAATAGAATCAGCGGACTCGCTATCCGTGAAACTGATAAGTTTATTTCAGTATATGGCGTTTTCCAGAGACATCTATGTCTGTGTAGAACAAACCAACCAACAATAACAGATGACCTAATCGTAACTTCAAACATAGTGTTCAAAGTGGTCATGTTAGTAAATACTATTTTTTTTTTTTTTTTTTTTTTTTTTTCGGTTGGCGCATTAGGCCTAATGAGACCTTTGGCCGGGCAGTGTGGTCTTCTTACAGACATTTGTTTTGCTTGTGGGAGTACAGACAGCCTGGAGGGGGTACCCAAACCTCACGTTGCTGCAAGCCATGGTCACCATGGTACAGCGGCAGACTGCCCATAGCTCCATAACCAATCCCATTGGGGCCAATTTGGCAGTGTCCTTCCCACCGATGACGTCAGCTCTCTCGGGTTCAAGGACAGTGACAAACTGGTCTAGGTCCAAGGATTATGGTAGCTCAGAGTCAGCAGGCCCCGAGGACCTATATTTCTTTCCCTGAAGCATACCGTCCCTGAACCAAACCTCCGGGCGGTTACTGACATCCTGGAAAACCACACCACGATTCTCGATGATATAGTAAATACTATAATAATGCCTTAAACTTATATTTCAAAAAATAAATAATCTACAATTTAAACACACCTATTCTTTACTCCAACCCACATATATGCCCAAGGCGCACTAAATATGCACTATACGATACTGAATATACGGTGTGTAGGTACCTCAATTGAACTAGTTTGTTAATTATTTCATTCCTCCCCAAACGTTAGTTCGTTATATTTTTTTGTTAACATTGAGCAAATTATTTGATTTATCAACTTTATAAGAGCTTTATTTTATTTTCTCACATATATATTTAAAGTATATTATTGAATTAGTCTGCTGTAATCATGATTAACAACATGAGCCAATAGTGGATCCAGAAATTTTCTAAGGGGGGGAGGTGCACTGTTTTTTACATTTCAAGAGTAGTATTAGTAGTATTTATTTATATTTAAAATATGCATTAGTAAATGATGACGTTATAAATTACTATTAAATACAATTCATTTTTATTTGGGGACTTAAAAAAAAAAAAAAGATATTATATAGAATTATATAGATATTATATTTATATAGAAATAATAATAGTTTATTAGGGTCCTCACCTCTCAGAGGGGTGATAGGTTTTATTGCCATGAGCAATAAAAGTTATCTATCTACTGCCTATTAAAGGAATTGATGGGTGAAGATCGGTTAATAAAAACATGGGACAAACTATCATAGATATTAATGTCATATTCATCATGTTTTCTCTATTTGATTTGTCAAATCATTTACATTTCTATATTTACGTACATGCGCGAAATAGAAAAAAACAAAACATATATTATGTGAACGCTCAGTATACTTATATATATGGCTAAGAATTTTTTACTCCCATTAAAAAATCCTAGGGCCACCGCTGGGCGCGAACCTGCGACCATTAGTATTGTAGGTTGCCATGCTAACCAATATACCACAGATGACCCCATAATAGTATATAGATATATATATATATAAAAGACTAAAGGAATTTTATTCAATTAATTTACATAAATACTACGATGAGGTCACCTGTGGTTAGCATGGCAACCTACAATACTAAAGGTTGCAGGTTCGCGCCCAGCGCACAGTGTTTCGCTTAGTAGGAGCTAGGTGGACAAAAGTATTTTTCGTTATTTTTTCATCTCTTTCGACCATTTAAGTTATTTAATTATAAAATTATTATATTTAAGTATAAAGTTGAATATATTATATTTAATATTATGTATATTTCATAAATTACATATATTATATTAGATTATAAAATTGTTTTTAGTCATTTTTTCATTTATTGCGTCCAATTAAGTGATTTCATTATAAAATAAAACATTTTTATTAATTGAAAATCGAATTTAAAACGATTACCAGGAGATTAAGAAGAAAAAATAAAAACAAAACCCCATCTATACAAAATTTTGTACCCTTTATTTTTACTTTCACTTACCTATATATGAAATATATAGTAAGTGGAAGTATTGCGATCGTGAAAAAATTCGACTTCCGGTTTTCAACGGAAATACACGTTTTGGGGTCCCCTGAGTCGAAATGACCAAGTCCGGCGAAATGGTCTGTGTGTGTGTGTGTGTCTGTGTGTGTGTGTGTGTGTGTGTATGTGTGTGTGTGTGTGTGTATGTGAACAGACTAGCTCAAAAACTATAAACCGTGCGATTCTGAAATTGGGTATTTAGTGTAGGTATATGCCCGCGATGTGACAGCATAAATTTCATCAAAATTACATAAAGGGAGGGGGTACTTTACTTAATAACTTTTTAGGTTCTTTTCGATTTTCTCAAAAACGGCTCTAACGATTTTGATTAAACTGAGTATTTGATGTATTAATATGCCCGAGATATGACTGTAAAAATTTCATCAAAACTGATTAACCGGAGGGGGGACTTTACTTAATAAATTTTGTAACATTTTCACGTGTTTTTTTTATTTACTCTAAATCGGCTATAACGATTTTGATCAAACTGGGTATTTGATGTATTTATATGCCCGAGATATGACTGTAAAAATTTCATCAAAATTGATTAACCGGAGGGGGGACTTTACTTAATAAATTTTGTAACATTTTCACGTGTTTTTTTGATTTTCTCAAAAACGGCTCTAACCATTTTGATTAAACTTAGTATTTGATCTATTTATATGCCCGAGATATGTCTGTAAAAATTTCATCAAAATTGATCAACCGCAGGGGGCACTTTACTTAATAAATTTTGTATCATTTTTACGTGCTTTTTTTATTTACTCAAAAACGGCTTTCACGATTGTGACCAAACTGGGTATTTGATGTATGTATATGCCAAATATGTGATAGCCAACATTTCATCAAAATTGATCAACCGAAGGGGGGACTTTACTTAATAAATTTTGTATCATTTTCACGGGGTTTTTTATTTACTCAAAAACGGCTTTAACGATTAATAAAAATAAGATATGAATGTAGAAAAATGTGTGACTTTGGGAAATGATATTTAACAAAACACGTCAATTTCTTATCTAAGTAAGTTGGTAAGTGAAAGTTGTGTGTTGCGCGCACGCACCAGATTTTTTTCTAATCCTCTTTACATGTATTTTCCTTTTTCCCTTCCTTTCTTTCTTTTTAGAGGATCCTTTTTTTTTTTTTTTTATAATTATAAGGAATAAGTGATGTCTTACACAATTTTTCCGGGGATCATAGTGGTTCCTTGAAATGTGAAAGTTGGCGTTGAGTCTAAAAACGCTGCTTTGATTTTCCCGCAGCAATCATTTATGAGAAATTTTGGAGGTATAGTTAGGCAACTTCATCCTCTGTCCTCTGTATGGTTTTTAAAATTATGTTTGGACGAAAGAAACTTTAAGAGAAAAGGGATTTTTCTCCCATAGAGTGATTCAACATTTATTAAAAAAATATCCGTTTTGGAAAGAATGTACTAAAAAAAAAGAAGGTTGTACTCGAGTGTGCAAGCTATAATACATATTATTATTAAGTTGAAAGGTGCCCCTCTTATATACAAAAAAATCAGCCCGGGTAACACTCACTAGTTCGTCATATTAATCCTTAACAATCAATCTATAAAAATTTAGGAACACTGTAATTTTTATGATTGAAGTGATGCCTGGAATTCAACTGATTTATTCTATTACACCACGATTTTACGTCTTTGGACCCTATTACTAACGAGGTGGGGTGTGTGAGACAAAAACAAATATTAGAATGCCACGTTTTGATGTATTGTTTACATTATTATAATACCAATTTTTAGAATTTCAATCATGACTTTTGTCCACCTAGCTTATACTAATCGAAACACTGTGCAGCGGTGGCCCTAGGATTTTTTAATGGGAGTAAAAAATTCTTAGCCATGCCGTCCCTAGGACGGATAGGACGTAAAATGGAGGTCCCGAGCCTGTTCAATGTCAGGTACTCGTTAAAGATCCCTATCGTAATTATAGGCAAAATTTAGGGCTCCCACTGTAGCATCGTCCGATTAGCCTTAGGAGCATAAAGTGAAGTTAAACAAAACAAACATAAATACTACTATCATAAATTTTTTTTAAGAATTGTGAAGATGAGTATATATTTAATCTGTAGTGACTTGCTTTTGTCTTAAATTTTCCGCCACATCTGTCCCCATCACAAAATTAAAATTCACTTTCCCGGCAGATCTTGTCAATTGATTAGATATTGATCTCCCGGGTAGATAATGATCAGCTGGTGGTAGATCGTGAGTCTGTGCACAAGCCATATGTTCAGGAGCCAGATTTTCCAATTCGTCAGAAATTTCCTCCCGAATCAACCAAAGAAGGACTTCTGATGACCTGGAGAATCTACAGCACTACGAGCGGTAAGTCACTCTCCTTTATCTTCAAATACAGTAAACCCTCGATATAGCGAACTGGTAGGGGGTTTGATATTCAGAGTTCGCTATATCGAGGTTCGTTATAACCGAGGGTTCTTTTTTTTTTTTTATCTTTTTTTAGCCAATGGCCGCACTAATTTGATCATATTTAGAATGAAATTCATTCATTAGAACTAGTTAAATTAAAACGCATTTATGCAATTTATTTTTAGTTTAACTACATATTAAATAAACAATGAGATTCATTAATTTACCTACCAAGTTCACTTGAGAGTTCTTTAGCCTTAGCTTATTATTCGAATAATACAGAATGGTTAATAAGAGGGTCTGAGATCTCATTTGTTTAAAGCAATTTATCAATTTTTTTCCAAATATTCATGAGCCGCAGAGCGCAGTCGTTTATTTGAAGCTGAAATAATCCTTGGGCTGCGGTTGAATCTATTTTATCTTTTTTTTTTATAATAGATGACAATGTTGATTTGTGAATTCCGTATTTTTCTGCGATGGTTTTCTTACTTAGAATTCCCGATTCAATATCCAGGAGAATTTTTAATTTTTCCTCGATTGATAAGGATTTACGTTTGTGACACAAGTCTACCAACGAACTCATTGTGTATTAAAAAAAAAAAAACAGTATAAACGACTACAGAACACTGATTCGAATAATACAGAACTGAGCTAGTTTTGAGAAAAAACACCTCAATTCTAGAAACTGGTGCTACTTCAGAATATAATAATTCTCAGGCATCAAATTTAGTTCGTAGTTCGCACTAACCGAGGGATTTCGCTATAACGAGGGGTTCAGCAGAAATATAATGGTAATTTTAGTGGGATAGTATTTTGGTTCGCTATATCCAGGTGTTCGTTATATCCGAGTTCGTAATAATGAGGGTTTACTGTACTAGCGAGTAGTGAGCGCAATAACCTCCTAGTGGTTAACAGTCCTAACACAACGAGGTTAATAACCAAGCTGCGCCAAAGAGCTAAGTCGAGTATGAAGTTAGATGTGGCGGAAGATAGAAGTGAACTTTTTAATATCGTCTGTATATATCATTATTTTATTTTAGAAGGTTTATTTAATTTATTTTTTTATACTTATAGAAGAAATTATATTTTTATTTTGTTTGAGATATTTATATTTTTATTTATCCTGACATTATCTCAACAAATCCATTAATCAATATTTTGCCGAAAATTGCGGGAGGGGAATCGAGTCTCCATAATCTCTCTTATATCGTTACCTATAATCAGTAAACTTTTTGTGTGTTTTGTGATTATATCATTAAATATTTCTTATATTTGTTACATTTTTTTTATAAAATATATGCTACAGTATTTTTTTTGCTATTATACGATGTCACACTTATCGTAGCTTGTATAGCTGCTTCACTACGCGGTAGTGTTTTCTTTACTCGTAGCACTCTTTACCTTCGTTCTAGTCGTCGCTTGTGTAGCTGCTCCAATATGTGGTCAGCTGTACAAAGGTTTTTTTAGAGAGGTTAGTTTTCTTTTCGATTCAGGGCGAAGAACTGCTTACAGCTATCATTGCCCTCATAATAAAACAAATTGATTTATTCGTAAAAATTTTTATGTACATATTGTAACAATAATTTGGGTTTAAATAGTTTTTATTAGAAGAAAATTATAATCACATTGCCGAACAATCAATAAAAGCTCAAATTAATAACGATGTTACAAAAAGTAACTACTAGTGACAATATAGTGCCCCGAAAGTAACCTTATGCTTCGTTGTTGAGAGCCAGACTAAGCCCCCAGTCCATTGCTTCTCATATAGAAATTGAACATTCTAGAAGAGCGTAGAACATTCTCGAAACATCCAGAACATATACTAAAACAGTTATGTAACTGTTCCAACAAAAGTCTAGAACTCTTTCCAATGTAACAGACAAAATCATATGGCTTTGTTTTACATTAAAATATTGAGTTAAGTTTTATAAAGCCCAAGGAAAAAAAGTTAAGAGAGGGGAAGTTGGAAAAAAAAAAAAATTGAAAAAGTAAATAAATAGAAAAATAAAATAAAAACACGGATACGCTAGGCAGTGATGAAACGCTACATAGATATTAAACTGAAGAGTGCTTATCAAAAATATGGAAAAGTAAGAATCATTTTCTAATCAGATAACTTAGCCGGATGTTTCTGAAGAATAGAATGTTAATTTGAACTCATCGTTCATTTTTACTCATACAAATGACGTGTCTAGTCAAATGAGTCAGCTGATAAGTGTTTGATCATTTGATAACTCAGCTCATCAGGAGCTGATAATTTATTATTTTTCAGTGAGGGTTATTTGAAGTTCTCTCTTATCAGAGTTTCATCTGGTAGATGATTTTTTATTCGATTGATAAATTTCTATCTGCCAGATTTCCGGATTTTTTTTTTTTTACTTTCACTTACCTATATATGAAATATATAGTAAGTGGAAGTATTGCGATCGTGAAAAATTTCGACTTCCGGTTTTCAACGGAAATACACGTTTTGGGGTCCCCTGAGTCCAATTAACCAAGTCCTGCGAAATGGTCTGTGTGTGTGTGTGTTTGTGTGTGTGTGTGTGTGTGTGTGTGTGTGTGTGTGTGTGTGTGTGTGTGTGTGTGTGTGTGTGTGTGTGTGTGTGTGTGTGTGTGTGTGTGAACAGACTAGCTCAAGAACTATAAACCGTGCGAACCTGAAATTGGGTATTTACTGTATGTATATGCCCGCGATGTGACAGCGAAAATTTCATCAAAATTGCTCAAAGGGAGGGGGTACTTTATTGAATAACTTTTTATATTTTTTTCGATTTTCTCAAAAACGGCTCTAACGATTTTGATTAAACTGAGTATTTGATCTATTTACATGACCGAGATATGACTGTAAAAATTTCATCAAAATTAATCAACCGGAAGGGGGACTTTACTTTATAAATTTTGTATCATTTTCACGTGTTTTTTTTAATTACTCAAAAACGGTTTTAACTATTTTGATCAAACTGGGTATTTGATGTGTGTATATGCCAAAGATGCGATAGCTAACATTACATGAAAATTGGACAAACGGAGCGGGCACTTTATTTCTTAATTTTTTTCCAATTTTCACCTTTTTTTCGATGATCTCAAAACAGCTTTAACGATTTTTATCAAATTCGTCATGTTTAATGAAAATTAGGTGTTCTTTAATATCAGGTAAGCTTTATCATTATTAAAATGTTCTGAGGGGGCTTTTTTTGGGGGGGGGGGCCTTTTTTGTTTGTTTGTTTCCTATAAAGTACCTTTGTTTTTGTTTATATGGAGAAATTAACTGTCTCTCGTTAAGCCTAAAAATAAGAAATGGCTATATATGAGATATGATAGAAATAAAGAAAACATAAACAGGAGAAAAAAAGAAAAATATTCTGTCAACTCATAAAGCTCGTTGAGCCCACGCATGCGGAGTACGCCTTTAATGACAGACCATTGTTCATAATTAAAGCCATTCTTTTCATTTAATGGAAATTATTTGTTTCATGGTAACTAAATGAATTTTCCAACAAGTACATAGAGAATTATAAAATCACTCGACTAGGAGTATTTTGCTTGCATTGCCGAATTATCTCAAGTAAAACCTTTTATTGAATAATAAAAGAAATTAGAGTTTGTTATAGAGTAAATGAAAACAAAAATAAAAAATGAATTGTGTGTTCATTTGAGATGTGGCAATTAACAAAACGCTTTAATTTCTAGTCTAAGTAAGTTGGTAAGTGAAAGTTGTGTGTTGCGCGCACGCACCAGATTTTTTTTTTTTAGAAAACATGCTAATGCAGCTTTTCATATGTTCGTCTGTATCCATAGCAACACCTAATAAAATCAAGAGAAAAATCGAAATCGGGAAGATGAGAAGAGAAACAGCTATTGCGATTTGGGACACTATTAACCCTTAACTACTCACTGGAATCAATGTTACTTACCTACTCACCTCGGGTCAATATGACCCAGTACAAAAAAAATATTTAAATAACCTTAGGGTGTAAGATATTAGTTTTAAACAACAGGAGAAGGCTTGAAAATATATATTTATTTATGTATACAATAAATTAAAGTTTTAAAATATGAATAACACGTAACATACTAAAATAAAGGAACTCCTTAACATTACTATTAATAACATAATTTCTTTGATTTAAAATTCAAAAATGTTTCTACAAACAACCATTTTAATTATAATAAATAAGATATGAGTGGTTTTTACAAATTTAATACACGCATTGGACACAAAACAATTACTTGTACAACTACTCATCTCGGGTCAAAATATCGATTTAGACGAAATAATATCCTCCCTTATTTTCCAAACAATGGCAAGAAGTAACTGGAGCCAAAACAAAGGATATGCCAAAACGGTATAAATAGAATGAAATGAAACTTGCTACGGGTCAATATGACCCGTCGTGAGTAGTTAAGGGTTAATTCTGCTAGTTTATAATAATAAATACTATTTCTTTACTCAATTCTTGTTAATTTGTTCTACCGCAAGTGACGGGTAGTCGCCCAGTATTGGAATACTGATTGGCTAATATATTCCAATGGGAGATCAACAACATACTACTTCAGCAAAATGCAGCATCAATCGAAGAAAATGTCGGATGAGCCAAGAACGTTTTCTACTACAATTCTTTCGAATTGCGATCTATGAAGTAATACTCCAAGTACTCCTCCAAAAGTTTAAGCTAACCGTATTTTATTCAGACGGCTTAGTTCGAAGCCTCTAACTGTCAGCTTATCACTGGATTCAAAGTGTGTTTTTGGAATACACAGGAGAGTATGACGGTTGTCCTGATAGTTATAGGTTAGCGAACTGACTTAAGATTCCATTGAATTATTTTAACATCAGGCATGGTAACACAATTCATAAAAGAACGAGCATTCGGATGATGAATAAGCCATTGAAACAGGGGTTATTTGAACAAAATGAAGGATAAATAAGTATGCAAGTTGCAAAGATAAAAAAAAATTACATAATAAGGAATAAACCGTATAAGTGCCTTTACACTCTACGAACCTCACCCTCGAACCTTGGCGTACCTGCGTTAAACGAACAGCCATTTATACTTAACGTGACGTTAAGCGAACCAATATGGCTGACGCACCCAACGCTAGCTTATGATGAAGAAAAAATCTCCATTACCAATATATTTTATATTATCTGAAAATTAAAAAAATAGGAGACAAATTAGAACGGCGCGCTAATATCACAAACAACTCCTATCACTTGGGAAAAACCCAAATCAAAAGTGACACAAGTGCTACCCCCGAACAGATGACGTTCATAGAACTACCCTAACAATCGACGAAAAGGTTGTTCGAAGGTAAAGTTCGTAGCGTGTAAAGACATAAATGAGATCAATTTGTAGCTTTTCAATGAAGGATTTTTGTAGAGGATAGTACAATGAAGCCATAATGAATTAACCATATGTAATATTCTTAGTATCATAATTGTACGAATAAAGTTTCGTTTTGTTCGCCTACCTTTTTTATAACCCTGGTAAAAATAACCATCAGTATCCGTTTACCGTCTTCTTTGTCGGTCAAATGAGAGCAATCCGGAGTAAAAATGGTCCAAACACCTCAAGAGCCCTTTTGTCTGGCTACTCTGATAGAGGGGTTGGGGAAGTGCTTGGTATAATCCCTGTCTTTTTTTTTAATTTCATTTTTCACATTTTTTATTTTCACAATGTTTTTAAACTTCTGTTTATGATTTAGAAATGAAATAAAGGGTTTTTCCTTTAAAATAATTTTCGCTCTTACAAAGGAAACCTTGTTATTGGTTTGGTTTACATTTATTTCTTTTTGTATTTCAAAAATAGTGCATGCCGGGTCTAAGGAATTGTGTTTGCCTGAGAAATTGATACGATTAGGGTGGCATTGGCCAATGAAATTATCTCTGTGCTGGGCTTCTGTCAGTAGACGCTGAGTTTTTTTTTTACAATTTTATACGGAATATATCATACAGTTAAAGCATAGATATTGATTTAGAATGAAAGATTGAACCCCGAAGAATAAAAACTTATTTTAACCCTTTGGACACAGGCACCGTTTCAGACGTTACCTATCGGCAACTCGACGCAACTTATTCGCGAAAACGTACACCCTGAAAACGTAATATTATACAGTGAAATTTTAGACCCAAGTAAGGAATTGTAATGAAATTTAGGTTATATGTATTTGTGAAGCTTCAAGAACACATAGTTACAAAAAAAAATTAATTTTTTTAAATTTTATATATTTTTTTAAATTTTATATTAATTTCAAAATTATTGTATTTTTAATTTTATATATATTTTTTTTAATTTTATTATTATTATTATAATCTCTATATATATAAGAGGCTTTGTCCTGACTGACAGAATCAACGCAGATCAAAATCTACTAATGATAGAAACTTGATGTTCGGAATTTAGACTTTAGACGCGATGTAGGTAACCACTAAGAAAGGAATTTCAAGAATGTAACCCCTAAGGGGCTTAAATGGCGAAATTGTCGTTTCGAAATTGTCTAACGGAAATCTATTGTTGAGATTTTAAACCATATGTTTTTTATTTTAATATCGATTTAACGTTACAATAGTATTAAAATAGACATTCACATAAAATATGGCTACTGATTATTTAAATATTAGCGGTAATCAAATTATGCACACTGTGATTCCCATGATTGGGGATGGTGCGTGTTTATTTCGATCTCTTTTCCATATATTTCTCCATATATATACTTCTCCATATATATATATATATATACAAGAGGCTTTCGGGCCGGGATGGCCGAGTGGACAAGGACGCTTGCAATAGATAATCGAAGTTAAGCAACGTCCATCGTGGTTAGTACTTGGATGGGTGACCGCTCCATTTGGGTGACCGCCCACCAATGAACGCCACGCAGTCCAAGTCTACCCCCACCCCCGGGTATGTGAGGCCCGTCAGCCTACTGGAGGCGACCCACACCGACCGGGCGTAGGAGTGATGAACCTTCCCCGTGTATCTCATCGAGAATCGTGGTGTGGTTTTCCAGGATGTCAGTAACCGCCCGGAGGTTTGGTTCGGGGACGGCATGCTTCGGGGAAAGAAATATAGGTCCTCGGGGCCTGCTGACTCTGAGCTGCCATAATCCTTGGACCTAGACCAGTTTGTCACTGTCCTTGAACCCGAGAGAGCTGACGCCATCGGTGGGAAGGACACTGCCAAATTGGCCCCAATGGAGCCAATGGATTGGTTATGGAGCTATGGGCAGTCTGCCGCTGTACCATGGAGACCATGGCTTGCAGCAACGTGAGGTTTGGGCTACCCCCTCCAGGCTGTCTGTACTCCCGCAAGCAAAACAAATGTCTGTAAGAAGACCACACTGCGCGGCCAAAGGTCTCATTAGGCCTAATGCGCCAACCGAAAAAAAAAAAAAAAAAAAAAAAAAAAAAAAAAAAAAAAAAAAAAAAAAAAAAAAAAAAAAAAAAAAAAAAAAAAAAAAAAAAAAAAAAAAAAAAAAAAAAAAAAAAAAAAATACAAGAGGCTTTGTCCTGAATGACAGAATCAACGCAGAGCAAAAACTACTTATGATTAGAAACTTCGGAATTTAGATTTTAAAAGCGATTTAGGTAACCTCTAAGAATATCTAAAATGTAAATGGCGAAATTGTCGTTTAACTCTAACGGACATCTTATTTTCGAACTTCGAGAAAATATATCTAATTAGGGCTCATTTTAAAGAATTTGATACGACGAGTTTAACTCGAAAGGCCCTATTGGGCGTCGAAAACCATGTTTTACAGCCAAAAAATGAAGCGTTCACGACGAGTAAGACATTTTTTGTTTCGGCGGTTTTAGTGAACTCTCTCCACTGCGCGTCTCCGTCTCTGCTACCGAGCCGGCAGCTTCCCCCTCCAACATTCCACCTACCGGAAGCTCAAATTCTACTAAATCTCCTTAACATCAGTTAACATATTATATTAGATCAATACCAAGATAATGGTCACAGAATTGATTTTAAAGGCTCGCGGGCGAAGCCGCGACGGGGAATGCTAGTTATTATATATAAAAGCATAAAAAATGTAATTGGAGAAGTAAAAACAGTTAAAAAATTACGAGATGGGACCCTTTTAGTTGAAGTTTTCTCAGATATCCAATCAGAAAAGCTACTAAAATGTGAAAATCTACTTAATAACTTTCCCGTTAAAGTAGAATCACATGGGAAACTAAGTCAAAGACAAGTGATTACTTGGTGCCCCGAACAAAATTATTGTACAGTTGAGGAAATAAAAGATGAATTAAAACCACAAAATATAGCCGAAGTTAAAAGATTAACGTACTATAAAAATAATGAAAAACACCGCGAGCCGCGACCGTCATTTTTTTTTTACGATTTGATTATGTTCTTATAAGTTAAAAACTGAAAATTATTTCAATTGTCTCCTTACCGGAGCCCTTGAGTTTGAAGGCAAATTTTAAATGGCTCCGCTCCGGAGACCTCGAGTGCAAAGGGTTAATTGTTTCGATAGGGTGGGGAGTAACCAATGATCAGTCTCAAAATATTTGCGACTTCATTTTAATTCTTGTTTTATTTCATCGACCGAGGCATATTGCAGATCGAAAAACCTGAATACTTGTTTTAAATAGTCGATGATGAGTAACTTCCACATCGAAAAGTTTTGTTCCAACAAGCAGTCCTGGACTAATTGGTATGCCCCCCCCCCATTATATTTTATTTCTAGCATGGTTGGTTGGTCGAGCCCTTCGGATCCATGGCGTTCGTGAGCTGTATAGTCAGTTACAATGTGAATTACAGTTAAATAGTGTGTACATTGGAAGTACCTCTATCTTCTATGAAGTTGCGGGTGGCTAACCGTTAGGTGGGTGAGAACCACCTCTCCCCTTCTTGTCAGGCTTAAGGTGCCTTTATACTCTACGAACTTTACCTTCGAACAACCTTCATGAAGCCTTCACGTAGACTGTTCAGGTGTTCTAGGTACTTCATCTGTTCGCCTGGGTTCGGGGGTAGCGCTAGTGTCACTTTTGATTTGAGTTTTTCTTAAGTGACAGGAGTTGTTTGCGATACTAATGTAATTTGTGATACGTTGTGATTCGCCTCCTATTTTTTTATTTTTCAGATAATATAAAATATATTGATAATGAAGATTTTTTCTTTATCATAAGCTAGCGTTGGGTGCGTCAACCATATTGGTTCGCTTAACGTCACGTGAAGTATAAATGGCTGTCCGTGTAACGCAGGTACGACAAGGTTCGGGGGAGAACCTATTCGAAGGTGAGGTTCGTAGAGTGTAAAGGCACCTTTAGAATTCTCTGTGAATGTACGTAAAACGATTTATATTTTTGACGAGTTTAATGGTCAGTGGTGGTTATTTTTTTGTATTTATTTTTTACTTAAGCTCCGTATTAGATTCTTAATTTATTAATAATAACTACTTATTGAAAAATCAACGAAATCGGTATTCATTGAAAATAAAGGCATCTAAGGACACCCTATATGTATTAATATTCCATTTTTATACCATACTCGTATCTATTACATTTTTTTTTTTTTCTTTCAAGTCTCCATTATACATTGAACTATGGGCTGATTATGACAGTATATTAAATATTTTAATAACCTTTTACTGTAATACTGTTAAATTTTAAGACTATCTTATGGTTTTCATAATGTTTTGTTGTTTACATGTTTCTTAAATTTATAAATATTAATTAATAAAATATATTGCATTTATGTTATGCTAAATTAATAGGAATATAGATAAACCAATGCGAAATAATGAAATGAACCCCACCTACAGTGTATGGTTATACCCTAATAATTTAGGCAGCCTAAGCAGGTCCGGTATCTAACTACTATTGTAATGCTAAGTTATGACCAAAGTTTCATGAGTTTACAAAGTTTGATCCATATTTTGACTAATTTTCCAGTATTATTATATCTGTGATTGAGGATTTAAAATATAAAAACTCTGATGGAATATTAATTAACAGAGGAGTTACCTTTCATATTTTTATAAATAAAATAGTTTTAATTAGTTTGTTATACTAAGGCTGATTGGACGATGCTACAGTGAGCATCCTAAATTTTTCCTACCCAGGTATAATTAGGATAGGGATCTTTAACGACTACCTGACATCGTACAGACTTGGGACCTCCATTGTACGTCCTATCCGAGGGACGGCATAGCCAAGAATTTTTTACTCCTTTTAAAAAATGCTATGGCCACCGCCAGACGCGAATCCGCTACCTTTAGTGTTGTAGGTTTCTATGCTAACCACTACAGCACAGGTGACCCCATAAAATGGTTTTATATATATACTAAACGCATATTTCAATATTGTTCAACATTTGAAGGATTTGAGAGTTATTTGTATTGCTTTGTACTTCAAAACGTTTGTGGAATTTTTTTAGTTGATAAATTTTAAAAAGAGATGACATTGGAAATTGAGTGATTTTCATTACAGGCAATATAGACGAAAATTTACGCTGTATAGAAGAAATTTGTTACCTGAATCAAACTTTGGTCATAACTTCATCTTTGTTGTACGATTCGGTACCAGCAGAGTCCACCCAATTAAGACTTATATTATATTTTCAATTGGTTTATTTTTTTTAACAGAAGTTTCTTTATTTTCATTATTCGTTTTATTTTTATCTGAATACAGTATTTTTTTTATTTTATCAAACATTTTTATTATTTTCATCCCGTACTGTTACAAATAGAACTAATCACGTCGCAAATATTTATAATGCCGCGTATAGAGCCAGTAATCTAATTTGAATGATCGCCATTTTGCTTCACCTCGTGAGTTACCAGAAGTCGCTCCGTACCCATCATAAAACAGACTGTATGCAGATAGCGTTTTCCTAGAACACAATCGGATGATATTTTCTTGGAAAACTACTGGTTTTTGTGTTAAGTGTGAGATTTCAATGCAGATAACTTCATAATATTTCATATATATTCTAGCGGTCAAAAGAACGCTCAGGGTAGACAACGGTAGAGTACATATTATTATCAGGAAAAACGAAAGAAGAAGATAAATATATATTGAAAAATTAAACAGCTATATATTATACAAAAAAGGCGTTCAGTAAGTTCAAGAAAAATAAAAACCTGGAATTTAACAATTAAGATTAAAGTCATTTGACCGCTCTGGAAGGTTTAGTGTTAATTTTGCTGCATGTAGGTCGATTGATGCATTGGTCTTAATACATCATATGCTTCTGAATCTAATGGGACCATACCTATTACGGTACGGTCAACAGTTTGAAGTTATTTCATATTGTACGTAAACAATCACGCTTAGTATGATAACAAGGATGTTATCACAGCTATCGGGGCCGGGATAGCCGAGCGTGTAGGAGCGGGACCCGCTGTTGCACGCTCGAGCCGAACGGCGGCGGTTCGAATCCGCCTTGGGAGGGTTGACTTTTATTTCGTGGAGGCCCCACGGAATAAATCTCGACCCTCCCACCATGGTTAGAATAGGTTGGTTACACCTCTAGAGTAACTCCCCCGTATGCCACACATGGCCAGGTAGGGGTACCGAACAAAAAAAAAAACAAAAAAATGTTATCACAGCTATCAACATGATTATATTAATACGTATGAAATCAATATTAAGAGAAGATCGGTTTTTGGATTCAAGAAGGGTCAAATATGTTCCCTAAAATTAGTAGAACCTTAGGGTGATAACTGTAAAATTCTCGATAGTTGCGTCTCTGAATTGAATGAGACTATTTGCATGACGGTGCAGTTAGTAGTTTAAAAGGTATCTTTGATTATAGAGGAAAACCATGGGAAAATTAGCAGATGAAACATTTCGCTAAAAGTATATTGGGTAAACCATACAGTTATTGACACTCTGTACAGTTATTGACATCCCAACTTAAACTTAAAGAAATAAGTAAACAAGTCCTAATTTTATTTCAAGATATACATTACTCTAATGTTTGAAGGGCCCTCTAAGACATCTTTGAAGTAAGTGTTTAGCAAACTAACATTGGGAAGATTTCAAAATTAAATCCACAGGGTGTCAATAACTAGTTTTTGCACTTTTAACAAAAAGTGTTGTCATAAAACTATTGAACTTTTGCCCCAAAAAAACCTCTTGAGTCTTTATAAGGATAGATAAAGAGGAGCTATAGGAAGTTTCAATTCGGCCCCTTCATAAAAAGTATTTTTTTTTTTTTTTTTATTTCACCTCAGAAATATAGTCTTAAGGGTGTCAATAACTGTACGGTTTACCTACGACAAATTATCATTTCACATTGATTATTTTTTCAATATTCGTATTTATTTATTCAAACATGTATATAAACATCAGGGGTGGATTCAGAACGAAATTTGGGGGGAGGTAATGACCTGTCTCATAATCACGTGGCTGACAGCACAATAATTTTTTAATGAGATTATTACCGTCTATCTATCATATAATCTAAAGAACCAAAAGTGTTATGTTTAGGGCATAGTAGCTACCTACTTTTTTTTTTTTTTTTTTTCTTGTTCCTCCCCTTCCTCGCCTAGTAGGCTATATTGGGTTTCCCAGGCCAGGGGAGAGGGTGGGGGATTGATGCCAAGTATAATTAAATTTTCCCCTGGCTCCGGGTTTTGAACTTGCTATCTTCGTTTTTCCAATCAGACGTTGCCATGGGCAACGCGTATTTTCTAACGCGTTTGCCCACTCAGCCAGCCCCTAGTAACTATCTACTTGCATTATTCGCTTTAAAATACAAAAAGACGGAAAAGCTAAAATATTGGGGGGGTTTTCATGACCCAGTGCCCCCCCCCCCCCTCTAGATCCGCCCTTGATAAACATACAATACATTCGTATTTGATGTTTAATACCAAATTAGGACTCGCTCCCTGAAATCATTATATTTTTAAATTTTCTTATAAGTTTTGCGATTTTTTTATTCAATATTTCTCGTATGTATTAGCCACAAATTTTTGGAAATATACGTACTTACAAACCCTATTTGACCCTCATCTAACAATCCGATCTTCCCCTTCCACCGATTCTATTCGTAACATTTTTCTCTAGCTGCATCATTCAGTCGCAAAATTTTTATTTTTCATCTATTATCTATAATAACTTTTAAACTATTGAGTTTATCGTAATGTGTTAATGCCTCACTGGAATCATATTTACATGATCGATTAAGGATAATGCGTTACTCATCGACCTATTTGCAGCTTAATTAATATGCAAACGGTCCCCCATTTCAACATTCCCCATAAATTGTGGATTACCTGCTTTTATTTGGGCTGACTCTGGTGAATTCAAATCGTTCTATTAAGGCGAAATTATGGCCAAAGTTTCATGAAGAAACTTTTTTTTCATACTTTCTTTATTTTTCCTCTTCTCTTTGTAACTGTATTTTAACACTTCTGAAGACGTAATCGGTTACAAAAAAAAAAAAATTCTACTGGTCAAATGTAGACTTTTTAACTCTAACTTTAACTAAACATTCTGCAAAAAATCGTGATCATTTTTCGCGATTTGGGGTTTCCAATGAGAAAAAAAGAATGTACTTTTTTTTTTATATAAATGAATAAACCGGTACCTGGTTTTTATATTAATGGTACCTTGAGCTCTTCTCGGACGTCATTTCGGACACAATCCCTTATTGTTTTCCCCACTACTCTTCTAAGTAACCTCATTTAAAATTCAATTTAGTTAAAATTTATCACCTAATTAAAATAAAGTCATTTAATATTTAAATCTTAAATAATCCCAAATTCAGTCTCAATTTTATTGTTCACAGAATATAGACAAAATGTACGCTAGACGGAAGAAGGGGTAATTTATCGTTTAAAATAATAATAATAATAATAAATGCAGTCTACCAAGATAATATAAAGTCATTAATAATATATTAATTATTTTCATACATGAAGAAAGAGTAAATGAAAATGAAATGGGATAATTCTAATTTAAAACTGCGAAAAACCTCTTTGAAAAGTTGCCATTGATATAATAAATTCCTGAAATATCATTCAGGCTTTTTTGTAGATTTGCATTTTGCAAAATGATTTTAAAGTTTTAGTGTTTCTACCAAATATTTATTTTAGCCATATTATATTTTTTTATTTTAAATAGGACTTAAAAGAAAAAAAAATGCTCTATATGATATTCATTATAGCACTATAATAAAAGTAAAATAACATAATTTGAAAAATATCATTCAAAGAAGAAAAAATTCTACTACAGTATAAAACTTATGACACCAAACGACCACTATTATGGAGCTCGCCAGATGATAAAAACTCGTTTTATGTTTCAAAAATTAGAAATAAACTTCAGGAAAAAATAAATTCTCTTCAAAAAATAAATTATAGAAAAATACTTTTATTCATGTATATAATAAAAAATTATTTACTTCAACTGTTCGTCTATATATGAAGTAATTTTAGTCAATAGATGAGTTGTTGGCAAATCTTAAATTAAATAAAAAATAATATTACCATTCATTTTGTTCATTTAATTAAAATAAATAGCTGATTCTACTGAGTAAGAACATTTCATAGTAATCAAGCACTCGTTGTTATGAATGATACTCATATTAAAGGAAATATAAAATAAGAAAAAGACATTATACAATAGAAGACAATTAATGTAGCATAAAACTTAATGGCAGTATACGACCACGATATGAAGCTGGCCCGATGACTTAAAAAACAGGTAAAAATTATTTAAATGAAATAATTCATTCGTGTTTGTGCACTAGGGCTTAAGACATAAAAAGTTCTTTTGTCTCGTCTTTTTAAAATTCATAATTTGCTATAATGATCAGTCTTTGTTGAAATAATATAGTTTTATTTATAATTCAGGAATAATATATTAGGTAGTGATAATAGTGATGTATTGTTAGCAAAACCTAAATAAAAAAAAAGATTTGAATATAATCACTGTTAATGTACATTTAATAAAAATTAAAAACTGCTGATTGCACTGACTAAGAACATTTCATAATAATCAAGCACCAATTTATATTTATAAATGATATTCATATTAAAATAAATATAAAATAAGAAAAAGATATTATAAAATAGAAGAAAATTAGTGCAACATAAAACTTATGACAGTCAACGGACACTGTTATGAACCTCGCCAGATGACTAAAAACGAAACAGTAAAAATTATTTCACAGAAATAGTTTATTCTTATTTAGGCAAAAAGGTTCTTCAGACATAAAAAGTATTTTTGTCTCGTCTTCTTTAACTTCATAATTTACTATAATGAGCAGTCAAATAAATAAAACCAGACAGAATTCAAAATGATATTTAAAAGCTCGGTAAATCGTTGTTTAAGATTCACATTCGATAATTTAAATGCTTTTGTTTAAACACCAGTGAATTGTAAAATAAAGAAACAATATTTTAAGAATATGCAGTGATAATTATAAAAAAAAAAAAAGGACCATCATCTTAATTTATTTAATAAAAATTCTTTAGTATAAAAGCGTGTACATTTTAGTTTAAAATAATAGTGAAAGATTTGTTATTGGCAAAACTAATTAAAATATTAAATAAAATATATTTTAATATAATAATTGTTAGTGTGCATTTAATAAAAATGAATAACTGCTCATTGTACTGAGTTAGAACATTTCACAAGAATCAAGCACCGATTGTTATAAATGACATTCATATTAAAAGAAATATAAAATAATAAAAATATGTTATAAAATAGAAGAAAATTTCGTTTATTATTAAGGAATAAATAAAAAAAATTAGACAGAATTTATAATAATTTTTAAAAGCTTGGTAAGCCGTTGTTTAAGCTTCACATTCGATGATTGAAGTGATTTTGTCTAACACGAGTGAATTGAAAAATAAATGAACGATGCGCTAAACTTTCATATTTTAAGAATATGCAGTATAATTAAAGAAAAAAAAAAAAAAAAAGAACCATCGTCTTAATTTAATTAATAAAAGGGCTTAACCTTTTGTATAAAAGCATATTTCAAAAATAAAGAAATTAATATGAGGAAAAAAATAGTTTTATTCATTTATTTAATAAAAAAATTATTTTAATTTATTTATTATTAATTTAATTAGATTTATTTTATTAGTTTAATTAGATTTATTTAAATGTTTGTCTATATATGAGGTAATTTTAGTCAATAAATGAGTTGTTAGCAAATTAACAAAAAATGAATATAATCATTCATTGTGTTCATTAAATTGAAATAAATAACAGATTTCACTGAATAAGAACATTTCATAATAATCGAACACTGGTTGTTATAAATGATACTCTTATTAAAAGAATTAGAAATATAAAATAAGTAAAAGGTATCATACAATAGAAGACAATTAGTGTAGCATAAAACTTAATGACAGTATAGGACCACGATATGAAGCTGGCCCGATGAATTAAAAACGGGCAAAAATTATGTCAACGAAATAATAGCAAAATAAAGAAAACCGTTTCAAATTTTAAGAAAATACAGAAATAAATATGAAAAAAAGAGAGAAATAGTTTTAAAGAATAAGTAGTTACAATAAATTGCGTACGCATTAATTTAAAACAATAGTGAAAGATTTGTTGTTGGCAAAACTAATTAAAAAATTATATAAAATATATTTGAATATAATCATTCTTAGTGTGCATTTAATACAAATGAATAACTGCTCATTGTACTGAGTAAGAACATTTCATAATAATCAAGAACCGATTGCTATAAATGATACTCATATTAAAAGAAATATAAAATAATAAAAATATATTATAAAATAGAAGACAATTTCGTTTGTTATTCAGGAATAAATAAATAAAATAAGAGAGAATTCATAATGATTTTTAAGAGCTTGGTAAATCGTTGTTTAAGCCTCACATTCCATGATTGAAGTACTGTTGTCTAAACACCAGTGAATTTTAAAATAAAGAAACGATGCTCTAAGCTTTCATATTTTAAGAATATGCAGTGATAATTATAGAAAAAAAAAAGGACCATTATCTTAATTTATTTAATAAAAAGTCTTTATTATAAAAGCGTGTATATATTATTTTAGAATAATAGTGAAAGATTTGATGTTGGCAAAACTAATTAAAAAATTGCAGTCAGTAATTAAAATTATGCATTAAAATGTGTGATAGCACAACAGATATTTGATTTAAATCTCATAAGCGTTTCTAAATTTAAATCTAACAATTATTGAGTTAATCACAGCCATTGAACATAATTATTTTCATGCATGAAGAGTAAATGAAAATGAAATGGGATAAATTCTAATTTAAAACTATGAAAAAACTCTTTGAAAAGTTTTCATTGATATAATAAATTTCTGAAATATCATTCATGCTCTTTTGTAGATTTGCATTTTGAAAAATGATTTTAAAGTTTTAGTGTTTATAGAAATATTTATTTTAGCCATATAATAAGTTTTTATTTTTAAAAATGGATAAAATGGATTCATTCCAAAAAATAAAAATATGTTTAAGCTTCACATTCGATGATTTAAGTGCTTTTGTCTAAACACCAGTGAATTGTAAAATAAAGATACGATGCGCTAAGCTTTCATATTTTAAGAATATGCAATGATAATAATAGAAAAAAAAAAAAAGTACCATCATCTTAATTTATTTAATAAAAAGTCTTTATTATAAAAGCGTGTATATATTAGTTTAAAATAATAGTGAAAGATTTGTTGTTGGCAAAACTAATTAGGTAAAAAATTAAATAAAATATATTTGAATGTAATCATTGTTAGTATGCATTTAATAAAAGTGAATAACTGTTCATTGTGCTGAGTAAGAACATTTCATAAGAATCAAGCACCAATTGTTATAAATGATATTCATATTAAAAGAAATATAAAATAATAAAAATATATTATAAAATAGAAGACGATTTCGTTTAGTTTCGTTTATTACTCTGGAATAATAAAACAAAATCAGACAGAATTCATAATGATTTTTATCGTTGTTTAAGCTTCACATTCGATGATTTAAGTACTTTTGTCTAAACACCAGTGAATTGTCAAATAAATTAACGATACGCTAAGCTTTCATATTGTAAGAATATGCAGTGATAATTACAGAAAGAAAAAAAAAAAAGAACCATCATCTTAATTTATTTAATAAAAAGTCTTTATAAGAGCGTGTATATTTTAGTTTAAAATAATAGTGTGAAAGATTTGTTGTTAGCAAAACTAATTAAAAAATTAAATAAAATATATTTGAATATAATCATTTTTAGTGTCATACAACAAAAAGGAATAACTGGATTGTACTTATTTGAGTAAGAACATTTCATTATAATCAATATGCGCGCAAAATAAAATTAATATCATTTAAAATAAAATAACTGTGCTGTATGATGATAAGTGACAATGTTAATTTTATTTTTTTTTACTTATATTATTGGTTATAAACATACACATGAACACGGATTAATTCACAGTTTTAAGTAGCTATTATCACTTATTCAATGCATGCATTCGTGTACTAAGTAGTTGAAACCGTACCGTGGAAGTTGTGGATTTGGACGAATTGCACTGCAATACTACAATATTATTATGGTTTATAATAATTATATGTTGTATTATTATAATATTTATACCTGAAATGTAGACGAGGCCAAGAATAGAGCCCCTGGTGGGGCCTTAGACCTCGAGTCTACTTCACAGTTTTCGCTAGAACACACGCAATGGGAGGAGGTAATGGCACTAAGAGGGAGACTGGCGAGGGACTCAATACCCTCCGCGCAGTGTTGTCCCCGCCCACACCGCAACACGAAATTTCTCGACTAAATCAATTTCCAGGAGCCACTCTTGCCACAAACTCTTATATTAAACTACATTTAAACGGTTTTTCCCATTTTTATTTCTTCTTTATTAATATTTTTTATTATTTCATATATAATAATACGCGTACAAACATTTTTTATTTTTTGCTCATTTTAAAACACGTTTCCTGTCAATTAGTAACAGCGTAACCTACTTATGGGTAAAATTTGAATTCAAACAAAACAGATCAAAACAGTTTTTTTGTTTTTTTTTTCTTTTTTACAAATGAATTGAGTTATTTTTTATTTTATGACAAAATGTAACTAACCATTGATTTTTCTAGGAGCAGTTTTATCTAGTTTAACCTATAAAAAAATCGAATCGTTTTATTCAATCATATTGCACCTCCAATGCGGAGTCATAAACTCCAAATAACCTATATCATTGAAAATGACATTTCTATTCTTTCATGACACTTCATTTAATCTTAAACTAGTAGTATCACTTCGAACAACATATTTTCAAATCTGTTACTTTTGCATTTAAATTTTACAAAGATGTAATTATTAATTAGTTTATTAATCGGGTTTTTTTTTTTCAAAAAGAAGGTAACTCTTCCTTTTTTTTTTTAATAATTTATTTTCTCCAACGTTTCGGGCTTCTGACGCATCTTCACCTGATTAACTGGAATTGATGGGCTTTTTTAATGGGAGTAAAAAATCCTTGTCTATGCCGTCCCTCGGATAGGACGTAAAATGGAGGTCTCGAGCCTGTACGATGTCAGGGACTCGTTAAATTATCCTCATTATACCTGGGTAGGCAAAATTTAGGACTCCCAGTGCGGCATCGTCCGATTAGCCTTAGTGGCATAAAGTGACGTCAAAACAAACAAACTGGAGTTAATTATGGAATATCCTACAACCATGCTCTATCAATATTTTTACTTTCACTTACCTATATATGAAATATATAGTAAGTGGAAGTATTGCGATCGTGAAAAATTTCGACTTCCGGTTTTCAACGGAAATACACGTTTTGGGACCCTCTGAGTCGAAATAACCAAGTCCCGCGAAATGGTCTGTGTGTGTGTGTGTGTTTGTGTGTGTGTGTGTGTGTGTGTGTGTGTGTGTGTGTGTGTGTGTGTGTGTGTGTGTGTGTGTGTGTGTGTGTGTGTGTGTGTGTGTGTGTGTGTGTGTGTCTGTGTGTGTGTGTCTGTGTGTGTGTGTCTGTGTCTGTGTAGGTATATGCCCGCGATGTGACAGCAAAAATTTCATCATAATTGCTCAAAGGGAGGGGGTACTTTATTTAATAACTTTTTAAGTTTTTTTTTCGATTTTCTCAAAAACGGCTCTAACGATTTTGATTAAACTGAGTATTTGATGTACTAATATGCCCGAGATATGACTGTAAAAATTTCATCAAAATTGATTAACCGGAGGGGGGACTTCAATTAATAAATTTTGTATCATTTTCACGTGTTTTTTTTATTAGCCTTTATGTAGCCTTGCATTGAGGGCGCAATGTAAACTACAATTTACATATATAGTAAGCATTAATTTTCGTGGAGATGAATTATTCTAGGTTAATGGCGGTATTCTATAGTGAGGAAATATGCGTGCGTTTCTTTCCATTGAATTCTACAGTTTGTAAAAGAATGTTTTAATGTCCATCAAATTTAATTTAATTCATTCCTCGGATTCGATAGAGCGCTTTTAAGGTTGCCCGTTAGAAAACCGTTTGCAACGTGTTAACATGTTAATCATGTTGAAGTATATGTTAGCTACATGTTAAGTTATTGCTTTTATTTTGTAGAAAAATATAGTGTTTATTATAAGAAAACTTTCTCTAGATAAATCACTGGTTGGTAACATATAGTCGAAAAACAAACAAGACCCGTGAGTGAAATGATGTGAATGTGAATAAAAAAAAATTGTATACGTTTTTTTCTTATCACATGTAGAAAACAAATGTAAGGGCGTTTATAAAATTATGTTGGTATTTGTGTCATAACGTGATAAATCGAGAACAGCCTGAAGGATTTTTCACCATCTTTTTTTCTATTAATCAACCTATTCGTTATGAACAAAACTATCTCATTTTCAATAACCTAAACATATTATAACATTCAATAAAATCAGTGAAAGGGTATATTTTGTCATTCCCTAGCCTGTCAGAAAGCAGAGGTCATGAACATATATATGATAAAAATGAAATGATGTTCGTTGACTACCGCATCCCTTCTTTTAAAATTTTCCTGATATTCCGAATATGGTTCGTACAGAAACGAAATTTGAAAAGTTACCCGAAAGTTGTATAATTTGTGTTATTCGGGCATAACTCGAAAACTATCAATTTAACGCCATTCGGGTAAAAGGAAAGTTTAAATATTTTCCGATGACCTACAAAAATCATGAACATGGATGTGTTACTATTTCCCAGCGAATCATGCGAATTATTTTATTAATCTTGTTTTTGATATTTAGAAGTTAGTTTTCAATTAATTATGAATCAAATTGTGTTTTTCAAAACGGTAGCGCGAACCCTAACGGAGCGGGATAAAAGTTTTCCGGAACGCAAATTCAAAATAAATTATCTCTGCAAACAATAAATTTATTCTTATTTTAACGTTGAACATACGATTTCATTTATCTTAAAACTAATATGTTATAAACAAAAATAATGCACATCATACTTATTAGAGAAGGGCATGTATTACATTAAAACCTTATTAAGGGTTGGGCTCTAAGTAAAATGTTTGAGGAACTTTGTGTTAATTCGCTCCTTCGGACACTTTAAAAATCTGGTGCGTGCTCGCAACACACAACTTTCACTTACCAACTTACTTAGATTAGAAATTAATGCGTTTTGTTAATTGCCACTTTCCAAATGAACAGAGCGGCTTGAACAATGGTCTGTCATTAAAGGCGTACTCCGCATGCGAGGGCTCAACGAGTTTTATGAGTTGACTGAATATTTTACTTTTTTTCTCCTCTTTATGTTTTCTTTATTTTCATCATATCTCATATTTAGCCATTTCTTATTTTTAGGCGTAACGAGAGACAGTCTCCATGTAAACAAAAACAAAGGTACTTTATAAGAAAGAAACAAACAAACAAAAAAGGCTCCCCCCCCAAAAAAAAAAGCCCCCTCAGAACATTTTAATAATGATAAAGCTTACCTGATATTAAAGAAAACCTAATTTTCATTAAACATGACGAATTTGATAAAAATCGTTTAAACCGTTTTTGAGATAATCGAAAAAAAGGTAAAAATTGGAAAAAAGTCATAAAATAAAGTCCCCCCTCAGTTGGACCAATTTTGATGAAATGTTGGCTTTACATATTTGGGATATACATACATCAAATATAGATCAAATACTCAGTTTAATCAAAATCGTTAGAGCCGTTTTTGAGAAAATCCAAAAAAAACGTAAAAAGTTATTAAATAAAGTACCCCCTCCCTTTGAGAAATTTTGATGAAATTTTTGCTGTCACATCGCGGGCATATACCTACACTAAATACCCAACTTCAGGTTCCCACGGTTTATAGTTTTTGAGCTAGTCTGTTCACACACAAACACACACACACACACACACACACACACACACACACACACACACACACACACACACACACACACACACACACACACACAACACACACACACACACACACACACACACACAGACACACACACAGAAACACACACACACACACACACACAGACCATTTCGCGGGACTTGGTTATTTTGACTCAGGGGGTCCCAAAACATGTATTTCCGGTGAAAACCGGAAGTCGAAATTTTTCACGATCGCAATACTTCCACTTACTATATATTTCATATATATGTAAGTGAAAGTAAAAATATGGTGCCATTATTATTTATATATGTTATGGTTACTTACTTTGACGTTTATCTTAGTGTCACACTTTGAACCGAATTTCGCTAAAGAATCACTAATAAAGTTAGGAAATATGGAAAGAAAAACGTCTTTTGGGTTATAAAATAATATTAATTAAAGCCTTTCCTCCACAATAATTTAAAAAAATTCAGGCGCCATTCTTATCAACAAACTTTCGGGATGCGAAATAAAATTGAACCGGAACTTTGGGGAAGGGTGCAGGGAAAAAACCACTACTGTTTTTCCGCTTGTCACACATTTGTGAGGTCACTCCATAGCTGGTTTTTTATATACCCACCAATCCCCTCAGAAGACGAAATTTCGTGCTGAGATCATTTAAAGTATCCCTTTTTTTTCATTCTTACAGTTGCTTCCAGGACGTGGATAAAGGTGTATAGTATTTTTATGGAGAGTCAGTCCATAAGCCTTATCAAGATGATGCTAGTAAACAGTATATCTTTACTTTTATTAAAGTTTTATAGAACTTTCGAATCTCATCATTGCCATAACCTCGTTTAGGTTATTTTCATGCTTTTTTTTTGCCCAAATTTGTCCCTCCCTGACATGTCACTCCCTAGCTTAATACTAATTTCGTTTTTAATCAGAGAGTGACATTGCTGGTCAGGGAGAGACATGTAATTAAATTTTTAACTTGGACATAAATACAACAACAAATATAACAATAAAAATTATAATAAATCACCATTTTCAGCTCATAAAAAAATATTGAAGTAAGTACAAAAAAACAACAACATAAAAAAACCAAAGAGAATGCTCTTAAACACCTTAAGCGGCCCCTAGACGATCAATATACATGTCAATATATTGCACGAATAACTGACATTGAACAATAATATTGAGTGTCTGTAGATCACATTGGAAGATTGTGCAATATAATGGGTCAATCAATAACAGTTTGATTTTTACTGTGCAATATAGTAAACATGGCGTCGTATGTTGGCGATATTGCGCATTACTAATGAAATACCTAAAATTTTTACAGCAAGAATGGTCCTTCAAAAAGAAGGCAAAGAACCTTGATGAGTCCGAAGAATTAATATTTATTAAGCTAGCAAGCCCCCGGCTAAAATTTTCAAAACTATTTCCAGTAGCTTGATAACGTAGTGTTATTGATAAACGCTGACTTGGAGGTATTGGATAGTCGCATTGCAGTATCCTTTTTTTGAATTCCAGGTATAACCAGTCTCAGTAGTTCATCAATTAATGTACAATCTAGTCGCAAAAAACTTTGAAAGTCACTAGGTTAACTAATTCTTAGTTCACTTAACAGATTTTCATGAATGTACCTATTTCTTTTTTTAGACCATTCCTTCATCCACCTGCGCTTCTTTCTTTCCTTCTTTTTCGAACCTACAACAATGCTAAAGCCACACAACTAGCTGTCTTCTTATTCCACATGTGGACTGCACAATTGAAGATTGAGGTAGGCCTAAAATAATGTTGTAAAAAATATTGTTCAATACATTTAAGTAATTATTGATCGTCTAGGGCCCGCTTTATAAAACGGCATGCCAAGTTTTCTCGAATGGGTTCCTACAAAATTAGCATTGTATGTAGCATTATGAAACCTTTTTGGGTTCTGAAGCTTCTTCTGCCATAAAATAGAGAGAAAGTTCAGGTACGTAAAGTCCACGAGAATGTGGAATAAGGTTTTTTTAACAAACCTGTTAAAAGGTTTGTTCCAAGTTGGCATAATGAATAAAATAAGTATAATAGAAGTAACATGAGAGCTGTTTTGCTATTATCCTATGTGGCATGACTTCAAAGGAACTGTTTGGAAAGCAGGGGACAATTACGTCATCTACTCAGAGTTTGACAGCAAATACCTATCTGTTCCGTACGAACGATGGGTGACAAGAAGAAGAATTACACCTATTTATGTTCTCATACCTCTATAGGAATGAGACTGACTCTACAACGTTGTAAAATTAAAGGATATTTTTTTAAAAGATTGGAATACACTTAATGAAGTCCTATGTTCCATTTTGTCAGTCCTTAGAAAATTACTTTCTCTGAAAATGATTATCTCGAAAACTATGAATGAAAAACTATGCCGTCCTACGGAGGGGGCGTGAATGGGAGGCCCTTAGGTTATACGATGTCAGCTACTCATTGAAGATACCTATCGTAATTAAAGCTGAATAGGAAAAAATTAGGACACCCAATGAAGCATCATCCGATTATCCATAGTAGCATAAAGTGAGGTTAAATAATTTAAAAAAATTATCTCGTAGGTAAATATTCATAACGTCACAATTAAAAGGTTTTATCCGTATTCCACTGTATTTTGAAAGCTCCTGTTTGTTCATGAATTGTATGAGTCCCCCCCCCTCAGAAAATTTGTGCATACGCTACTCTGCTGACTTAAAACTGCCATTTTTAAATTGTACATTTCTTTTACGACGGTTGAAATTTGTTTTAAATTATCATAGCTATAATAATGAAATTAAATGTTTGTTTTAAACATCAGTAAGTTTTTTTTTTCTTCTAGAGATGGTAAATTTGTTTACAATCTCTATTATTGTTATGATTATAATCGATATTTGTTTTCTTTTTATATTTAACATTTATTAAAAAAACATTTATCAGTTATAATTGATATATCAAAATTATATATTGATCCAAATGAAATCCGAAGTTTCAGCCGATTTCAAATACACACGGGCTTCCCCCTCCCCCCAATATTTTGGCAGGAGGGAACCGCCCCCCCCAAAGTAAAAAATTAAATAAAAATACGATTGGGGTCACCTGTGGTGTAGTGGTTAGCATGGCAACCTACAATACTAAAGGTCGTGGGTGCGCGACCCGCGGTGGCCCTGGGATTTTTAATGGGAGTAAAAAATGCTTAGCCATGCCGTCCCTCGGATAGGACGTAAAATGGAGGTCCCGAGCCTGTACGATATCACTCGTTAAAGATCCCTATCCTAATTATGTATACTGGATAGGCAAAATTTTCGACTCCCACAGTAGCATCGTCCGATTAGCCATATAGCATAAAAGGACATCAAATAACAAAAATAAATTTTAAATTAAGTAAGAAAACAAAAACAAGAAATACCTACTACTGAGTTGATAAACGGTGAAATTTTCAAAGAGTAATTAAAATGATTTTTATGTTTTAATAAAATAGGTTTAAAAGAAGACCGCGAAAATACGAAAATTTGTTGTTTTTTTTGCTTTATAAGTCTTCAAATTACATTATCTACCTTTAAGAAAAAGTCGACATTTTATAAATCCAAATTTAACCCTGGAGATCAGTCAAGGCTGCCTATCATAAGTTTGACAGTTGGCAATAATGATCACAATACTTGTCCAGAAAATGGGTTACAGCTTAAAATATATCAATATTTAGTTATGCATACCGTTGGAATCACAATGACAAAACCTACAACAATGTCAAGATATAGTCACATTAGTATTAATAGTTCCTTTTGTGTAAGGTGTACTTTACCTTCTTCCTTCACTATCTCCTATTTGCTGTTAAGCGTGGAGTAGTTGGCTCTGACCATCTTGTCCAACGGCCCCTGTCCTGTGTAAGCCTTTTCATCTCCGGCATGGTGCTCCCTCTCGCTGTGCCAATTCTCTCAATCAGGTCTGCATACATGAGCCTTGGCCTGCCTTGAGGACGCCTTCCTCCCGGTCTTGGCCACCTAGCTTACGTTCATCCCCCATTCTATTAACGTCTCTCTTCAATGGTCTCTAGGACGGATCTAGCTCCTTGTTCATCACGCACTCTTTCATTCCTAATTCGGTCTCGCCTGGTTTTTCCCAATATTTTCCGTAGGAATCTCATTACCGCAGCCACAACTTTGCTGGCACAGCGGTCCAAGAGTGTCCAGCTTTCCGATCCACATAGTAACACTGGGAGAAAAACTATTTCAATAGCAGGATCTTCGCTTTGCTTATCAATTCCTGCTTTCCAATGAGTGTCATGGATATTTGCTAGAATATTACATTGGCCTTTTGGACTCTATTCAGGACCTCCTGGTCTATTCTTCCATCCTTGCAGATCATTGTTCCCAGTTAGCAGTAGGTATCGGTTTGCTAAAGAGTCTCTCCATTGCAAGTGATTTTAAGTTGCTCATTCCTTCGTCCTACATACATAACCTTGCTTTTGGAGGCATTGATCTGCATGCCTCTGAGTTTCAGTTCTTCCTGCCACTCATCCACAGCGACTTGAAGAGATTCAGCAGTATCCGCAACCAATACCACATCATCCGCGTACAATAGTGCCTGTGCCAACACTGGGGTCATATCCCAGTATCCCACGATTGCTCTGGGTGTCCTCCTTTTACAAAATTTCCATATGGCATCCATGAAGATTATAAACAGTAGAGGGCTCAGGCTATCCCCCTGTTTAACTCCCCTATAGAAATGGAATGGCCCGGACTCAGTGCCGGCTAGCCTTATTATTCCCTTTGGAGCTTGATAAACTGACTTTATGGCACTTCAGAGATTTAGTGGGATTCTCCTATCTTCCAATGCATTCCATATTTCCTGTCTGGGAACATGGTCAAAAGCCGCCCGAAGATCTAGGAAAGCTAGGTATACTGCTTTAGCTCTGTCCCATGCCTTCTCTACAATCATTCTCAGGGAGAAGATATGATCCTGTGTCTGCCTACCGGGCCTAAAACCTGCCTGCCTGTTCTTCTTCCAGTTCTTCTTCAACCAATTTCCTTAGTCTTTGTTCCAAGATCCTAGTGTATACTTTGTATACCACCGATGACAGACATATGGGGCGGTAATTATCGCATATACTTTTACTTCCATTCTTATGGATTGGGATAATGATGTTGTTTTCCCATTCAATTGGTATCCTTTTGAGATCCCAAACCTTTTGGAATAGTGTTTGGAGACACTTGACCAGCTCATTTCCCCCGTATTTTATAAATTCGGGTGCAATCCCATCTGGCCCAGCCGCTTTTCCCATCTTTACTTTAGCAATGGCTGCTTCGATTTCTTCCTCTTCTATGGTGTCATCCATGTTGGGGACTTCTGGTTCTGTTGTTCTACCTCTTCTGCGGCAATCCCGAAAATTCCGCTGCCTTTCTTCCATTCTCAATTTTTCTTGAAAATGATTCCTTCAAACCTCTAGTATATCCTTGTCTTCTGTCACCAGTATGCCATGCTCATCTCTTACACTTCTCACAGGCTTTGCTTTTTTGTTCCTTAGTGCTCTTGTGATGTGCCAGAATTTCCTTATATTTTCTTTATAGTTTTTATTCAGTTCTAGCCCGAATTGCTCCCAAGATTTTCTCTTGGCTTCCTTTACTATTCTTTTAGATTCATTCCTTTTCTCTATGTACAATGCCCTGTCTTCTGGCGACTTGGTTCTACAGTACTGTTTCCAGGCCGCTTTCTTTGCAGATATGACTTGTTTCACTTCCTCACTCCACCACCTAGTTTTCTTAGTAGTAAGTCTTATTTGCTGTAAACCACATACTTCCTCGGCCGCCTTGAGTATACTGCATTTGATTTGCGCCCAAATAGTGTCAACATCTGCATCTCCATTAACTTCTTAAAGGTAAACTTGAAGGCGACTTGTATAAGCCTGCTCTTTTTCCTCAGCTCTTAGCTAGTTGAAAGCTATCCTATTATATGTCTTGGCTATCTTTTTCCGCGGTTTTAGTATCTCGGTGTCAGCCTGTGATCTGTATTCAATTCTGCTCCTCGTATAACTTTAATGTCTGTAAAGTACTGCCTGAGTTCCCTATCCATGATAAAATAATCAATAATGCTGCTTCTGGTGACTCTTCCATTTACTCTTTCAAATGTGATTTTATGGATCGTCTTATGGTTATATGTATATGTGTACTTTACTACATTCTTTATCCCTTATTTTATGAAGGGGATGATCATTTTAATGCATGCAGAGGGCTATTTTTAGTATTTAACAGTTAGTACCACTGCCCCAAAGGTGGACTACTTGTGATCAAAGACTTTTCCTTAGTTGCTGATTGTAGGTACATAGTTCAATGGAGAATGCAGTTGAAACTTCACATGTGATTATCTAAAATAACAGTTTTTTTTTGCAACCATCTTGCTGTGGGATATGATTCTCCAGAAAATTTTATTTTTTGGATTGTGGCAGCCTTTATCTAAAACAGGGATACATTCCAGGGGTCCCAACTTAAACTTTTATGCAAAATCTTGACCATGCACAATGTTGCTTAACTCTTAGATGCTAACCCCTTCCTCCCCCCCCCCCCCGAAAAAAAAATCTGTGACTACTTTAGAGGATGTATAACATCAGAAAAATAATTAAGAAACAAATTTAAAGTTCTTTAGATTCTGAGATCTAAGAAAATTTAAATACTCTATGAGAGGTACACCATGCATTTGAGTTATACTTTTGTTAAGGATGACATTGATTTACAAATGCATGGTGCACCACAAAAGGAAAATTAATATCTACTAGTCCACTTAGGTGGGGTAAATGATTACTAATGGCTTCATTTTTGGGTTATTTTTCAATGTAACTATTTATTTACATTTATTGCATGATTTTATTCATTGGGAAAATAATTACAAGAAATGTTTAATAAAATTTTAAAGTAATGAAAACATACTTACAGAACTGAGTGCCCGATTCGGAAGATGACTTGAAAAATTCTCATTTATGACTGAATATTATAAAATACATTAATTGCAGGCTCTAAACTAATCTAGATGGCATATATAATGAATTCATGCCAGGACAGGAACCATCAGGTGTGACAAAAGAAAATGCAGTGCTGAATGCTACCATGCACCCACTTCAGCAGTGGCGGTCCCAGGGGGGGGGGATATTGGGGATCAATCCCCCCCAACATTTTGACGAAAAAAAATTAGTGGGATAAATTAAAAAAATTAATTACACATCTAACTTTTACGAGTTTTCTTGGGAAGTGTAGTTTAATTATGACTAGAATTTTTTATACAGATTTTTGTAAATGAATTTAATGTATAAGCATAAGCAAATAAATTGTGCTAATTTTACGCTGTTTTTTTTTCCTACCGACCAATCCTGAATCATAAACATATAGATGATTTTGACAGGCAAGTAAGTTTTATTCTAGACAGTAGAGGGTAAATAAATAAGAAATGACAGTTGGAAGAAAATTTAATACAAAATATAAAAATAAGAACTGACCAGGTCAACATTTCTTTCTAGTACATACAATATATTATTCAAAACAATAAAAAGGTTTTTAAAAACAAAATGAGAAGATAAAAACTACAATTGGATTAAAATTATTATGAAAATAATGACTAAAAACATTATATTAAAAAGAATAGTAAGATAAAAGAGTAAAATTTGTTAAAAACATATGAGAATAGGATAACAATATTATTCCTTATTAAATTTGATCTTAATAAGGAAGTTTTGAAAGGATGTAGGATCGATAGAAAAGGTATCTTTTTTTATTTTTTTAACTTTTATATGAAGTCTCTTTAAAACAGATTCCAATCTCTTGATCGCACCAGGAAGAGTTTGGTCAACTTCTTTCAAAAGAGCCGGAATACCTAACTCCTTGTTGTCAAGATAATCTTCTAATACTGCATCCTGAAGCAACAATTCCACAATATTATAACGTGCACACATAACTAATAAAGATATAAATGAAAAGGATTTAAAATGAGATTTTTTATATCTTTCTCGTAAAACCATTGTTTTGCTGTTTTTTCCAAGATAACTATGGCCATACAGAATGACTAGATAAGTTGAAAAATAGTCAATATGAATGTTGGGAGCATTACAGAAGCCTTCTGCGCATTATGAAATACTTTGATTAATTTTAATAACGTAATAAGTCTTTACATACTATTTTGTCACTCAAGTTCCGAAACACCTTAATCAACATTATTGCTCATTATAACCTAATTTTATCACATTTTCTATTCAAATTTTCAAATTCAATAGATTTGGTTTAATTTATGGATGAATATAGTCGAAGATCCAGCAAAATACTAAAATAACCTTTTTATGGAAGATGCAAGTAGAAG